>CM024753.1:157364559-157964559 GCA_014218235.1 Colocasia esculenta | reverse complement strand
AATAGGACTCTAACACCTATTTAATTCTGAATTTCCTATTTCTATCCTCCTTCCAAGCTTTCCACTTCCTATTTGGGTTAGGATGGGAGCTAAATTCGTGGCCAATCCATTAGGGTAGAGTTAGGAATCTAATTTCAACTCAAACTACTTATTTTAATACTTTATTACCTCTTTTATATTTTTGTAATATCTAAGTTATGAATTTAGGGTATTTCCCTATTATTCCACCTTTTAAAAACCCTATTTTAGCCTAATAAATTTTTGAGGATCCATTTAACAAAGTCCGTTACTCCTTTTCATTTAATAGGTTTTATTTAATTCTTTTTTCTTTGATTTTTCAATTAATTGATTTTCTTTTTATATTATTGAATTTTTATTTTTTCAAAAAAATCAGGTTGCTACAACGTGTGTGCACGAGGTGGAGGTGTGATCGCCAGGTGCACAAGGGTTCCGAAGGAGATGGGTAAGGAAGACGCGGATGGTACTTACCTTCACCCAAAGATCGCGGGAGTCGTGGTTGCGGGTTGACATGTACTCCTCCAACCGGTCGACAGGCAAAGAAGACTTTAGCTCGTCGGTTACTTTGCAAGAAATAGAAAACAACAAACAAGTGAAAGGGGATTAGACTATGATGTGAGGTATCAAAATCAATGAAAGAAATGACAAACGTAATGACATAGGCGTTAACACACCTCGTGGGAGTGATGTTAAACCCCTAAAAGTAGGTGTGGAGAAAATGGTGTCTGTGTGTGAGAGAGTTGTGATGAATGTAGTAAATGAAAGGAATTAAAGCAAAATTGGAGGAAGAGAAAAAGAATTGGCAGAATGAGCCCTTGGCTGTGCTTGGATGGAGAGGATGAAGCCCCTTGCCTCGCTCCAATGGAATGGGACAAAGAGGAACCAAGCTCCCAAAGTGTGAATGCTCGAATTAGCTTGGAAATGAGGTTCTCCTTTAGCTCGAAGTTGAATCTCCAATCGGTAGGGCTTCGTCGTAGTGCTTGGGTTATGCTCAAAACAGTGGCCTCGGGGGTCTTTTTATAGTGGAAAAATATCGAAATCGCGTCGGACACAGTGGACGCCTATATCAATGAATCGCGTCCGCCAAAAGAGCCGCGTTTACCAAGATCGACTTGCTCCGATTAATCCTTTCCAAACATCAATTATAGCAGGTTCCAGAATCGCATCAGCATTGACTGCTGCATTTAAAACACTTCTGATTTCAGATGATTATTTCCAAATATTAATAAATAGAAATATTGAATCGCGACAGCATGGGTGGTCGCGTATTTGAACAGAATCGATCTTCTGAAGAGAGTTGATCTTCATATGATGGAAGGTAAGAAACGCGACGGACCATGTGGACGCGATTCTAATTAGCAAGAAAATCTTTCCAAAAACAATTTTGGAATTTGCCATAATTGGAAAATGAAAACTCTTAAACGTGTCGACTCTTTTAGACGTGATTCAAAATGTGGTAAGCGCCAAAAAAGAAAGTGTGTTACGCGTCAATTTTATCTGCCGCGTATCAAACATCCTGAAAGGCGTCCATTGTGTCAGATGTGAATCACTTGTGCACAACAGACCCTTTTAGACCCCTAGAAAAATTCTTAAAATTCCTAAAATTTTTCAGAAAAATAGGAAAATCACTCAAGATGTTAATTAAATAGAGCCACTTTGAGGCATTGCGATATAACATGAAATTTACTCGATATATTGCCAAAATGGCGTGTCTACAGGTAGGTCTTGTGTTTCCATCATCAGAATAATACATTAAATACAAAAACAAATGGTATACCAACAAAAGTGGTCGCAGTATATTACAGATTGGTTACTAAATCTATTTGCTATCAAATCTTGGCCGCTAAATGTTGGTTGCTACAACATTGTCACTAATACATTCAGTGACCAATTTTTATAGTTGGCCGCTAAAACACATACCATTAGAAACACAAGCTCGTGTGGTCGCTATTGATGAGTGATATAGAGACCAAAATAATTGGTCACAATTGTAATCAATAATTGTTGCAAATTCTCATTGGTCGCTAAATAATATGTATAGCGACAAACATAAAGATGGTTGCAGATATTGTTTGGTCGCTATTTGGCACCATATTAGCGACGATCATGGTGATCACTATTAATCGTCGTAATAGCAACCTTGTCATTTGGTCACAAATAAGTATGTGTTTGGCCGCTACTGTGATGATATTAGCGACTATCAAATTTAATCGCAACTAAATATTTGGTCATATTTCTACAATGAGGATAATAATACTTTTGGTTGCAACTAAATAATTTTGGTGGCTATTTGTATAGTATTAGCGACCAAAATTTTTAATCACAATTAAATATTTTTGGACTATTTTAATGATACTAATAGTGTTTAATCGCAACTAAATATTTGTCATTATTTTTTAAAGTATTAGTAACTATCATGTTTGGGTGCAATTCAATATTTTTGGAAGCTATTTTTATAATAAAAAATGGCACATTCAATTGTATTTAAATATTTTATTTTTATAATATTAATAACTTTTGTATTTTTTCGCTTGACCACAAAAAACAGAATCCCTTCTTACTGACATTGTACATATGACAATCTTACTAGGAACAAGATAATGATGGGAGGTACATACATAGGACATTTGGCTTCCCATGCTCACACTACAACAAAAGTGGGCAACACTTACGGAAAGTCGGTTACGGTTTCTTTTTTCATAAGTATATTAGCTACTGTACTTACGGTTGTTATAAAATTTATTAATATTTTAATATTATATCTCCAACACCGTAACTACACCGTAAGAATAGATTTTGACTAAACGTAAAAACTTGAAGAATTGTAAGAATAGACCCAAAAATTTTGCTGGCGGTCTTCTCTCACACAAATCCCGCCTCTTCTCAACCTTTCTCTCTCTTAAAATAAAACCCAAAAACCCTCCTCCCCCAATCGGCTACAGTCCATCTCTCTCTCTCAAAACACAACCCTCCTCCCCCACGCTGCCGTCCCCCATCTCCTCCCCCATATTCTACGAGATTGAGGCCATCGCCACCTGTGAGATCTAGGTGTATCCCTTCCGGTGAGATCACGCTACCAAAATCCATTTTCCCTCCATGATCAAAGTCCCAAATCCAAAACCCCCCGCGCTCTGCCATCCCC
Organism: Colocasia esculenta; assembly: GCA_014218235.1. Classification (NCBI taxonomy): domain Eukaryota; kingdom Viridiplantae; phylum Streptophyta; class Magnoliopsida; order Alismatales; family Araceae; genus Colocasia; species Colocasia esculenta. The sequence goes on along the minus strand of CM024753.1, from coordinate 157,961,399 downwards.
GACGGCCACCTAGGCTACCCGCCACTTCGGCGCCCCTTCCTACGACTCTGATGTGCGATGAATGCTACTCCACCACTAGTGATTTCAGAGTTTGCACGAAGACCCTCTTGCAGCAGGTGCCTCTCCCTCCCTCCTACCTTCTCCCTCTCTCCCTCTCTCTGTCTTTCTCTTTCTCACTCTCTATTTCTCAACTGATCTCCTTTCGTCAGACCACCAGTCTGCCTCCACCATCTGTGCCTCGACCGTCCATTCCCTCCATCGGTCCATCCCATTCCGTTGAGCGTTAGCCTCACCAGTCAGAGCCCCCCACCTTTATTGAGAGTTTTGTAACCAGGAGTCAGTATTAGGCTCTTAGATGTCTACATTTCCACTGGTCTCCCCAATCGGCACCACTCTGCCTCCGTTGGCCTCCCCAGCCAGCGACACTCCACCTTCGTTGGCCTCCCCATCCCCTCCACTGAATGTACTCCCCAACTAGCCTCTGTTGGCTTCTCTAACCCTCTCCATCCCCTCCTTCGAATCTAGTCCCCAGCCAGCCTCTATTGGCCTCCCAGCCCTCCCCATCCCCTCCTTCGACTGTGTGAAGTTTACTTGACCATGTTTTCTCTTTGTGTTTGTAGGTATCTCACAATGAAACTCTTGTTTGAAGAAGCCACGAAGGTGCTACAGAACAAACTGCAACTAAGTATGTATGGCTTATATGAATGATCATTATACAAAGAACAAGACAGTGATTGCTGATGCAATGTCTTCTGTAGATATTTCAATTCCATCAGTAAATGATTAGAGACATATATGCTACATGATCTAACTGCTATTTTATATTCTTGGAACTTGTTTAAATGTCATTTTTTTTTCATCGATTCCACAACAAACCAATGGCACTAAGTGTGGGTTTTTTGTATTATACTACATCTACCATTTCATACATAATGATCCACCCTCATTTTCCTTGGATGATTACCCATCTTTTGTGAGTTATGCTCCTCTATCAAATTACACGTCTTGATTTTTCATCCAACATTCTAATGGAGTGTAAATTTCAGCTTACATGTGATTGGTTCAGTAGAGTAGAATTTGAGAAATTTGTAGATGACTTGATCTTAAGAAAAATAGAGGTGCAAGAGGTAGTGGTGGAAGTTTCTAAAAAAAAGCATAGAGGACCAACAAAACTAAGTTCTGTGCATGGTTTAGATAATGGTAACTGAATTGTTGTCCAGATAAATGAACGTGGACAACCAGTTGGAGAGGGTGGCCATTCTTTGAAATTATTTTTAGGAACAATTGTCCGTCTTGGTGATAAAATGCCAATTGATGCTCCAACTTGGAGAGCAATGTCTGCCACCCATAAGGATGATGTGTGGGAGTATGTCCAGGTGATTTCTAGAATACATATGTTTCTTTTCTATGTTTAATCTATTATATATTAATTATATGAGTATGTGTTGTAGAGAAAATATGATATTCCAGCATATTTGAAAGAGTGGGTGATGAAGGACTTGGATCAAAAGTGGAGGTCTTGGAAATATGAATTGAGAAACAAATACTTCAACCCAACTTTGAAGCAAAATGAACAACAAATACAACCTGATCCAAGAGTTAATGTGGAACAATGGAAAAGAGTTGTTCAAACATGGTCTTCTAATAGTTGGAAGGTAAAATACTTATGATGTTTTTCTTATAGAAGATGCCTTCTAATTTTTGATGTAGACATGTTTATGATGTTTTTTTGCTAAGAGTTATATATGTGTTTTATAGAGGTAAAGTGACATAAACAAGAAAAGTAAAGTCATCATAAGTATTTTCATTATCCTAGGACAAAGAGCTTTGCAGACATCAATGAGGAGGAGGTAATCCAACCCTGTTTTTTTGCTAAGTCTTATCTCTGTGTTTTCTGTTCTCATTTTTTTCTAACACTTGCTTTCTATTCTCATTTTTTTATTCTAAAATTTGTCTTCTAGTTTGTAAAAAATGGAGTGAAACTTGATCGCGGGGACCTATTTATAACGACCCGTGTGAAAAAAAGTGGGCAACCTGTTAATGAAGAGACTGCTGGAATGATTGTATGACATAAAGATTGTTGGTTATTTTCCAATTTTATGTTATGTCTACTATGTGTTTATTTTATTAATACTATATATGTGTTTATTGTAGACAAAACTTTCGGATGTAAAAATCACACAACCATCATCATCCTCAAGTTCATCAATTGCAAGAAAACAAGTTCAGGATGTAACTTGAGGATGATGATGGTGTGTGATTTTTACATCCTGAAGTTTTGTCTACAATAAACACATATATAGTATTAATAAAATAAACACATAGTAGACATAACATAAAATTGGAAAACAACCAACAATCTATAGGTCATACAATCATTGCAGCAGTCTCTTCATTAATAGGTTGCCCACTATTTTTCACACGGGTCCTTATAAACAGGTCCCCACAATCAAGTTTCACTCCATTTTTTACAAACTAGAAGATAAATTGTAGAACAGAAAAAAATGAGAACATAAAGAAAGTGTTAGAAAAAAATGAGAATTGAAAACACGGAGATAACTTTTAGCAAAAAAATAGGGTTTGGATTACCTCCTCCTCATTGATGTCTGCAAAGCTCTTTGTCCCAGCACAATGAAAATACTTATGATGACTTATTACTTTCTTGTTTATGTCACTCTACCTCTATAAGACACAGAGATAACTTTTAGCAAAAAAACACCATGAACATGTCTACAGCAAAAATTAAATTTACCTTCTATAAGAAAAACATCATGACTCAATTATATTTACTTTCTATAAGCAAGAATTATATTTACCTTCCAACTATTAGATGACCATGTTTGAATAACTCTTTTCCATTGTTCCACATTAACTCTTGGATCATGTGGTATTTGTTGCTCATTTTGCTTCAAAGTTCGGTTGAAGTATTTGTTTCTCAATTCATATTTCCAAGACCTCCACTTTTGATCCAAGTCCTTCATCACCCACTCTTTCAAATATGCTGAAATATTATATTTTCTCTACAACACATATTCATATAATTAATATATAATAGATTAAACATAGAAAAGAAACATATGTATTAATCTAGGTTAAGTGAAATCACCTGGACATACTCCCACACATCATCCTTATGGGTGGCAGACATTGCCCTCCAAGTTGGAGCATCAATTGACATTTTATCACCGAGAAGGGCAATTGTTCCTAAAAATAATTTCAAAGAATGGACACCCTCTCCAACTGGTTGTCCAAGTTCATTTATCTAGACAATAATTCGTTTACCATTATCTAAACCATGCACAAAGGTTTGTTTTGTTAGTCCTCTATGCTTATTTTTAGAAACTTCCACCACCACCTCTTGCACCTCTATTTTTCTTAAGATCAAGTCATCTACGAATTTCTCAAATTCTGCTCTACTGAACCAATCACATGTAAGCTGAAAATTACACTCCATTAGTATGTTGGATCAAAAATCAAGACATGTAATTTGAGAGAGGAGCATAACTCTCAAAAGATGGGTAATCATCCAAGGAAAATGAGGGTGGATCATTCTATATGAAATGGTAGATGTAGTATAATACAAAAAATCCACACTCAGTGCCATTGGTTTGTTGTGGAACCTATGAAAAAAAGAATGACATATAAACAAGTTCCAATAATATAAAATAGCAATTAGATCATGTAGCATATATGTCTCTAATCATTTACCGATGGAACTGAAATATCTATAAAAGACATTGCATCAGCAATCACTGTCTTGTTCTTTATAGCATATATGTCCTTCAAAAATCTAAAAAAAAAAATTGTCAATATATTAGAGAAAAGGAACCAATATATTACCTATGAATCGTAGAGCTAATGTAGCACCAACCTTTTAATTAGCCGAACAAGTTTTGTTGGGTCAATACTATGGAGGGAATCATATAGCATGATGAATGGCAAATCATCTTCTTCTTTATGACACAAAATTACAAGGCTCCAATGCCCCCTACATAATAGAAAAATTCTAAGGCCTAACACCTATCTTTTATAAAACATTTGTAAAGATATGCTATTCTTTAACAACTTACCACATGCATATCGGCACGAATGAGTACTTCTTTAGAAATACCTCTTTATCTTTGACCCGTGTCAACATCTTCTTCCGTTGAGAAGCATTGGACTTATAATATGGAAACCATAAACAATCCCAACAGTCACAGTTTTGCAAATGCTCAGCTGAAAGAATACTCCATAAATAACTACAATTCCGTTTATTGTTAGAAATTCTATCAATTATAATGGAAGGCTTCAAGTTAAAAAAATTAATTAGAAACTCATTAAATATGTTGTTGGAAGCTATTTGTATCTAATTTTTTGGATGCTCTAGTTTCTTGGCTTTGTCTATCTTCTTTGGAAACCCCATAACATTCTAACAAGTCTTTCTTCTTTGCCTTCAGAATATCTGCACTTGCAATAGGGCCAGAAGGCTTGCTCGTCTTTATTACATTCTGACTTTTATCATCTTCACCTTCAATGGGTTCTACATATTCGACACTTCTTTTTCTCTCACTGTTACATGCCAACAATATGATACTAAATATTATAGGCACAATTTAATCCTCTTTCTCAACATTAACATCAAGAAAGAAATAAGACTTACATGTCTTTTTATCTGCAATATCTGAAATTGAGATCAAATTTTAAAAATGGTTAAGATCTATTAAATAATACTGAAAGCATATAACATCAATATCATCACCAAAATTGTATTAAAAAAACCATTACATAAACATTTCAAATAAAAATCTCTTGCCCACCAAATAACACTGAAAGCATATAACATCAATATCATCACCAAAATTGTATTCAAAAAACCATTACATAAATATTTCAAATAAAAATCTCTTGCCAATCAAATAACACTGAAAGCATATAACATCAATATCATCACCAAAATTGTATTAAAAAAACCATTACGTAACATTTCAAATAAAATCTATTGCCCATCAATTCCCACTGAAAGCATATAACATCAATATCATCACCAAAATTGTATTAAAAAAACCATTACATAAACATTTCAAATAAAAATCTATTGCCCATCAATTCTCACCATTTCCCATGTAACATGAATATCATCTAAATTATTAATATCAACATCATCACTACCTAGTATTTTGTTTTCCACATCATTCTCAATGCTCTCTTCATTTTGAAATCAAAATAATTTCTTGGCTTTGTCTTCCTCACCACACACCATCCTTGCTCTTTTGGATCATCTATGTACCATACTTGCTCCACTTGAGAGGCTAAAACATATGGCTCAGTTGTACATAACTTATATTTAAAGTTGACCATTGTGAAGTCCTCTTCTTCTCTCACTCCTCACTGAATATCAATCCAGTCACATTTGAAGAGTAACACCGTTCTTGTAGCATAATAATTCAACTCCAAAATTTCATCTAAAGTGCCGTAATATGTCACTTCCCCTCGAATAGGAGATTTATCTTTTAAACTTGAAAAACTTGAGGTTTTTGCAGACATGACAACTCCACTATTTTGTGTGACCCTATGTCATTCCACATATCGAGTTTGAAAGCGAAACCCATTTACTAAACAAGAGTCAAACTTCTTCACCATATTTATTGGTTGATCCTTTATGCAACGTATATTTGTATCCAACCCATCTCCACATCGTGCTTGCAAAGAGTCAATCACGAAAATTAATACATGTGGGTGAAAACCTATATTAAAATGAGAATGGTCTTCATCACTCACTTTACATTTAAACCATTGCTGAAATTCTAATGTATGACACCTCTCGATCTCCATTTTTGTTGATTGTGGTCTTCCACTCCATATAAAACTAAGGTGCATACTATATAAAACACTTGTTATGAGATACACATATAAAGATGTACAATTAGGAAACATATAATATACAAGTTACCATCTTACTTACTCGATATAAGGAGCAATTGCCTCACAACAAGACATATCAATGAGCTTGGTTCAACTCTTCATCGCTAAGATAACAATGGTGCCGGCGCCTAAAGGTCGGCCTCCTTCAGAAAATATCTCCCATCCCTTTTTAATGGGAATGTTACCATCATCTTCATTTCTTAAGGGTTGATTAAGCCATGTCTAAAATCATCATCTAAATACCTAGTAGAAAATGTAAGTGTCTCCTCCACAATATAGCCTTCGGCCATTGAACCTACTGGGCATGCCCTATTTCAAACATAGGACTTAAGTCTCACTAAAAACCTAAAAAATTAATATTAGACAAAAATCAGATTATTAATAGAAATAAATGTTTTATAAATTTAGGCTAGACACATACCTTTCAATGGGGTACATCCACCTATAACGTACAGGGCCAGTAAGTCTTGCTTCATCAGGTAAGTGGATGAGAACATGTACCATGATATCAAAGAAACATGGTAGGAAAATCATCTCCAAGCGACACAAAATGTTTGCAACTTGTTGCCGTAGAGTATAGAAATCATTTGAAGATGATGTCTTTGAACATACTTGTGAAAAAAAATTGCAAAGATCAGTAATTACAAACCTCAATTCCTTTTGTGCCACTCCCCTCATTGCCACAGGAAGTAATTGTTGGATGAGCACATGACAATCGTGACTCTTCAAACCCCAAATCTTCTTGCGATCGTTGGGGTTGACATGCCTTGATATGTTAGATGCATAACTATCTGGAACTTTCAAATTTTTAAAGGCTTTACAAATGGTTTGTCTCTCAATGTTGCTCAATGTAAACATGGCAGGTGATTCAAACACTACAAGAAAAGAGGTTATTGGGGATGGCTGCCAGCCGTCACCAATATTCAAAAAACTATCCCTGTGATTATTAGAGACGGCTACAAGGCCGTCGCTAGACCGTCCCTAATAAGCCCATCACTAATAGTATTGGAGACGACTAAGCAACATCCATCCCCAATAACATTATTGGGGACAGATAAATGTCCATCTCCAATAACTTTAATTGAGACGGATAAAATCTCCATCCCAATTAATTTATTAGCGATGGGTACAAAGCCGTCTCAAAAATATGTATTAGCGACAGACATGAAGCCATCTTTGATAATATTATTGGAGATAGATAAAACGCAGTCGCCAATAATATTATTGAAGATGGACAAGAAGTCGTCGCCAATAGCATTATTAGAGACAGTTTTGAAGCCGTCTTTAAAAAACTTATTAGCGATGGCTATGGAGCTGTCTTGAATAACATTATTGGCAACAACGATGAAGCTGTCGCCAATACATCTACTAGAGTCGGTTTAAAGCCGTCACAAATAAACGTATTAGCGACGACTTTGGCACCGTCGAGAATAACATTATTGGAGACAAGGAGGAAGTCATCGCCAATAGAGTTATTGGGGACGGATTCTCACCAGTCTCCAATGATACTATTGAAGACGAAGTGCAGTCATCTCCAATGAAGCTATTGAAGACGGCTCCATCCATCTTTAATAGTATTATTGGAGACGGCGGGAGCTGTCCTCAATAGTATTATTGGAGACGACAGGAGCCGTCACCAATAGTTTTATTGGAGATGGCAGAAGCCATCCCCAATAGTTTTATTAGAGACGGCTGCAGCCATCCACAATAGTCTATGATAGATTAAAAAAACATTGTAATAAAAAATATTTTTTTCACAAAGTTACAACCTGTTATACAAAAACTACATTAACAAAACACATTCCAAAATAACTAAAAAACTTTAAATTTAAATGTATTACATGAAAAGTTACATACATAAACCATTCACAATCCTCTTTCTAAGACAACTATAGTACTTCAAATTGAAATCCATTACATCACACTTATTTCAAATTTTAATGTATTACATCATAAAATTGTGATCATAAATGAATAGTCAAGTCTCACTCATCCTCACCAAAAGAACCCTCATCCTCTCCATCTCCCTGATCTCCCTCTCTCTCATCCTCAGTTGGCACAGCTGGTGCACGACTTCCAAACGTATGAGTATGAAAATACTCTTGCAATCGTTTTTCCATACTTTGGAGCATCTGTGTCTGTAGCGCAGTAAGTCGAGCCTCCAGTTGAGCCTCCACTTGAGCTTCCACTTGAACATTTATATATGTGCTGTGTGCTGCTATTCTATGCTCCTAATCTTCAATGATTTTTTTCATTCTTTCAATCTCAGACTTCTGCTAATATATCTCAGACTTTTGCTGAGATTGCTCCTATAGGAGACGCTGATATACAGTGTTGCTACTACTACCACCCTCAGATGGCCCGTACCAACTCCTCAAAGGATGTCCTCGACCACTGCATCGGATCCGTCCTGGCCTATCCCTCCCAAACACCTGACGGAAGGCCTCCTCTGGACTAAGTACTGCAAGATGAGCTATGCCATCTGATTCATCTGAGGGAGTGGGAATCATCAACTGGGTCATCTGATCCTATAATTAATATAAGATAATTAGTGCATAAATAAGTTGAATGTATGAATTAATATTATGATTTATAATCATCATTACCATCACTTGACAACTTTGTTCATTGCTCCACATGACACTGCCATCCGGTGTTGTCGTAGCTTGCGTCATTTGAAACATTTCCAGATGCGTGGGATGGCGACCTTCCTTTTGCACCTATTTAACATTTAAAAGTTATAATTAGACTATAATAATGTCAAATCAATTAATCAAATTAATAATTAAAATCAATACTTACAAAATCATTACTTAATTGATGAATATTCGTCCGCCCTCTTCGATAATGTAACACCCCGAAAATTCAGTAATTGGAAAATTAGAAATAAATCGAAAACTATAAAAGCAATATTTGTGAAATAGCAAAAATGCACGTGTCATTATCATACATACAAAAAACCCACTAGAAAATTTCATAAAAAAATCATAGTTCAACTCTAAATAATACTTCCTAATGACCCACCGAGAAATTCGTGCAAAGGAAAATTGGAAGGTCTAAGTTTAAGGCGTTTTGCGACTGAGTATCGTAATCAGGGAATAAGTCAGGAAATCATTATCACACATACTTAGATGAGTCAGAAAATTTAATTGAAATCATAGATGGACTTCAAATAATATATTCCAATGATTTATCAAGAAATTTAGGTCAACAAAAGTCATTTGGGGTTATTGTGACTTATTACCGTAATGAGAAAATAAGTTGGACAACCCATTATCAGGTGTATAAAATGAGATCATAAACTAAATGAGAAATTTATGAAGACTCCAAACAATATGTGGGGGTAGTCCATAAAATAAAATAAATGGGATTAACGGACAACTTATGACCCATGAACAAATCCGAGTATGAAGTTAGTAAATAAATAACTTCCGTATTATCGGAATGATAGAACTTACGTACCACTATCGTACGTGAGAAAACACATCGGAAAATTTTGTAAAAATTATAAACCAACCCCAAATATTATCCCTAAGCGTTCCACAAAGGAATTCGTGCAACGGAAAATCCGATTGGCCGAGTATATGTCACACGTGATCAAGTTACCCGAATTAGGAAACTAAGTCAGAAAATTGTTAACACGGAGAAATAACCCAACCATAAATTAAATAAACATGTTGGAGAGACTCACAACATGATGTATTAATAACCCATTAACAAGATTGGGTCAATGGAGTACTTTTGGCCCAAGAATAAAAATCTGGGACAAGAAAATTGCCCAGAAATTCGTGTAGGTAATTATGCCACAATTAGGAAGGGCAATTTAGGGTTAAAAGATGGGTGATTAGTCATGTAAGGTAAGCCAAAACCGAACCCAACTCTAAGAGGTGGTTTCCTAAACCTCTGCTACCTCTTTTGGGTAAGGGAATCCCATATTTTCTGGAAACTAGGAAACAGAGCTCGTAGCCCTTTCCTAGTATCATTAGGACTCTTAACAACATCCTAAAACTATAAGAACTCATCCCTAAACTCTTGGGGAAGGTTTAACAATGAAGTTGGGGTCGTTTGGAGGCAAGCAAGAACTTCTGGGGAGCAGGAGAAAGGCTGGGAACCCAGAGCTTCATCCCATGCATCCTCTGTTGTGTCCAGAACATCAACAGGTTTTAGATCTTCGTAAAGGTAGGTGTTCTCGGGCCAAGATTAAAGAAAACCAACACCATCATGTAATTCTCTGAGTCTAGGATCATTTGCATTTGGTTTGACTCAATTTCATGGAGTATACGTTGTGTATTCGTCGGTTTTCCGAAGTCTTGCACAACTAGGGCTTTTTCCTGTTCATCTTGTTATGCACATGATTCAAGACTGAATTTGACTAAACTTTCTTCATGAAAGTTCTTCTACTTGACATCATTATCATCTTATATGTTGGACGTTTTATCCAAAAATCCTTCGTTAGAGAGTTAGGAGCATGATAAGAGAGTTTCTGCAGAATACTGCGATTTCGGGCTACACTTAACTCTTTGTTCCTCATATGTTTTATTGGGATTAGAGACCGAATTAGATCAAAGGCTTAACATCAAAGTTCTTCTACTAGTTGTCCTCTTCATCTTTTATGTTGAACGTTTTGTCTAAATGTCATTAGTTAGAGAATTATAAGGGTTGGAAGTGACTCACTACAGAGGATATGTCATCTGGTTGCACCTGAATATGAGTATTTGTTCTGGGAAAGTCACTGTGTCGACACAGCCTGGGCTAGTGTCGACCTGCTGTCCAAAACAGCCCAGATGGTGTTCTGGGAAGCCCTCTAGTGTCGACACAACCCCATCCCGTGTCGACACACTCCCCCAGTTTGACCCAGAAAGTGCTGGGAAGCTGATCTAGTGTCGACACCACCTGTGCTAGTGTCAACACACTGTCCCATATTAGTTAGGGGGTTTTCTGGAAGCTGTCTCTAGTGTCGACACTACTTGATCTCGTGTCGACACGACTTGACCTTTTTGTCTTGTATTTGATGCACAGTGTCGACACCACCTGAACTAGTGTCGACACTACCTGACCAGTTTTGCATGATTTTGTCTTGTGTTTGAAGCATTGTGTCGACACCACTTGATCTAGTGTCGACACTATCCTTACAAGATTTTTGTGTAATTTGAGTCTAATCATTTCATGATGTCTTCAAGCATGTACATGGTGTTATAAGGTATGCATGGACTTAAAAATAAATCAAACCATTAAAGGAAATGGTAATGACATGAATATGATTCTAATGTGTAATTTTGATTGTTCTTATGATCATTTGATTATCTGGTGATCTTGCTTATTGTCAATTGATAAGATAAGAATATGTTATGAATTTGGGAATGAATACATGATTAGTATGGACATATTAGTGGTGTTAATATTGTGATATGCATGGTTTCATGTTTTCCGGTGTTCAATTGATTATTTGTCATATGCATACATGTTAGGAAAGCACATGTTCCACCTATGATCTGTCTTTAGAAACACCCTCATGTCAAGACATTAATGAATTATGAAACATAAGATATGTCGTTATCCTGCCTTGTTCTTTTGAGCTATTTGTCATTCCTTGACTCTATAAATGATCATGTCCTTTTTACTATGAGCTTGTCATTGAAACTCTGTGGCCATAATATGAATATGTTTGTTCGGCACATCGTGGGACTCCGGTCCAAAACTTGATCCAATGCCTGTGCAATAGGGGCCATGTCCGGTCCTGGGGAGGAGCGCCCCAACGTACTTATTAACCGCAGGAGTATGGACTCATAGTGCTTGGCATAGCACAAACAAACACGCAAGATTGTAAAAATGTGCCTCCTATTTGACTTGATAAGTTTGACTTGACATGATATGATAAGTTTGTTCTTGTGAACACATGAACTCTGCTTGAATATGGCCAATCTCTTCTGACATGATTCTATTCTTGAAATATCTGTCCATTGTATATGAAACTCGACATTTGATTTGATATGATATCTGTTCTATTCTGCTATTCAATCTGATAGTATTGCATGCATTGTCATCATATTCATATGCATATCTACCTACTTAAAATGTTAATCATGTATACTAGTGCCCGCACGTTATTGAGATGTAAATCCTACTGAGCTAGTTCGCTCACCCCTATCATCCTGCCCTTTTTAGGTAGTGATGAAGAACCAGTGGAGTCAGATGGGACTGGGCAAGAGTGACGAGCACCCATCCTAGAATAGATGACAGTTTAGAAATAGAAATTTGAGTAGTCTATGTAACAGTGAAACTTTTCTGGAAGTTTATTTGAATGATGGACCCTTTGGTAATTCTTTCTTGTAAGGTTGTATCTAGTTGAATGAAATGAAATAAAGAGTAACTTTGAGGATGTTATTATGATTTGAAAAGTGTTATTATATTCAATTGTGACTCTGCGCTATTCAACTGTGATACGTTTGTTTGTATTGTTCACGTCCCCCGGTATTTATTCCGTTGCTAAATATTTGGGGCGTGACAGATAAGGCATTGATAAATGAGATCGATTAGACTTATTTCTTTCACTAACTCGCTGCATTTATGAGGAAAAAAAATTAGTGATATCCTAAATAATTGAATCCATCCAATAATAGGATTTGACAAAATAATACCTTACTATCTTGTCGATCCCATATCTCACACATGTGCCGCCATTGACTAGAATCATAACTTGGTGGCAAATTATTACATACATCCTCAAATGGTCGTCCTGCAAAATACTATCATACACAAGCAAAAGTTACATAAAAATGTGTGTGCAATAATACTACATAATAGTAAAAAATCATACTTTTCTTTTCAAGTGGGACCTTTGCTTCCTTTTCATTTCTCCCATATGCCGAAGAATGTCGGCGTCTATGGCTGGAGACCGCAGAAAAGTGAAATGTTGCTGCATAATCATCATATATGATCAATGTCATTATAACTATAGAAATGAACAATTATATACCTAAATAATTAAATTTTTTTTACCTGTAGGTCTCTCAAAATAGCCTCTTTCTTTTTAGGAGGAAGGGTCATATAGTCTTGCTGCCATAGGTTGCAGTGCACTCTATTACAAACTCCAAGATATGTAGTAAATTGCTGAGCATATGGACCAACTAAAGATCCCCCTTCTAGATCTATAGGAACGGTCTGGCCTAGAGGTAGGATCCTGACGTTGGTCGCCCTAGAAGGACCTCTCTCACATCTAGTGGTACCAACTAAATGAAAATAAAAAAGATGAAGTGAATGCAATTATACAAATAAAATTCAAGAAATAAAAATTATTTTAAACCTGAAGCAACTGAAGATGCACTCCCAAGAGTCTGAGGACTGATGGTTGCATGCTAAGAGATGTTTGCGGCATCTGGTAAGGAACGAGGTGCGTGTAGCCCTCTTGATTGTGAAGCCCCTGCTTGTGAATGTACAGACTGTGAGACTGAAGCTCCTGTCTGTGAAGCTGATGCCTGTGAATGTACATGTGCAGACTATGAGGCTGAAGCCCCTACCTGTGTCTTGGGACCCCCTTCCTGTGAATGGGAAGCCAGCCCCTATGCATGGGATGACTCCCCTAGACTGGTCTGCTGGGCCGACCGACGGGTCTTGCTGAACTTATTAAACATCTGTTGAATGAAGGATATTTAACAAATAATAATAATAATAAATATATATGAGGTTTGTGAAATCATCTTTAATGTAAAAAAATGAAACACTATTAGCAAAGCGAAGAAGCAAAAAAGAAATGAGGTCTGTGAAAAAGTGAAAAAGAAATGAGATAAATAGACATGCATTTAAGATCAATCCCCTTGCCATGACCATGTTTTCTTCTGAGGTCGACCTCAGTTGAAACATGAGGTCGACCCCATTTCACAGAACCAAAACTGAGAAATGGAGGGTCGGCCCATGAGGAACCATGGGGTCGACCCCACCACACCATGTTTTATTCTGAGGTCGACCACAGTTGAAACCTGATTTCGACCCCATTTCCAAAAACCAAAACTGAAGGTTGGAGGGTCGACCCATGAGGAACCATGGGGTCGACCCCACTACACCATGTTTTCTTTTGAGGTCGATCTCAGTTGAAACATGAGGTCGACCCCATTTCCCAGAACCAAAACACAGAAATGCAGGGTCGACCCAATAAGAACCATGGGTCGACTCCACTAGACATGAAAAAATTAAATACTTACATAATATCAAAAATTCACGTGTATATATTCTTTACTTTGAAGTTGTACATGGATATCTACATCATTTAACATCACAAGCACATCAACAAGGCCTTCTTGATAGGGCTCTTCATCATCATCACTTGCACCACTAGACATATTATAATAACTTCTAGGTGGTGACTTAACAGCTATCGCCCACCCTGCAGCATTGTTGTCATCTACCTAGAAGACTTGCTCAACTTGACTTGCAAGTGCAAATGGTTCATTAGTCTCTAATTTGCGATGTGTATTTAAAGATACAACTCCATGTTCATCAACTTTGAAACCTCAATCCTTATTATACGCATCCCACCATTCACATTCAAATAAGACAATTTGTTTGTTTCTCTCAAAAGATATTTCAATAATAAAAATTATTTTTCCATAATAACCATCGCATCCAGATTGAAGCTTAGCATTGACAATAACACCATAAAGTTGTGTGGATTTGGTAGAGTCAGTTAAGCTTGTGCGGAATCTGAAGCCATTTGTAATATACCCAGAAAATGATGTTGCCAAACTTGATGGACTGAGTGATAAAATCTCGAGTTCCTCAGTGTAGCATGGGTCATGTAAATTCTTCAGTTCTTGGACATGTGATGGAAACCACATGAGGAAATTATCATTTATATTCCTTCCACTTGCAAGTGCATCTTCATATTCCCGCCGAAAATGTACAATATCGTCAACTTGATTTAACACATATGTATGAGCTAAATATCTTTTGGCTTCTGACAATGTTCTGGGTACTCGTCTGCACTTTATTGGATGACCAACTGTTGTAAACATAGACACTTCTCCATCAAGAGTGCCAAATGGACCACCATCATAATTTTTATCTTTAATATTGTGATCATCCATTTCTTGCATGTACATCAAAATAAATAAATTGCATTCTTCCATAAGATATCCTTGTGCAATTGAACCTTCCACTCGAGCTTTATTACCCACATAATCTTTCAATTTCTTCAAATATCTTTCAATTGGATACATCCATCGATATTGAACTGGACCACACATGATCAGAGTAGAACAGATATCATTTCAGATCAAATGTCGAGTTGCATATATAATGGACATATATTTCAAGAGTAGAATCGTATCAAAAGAGATTGGCCATATTCATACAGATATCATGCGTTCACATGATCAGACGTATCATATCAAATCTTATCATATCATATCAAATCAAACTTATCATATCAAACAAGGGCATAATTTTCACAACTCTTGCATATAGTATCAGTGCCATGCCATGCACCACAAGTCCATACTCCCGCGGTTAATAAGTACGTTGGGGCGCTCCTCCCCAGGACCAGACAGGGCCCCTATTGCACAGGCATTGGTCAAATGGACCGAAGTCCCATATTGTGCCGAATAAACATATTCATATTATGGCCACAGAGTTTTAATGACAAGCTCATAGTAAAAGGAACATGATCATTCAAAGAGTCAAGGTATGACAAATAGCTCAAGAGAACAAAGGCAGTATAACGACGTATCTTATGTTTCATAATTCATTAATGTCTTGACATGAGGATGACTAACGACAGATCGTATGCAAAACATGTGCTCTCTATCTCCAGGGTACTTCATGGTACAACCAGCTCGGCCTCTATGTGGAAATCCATGGAGAACGGAGACTTATGGAGGTTTTAAGGAAAAGATCACTGGCCTTGCCGATTCAGAATGACCGACAGAGAGCTTTCAATTCCCCAAGGAGGGTGTGCCTATTCGTGCAAATGTGTAAGTGATGAGTCACGGATCTTTACTAGCATGTATGCATATGGACGATTAATTAATTGAACACCGGAAAACATGTAACTATTGAAACTCATATACAAATCATGATATTAACTAACAAGTCCATACTAACATGTATTCATCCCCATATTCACATCATATTCTTATCATATCAATTGACAATAGGGAAGATCACAAGATAATCCAATGAACATAAGGACAATCACAATTACACATTAGAATCATATTCGCATCATTACCATTTTTCAATGGGTTGATTTCTTTTAGGTCCATGCATACTATATAACATCATGCACATGCTAGTAGACATCATGTAATGATCAGACTCAATATATGCAATTTTTTTGCAAGGGTAGTGTCGACACACCCCTTACTGGTGTCGACACAATGCTTCTAACACAAGGCAAAATATGAAGAAATGGTCAAGTAGTGTCGACACAGGATCCAGTAGTGTCGACACTAGACCCAGCTCCCAAAAAACCCAGTCAACAGGTCTGTACAGGGTGTCGACACAGGATCAAGTAGTGTCGACACAGGATCAAGTAGTGTCAACACAGGATCAAGTAGTGTCGACACAGGATCAAGTAGTGTCGACATAGGATCAAGTAGTGTCGACACAGGATCAAGTAGTGTCGACACTAGAGACCTTCCCAGAAAACCTTTTGTGCCAATCTGGGACAGTGTGTCGACACTAGATCAAGTAGTGTCGACACTAGAGGCCTTCCCAGAAAACATATAGGTCAAGTGTAACCCGAAAACACATCTCATGCAGCAATTTACTTACCCCACTTATAACTCTCTAACAAATGACATTTAGATAAAACGTTCAACACGAAATATGATGAGGATAACTAGTAAGAGAACTTTGATGTTGGGGGTTTGATCTATTTTGGTCTCAAATCCCAAGAAATATATGAAGAACATAAAGCTAAGTGCAGCTCGAAATCATAGTATCATGCAGTAACTCTCTTACCATGCTTATAACTCTCTAACGAAAGACTTTTGGAAAAACGTCCAACATAAAAGATGATCGTGACTACAAGTAGAAGAACTTTCATGAAGGAAGTTTAGTCTAATTCGGTATCAAATCACATGCATAATAAGAAGAACGGGAAAAGTCATAATTGTGCGAGACTTAGGGACAACTACGAATACACAATGTATACTCCATGAAAATTAGTCAAACCAAGTGCAAATGAACCTAGACTCGAAGAACTACATGATGGTGTTGGTTTTCTTTAATCTTGGCGCGAGAACACCTACCTTTGAATGCTAATAACTCTCTACAGATTTTGGGTTGATGCAAAGCGAGGTTGAGGAAGACCACGTTTTCCCCAGCCGTTCTCCACACCTCCAGTGCTCCAATCTTGCTGCCCACGACCCCAACTTGTTGCTAACCCTTCCCTAAATGTTTTGTGAGGAGTTCTTATAGTGTTAGGGTTCTAATTCATGTCTCAATGGAACTAGGAAAGGGGGCTGCGAATTCTGCTTCCTACTTTCCAAAATCTGGGATTCTCTCACCCAAAGGAGGTAGCAAAGGTTTAGGAAACCACCTCTTAGGGTTGGGTCCGGTTTTGGCTTACCTTACATGACTAATCACCCTAATGTTAACCCTAATTATTGCATAATTACATACACAAATTTCTGGGTATTTTTCTTGTCCCAATTTTTATCCCTGGGCCAAATGTGCTACATTGGCCCAATCTTGTTAATGGGTTATTAATACATAATGTTGTAAGTCTCTCCAACATTTTTATTTAATTTATGGTTGGGTTATTTTTCTGTGTTAACAATTTTCCGATTTAGTTTCCTAATTCGGGTAACTTGGTCACATGTGACATACACTCGGCCAATCAGATTTTCCATTGCACAAATTCCTTCGTGGAACGCTTAGGGATAATATTTAGGGTTGGTTTATAATTTTTACGGAATTTTCCGATGTGTTTTCTCACGTTCGATAGTGGTACGTAAGTTCTATTATTCCGATAATACGGAAGTTATTTATTTACTAATTTCATACTTGAATTTGTTCATGGGTCTTACATTGTCCATTGATCCGATTTCTTTTATGGACTATCTCCACATATTTTTTGGAGTCCACCATAAATTTCTCATTTAGTTTATGATCTCATTTTATACACCTAATAATGGGTTGTCCAACTTATTCCCTAATTACGATAAGAAGTCACACTAACTCTTAAATATATCCCAAATGACTTTTATTGACCCAAAATTCTTGATGGATCATTAGAGGATATTATTTGAAGTTCATCTATGATTTTTATTTAATTTTCTGACTCATCTAAGTATGTGTGATAATGATTTCCTGACTTATCCCCTGATTACGATACTCAGTCGCAAAACGCCTTAAACTTGGACCATCTGATTTTCCTTTGCATGAATTTCTCTGTGGGTCATTAGGGAGTATTATTTAGAGTTGAACTATGGTTTTTATGAAATTTTCTAATGGGTTTTTGTATGTATGATAATGACACGTGCATTTTTCTGCTATTGCACAAATATTGAATTTATCGTTTTCGATTTATTTCTAATTTTCCAATTACCGAATTTTTTGGGTGTTACAAGTATCATATTCATACATTTGGCTGTAAGATCATTCAAAGATTTCATGTGTATCAACTTCAAAATAAACTTCAACTTAGACATATCTTTGCACCCAGCATACAAAGGAGTTTCCGCATCTTCTAATAACTTATAAATTTTTTGTGCTTTTGGATTCGGTTCTTCCTCATCTTCTCCAACAGGCACAATATCCCTTTGAAAATCATGTAGCATGTCCATGACTTCATCGAATTCTAACTCATTTTCTGATTCGACAAGTTGTGTCTCTTGTGTCGAGGTATCATCGTGTACTTGCTCACCATGTGACAGCCAAGTCCGATAATTTAACCATATTCCGTCACATATTAGGTGCTCATGCACACGGTCCCTTCTAAATATGAAGCCATTGCAACATCTTCGACACGGACATTGAATCAACTCTTTGTCTTCTCCGTGTCTAAATCTTATTATGTCATCATGATATGCAAACTCTAAAAATTCTTCAACTCCATTGACATACCTAGGGTCTAGCCTATTAGGAATATCCATCCAACTCTTATCCAATTCAGTCATTCTGTGACACAAACATATTTTGCACATAAAGCAAACTGTCAAGTAAGAAATAGACATCATTTTCGTATAATCATACACAATCACAATACATAATATTTAACATACATGTACACACATACATGTCACTGAAAAATCCAGCAACATTCACATAACCACACAACATTTCGGTCTATATGCATTATACAAGTGAGCCACCACCCAGGCTCGCTGCATCACATTCACATAACAACACCGATTATAATGTCAATATGCATTATAAAAGTGAGCCACCACCTAGGCTCGCTGATAGCCCACGAATGCGTCGTTAAACACGTGACTAACAATCTCAAAATTATCGGCCTACACTAAATACTTTGACAATAGTTAAGTGGTGAGAGCCGAGTCGAATCCACGGGGAAAAAGATTTTAGAGTTGAAAACCATGAGTTTTATGTAGGAAAATAACGTGGTGATATTTAAACTAAGTTGCACTAAATAAAACTAAACTAATTAAACTAAGTAAATAGAGAGAGAGATAAAGAGTGGATTAGAGACAAAGAGACAAAGATATGAAATTACATTCCACTAAATAAAATGGTCAACAAAAATTATTTTATACTAAACGAAATAAATCAACAACAACCCTAAGAAAATCTAGAAAATAGAGAGAAAAAGGAGAGAGGAAACGAGAGAGAGTGAACAAAAGATGAGAGAGAGAAGAGAGAGACGAAAGGGAGAGAGAGGATAGAGGAGAGAGAAGAGAGAGAGGAGCGGCGCGGCGCGTGAGAGAGAGAGAGAAAAGAGAGAGAAAGCGAGAAAAGAGAGAGAGTGCGAGAAAGAGAGGAGAGAGAGAAGAAGAGAGAGAGCGATAGAAGAAAGAGAGATAGAGACGAGAGATAGGAGAGAGAGATGTGAGAGAGATAGAGAGAGGAGAGAGAGGGCAGCGCGGCGAGAGGAGAGAGAGGGCAGCGCGGCGCGAGGAGAGAGAGGGCAGTGCGGCGCCCTCACGTTGCATGCATGCAACGTGAGGGGGAGGGCGGCAGGGGCACGCGGGGCGGCCTGGGCGCGCGGCCAGGCCGGCGCGGGCTGAGGCGGGGCGCTGGCGCGGCAGGGCTCGGGCACGCGGGGCACAGGGGCGCAGGCTGCTTGGAGGCGGCCTGGGCGTGGCAGCGCAAGCGGGGTACCGGGCGCGGGCGCTGCTGCTACTTCTGTTCCTGAGAGAAAGAGACCGAGGGAGAGAGGAAGAAGGGCAGAAGAAAAGGAGAGGAAGAATAAGGGAAAAGAAGAAGAGGAGGAAGGAGTGCGTAGGAGAGAGGGAAAAGAGAGAAAGTGAGAAAAAGGAATACGAATGAGAGAGAGAGGGGGAGGGTTTATAAAGTAGTAGAGAAAGAGAGGAAAGGGAAGAGAGGAAAGGAAGGAGAGATTTTTGGAAAATAGGAGAGGAGATTTTTAAAAGTGAGAAAGTGTTTTAAAAAATTAATAGAATCTCTTCTTTATTCTCTCTTGCTTTAATCCAATCCATTGGCCCATTAAGCACTTCATAGAATGGCCCATTAACCTGCAAATACAACATATAATTGAATTTCATCAATTATAGTCCATGGTAAGAGAAATCTATGAATTTATCAAGTATTTGTCAATAAAATGGCATGATTATTCATGATAATTATGAGATTATCACATCCCCCAACTTACTCATTGCTAGTCCCTTAGCAATGCACACAAGTGAATAATTGGGACTAACAGGAGTTCAAAACATCATACTTCATGACAAGAAAGTAAGAATGAGAATGCTTGGTCATAAGTATTTCAAGTTCCAGTCGAGAGTGTCAAAGGCAAATATGTCAGTTCATGTCATTAGATAGTTCCTCAAGATACACACAAAATTTTATGACTTTTTGTATAATGTTTGAGCATTAATAAGAGGATGCATGGGCTTTTTACTTATCACTCAAGGATGGTATCAACTCTACACTCCTTAAATTCGATCCTCGAATTACAGGTAGCTTTCACTCTGCCTAATTCTTTTTTTTCATGCTCTTTTTTTTTTCTTTTCATTTACATGGTGCTGCACTTCCCTTCACCGTTTGACACGAGCCTCAACTCTTACCTTAGGAGCCACAGGCCCGGTTACTAAGACCAAGGGCATTTTCCATGTTTCTCTCTTTTTTTTCACTACTACACACATTTTCACATTTATTTGTAGGCTGGTAGTTTTTTCCCCACGATTGGTCATCAATAGGAATGTAGAATATCAATCAATCAACCTGAATGTTCGGTAAAACTCTCATCATCCATTTGAATAGCTCAAAATAATACTTTACTATGTTGATGAAATTTCAAATGTATTTTGAGGAAGATGCTAAAAACATAACTAGTTAACTCACCCCTTCAACTCACCACCTTCACAAGTACACACTATGAGTCAAGCTAGAAGCAAAAAAAAATTCTTGCATGAAATATGAAGCATGAAGCACAATGTTAGGGACAAAAATTTGAAATACAATTTGTCTCTCCCCCCAACTTGAATGACATTGTCCTCAATGGCATGAAATAGACTAAAGCCAATGTAAGTTAAGAAAGGAGAGACGCAACCTGATGATCAAATGAGGGCGGTTGCACAATAGCTTCATCTAAGGATAGTGGGACTCCAAACACCTAAGACACAAAATAAAAACTAAATCAATAGAAATCACTTTTCCTAAAAATATTGGGTTGCCTCCCAACAAGCGCTAAGTTTAATGTCTTCAGCCGGACACATGGAGATAACAGGTTCACGTAACACCCCCAATCAATTGACGCCAAATTCTTGCTTTGTAAGGCATCACCAACCATGGTAGGTCAAGTGGTCCAAATGTACCCTGTAGATCAGTAAAGGATAGAGAAATTGGGGCATTCATGATCATATCTTCAATTAAGAAATATTCATGTGTACACTCAAGATCTTTATATGTGTTGAACACATCAATGCAGACTTTATTATTTTCTCCATTTTCACCCACAACTTCCATTTTCAGATCCTCTTTCATGATGTTGAGGTCAGATTGAGTTGAATGCTCAGGGGATTGTTTAAACTCCACAGGCTGACTTGTGTCAAAAATAGTAGCATGATCTGGAATGAAATGGATATGACTTTCAACACAAGGATGCTTAAAAGCTTCAAGCGTAGTTGACCATTCAGCTAGTGATAGCATGTCCATGAACATGTTGGATTTGCCAAGGTTAGGGTGAGGTAGGAATTCTATGTCCTTCTCAACATCAAGAGAGACCCAGTCAATGTGGACTTTAAGCAGAATAGCTAATTCATCTCTTACCCAATAAGAATGATTGATGATTACACCCAACTCTTTCTCCACACTCACTTCTTCTTTGTCACCCACTTGAAACAATGTCACATCAAACTTGGGCCCAACATCTAGATGACATTCTTTTTCGTCTCCCCCCAACTTGAGTTCAGCTAACTCACTAGAGCTTTCCTCAAGCATGACATTATGGATGGAGTCTTCTTGATGATCAGTTTCATGTTGGGCCAAGACTTTGGATTGATTTTCAGTGGCACCCATCTCCTCCTGATTTGACTCATTAATATTATCTCTCATTTTCCAAGTGGGTGTATCCACAATCATGTTGGACTGAGAATTTGTGGATGGAATTTGAGAGTTAAATTGTTGGTCACAATCAAGATAATGATGTTCATATTTGTCAATGGGTTGACATGGTGATTGGCTATCTTTCCTCCTTTTGATTTCTATGAGTTGCGCAATCAGGAGGTCAGTTTTGACAAATGATTGCTCTAATTCTTGTTGTTTATGGGCGAATGTTTGCTCAAAGACTTGTTGGTTATCATGGAATTTTTGCATAAATTGCCCAAATTGATCATCAAATAGGCCTGATTGTGGGGGAGAAGTATAAGTGGACTGTGGATATACATGTCCCTCATGATGGCTTTTGTCATGAATATCAATTTGGCTTTGGGCCCAATGTTGAAAGTTGTGGATAGGTGGACTCTGGGCTTGAGCCAGAATAGGTTGATCTCTAAGTGTTAAATGTGGAATTACTTCTCCAAGTGGTTGGAAGGGTGTGCCTTCAGAAGCATTTGTTAAGCACACTGGCAGATCAATGCCAAAAAAAATTTGATCGAACCATGATATGATTTCGGCACCTAGAAAGGGTCCTTGAATTTCCCCTTGAGGATCTTGATAGAGTAAACTCAATTTTTCACGGGAGACACCTTGGTCAACTTTTGAGTAAGGAGTGGGTGTGGATAACACTTGAAAGGTTTGGGTCTGTTCTTGGGTTGAGGGAGGTGATGAGGTGTAAAGTGGGTCAACATAGTTCCTCCACCCCGAATCATTCATGTGATTTGTAATTGGGTGACCATTAATAAAATGGGCTTGAGTCCATTTGGAGCCATTGGACTGGTAAGTAGAGGTTGATGGATAAAGTGGGTTAGGTTGAGAGTGCATACCATAATGGGCTGATCCAATTTATCTAAATGATGTGCCCATTTCATAACCATGATTGTCAACCCACATAAACCCTCTTTTTTGTTTTTTTTTTTTTGTTTTGAAATATTTGATTTTTTTTTGTATTTTCACACAAGTTAGCAAACAATTAATCCTATGACACCTATGGTTCCCTAAGATATAAACATTTGATTTCTCACTAATCAACTGAGGCCTAACTCAAATCCACTCTCAAGCCCGTTAACTGGCCAGGTAAGAGGTGGGAGAGTGGGAGGTTCCCCCTGCTCTTGCAGGGACCTAATTAAATAACCACTTGTCCACTTAGGCGTTTGCCTATGAACCTCTAGCCTTAGACACCAATTTCCAAACTTGATAGTGGGCCCAAGTGGGCCTAAGTCTCAAAGCGAACCCTAGGTCAAGTTTCTACTTTCTTTTATTGAGCTTGGGAATGCAAAAGATGCAGGAAGTTGTGGTTTGTGGGCTAAGGAAGGGTGATCAAATCCCCACCTTATCTTGTTAAGGAAATTGCCCTTAAATTATTTTAGAAATGATGTGCACACCATAAAATCAAGCAAGGGATTCTATGCAAGCATGGCAATGCATGATCATGCTTTCAAGAAAGTTAAGGTTCCCACCTTGCCTCCAGCAATCTTCGACAAGAAAGGAAACTTTTCAAAAAAGAAACTTACCTAAAGATGAAAGTCTAAATGATGCATGCCCTAAAGATGGAAAGTTTCTAATCTTGACATGACATCTTTTATTGGATTCAAGTGATTGATTTTTTTTTTTTTGATTTTTTTAATGAATTATCTAAACATGGCAACTAAAAAAAAAGTAAACTCAATCAAGAGGGTTTTAAGGGTACTTACTTCCAACGCAATCCCTCGTTCTTTTGGAAAGTAAAACAAATAGAAAGAGTGAGAGAGAGAAGGAAACTCACCTCACTTACCTTTTTTTTTGAATTTTTTGTGCAATTTTTGGATTTGTTTTCCAAAACAGCCCTTTTACTTACAGATCTCCCTTTTAGTGACAGATTCTTCAATTTTGCAATTTTCAGGATTTTTCACTTTTTATTTGATACCTACAAAAAGAAAGAAAATGTTAGCCTGAATATATACAAAAAACACCAAGATTATCAAAACTAAAATTCTAATTCCCCGGCAACGGCGCCAAAAATTGATAGCCCACGAATGCGTCGTTAAACACGTGACTAACAATCTCAAAATTATCGGCCTACACTAAATACTTTGACAATAGTTATAAGTGGTGAGAGCCGAGTCGAATCCAAGGGGAAAAAGATTTTAGAGTTGAAAACCTTGAGGTTTATATAGGAAAATAACATGGTGATATTTAAACTAAGTTGCACTAAATAAAACTAAACTAATTAAACTAAGTAAATAGAGAGAGAGATAAAGAGTGGATTAGAGACAAAGAGACAAAGATATAAAATTACATTCCACTAAATAAAATGGTCAACAAAAATTATTTTATACTAAACGAAATAAATCAACAACAACCCTAAGAAAATCTGGAAAATAGAGAGAAAAAGGAGAGAGGAAACAATAGAGAGAGAGAACAAAAGATGAGAGAGAGAAGAGAGAAACGAAAGGGAGAGAGGGGATAGAGGAGAGAGAAGAGAGCGGAGTGGCACGTGAGAGAGAGAGAGAGAGAAAAGAGAGAGAAAGTGAGAAAAGAGAGAGCGCGCGAGAAAGAGAGGAGAGAGAGAAGAAGAGAGAGAGCGATAGAAGAAAGAGAGATAGAGACGAGAGATAGGAGAGAGAGATAGGAGAGAGGAGAGAGAGAGGGCAGCACAGCGAGAGGAGAGAGAGGGTAGCGCGGTGCGAGGAGAGAGAGGGCAGCGCAGCGCCCTCACGTTGCATGCATGCAACGTGAGGGGGAGGGCGGCAGGGGCACGCGGGGCGGCCTGGGCGCGCGGCCAGGCGGGTGCGGGCTGAGGCGGGGGGCTGGCGCGGCAGGGCTTGGGCACGCGGGGCACAGGGGCGCGGGCTGCTTGGAGGTGGCCTGGGCGTGGCAGCGCGAGCGGGGTACCGGGCGCGGGCGCTGCTGCTGCTTCTGTTCCTGAGAGAAAGAGACCGAGGGAGAGAGGAAGAAGGGCAGAAGAAAAGGAGAGGAAGAAGAAGGGAAAAGAAGAAGAGGAGGAAGGAGTGCGCAGGAGAGAGGGAAAAGAGAGAAAGTGAGAAAAAGGAATACGAATGAGAGAGAAAGGGGGAGGGTTTATAAAGTAGTAGAGAAAGAGAGAAGGGGGAGAGAGGAAAGGAAGGAGAGATTTTTGGAAAATAGGAGAGGAGATTTTTAAAAGTGAGAAAGTGTTTTAAAAAATTAATGGAATCTCTTCTTTATTCTCTCTTACTTTAATCCAATCCATTGGCCCATTAAGCACTTCATAGAATGGCCCATTAACCTGCAAATACAACATATAATTGAGTTTCATCAATTATAGTACATGGTAAGAGAAATCTATGAATTTATCAAGTATTTGTCAATAAAACGGCATGATTATTCATGATAATTATGAGATTATCACTCGCAGCATCACATACCTTTCTTGTAGGATCAAAATTAGGTTGGACTAGATCTAGAAGGGGGGGGTGAATAGATCTAGGCCAAAAACTGCGGAAGCTTAGTCAATTTAAAATTTGTTTTGAATCAAAGACAACTTGAAAAAGAGATTCACAGATATGATGAGTGAGTGTGTAAATTAAGTGATTTGAGTGGGTGATTAAGTTGATTAGAAGAGAGCGAAAATCCTATGCATACATCTAGCACAGAGTGATGTTAGATTACAAAAAAAACCACTGCACAGAGATTTTTAGGTGGTTCGGAAATCACACCATGTGATTCCTACATCCACCCCTCACACAGTGAGGCTCCACTAAACAACTTGAATACACCACACACTGGAGCTTGACAACTCCACACACTGAGTTCAACAACTCACACACAACCTCTAGAGCAAGACTACCCTAGAATCCTGAGCACAACTGCTCAACCACAACTTGAGTGCGACGACTCAACACACTGAGCACAAAGGCTCACAACCAACTTGCTAGATCAAAAACAACAAGATCCAGATCCTCTAGCAATGATCTGATCTATAGAGATTCATTCAAGAAGACTGGTGCAACAATTCATGCACAATCTCAAGAATGACTCAGAAGAACTAAGGGGAATTGAAGAATTGTATGTAGAATCCTTGTTCTTCAGATGTACTCCCTTGTAGAAGACTGAATTGAGAAGATCTTGAATGCTTGAAGTCCCTGGCCGATGCTCTGCAACTTGTGCCACTGAATCTTCCTTGAAGTCTTCTCAATTGGCTGCTTCTACTTGATCTACTCCCTTGGAAGTGATCTCACTGCATCTTCATGGATCAATCTTCACTTCTTGTGCTTGGAGAGATGAGAATTTGGTTGCAACAGCACAAGAGGAGCAAGAACGGGGAGGAGAACTCTTCTTGCCGCCAAAAGGATTTCTGGAAGGCTCTGAAAAGGTTCTCTTAGGTTGGATGGCCTATAGGAGGGTATTTATAGCCCAATGTGTCCAAAAGTACCCTTGGGGTGCGTGGGCACATGATCCAAGACCGATCCATGTGAACCCTTGAGTGCCACGTGTCTAGGTGGAACTTAAGGTGAAAAAGTTTCTGGAGTGTGTCGACCTGTCCAAGGAGTATGCCGACACACTATCCAAACTGGCAGAATTTGTTCACTGGGAAGGGTCACTAGTGTCGACACACACCTAGACTGTGTCGACACACTATCCCAGTCTGGCAAACAGGTCTTCTAGGAACTGGATCTAGTGTCGACACCACTTGAGGATTTGTCGACACACTATACAGACCTGTCAACTGGGTTCTCTGGGAGCTGTGTCTAGTGTCGACATCACTTGTGGCTGTGTCGACACACTTGACCTTTTCTTCATCATTTTGCTTTAGGGTTTGAAACACTATGTCGACACCAGTAAGGGGTGTGTCGACACTACCCTTGCAAGAAATGTATGTCCCTAAGAAATAAACACATAAATCATTAGTCCAATAGATTATCATGAATATAAATGATAAAATGTGTTTGGAAACACGCTTTTTGAGAATTGTTACTTTATGTGTGATGTATCTAACATGTTTCATTTATTGTGCATTAAAATCACAACTTATCATCATCAAAATTATGAGGGGAAAGGTATTAAATTCACACTCAACCCAACAATCTCTCCCTTTTTGATGATGGCAACATTAAGTCCACATGAAGTTTTGAGTTTTTAATTAGATGTGATTTTAAGCCATTTATTTTCACAACAATCAATCACATACACACCAAATGACAATGAACCATGTTTTAATTAATTTTATTCATTTTCAACAAAGGTCATTGAGCACACTTTAGCAACATTTGATATTTTGCACACTCAAGAGAGACACCTTTACATTCATCCATTCAATCACATTCATTGACATTCATTCAAAAGATGTTCAATCACATTCAAAATAAGTATTACTTTTCATTCAACAAATATATTCATTACAAGTATTTCTTATATGCAATTACATTTCAAACAAGTGTTTTTCTTTTTCTTCTCCCCCTTTGACATCATCAAAAGATAAAATGCATTAAGTAGGTGGAGGAGGAGGAGGAAGAGGAAGAAGGATGGACTCAATGGCCTTCAGCCTTGACTCCATTGCTCCAAGGTTGGATCTGAGTTGAGTTTGCATTGTTGACAGCCTTGTGTGTAGCAACTCTTCCAACCTTTGACTGTTTTCATACATGTTGGACTGAAAGGCAGACAAGTCAGCTAAAATTGACTGTGAACCTAAAGAAGAACTTGCAAATCCATGTCTGTTGATATCTCTGAGCTCCTTTTTTAGAATAGACATCTCATTGTCTAT
Organism: Colocasia esculenta; assembly: GCA_014218235.1. Classification (NCBI taxonomy): domain Eukaryota; kingdom Viridiplantae; phylum Streptophyta; class Magnoliopsida; order Alismatales; family Araceae; genus Colocasia; species Colocasia esculenta. Next base: position 157,933,036 of record CM024753.1, on the reverse strand, counting down.
GTGTGCTGAGAGATTCTTCATGCCTTCTAAGTCATCAACCATATGTGCAAATGACAGTCTAGTCTTTGAAATCTGAGATACTGCTTCCTGACTGTTGAATAGGTTGGTTTGAGAATTTGCTAAAATCCCTTGAAGGACCTTTTTCAGTGTTTCTTGATGTTCTTTCAATTCAAGGGATGCATCAGCCAAAGTGCCAATTAGTCTGTTAAATCGTTGGGTGGCATGATTTGAGGCTTCCTTCTGCTTGATAAACTGCCCATTGACTGAATTCTCGAGCCTTTGAATTCTCAACTCAAAGCTTTCTGACATTTGGTGGATGGAAGAATTGATGGTATCAAACTTGTCATTCAGAAAGGAATATAACTCTGGTGGAACAGAAGGTCCACCAGTGGAAGTAGAAGCTTGGAATTGTGGAGTGAAAGAAGGAATTTCCACTTCAGGGAGAAGTGGTGAAGTGGTTTGAAAGGGAGGTGTTTGAGGGACATCCTGAGGTATTGGTGCTTCATTCACAACAGGAGGCTGGTCCTCATGTGCAGGAGATTGAGGTACCTCAGGAGGTGGTACACCCTCTGGAGCCATTGGGGCCTCAACTACAGCTGGTCCCCTTCTTACTTAATCACCTTCCAATCTAAATCCCATGAACTTCTGTAAATGCTTGAAGCAGTAAATGTTTGACTTTGGGATAGACTGAGCTAGCTCATTCTCCAAGGACACTCCAAAGTGCTGAAATACTGAAGTAAGATGAGCAGCATAAGGTAGAGATCTATGTAGATCCTTCCTTGTAGTCTCACCAATAATCTGGTACATGATCACATTCAAATTCACCTTGATATCTTTCTTCATGCAGTAAATAATGAACCTCTGTATATCAGTGAGCCTATCCCTTCCACCACCTTGAGGTGTGATAATAGTGGTGAGAATGTGGTGGATAAGTCTCAACACAGGTGGAAAAGTGTTTGTGTTGAACTTAGAGACATAAGTCTGCTTGGGATCAGATTCATCAGATGGAAGTCCAGTCAATATAGAGTAGGCTTCATGGAGATCAAATGTGAAGTCATGATAATCAGCTCCTTCAGCAGGAATTCTAAATAAAGTAGCAGCTAGCTTAGTAGGCAAATCAATGAGAACACCTTTGACTTCAGACTGGTAACCGTCAGGTGTACATTCCAAGTTCGAGTAGAATTCTTGGACAAGTTTGGGGTAGATGGTTCTGAATTTAGATATGAATGGCAACCAAGTCTGAAAATTGAAGTACTGACGGATTTCTGGGAAGGCAGTGGCTAAGGCATTATCTTCCAAATCCACAGCCCTAGGTTTTAAAATCAATTTCCCTTCACTAGCCACCTTGGAAGGGGTTGCCTCATAGGGCTGGGATGACCCAGATGAAGTTGAGGACGAGTCCTTAGAGACGTTAGGAGAAGATGCCAGAATTTTCCTCCTCGGGTGAGCAGATCCCCTTTGGGAAGGGCCTCTACTGGAAGAGGATGCCCTACCTCTCTTCGATGGTGTAGGAGATGTAGATGATCCTCCTGGCTGTTGAGCAGGGTCATGTCGACGCTTGCTTCTCCTTTCAACTGGTTGTTCTTCCACTGTAATAGGTCTGGCGTGTGCCCTAGACCTGGCACCACGGCGGGGCACCTGCTTGGGAGCCATGGTTGCAGAAGAACGAGGAAGAACAGGGGATGAAATGGATGGGGAAAGGAGAATGGAGACAGAGATGGGGAAAGGAGGGAAGGAGATGAAGGTTCTTGCCGTTTTCAAAGACAAATGGCGGCTAGGGGAATAAAAGGGTTTTAGGGTATGATAAACCGCAGGAACAAGAAACCCCAAACCGGCGCCAACGACTGGAATCGCCCAGAAAGGCCTGTGTGTCGACACTAGACAGGGGGGCGTGTCGACACAGGCTTAGATTGCGTCGACACTAGATGAAGGTGGTGTCGACCTGGCCTGAAGAAGTTTGTATATTTGAGCATGGGAAAATTTTGAAAATTTTGGGAAAGGTTTAAGATGATGAAATATGGATGGAATTAAAATTTCAAGGATTTTTAAGAGACCAAAGAATTCAGTTGCCATATTAGTTCAAAAATTTAACAAACTTCAAGTTTTACATAACAACCTACAGGATATATGCATTAAATGACTTGAGCTATTAAAATGATAGCTTGAGAGATATAAGACATCCAACCATCAATGACAAACTACCATATTCTCCAAATCCAAAGAAATAAAAATGTCTTTTAGATTGAAATCAAGTGTGATGAAGGTAAACATCTTTAAAACAAACTGATGAAAGATAGAGATGTTTATTTTAAGCAATTCTCCTTGGACAAACACATTTTTTTTAAATCAAACTATCAAATGTAGTAAATCTTGTTCACTCAAGAACTAATGCTTTTTACACACCATAGTCCCTGGATACTAGAGATTTACCCATTATCCAGTTTCAACGGGTAAATGACAACCTTTTGACGTGAAAATAGACGTTTATCAGACGCCAATATTTCCAGTTACTCAGTCATCATCAAAATATATGGAGCATGTTGTTTTTTTTTTTTTTTTTGAACTCCTTTGAACAGAGATAGCAAAAAGGCTTCATGGCATACATGGCACTTCATTCATTGCGAAGGTGTGTTGTTTCTCAGCATTTGTGCCATTACTCTGTTGAATCATGAGTGTAAGGAGAATTTTATAAAATTGAAAGCATTTATATCCCACATCAGTTGCAAAAAAAGGATGTTTAAATTCAAGTCACACATTATCCTTCAGTCTTTGAAAGAGATTTGAATTTCTATAGTCTTGAAGAGTATAGTTGAGAGTTGACTGTAAAAAGATGTAGTAGATCACTCAAAAAATCATTTTGAGGTTCTAGGCAACTCAATGAGTACACCATGCAAGGAAGTTGTTGTAATTCAAGAAGAGTTTTGAATTTTGCAACAAAAAATGAGTTGTGAATTCTCTAGCTCCCCCTGAGATGATGATTCTAACAATTTTTCATCAAAATAAAGATGTGCAAGTATTTTGAAAATAGAAATGATTCTGTTTGAACAACAAAAGCTCCCCATCAACAATTGCATATTCATTTCTTGGTACTTAGCGGAGACATATACTCTCGCATAGTGAAAGTGTCCAGACAAGCAGAACTTGTCCTTCTTCAAGTCACCATTTGATATACCAAGAAGTTCAACACAATGTGAGTTGAAGAATTTATTGTCAAAAAGAAATAGAAGTTGAATTGCGAGAGATGTGAACAATATAAATCAAGGAAGCAAAGAAAAATGATGAAACAATGACTTCCCCTCAGAATATGCCTAAACACTCAACCCAAATGAGAGAGATCAAGAGGATGGACATTTGCAAAGACCAAGCTCTCTCCTCAAGGATGAAAATCTACTGTTAGGAAGAGGTTTGGTGAAGATGTCAGGAATTTATTTTTCAATTTCAATAAAGAGGAGTTCAAAAGATTTCTTTGCTACCTCATCTCTCAAGAAATGATGCTTAATTTCAATGTGTTTTTGTTCTAGAATGTTGAATTGGGTTTTTAAACAAATTTATGGCACTTGTGTTATCACAAAGAATGGCAACACAACCTAACTCTTGGTTATAATCAAGAAGTTGATGTTTCACCCAAAGAATTTGAGTGCCACATCGACCAGCTGCAACATACTCAGCCTCTGCAGTTGATAGAGCAACTGAGTGTTGCTTTTTGGAAGCTCAAGAGATTAGGCATCCACCTAAGTACAAACATAAGCCACTTGTGCTTTTTCTATCAAGCTTACACCAAGCATAATCAGCATGACAAAAGGCAATCAAATCTAACTTACAACCAGCAGGATACCAAATATCAAGATCACATGTTCCAACAAGATATTTGAAAATTCTTTTAACAGCTAACATGTGACTTTCTTTAGGATTTGCTTGAAATCTAGCACACAAGCATACACTGAATTGAATATCAGGTCTAGAAGTGGTGAGATAGAGTAGAGAACCAATCATACCTCTGTATGTCTTTGGGTCTACTAACTTACCAAGTGAATCTTCTTCTAGTTTTGCATTAATTCAATAGGTGTGCTTGAGTGTTTGAGATTCTAGAAGTTAAACCTTTTCAAAAGTTCTTTGACATATTTGGTTTGGCTTATGAAGATTCCCTCACTGGTTTGGTTAACCTGCAGTCCCAAGAAAAATTGTAAGTCTCACATCAAGCTCATTTCAAATTCAGTTTTTATTTGATTTGCAAACTCAGTGCACAGGCTCTTATTGGTGGACCCAAAAATTATGTCATTAACATAAATTTGTACTACAATTATTTGTTTATTTACAATTTTTGTGAACAAAGTTTGATCAACATTACCTCTAGAGTATCCTTTTTCAAGTAGAAAAGAGCTCAAACGGTCATACCAAGCTCTTAGAGCTTGCTTTAGACCATAGAGAGCTTTATGAAGCTTAAAAATATGATTAGGATTTTTTTATTTTCAAAGCCTGGAGTTTGTTCAACAAAAAAAATTTCTTTTATGTACCCATTCAAAAATGCACTTTTGACATCTATTTGATAAACTTTAAACTTCAATGAAGATGCAAAAGCAAGGAATATTCTTACAACTTCTAGTCTAGCTATAGGGGCATATGACTCCTCAAAATCAATTCCAAATTCTTGGTTGTACCCCTTGGCAACTAGTCTAGCTCTATTCCTTATGACTTGACCATTTTCATTCAATTTATTTCTGAATACCCATCTAGTGCCAATGACAGATTGGTCACTAGGTCTAGGTACTAATTCTCACACTTGATTTCTTTCAAATTGATGAAGTTCATCATGCATTACATTTATCCAGTCAGAATTCATTAGAGCTTCATCAATTGACTTTGGTTCAATTTGGGAAATTAGTGCTAGTGGGTCATCATGAATTGCATTCAAGAATAATGATCTAGTTCTTACCCTATCATGTACATTGCCAACAACATTTTCTATTGGGTGATCTCTTAAAATTCTGTGTTCAGGAATTACCTGTTAAGGTGTACTTAAATTTGGAACAACATTACCTGATCCACTTGGAGTAGGTGAGGGATTGTTCAAAGTTTCACCAAGGTCTTCATTCTCCTCAACAGTTGGTGAAGAATCCACAATGAAATCATCCTCTTCATTATCTGGACAGTCCCTGCAAGATTTAGAATAATGAGTTGAAAAGGAATTTTCATCAAAAGTGACATGAGGAGATTCTTCAACAGTTTTGTTTTTGAGAGAATAAACTCTAAAAGCTCTTGAGGTTTCAAAATAGCCAAGTAAAATGGCTTCATGACTTTTAACATCAAATTTGTCAAGGCTTGGCCTTTTGTTTTTCAACAACTCATAAGGGGTTTTTCTGATTTTTGGTCTGACCAATGCTCTATTGAGAATATGATTGGCTGTATTTACAGCTTCAGCCCAGAAGGATTTGGGCAATTTACTTTCCAAGAGCATGGTTCTTGCCATTTCCACAAGTGTTCTATTCTTTCTTTCCACAACTCCATTTTGTTCTGGAGTTCTTGGTGAAGAAAACTTGTGAAATATGTGAAGTTCAGCACATAAATCAGAGAAAGATTTGTTTTCAAATTCACCCCCATGATCAGTCAAAATATTTTTGATTTTATGAGGAAAACTAGTTAAGACAGTGGTACAGAAATTCCTGAATTTAAGGCAAGCATCACTTTTGTGGGATAAAAAGATAACCCATGTAAATCTAGTAAAATCATCAATAATGACAAAACCATATCTTTTGCCACTCAGACTTAGAATTCTTGTTGGGCCAAAGAGGTCCATATGAAGCAATTCTAGTGGCGTAGATGTGAGTACATCATTGAAGGTTTTAAAAGATTTTCTGGTTTATTTTCCTTGTGCACAAATACCACAAACTTGATTTTCTACATTTGAAAAAGATTCAGGAAGACCTTTGACTAAGTTCAGCCATAACAATTTATTTATTGTTATGAAACTTGCATGACCAAGTCTTTTGTGCCAAGTCCATGCAATTTCATTTTTATTTGCAACAAGACAAATGTTTTCAGAAAAGCTTTTATCAAGGTTGATCATGTAAACATTGTTTTCCCTCTCTCCAAAGAATTTTATTTTATCTGTTGATGAGTCAATTATTCTACAAAAATCAGATTCAAACACAACTTTGTGACCTTTGTCACAGAGTTAGCTAATGCTCAACAAGTTATAATTCAGACCATCAACTAACAAAATATTATCAACTGAGTTTGAGGAAGATTGACCAACCTTTCCAGATCCAATATTTTTTCCTTTATTTTTACCTCCAAAAGTGACAGAACCTCCCTCCTTTTCAATCAAGAAAGAAAATTTAGCTTTATCTCATGTCATGTGTCGTGAACACTCACTATCAAGAAACCACACATTTGAGTTGGGTGCATGACCTTCCTGCAAAATCAATCAGTGGAGAGAAGATTTTGGTACCCAAACATTGTTGGGACCATCAGAATGTTTGAACATTGACATCAAATCTTTTCTAATCCAAATCTGACTTGTTTTTTGCTTTTGTTTCATTTCAATGTTGTTTTTTGCCTTTTTCAATGTATCCTTCCCTTTTGGAATAAAAACACCAGTGTTCTTTTTCTCATTAGGATGGAAGTTTTACATTTGGACATGATTGTTCATTTGTGGAGGTCCAAACCATGGATTTTGTTGGTACATTGAAAAGTTTGGATAGAAGAATTGAGGATGATACCAAAAAGGATTATGATACCATTAGTTCCAAGAATTGGTCCAATCAGCTTGATGTGCTGTCTTGGAAGTCCAAGGATTGTCATGAATGTTTTCTTTTGTATTTTTCTTATTTTTCAAATTTTTATTTGAATTTTTGGTTGACTGGTTGTTGGTTTTTGAGGTTGAGCAGGTCGACCTGTCAGGTGATTGTGTCGACCTGTTAGGTTTCTTTTTGTTCTTGTTTTCTTGAGTTTTTGTTGTTTTGCTTGACACTTACTTGTTTTTAGTGTTTTCAAGACTAGGACCTTTGACAAAATTTATCAAGGGTGCTTTTTCCCTTATTTCACCAGATTTGTCTTTCTTGGATTTTTGTTTATTGAATCCTAGTCCATGTGATACAGATTTCATTCTGGCTCCTAACAAGGCCTCCAAATTGTCTTTACCTTTGGTGAAGGTTTCAATGACTTGTTCTTTTTCTTTTAGCTGGATTTCTAGAGTTTTGATTTCATCAACACTTTGTTGTTTTTCCTTCTGTTGTAATTCCAGCTTTTCAGACAATTCTTTAAAATCATGGTTGGCCTTTTGGGATGCAAGTTTAAGCTCATCAATTACATTTAAAAGATTTTCTTTTTCCTCGTTGAGCTCAGCTACTTCATTTTTCAATTCACAAATTCTTTTATTTATGGATTGGTTGTGCAGAATGTTTTCAATTTTCTTCTTTAGATGCTTGTTTTCTTTCTTATTTCAGAATAATTTTCAACAAGTTCAGCATAAGCATCCTGCCAATCATCAATTGAGTAATCTTCAAAAGATGTACTTACCTTTCCATCTGAGCTATTTGCCATAAAGTAAATTTCCTCACTCTTAGAGCTTGAGGACTTTTCTTCATCTTTCTCACTTGAGTCTTCATCAGACCAAGTGGCAACCATTGCCTTTGGCTTCTTGAATTTGTGAGTCTTCTTGTATTTCTCCTTCTTATTCTCAGGACACTCTCCCTTCATGTGTCCTGGTTTGTTGCACCTGTAACAAATGACAACTTCATCAGTTTTCTGATTTCTATTTGAATTAGCATTTGAGAAGGAAGTATTTCTTTTCCCAGAAGAGAACTTCTTCTTTCCAGTAAATTTTCCTTTTCTTGATTTTAAGAATTTTCTGAAGTGCCTGGTCATGAGGGCAAGCTCATCCTCATTGGACTCAGACTCATCAGAACTTGTTTTCTCTTAATGTTTATCCTTGTTACTGGATGAAGCCTTGAGTGCTACTGGTTTGGTTTTGATTATGTGCTCTTCATTTCTTTTCAAGTTTATTTCATAAGTCATCAAGGATCCTATGAGTTCATCCAAAGAGATTTTGGATAAATCTTTAGAATCTTCAATAACTGTGGCCTTAGTGTGCCAAATTGAAGAAAGAGAGCGCAAGATTTTTCTTACCAAATCAGCATCTGTATAGTCCTTACCTAGAGCCTTCAGTCCATTTACAATGATCATGAACCTAGCAAACATTTCAGAAATTGTTTCATCAGATTTCATCATGAATTATTCAGACTTAGAGACAAGAATATTTGCTTTGGTTTCTTTTACTTGAGATTTTCCCTCATAAAGTAACTCAAGCTTATCCCACATCTCCTTGGTAGATTTACACATGGAGATTCTTGAGTACTCTTTGGGTGGACTGCACATTGAATCATATTCATGGCACTATAGTTCAGGGTGGCCCTTCTAATTTGTTCCCAGGTCCAGGTTTCCACTTCTCCCTGGTTTTCATAGGGACCTACCTCAACTACCTTCCAAATTTCATAGTTATGGGCTCTAAGGAAGACTTGCATTCTATTCTTCCAATAGGAATAGTCAGTCCCATTGAAGAAGGGTGGCCTATTGATGGAGTGGCCTTCAGCAATGAAACCTCTAGAATCCATTGAATCAGAAAGATATGCAATTAAGGAAACACTCAACAAACAAGCAAGTGAAACACACAAAATAAACAGAAACACTCAGATCAGATTAGATCAGATCAGATATGAACCCGCTCTGATACCAATTGTAGGATCAAAATTAGGTTGGACCAGATCTAGAAGGGGAGGGTGAATAGATCTAGGCCAAAAACTACGGAAGTTTAGTCAATTTAAAAATTGTTTTGAATCAGAGACAACTTGAAAAAGAGATTCATAGATATGATGAGTGAGTGTGTAAATTAAGTGATTTGAGTGAGTGATTAAGTTGATTAGAAGAGAGCGAAAAATCTATGCATACATCTAGCGCAGAGTGATGTTAGATCACAAAACAAACCACTGCACAGAGATTTTTAGGTGGTTCGGAAATCACACCATGTGATTCCTACATCCACCCCTCACACCGTGAGGCTCCACTAAACAACTTGAATACACCACACACTGGAGCTTGACAACTCCACACACTGAGTTCAACAACTCACACACAACCTTTAGAGCAAGACTACTCTAGAATCCTGAGCACAACTGCTCAACCACAACTTGAGTGCGACGACTAAACACACTGAGCACAAAGGCTCACAACCAACTTGCTATATCAAAAACAACAAGATCCAGATCCTCTAGCAATGATCTGATCTATAGAGATTCATTCAAGGAGACTGGTGCAACAATTCATGCACAATCTCAAGAATGACTCAGAAGAACTAAGGGGAATTGAAGAATTGTATGTAGAATCCTTGTTCTTTAGATGTACTCCCTTGTAGAAGACTGAATTGAGAAGATCTTGAATGCTTGAAGTCCCTGGACGATGCTCTGCAACTTGTGCCATTGAATCTTCCTTGAAGTCTTCTCAATTGGCTGCTTCTACTTGATTTGCTCCCTTGGAAGTGATCTCACTGCATCTTCATGGATCAATCTTCACTTCTTGTGCTTGGAGAGATGAGAATTTGGTTGCAACAGCACAAGAGGAGCAAGAACGGGGAGGAGAACTCTTCTTACCACCAAAAGGATTTCTGGAAGGCTCTGAAAAGGTTCTCTTGGGTTGGATGGCCAATATGAGGGTATTTATAGCCCAATGTGTCCAAAAGTACCCTTGGGGTGCGTGGGCACATGATCCAAGACCGATCCATGTGAACCCTTGAGTGCCACGTGTCTAGGTGGAACTTAAGGTGAAAAAGTTTCCGGAGTGTGTCGACCTGTCCAAGGAGTATGCCGACACACTATCCAAACTGGCAGAATTTGTTCACTGGGAAGGGTCACTAGTGTCGACACACACCTAGACTGTGTCGACACACTATCCCAGTCTGGCAAACAGGTCTTCTGGGAACTGGATCTAGTGTCGACACCACTTGAGGATGTGTCGACACACTATACAGACCTGTCAACTGGGTTCTCTGGGAGCTGGGTCTAGTGTCAACACCACTTGAGGCTGTGTCGACACACTTGACCTTTTCTTCATCATTTTGCTCTAGGGTTTGAAACACTATGTCGACACCAGTAAGGGGTGTGTCGACACTACCCTTGCAAGAAATGTATGTCCCTGAGAAATAAACACATAAATCATTAGTCCAATAGATTATCATGAATATAAATGATAAAATGTGTTTGGAAACATTGTTGGGTTCACATTCTAAATAATAAATACAACATGTTTTTTATGATGAACAATGTGAACAATGAGAATTGAGTTTAATGCATGAGATCTTCATACAAATGACTTGTCACAATAACTTGGTAGAATGCTTGATTATATATGTTCATAATATCTCACTAACTATGTTTACTAATGTAGGAGATATACCATGCAAGACATGTGCCAAAATCAAGTTTGAAAGATCAAGCAAAGCCAAAAGACAATGCACCTGTCGACAGCCATCAAAACCCTATCGACAGATACCAACAGTCAGAAAGCATACAGTTCTGGAAAATAAGCCCTGTCGACACAACAAAGCCTCTTGTCGACAGAAGCATACAGTCAGAAACCAGTGTTCTGGAAAAACATGTGCCTGTCGACAGCACCAAGGCACCTGTCGACAGATGCACCTAGTGAGAGCTTCAACAGAACGTCCAGACTTCTGGAACTTGGCACACTGTTGATCCCTGTCGACAGCAGGTGTATGACCTATCGACAGATGTATAGAATCTTCAGAAATGAAAGTTTTGAAAGTTACCAAACTTGGTGTTTCTTTCTACCACATCTCTCCATATGTAAACACCAATATATAAACATCCTTTTGAAGTAAATCTCGTACACAAGCAGCCTCCAAGAAAAAACCCTAAAGAGTTTTCAAGAGAAGTCTTGTTCTGCTGCTCTGCTTCAACCTACCGCCCAGAACCAAGAAGAGAAGTATCTCCAGCGGAAGGTGAAGCCTGAACGTCGTGGATTCAAGTGTCTCCATCAACTTGTGATCATCAAGACGAAGCTTGAAGTCCAGCCAGACGTTCACAAGAAGAGTTTACAATCTGGATTTGTTCTTCAACTCTAAAACTCTTCTTTGTTCTACTTTTACAAATCTGTGTGTATGTTGTGGTGTCTCAAGTAGTCCTTGTGCTTGATTCACGTGTGGGTGTTGATCTGATCGTGGTTGCACATCAGATAACACGTGTGTGTGAGTTGTAGTTTGTGAACTAGCTCATAAGCAGATTGTTCTACGTGTGTGTGTGGCCCGTGGATGTAGGATACACGAGTTGTGTACTCTGAACCACGTAAATCTGCGTGTCTCATGGTTTGAACGCTTTTACGTTAGATGTTTGGTAGGCACAGCGTCTATACACACGTATTGTAGTTTGCTATCTATCTGTCATCAAGTCACACACATCCACACATAGCTTAGAGTTTAATATTGTTTTGATAATATGTGTTTTAAAGAAAAGAAGGTGATAAATATTGTTAATCGACAGTAATCTATTCAACCCCCCTTCTAGATTACCATATAGGGAATTCCGCAACCCTTCAAACATGCTTTTTGAGAATTGTTGCTTTATGTGTGATGTATCTAACATGTTTCATTTATTGTGCATTAAAATTACAACTTGTCATCATCAAAATTATGAGGGGAAAGGTATTAAATTCACACTGAACCCAACATTTCTTGCCAACGGTAAAGACAGTGGCCAATAATTAGTCCAGTTATGTGGGAGAAGGTCAAGCTACATGCAAAAAAATAAAAACATAATTTGAGACATTATAATTTAAACATAAATTTAGAATGAAGTTACAAAGGAAATGGGTACTTAAGGGATAACTATTACAAGACCTCTCGTGAGGTGTGTGCAGTGCTATACATGCATAGATCAAATTTAAAAACCACTTAAATATGAAAGGAAAATGAAAACAAAGGGAAAGGGTACTTAAGGGCTAACTGGTATATCGGGAGACCTTTCTCCAGACTCATCTGAACCCCAGGTATAAACCTACTCCAAGATCCATGATTCTACTCTTGCAAAGATAAGAAAGCCTATGACAGGATGAAGAAAGAGCATCCTATTGGCAAAGTTAACCCATTGTTTCAACTCAAAAAACTGCATGTTCTCCTACTCTCAAAGAAAATTTGAACAGTAAAATAGAAGATCAGGTGCTCAGATCCCAATAATGTTCCTGTCCCTCATCCCTACTTTGTGCTTCTAAGCTAGTCATAGCAATAGAGGGGAAAGGACCCAAGTCCAAATGATAATGCAAGTCGTTTTCTTCCGTCCACGTCTTTTGAGAATTGTCTGAAGATTTTCTCCGAACTATTGGATGGCCGCGATTCAGATTTGCCACATGAAAATTCATCATATTTTCCAGTCTACTAAATCTCTAGCCTATGAAAATTCTGTTTGGAAAACATCAAACTTTACACAACCAAAAGAATACCCGAAATGCATGCAAAAATAAATACGACCACAAATCTGCAACACAATAGCAAAATGCCACAGTTTTACATAGTTCTCAACCAAACCAACTCAAAAACTAGATTAAATCATTAGAGGAAACTAAAAATATATTCAGACTCAAGAACCACCCACAACATCAACTGGCACAATCTGCATCCCGCATGGTCCACATTAACAGCACCATGAACTCAGAAAAGAAACCTAACCTGCATCGGAGATCGACGGACCACCAAGGCAAGATCAAGGAGGTATAAAATTCCTTGTCTTCAATTAAGAACCTGTCCGGCTTCTCGGAGAGAGAGAGAGAGAGAGAGAGAGAGAGAGAGAGAGAGAGAGAGAGAGAGAGAGAGAGAGAGAGAGAGAGAGAGAGAGAGAGAGAGAGAGAGAGAGAGAGAGAGACTGGGACAGGTTTAGATTGGAACGGTTATATAGGGGCAGATGGGGGAGACTCTCTCTCTCCCTTTCTCAAACAGTTAGAGAGAGAGAGAGAGAGAGAGACTGGGACAGGTTTAGATTGGAACGGTTATATAGGGGCAGATAGGGGAGACTCTCTCTCTCCCTTTCTCAAACAGTTATATAGCTACATTCCAGCTGAAAGCTGATCCGCCTAAGAGAAACCCAAATTTTAAATGGGGGAAGGGGAGAGAGAAAATGATAGTGGGAAAGTTAGGGGGAGGGGTTGCATAGGGGTCGAGGGAGGGGGGAGGGGCCAAATGGGAAGGGGGAGAAAAGTTGAGGATTGTTGTCTGGGGGAGGGGATGGAGACCGGGGTTGGGGAAATGTTGGGCATAACTCCACCGTCAGTGGGGGGAGCACAAACTGGGGTTGGGGGAGGGGATGGAGACCGGGGTTGGAGACACGAGTTCCACCATCTTCCAGAGGCCGAACTCCACCGTCGGTGGGGAGAGCAGAGAAAGAATAAACATGAGGAGGAGGGGGAGGAGGAAGAGGAGGAGGAGGAGGCAGCACCGAAGGGAATCACATACCTACGGAGGCGGGGGTGGAAGGCTCCCAGTGGTGGCGCTCCGACAGTGTGGGCTCAGTAACAGCTCGGAGGCGATGGCGGGGGGAGAGATTATCGCGGGGTGTTTCATGGGGGAAGGGAAGGCGGGGGTTTAAAATGCCGCCCTTTTTTCAGGAAAGGGGGGGAAGCACGGGGTTTTTCAAGGGGAGAAGGGAAGGCGGGGGTTTAAAATGCCGCCCTTTTTTTTAAGAGAGGTGGGGAAGCGCAGGGTGTTTTGGGGGGAGGGAAGGGAGAGAATATTAAAATTTAAATATTCTTATTTTTGAATATTAATAATTTGATTATGGCAAAATTAGAAATATAATAGTTTTTTAAAAATAAAGGTTTATTACATTTTTATTCACAAACATTTCAGTCGATGTAGTCACAGCAATACTTGTAGAGGAATAAATTGTTTTATCTGGATCCTGGGTAAAAAATGAGATAATATTAAGAGATATATAATAAAATAATATTTAAAATTTATTGATAGTTTTTTCAAACTTTTTTATTTTTAAAAAAAGTTACCCACCCTGCCCCACCTCTTGAGGTGGGGAAAAGTTACCCAAGGTAAGGGGTACTTACCCAGGTTACGTACCCTCACTCATGTCTCGGGTAAGGGGTACTTATTCAGGGGTAAGGGGTAGTTACCCAGGGTAAGGGTACTTACCCAGATTACCCTCACTCGTGTCTGGGATCAGGGGTACATACCCAAGGGTAAGGGGTACTTACCCAGGGTAAGGGGTTCTTACCCAGGTTACCCTCACTTGTGTCTGCGATAAGGGGTAAGGGGTACTTACCCAGGTTACCCTCACCCTCCTCCCCAAAGTAAAGGGAGGAGCTTACCCCTGGGTCCTGGGTAAGTACCCCTTACCCCTGACCCCTGGGTAACCTTGCCCCACCTGAGAAGAGGGTAGACTGCCCCTCGTAGGGCTGCAAACCAACCAATACACTCGACAAGTAGTACGAAACTTGGCTCGATAAAAACTCGACTCGGCTCATTTATTAGATAAACGAGCCGAGCTTGAACAAAAATATAAGCTCGATTCATAAATGAGTGGAGCTTGAACAGAGATATGCTCGACTCGAATACGTTCACGAATAGCTCGTTAAGATACTTGATAATATGCTCCTTAAAATACTCGATTAGTTACTCGTTAATATACTCGAACTATATTAATTTCTTATTATAAATACGAAATTATTAATATTTTTTTAAAGAATTTTTGATAAGGTACGAAATACTTATGAATAATAAAATGTAAAAGATTAAATATGAGGGTGTAAATACACAAATTATGAAAGGAAGGGCTGTAGACGAACTAATACACTCGACAAGTAGCTCGAATTCGACTCGGATGTTACTCAAATTTAGCTTGTTTAATAAAGCAGACGAGTCAAGCTAAAAAAAAAATTAAGCTTGTTTCATGAACGAGTCGAGTATAAGCAAATACCTACTCACTCATTTAAGCTCGTGAAGTTCATTTAATTTTTTAATTATAAAAATTATAAATATAGTTGTTAAATATTTTAAACATTATACTAAAATAATTAAACAAGTAACTTATGAAGGATCTTAGGGTATGCCCTTGAAATAAGATAAATTTGGGTCTTATAAACAATTAATTTTTTACTTGTAAATTGAATTGGGCTTATATATATACATAATATAGATACATATATATAACTCGCAAATTCAATTGGGCTCATTAAGATACTCGTTAAGGGCTCGAACTCGAGAGTATTTAAATGAACCGAGCTTGAACGATCATTTTCAATACTTGATAAAGCTCGAGCTCGATTAAAAATTAACAAACAGAGTTTGAGCGGCATAATACTCTACTCGACTCGACTCGTTTACACCCCTAACCCCTCGGTAACCTTTCCCCACCTAAAGAGGGTAGATTACCCCTTGGTAGGTTAACCAGGAGTCCTCTAACACAACCTAGTTTGGGATGGGGTTTACCCCTGGGTAACCCTGGTTTAAATATTATTTTATTATGTATGTCTAAACATTATCTCATTTTTTATTTTTTAAAGAGGATAAATTTAGTCAAAGTGTTTATTTGACTAAAAATAAATAAAAAGTGGGTACTCTACCCTTGGTTAGTGGGGTAAGATAGAAATACATGTCAAAGTGTTTGGGTTAGAAGACCCCTGGTTAAACTACCCAGAGATAGTCTACCCTTGTGTCAAAGTGGCCTGGGGCATGGTTACCCAGGGGTAAGGGGTACTTACCCAGGTTACCCTCACTCGTGTCTAGGGTAAGGGGTACTTACCCAGGTTAGAGGACCACTGACTAAACTAACCAGGGGTAGTCTACCCTTGTGTCAAAGTGGGGTGGGGTAAAGAGGGGTAGCTTTTCTTAAACAAATTGAAAAAAAATTCACAAAATTGTAAACTTTTCTTAAAGTTAAGTATAATATTTTAAGTATATATCTTAAAATAAAAAAAATAATTTTTTTAATGAAGATAAATAGAGTCAAAGTATGAAGTTGAATGGGGGGGGTAAAGGCGGGGTAACCCATAACTTCACTAACCTCGGGCAACCCCACTTACCCCCTTAACCTGGGGGCTAACTCTGCCCCACCTCTTCAGGTGGGGCAGAAGGTGGGTAAGTTTTTTTTTTTGTAAAAAACTTTTAAATTTTTAGTATAAAATTATAAATAATATTTTATTATATATCTCTTAAAATCAAAACTTTTTAAATTTTTTTTTGATGAAGATAAATAGAGTCAAAGTAGCCCTAACCATATTGCCTGTGCAAAGTGAGGTCGACCCCAGAAGACTTCTGGAGTCGACCCCGCAACCCTAGGGGGATTTAAAGGGTCGGCCTTCCACCTTTTTTGTTCCCGCTGGAACTACCGTTACGATCTCCCTTCTCCT
The DNA here is from genome assembly GCA_014218235.1 of Colocasia esculenta. Taxonomy (NCBI): domain Eukaryota; kingdom Viridiplantae; phylum Streptophyta; class Magnoliopsida; order Alismatales; family Araceae; genus Colocasia; species Colocasia esculenta. Next base: position 157,916,626 of record CM024753.1, on the reverse strand, counting down.
CTCTTCTCTTCTTCCTTGCACCGGTGGACCCCTTATGTTCCTCCCTCGAGTGCAAACAACCTCCTCCTATTCTCCTTCCTTTTTGCACTGGTTGACCCTTCTTCCTCTTTACACTCCTCTGTTTCATCTTCCCCTATTCCTTCTTCTTCGAAACTCTCCCTTCCATATCAGATGGCTCCTCCCTGGCGTGGTGACAAGGCAAAGGCAGTGGCAGTTGCTGGTGATGATCAGACTCCCTCCAAGAGATCTCGAGGCAGCAGTGGAGCCTCAAATCGAAGCTTTGACGGTAATAATTTTCATAGTCTCAAGGCATTTGATCTCTTCACCACCGATATATCACGTAGGAAGGTGCATTTTGGCAAAAGGATTGACTTTGACTTCTTTGAAAGTAATGGGGTAGATCTTGCATGCCTGTTTGAGAAATTGGGATCAGGACATTATGTCACCATGAATGAAGTGGTTTACCCTCAGTTGTTTAGTCAGTCATGCTCCTCCAATTTAGTAGCAGAATAAATCGGAGGAAACGTGAGCAACGAGTATGGTAACGTAAATTGAGCATACAGACGCAAACATCAAAGCAACTAATAAAATAATTGGAATAACTCTTGATTTCATTATAAAATCACTAAGACTATTAAAACCACTAATTCGGAGCCATGCACAAGGCTCATTGACATCACTACATTAAAAAGAAATCTAAAGCAATAACTATTAGACTCTATGGTACTAGGGTAACTTCATCAATTGACTCCAGGTCGCTCATCACTCTGGTCCTATCCCATTGATGTGTATAACATCATTGTCTGACTTACCTGAGACACAATAACAAATAACGAAAGGTGAGCGATAACGCCCAGTAGGACTTAAATCCCAGGATCAAGCATGCTTTAAATAAGTAATGCTTTTTAAAGGACAGAGTAACTAATGATAGAGAGAGTCTTATAAAGTCGAGAAAGTAATAGCACAAGTAACATGGTTCAGATAGAAGATGAATCGAGTATAGCATGATGATTAAAGTCAAGTCACGATCGAAAATGATAACAACACAATAGCACGTAGCGACAGTATCAAGCAATAGCAAGCGACAAGTATAGCAAGGAGAGAGATAGTAGTTGGTCGTGTAAAGAGTAAATTGCACTTTGGTTATCCGTAGATAGTCGAGAGAGAAAATAGCACCTTTGTTGTCAATAGACAATGAGAGAACATAGCACTTTCTTTTGTTTGTTAAAAATAGCACTTTCTTTTGTTTGTTAAATGGCACTTTGTTGTCAAAGACAACGAGAGAATATAGCACAATGAATATGATTAAGTCACGATAACTCAAGATAGCAAGTAACAAGTAGAGCAAGGAGAGAGTACGACAATAGTCGCTCAATATCAGGACAGTAACAGTTCAGCAATAGTCAGTGGTGGCATAGTAATAGTGCAGTACGTCTGAACTAACAGACTAACAATAACAGTATAACAGTCAGATGTCTAGCTAATTCAGAACAGTCAGTCAGAACCGGTGCAAATGTAGACACCGTCAATAGCCCCTGCAGATATTTTCGGGCAGCTCTCCACCCCCATGACTAGATTGGAGCCCCTCGGACACTCTCCCTGCCCTCAGCAGTATGCATTCAAGTACAGTAGAGTCACAAGACCCATTAAAGCGCTAGACAGTCAAGAACGATACAATATAGTAGGAGCCACAAAGGTCAAAGGGTACCAAGAGAGTTCTAGATGAATAGACGAGATAGATGAGATAGTAGAGTGAACATGAATAGACGAGAGTATAGAGACAGTAGAAAAGATAGGGACATGTTCGTAAGAAAATATTAAACAAGTGATAGTACCAGTTGCACGACACGCGCGATCGGTGTTGGCAGTCAGGTGGAATTCACTACCCTTCCACTGGCCATATTATGCACATGTCCAAAGGTCCGGCGTGATTCAAGATAAGAGAGAGTACAATCTAAGGTCGTATGGATCTTACTGATCTCTCAAGTGTATCATAGGTGTTAGGGTACAACCAGCTCGTGGACCATGTGGGAACCCATGGATAGAGGAGTCTTACGGAGGCCTTGAACAAGGATTCACTAGTCCAGCAGAAGGAGTATCCGACGGAGAGTTCGTCCAAGTCAAGAGAAAAGTGTGTAGAGAAACAAGTGCTCAACGTTCTAGAGGAATTCTAGAACAGTGGAGCGTAGGTAACGGTATCCCCAAACAACATGAGAAAACGAAGACAAGTCTATTTAAAAATAGTGCTATTAAATATATAATTGAAATAAATTGCTAGATGTATTATTTGACAATTTTTATGCCAAGTTAAGCCATATTGGATGGTTCAAGTGTGTGTATGTGTAAAAGAGAATCATGGAGATGAAATAATCATGTGGATGACTTTTAATTAACTAATGACTTATTCAAATTTATCAACTTCATTTACTGGTCATTAACATAATTAACAAGGATGTAGAAGGTCAAGACTTGCAAAAATATAGGGTTTTGCTGCAAAAAGCCAGAACACGGCGTACCCTTGTAAGGGTCGTGACAGGGCGAGAAAAGAATGCGACAAGGCTATTCATGGAACACGACATGACTGTCAGGTCAGCAGTCCAGATCGCGACAATTCTGCCTGTCACGTTCAGAACGCGACAAACACTACGTCACGATGGGCCATGAGAACGCGACATATCGGGCTGTCGCATTCTCAGGTCCTGCGCCTGAGTCGAGCGGGAAAAGGACAGTGTATAGGATTGTGGTCCACCTTTCCTTATTTTGACACAGGGTGCTTCAAAAATTCATAACTAATTGCACAAACGATGAAAATTTAGGAAACTAGTTTTAAATGGATCTAGACATGCAAGAGTACTTCCATAAATTGGGAATTTGTAAACAGACATGGTTTCGACATTGTTTAATCAAGTTATTCACGAAGAACATGAAACTGTGTACAGTAGAGATCAAAGATTTAATTTGAGCAATATGGTGGATGAAAATTAGGGCTTTCAGGGGCAAAAGAAGCCTAACTATCATCAGTATTCCCAGTAAAAATTTGAGAGCATGGGATCGAGTATACACAGAGATCAAGAATTAAGAAGAGGGTTCGGGGTCATGATGAGTGCAGAACATCAAAAATCAAGAAGAAAAGATTGCGTCAACGTAAAATTATGAAACAAGTGGGCTTTTGTTTCTGATGGTTGGAACAATCTACAGACGAAATTTCATGATTTTTGCTCGTGAGAATGCCTACCTTGACTCGATTTCCACTTCTAGGGCTAGAACTTGAAGAACTCAAGATGAAGCTCGATGAAGCTTTCTCCCCATGAATTCTCCTCCTCCCTGGCCTCCTCTCCACGTCCACCAAGCCTCAGCAACATGCTAGGGCCGGCCATAGAGGATTTAAGGAGTATTTATGCTTCTTTGCTTTCCCTTTCCTAGTTTAACTCTAATTCCCCTTTAATTACGAGGTTTCCTATTTTCTCTCCTCCTTCCAAGCTTGCCAACTCCTAATTGGGTTAGGATGGGAGTTAAATTCTTGGCCAAGCCATTAGGGTAAGTTTAGGAATTCAATTCCAACACAAACTACTTATTTTAATAATTTAATAACCCTTTTCTATTTAGGAAATATTTAAGTAATGAATTTAGGGTATTTTCCTATTATTCTTCTTTTAAAAATCCTTATTTTGGCCCAATAAATTTTATATGGTCCATTTAACAAGGCCCATTATTTATTCGAATTTATCTTATGGGATTTCCCTTTTTAATTAGGGAATAATAGAGTTACAGATTTTTATTGCATTTCTTACTTGAATTTATTCATGGGCTATGAGAGGTCTATTGGTCCCAATTCTTATGATGGACTACCAATACGTATCGTTGGAGTCTACCCATAATTTTATTTTAATATTTAATTCACATTGGTTCATAAAATAATAGGTTTTTCGACTTATTCCTTAATTACCATAATAAGTCATATACATTCTAAAACTTGGTCCAAATGATTTTTTTCTATCCCCAAATTCCTTAATGGGTCATTAGAGAATATCGTTTAAAGTATAACTACTATTTTTATGAAATTTTTATATGGATTTATATGCGTGCAATAGTGATGCGTACCCTTTTAACTAGTTTTGAACTTATTAATTGATAAAATTTCAATTTACCTATATTTTCATATTAATGAATCTTTCGGGGTACTACATCATCCCCCACTTTAAAGAATTTGGTCCCCAAATTCATATGATATGATGCGACTACCAATTTACTCGGAATATTTCATCCCATCATCTCCCCCACTTAGGGCTTTGCTATCGTGAAAATAATATGAAATTAACTAAGGGTTTAGTGATGATACCTTGTCCACCTTCATTGGCATGATTTATATCCACAAGGGCTTGTAATCGTCCTTGGCGTGGAGTTTGGTTCTTCTTTGTTGGACAATCGATGACTCAATGTTGTTGACTTCCACATAGCAAGTATCTGCCCAATCTCTTCCAACAGTTATCAACCTGATGCCCTGGCTTTTCACAAAATTCGCAGACTTCCTTCTGCTTCACTTCCCCTTTCATTCTCTTGTTGTCTACTGTATTTCTTCCTTTATTATCATTGGAATGAGTAACACGTTCCCTTTTTAACACCTTCTTCTTATGGATCTTTTCAAGAAGTTCTATAGTGTCCTCTACTAATTGAGCTCTCAATACCATGATAGAATATACTTCAATGTCTAGTGGAGCCAACTTTTCCCAGTACACAGGTCTCAACCCTTCTAAGAATCTCTTTGCCTTCATCTCTTCCGTACTCACCAAATGTGGTGCATATTGTGCTAGTCTTTCAAATTGTGCTTCATATTCTGCTATAGTCATCATTCGTTGTTTTAAGTTGGCGAATTCATTTGCCTTCTTCTCACGAATCCTCTCGAAAAAATATTTGGTGTTGAAGAGTTCTAAAAATTCATCACACTCTATGTTGATGTTGGGCAATTGTCGAGTGGCAGCTTCCCACCAAGCTCTAGCATCGCGTTCCAACTGAAAGGTTCCTAGAAGGACTTTCTCCTACTCCGAACATTGCATAACTCTAAAGATTCATTCCATCACCTTCACCCAATTTTCAGCTTCATCAGGATCCGGAGTTTCGTTAAACCTAGGGGTATTTATTCGTTGAAAGTTCCCATATAAGTATCCTGCCCCATTTCTTGCTCCTGCTTGAATAACGTTGTTAAGGGCTTGAGTTAACCCTTGTACGGTCTATTGTAATTCGTGCATTTGTGCATGCTCACCAGCCATCTTCTCTAGTTCTTGCGAGCAATAATACTTATTAATTTCTTCTTAAACTTAGGGTTCTTATACATATAGTTAATCTCCTAGCATAACCCCAAGTTTTACCCAATCTCTCACATAGGTATGGTGGTTGACTTAGACACGGTCATGGCAGTTCACCTAGAACATCCCTAGACTTGAAATATCCTAATAAAGACATCCTAGGCTCTGATACCAACTGTCATGCCCCTCCAATTTAGCAGTGGAATAAATCGGGGGCAACGTGAGCAACGAGTATGGTAACGTAAATTGCGCATACAGACGCAAACATCAGAGCATCTAATGAAATAATTGGAATAACTCTTGATTTCATTCTAAAATACTAAGACTATTACAACCACTAATTCGGAGCCATGCACAAGGCTCATTGAAATCACTACATTAAAAAGAAATCTAAAGCAATAACTATTAGACTCCATGGTACTAGGGTAACTTCATCAACTGACTCCAGGTCGCTCATCACTCTGGTCCTGTCCCGTTGATGTGTGCAACGTCATTGTCCGACTTACCTGAGACACAATAACAAATAACAAAGGGTGAGCGATAACGCCCAGTAGGACTTAAATCTTAGGATTAAGCATGCTTTAAATGATTAATGCTTTAAAGGACAGAGTAACTAATGATAGAGATAGTCTTGTAAAGTCGAGAAAGTAATAGCAAAAGTAACATAGTTCAGATAGCAGATGAATCAAGTATAGTACGATGATTAAAGTCAAGTCACGATCGAAAATGATAACAACGCAATAGCATGTAGTGACAGTGACAAGCAATAGCAAGCGACAGGTATAGCAAGAAGAGAGATAGTACTTGGTCGTGTAAAGAGTAAATTGCACTTTGGTTATCCGTAGATAGCCGAGAGAGAATATAGCAATTTTGTTGTCAATAGACAATGAGAGAACATAGCGCTTTGTTTTGTTTGTTAAATGGCACTTTGTTGTCAAAGACAACGAGAGAATATAGCACAATGAATATGATTAAGTCATGATAGAAAACGATAACTCAAGATAGCAATTAACAAGTAGAGCAAGGAGAGAGTACGATAGTAGTCGCTCAATATCAGGACAGTAACAGGTCAGTAACAGTCAGTGGTGGCACAGTAATAGTGCAGTACATCTGAACTAACAGACTAACCGTAACAGTATAACAGTCAGATGTCTAGCTAATTCAGAACAGTCAGTCAGAATCAGTGCAAATGCAGACACCGTCAATAGCCCCTGCAGGTATTTTTTGGTAGCTCTCCACCCCCAGGACTAGATTGGAGCCCCTCGGACACTCTCTGTGCCCTCAGCAGTATGAATTCAAGTCCAGTAGAGTCACAAGACCCATTATAGCACTAGAGAGTCAAGAACGGTACAATACAGTAGGAGCCACAAAGTCAAAAGGTACCAAGAGAGTTCTAGATGAATAGACGAGATAGACGAGATAGTGGAGTGAACATGAATAGACGAGAGTATAGAGATAGTAGACAACATAGGGACATGTTCGTAAGAAAACGTTAAACAAGCGATAGTACCAGTTGCACGACACGCGCGATCGGTGTTGGCAGTCTGGTGGAATTCACTATCCTTCCACTGGCCATATTATGCACATGTCCAGAGGTCCGACATGATTCAAGATAAGAGAGAGAATAATCTAAGGTCATATGGATCTTACTGATCCCTCAAGTGTATCATAGGTGTTAGGGTACAACTAGCTCATTGACCATGTGGTAACCCATGGACAGAGGAGTCTTACGGAGGCCTTGAACAAGGATTCACTAGTTCGACAGAAGGAGTATCTGATGGAGAGTTCATCCAAGTCAAGAGAAAAGTGTGTAGAGAAACAAGTGCTCGACGATCTAGAGGAATTCTAGAACAGTGGAACGTCGATAACGGTATCCCCAAACAACGCGAGAAAATGAAGACAAGTCTATTTAAAAATAGGGCAATTAAATATATAATTGAAATAAATTGCTAGATGTATTATGTGACAATTTTCATGCCAAGTTAAGCCATATTGGATGGTTCAAGTGTGTGTATGTGTAAAAGAGAATCATGGAGATGAAATAATCACGTGGATGACTTTTAATTAACTAATGACTTATTCAAATTTATCAACTTCATTTACTAGTCATTAAGACAATTAACAAGGATGTAGAAGGTCAAGACTTGCAAAAATATAGGGTTTTGCTGCAAAAAGCCAGAACACGACGTACCCTTGTAAGGTTCGCGACAGGGCTGTCCATGGAATGCGACATGGCTGTCAGGTCAGGAGCCAGATCGCGACAGTTCTGCCTGTCGCATTCAGAACGCAACAGACACTGCATCGCGATGGGCCCTGAGAATGTGGCCTATCGGGCTGTCGCATTCTCAAGTCCTGCGCCTGAGTCGAGCGGGAAAAGGACAGTGCATAGGATTGCGGTCCAATTTTCCTTATTTTGACATAGGGTGCTTCAAAAATTCATAACTAATTGCACAAATGATGAAAATTTATGAAACCAATTTTAAACAGATCTAGACATGCAAGAGTACTTCCAGCAATTGGGAAATCGTAAAAAGACATGGTTTTGGCATTGTTTAATCAAGTTATTCCCGAAGAACATAAAACTGTGTATAGTAGAGATCAAAGATTTAATTCGAGCAGTATGGTCGATGAAAATTAGGGCTTTTAGGGGCAAAAGAAGCCTAACTATCATCAGTATTCCCAATAAAAATTTGAGAGCATGGGATCGAGTATACATGGAGATCAAGAATTAAGAAGAGGGTTCGGGGTCATGATGAGTGCAGAACTTCAAAAATCAAGAAGAAAAAATTGGGTCAATGGAAAATTATGAAACAAGAGGGCTTTTGTTCCTGATGGTTGGAACAATCTACAGACGAAATTTCATGATTTTTGCTCGTGAGAATGCCTACCCTGACTCGATTTCCTCTTCTAGGGCTAGAACTTGAAGAACTCAGGATGAAGCTTGATGAAGCCTTCTCCCCATGAATTCTCCTCCTCCCTGGCCTCCTCTCCATGTCCAGCAAGCCTCAGCAACGTGCTAGGGCCGGCCATAGAGGATTTAAGGAGTATTTATACTTCTTTGCTTTCCCTTTCCTAGTTTAACTCTAATTCCCCTTTAATTACGAGGTTTCCTATTTTCTCTCCTCTTTCCAAGCTTGCCAACTCCTAATTGGGTTAGGATGGGAGTTAAATTCGTGACCAAGTCATTAGGGTAAGTTTAGGAATCCAATTTCAACACAAACTACTTATTTTAATACCCCTTTTCTATTTAGGAAATATTTAAGTTATGAATTTAGGGTATTTTCCTATTATTCTTCTTTTAAAATCCTTATTTTGGCCCAATAAATTTTCTATGGTCCATTTAACAAAGTCCATTATTTATTGGAATTTATCTTATGGGACTTCCCTTTTTAATTAGGGAATAATAGAGTTATAGATTTTTATTGCATTTCTTACTTGAATTTATTCATGGGCTATGAGAGGTCCATTGGTCCCAATTCTTATGATGGACTACCAATACGTATCGTTGGAGTCTACCCATAATTTTATTTTAATATTTAATTCACTTTGGTTCATAAAATAATGGGTTTTTCAACTTATTCATTAATTACCATAATAAGTCATATAAATTCTAAAACTTGGTCCAAATGATTTTTTCTATGCCCAAATCCCTTAATGGGTCATTAGAGAATATCGTTTAAAGTATAACTACTATTTTTATGAAATTTTTATATGGATTTATACGCATGCAATAGTGATGCGTACCCTTTTGACTAGTTTTGAATTTATTAATTGTTAAAATTTCAATTTATCTATATTTTCATATTAATAAATTTTTCGGGGTACTACATCCTCCCCCACTTAAAAGAATTTGGTCCCGAAATTCATATGATATGATGCGACTACCAATTTACTCGGAATATTTTATTCCATCATCTCCCCCACTTAGGGCTTTGCTATCGTGAAAATAATATGAAATTAACTAAGGGTTTAGTGATGATACCTTGTCCACCTTCATTGGCATGATTTATATCCACAAGGGCTTGTAGTCATCCTTGGCGTGGAGTTTGGTTCTTCTTTGTTGGACAATTGATGACTCGATGTTGTTGACTTCCACATCGCAAGCACTTGCCCAATCTCTTCCAACAGTTATCAACCTAATGCCCCGGCTTTTCACAAAATTCGCAGACTTCCTTCCGCTTCACTTCCCCTTTCATTCTCTTGCTATCTAGTATTTCTTCCTTTATTATCATTGGAATGAGTAATATGTTCCCTTTTCAACACCTTCTTCTTATGGATCTTTTTAAAAAGTTCCATGGTGTCCTCTACTAATTGAGCTCTCAATACCATGACTGAATATACTTCAATGTCTACTGGAGCCAACTTTTCCCAGTACACAGGTCTCAACCCTTATAAGAATCTCTTTGCCTTCATCTTTTCCGTACTCACCAAATATGGTGCATACTGTGCTAGTCTTTCAAATTCTGCTTCATATTCTGCTACAGACATCATTCGTTGTTTTAAGTTGTTGAATTCATTTGCCTTCTTCTCGCAAATCCTCTCAGAAAAATATTTGGTGTTGAAGAGGTCTAAAAATTCATCCCACTCTATGTTGATGTTGGGTAATTATCGAGTGGCAGCTTCCCACCAAGCTCTAGCATCGCGGTCCAATAGGAAGGTTCCTAGAAGGACTTTCTCCTGCTCTGTACATTGCATAACTCTAAAGATTCGTTCCATCGTTTTAACCCAATTTTCAGCTTCATCGGGATCCGGAGTTCCATTAAACCTAGGAGGATTTATTCGTTGAAAGTTTCCATATAAGTCTCCTGCCCCATTTCTTGCTCCTACTTGAATCACGTTGTTAAGGGCTTGAGTTAACCCTTGTACGGTCTGTTGTAATTCGTGCATTTGTGCATGCTCACCAGCCATCTCCTCTAGTTCCTGTGAGCAATAATACTTATTAATTTCTTCTTAAACTTAGGGTGCTTATACATATAGTTAAGCTCCTAGCATAACCCCAAGTTTTACCCAATCTCTCACACATGTACGGTGGTTGACTTAGACACGGTCATGGCAGTTCACCTAAATCATCCCTAGACTTGAAATATCCTAATAAGGACATCCTAGGCTCTGATACCAACTGTCACGCCCCTCCAATTTAGCAGCAGAATAAATCGAGGGAAGCGTGAGCAACGAGTATGGTAACGTAATTTATGCATACAGACGCAAACATAAGAGCATCTAATGAAATAATTGGAATAACTCTTGATTTCATTATAAAATCACTAAGACTATTACAACCACTAATTCGAAGCCATGCACAAGGCTCATTGACATCACTACATTAAAAAGAAATCTCAAGCAATAACTATTAGACTCCATAGTACTAAAGTAACTTCATCAACTGACTCCAAGTCGCTCATCACTCTGGTACTGTCCCATTGATGTGTGTAACGTCATTGTCCGACTTACCTGAGACACAATAACAAATAACGAAGGGTGAGCGATAACGCCTAGTAGGACTTAAATCTCAGGATCAAGCATGCTTTAAATGATTAATACTTTAAAGGACAGATTAACTAATGATAGAGAGAGTCTTGTAAAGTCGAGAAAGTAATAGCACAAGTAACATGGTTCAGATAGCAGATGAATCAAGTATAGCACGATGATTAAAGACAAGTCACGATCGAAAATGATAACAACGCAATAGCATGTAGCGACAGTGTCAAGCAATAGCAAGTGACAGGTATAGCAAGGAGAGAGATAGTAGTTGGTCGTGTAAAGATATTGCACTTTGGTTATCCGTAGATAGCCGAGAGAGAATATAGAACTTTTGTTGTCAATAGACAACGAGAGAACATAGCACTTTGTTTTGTTTGTTAAATGGCACATTGTTGTCAAAAACAATGAGAGAATATAGCACAATGAATATGATTAAGTCACGATAGAAAACGATAACTCAAGATAGCAAGTAAAAAGTAAAGCAAGGAGAGAGTATGACAGTAGTCACTCAATATCAAGATAGTAATAGATCAATAACAGTCAATGGTGGCACATTAATAGTACAATACATCTGAACTAACAGACTAACAGTAACAGTATAATAGTCACATGTCTAGCTAATTCAGAACAGTCAGTCAAAACCGGTGCAAATACAGACATCGTCAATAGTCCCTGTAGATATTTTTAGGTAGCTCTCCGCCCCCAGGACTAGATTGGAGCCCCTCGGACACTCTCCATGCCCTCAGTAGTATGCATTCAAGTCCAGTAGAGTCACAAGACCCATTATAGTGCTAGACAGTCAAGAACGGTACAATATAGTAGGAGCCACAAAGCTTACAGGGTACCAAGAGAGTTCTAGATGAATAGATGAGATAAACAAGATAGTAGAGTGAACATGAATAGATAAAAGTATAGAGACAGTAGACAAGATAGGGACATGTTTGTAGGAAAACATTAAACAAGCGATAGTACCAGTTGCACGACACGCGCGATCGTTGTTGGCAGTCAGGTGGAATTCACTACCCTTCCACTGGCCATATTATGCACATGTCCAGAGGTCCGGCGTGATTCAAGATAAGAGAGAGAACAATTTAAGGTCGTATGGATCTTACTGATCCCTCAAGTGTATCATAGGTGTTGGGGTACAACCAGCTCGTCGACCATGTGGGAACCCATGGACAGAGGAGTCTTACGGAGGCCATGAACAAGGATTCACTAGTTCGGCAGAAGGAGTATCCGATGAAAAGATCATCCAAGTCAAGAGAAAAGTGTGTAGAGAAACAAGTGCTCGACGTTCTAGAGGAATTCTAGAACAGTGGAGCGTCGATAACGGTATCCCCAAAAAACGCGAGAAAACGAAGACAACTCCATTTACAAATAGGGCAATTAAATATATAATTGAAATAAATTGCTAGATGTATTATGTGACGATTTTCATGCCAAGTTAAGCCATATTGGATGGTTCAAGTGTGTGTATGTGTAAAAGAGAATCATGGAGATGAAATAATCACGTGGATGACTTTTAATTAACTAATGACTTGTTCAAATTTATCAACTTCAGTTACTAGTCATTAAGACAATTAACAAGGATGTAGAAGGTCAATACTTACAAAAATATAGGGTTTTGCTGCAAAAAGCTAGAACACGACGTACCCTTGTAAGGGTCGCGACAGGGTGAGTAAAGAACGCGACAGGGCTGTTCATGGAACGCGAGATGGCTGTCAGGTCAGAAGTCCAGATCGCGACAGTTCTGCCTGTCGCGTTCAGAACACGACAGACACTGTGTCGCGATGGGCCCTGAGAACGCGGCCTATCGGGCTGTCGCATTCTCAGGTCCTGTGTCGGAGTCGAGCGAGAAAAGGACAATGCATAGGATTGCGGTCCAACTTTCCTTATTTTGACACAGGATGCTTCAAAAATTCATAACTAATTGCACAAACGATGAAAAATTATGAAACTAATTTTAAACAGACCTAGAATGCAAGAGTACTTCCAAAAATTGGGAATTTGTAAACATACATGGTTTTAGCATTGTTTAATTAAGTTATTCACGAAGAACATGAAACTGTGTACAGTAGAGATCAAAGATAGATTTAATTTGAGCAGTATGGTGGATGAAAATTAGGGCTTTCAAGGGCAAAAGAAGCCTAACTATCATCAGTATTCCCAGTAAAAATTTGAGAGCACGGGATCGAGTATACTTGGAGATCAAGAATTAAGAAGAGGGTTCGGGGTCATGATGAGTGCAGAACTTCAAAAATCAAGAAGAAAAAATTGGGTCGATGGAAAATTATGAAACAAGAGGACTTTAGTTTCTGATGGTTGGAACAATCTACAGACGAAATTTCATGTTTTTTGCTCATGAGAATGCCTACCCTGACTCGATTTCCTCTTCTAGAGCTAGAACATGAAGAACTCGAGATGAAGCTTGATGAAGCCTTCTCCCCATGAATTCTCCTTCTCCCTAGCCTCCTCTCCACATCCAGCAAGCCTCAACAACGTGCTAGGGCTAGCCATAGAGGATTTAAGGAGTATTTATGCTTCTTTGCTTTCCCTTTCGTAGTTTAACTCTAATTCCCCTTTAATTACGAGGTTTCCTATTTTCTCTCCTCCTTCCAAGCTTGACAACTCCTAATTGGGTTAGGATGGGAGTTAAATTCATGGCCAAGCCATTAGGGTAAATTTAGGAATCCAATTCCAACACAAACTACTTATTTTAATACTTTAATACTCCTTTTCTATTTAGGAAATATTTATGTTACGGATTTAGAGTATTTTCCTATTATTCTTCTTTTAAAAATCCTTATTTTGGCCCAATAGATTTTATATGGTCCATTTAACAAAGTCCATTATTTATTGAAATTTATCTTATGGGATTTCCCTTTTTAATTAGGGAATAATAGAGTTACGGATTTGTATTGCATTTCTTACTTGAATTTATTCATGGGCTATGAGAGGTCCATTGGTCTCAATTCTTATGATGGACTACCAATATGTATCGTTGGAGTCTGCCAATAATTTTATTTTAATATTTAATTCACTTTGGTTCATAACATAACGGGTTTTTTGACTTATTCCTTAATTACCATAATAAGTCATATAAATTCTAAAACTTGGTCCAAATGATTTTTTCTATGCCCAAATTCGTCAATGGGTCATTAGAGAATATCATTTAAAGTATAACTACTATTTTTATGAAATTTTTATATGGATTTATATGCGTGCAATAGTGATGCATACCCTTTTAACTAGTTTTGAATTTATTAATTGATAAATTTTCAATTTATCTATATTTTCATATTAATGAATTTGTCGGGGTACTACATAGTCTCTTTTATGCAAATTTGGAGGGAGATGAGGACAAGAAACTGCGTACTTATGTGAAAGGGATCCATATCCCTCTTAGAGTTTCAATGCTTTCGGAAGTGATGCGTATTCCATATAAGCACGGGGTTAAATATGCCGATTGGTTAGACAATCGTCGGGAAGCTTATGAAAGAGTATTGGGAACCAACTATTTGAGCGTGTGAATGCCAACTCTTTTCCGGCCTACCATTAGTTTCTTCACAAGATTGTTTGCTTTATTCTCATTCCAAGGACTGGTAGCATGGATGGAGTCACCAATGACCATATCCTTTTAATTCAAGGACTTCTAGATGGCACTCCTGTGGACCTACCAAATATCACATTGAACACCATGCGGGATGTAGTAGGCACGGCTAAGCATATACTTCTTTTTGGTATGCTTATTACCAGCATCTTGAAGAAATTCAAAGTCAATTTTGCTGGTGAAGATTACCAAACATTGACAATGTTTGATGTGATTGATGGGAGTACTCTCGCACGTATGAGGATGACTATTGAAAATGGTTCTTTTGTCCGCACGGGTACTCGGTCTCCTTAAAAAGTGCAGGACCTCCAATATGATGAAGATGGTGATGAATTCAATCTGCCTACTCCAGGCTCCTCCAGACCTCCTGCTCCTCCCGTAGACCAGCTGACTCACCTGTTTGATATGCTCAATACCAATATGAATGATCGTTTTGACTCTTTGGACAATCGCTTTGTATCCTTGGACAACCGCTTTGAATCCTTGGAAGCTCATGTTGAAGACCTTCAATCCGATGTTTCTATTCTCAAGGGACAGCAAGACCGCAATGATATGCTTCTTCAAGCTATTTCCAAACAACAGGATTTTATACGGGGCAATCATGATGAGATGCGGAAGAACTTGCACGACTTGGCCGGCGCTAGAAATTTCTTATGGGATTCTCTATCTCGCCAACCACCACTGATAACTACAGAAATTTTTGTGTTAAATTTCATACATTTAGTTAATTTTAGACATCATTTGTCTATAAATAATGTGCATTTTGATTTTAATTTTCATTCTATTCATGTATAAATTTTTTAGCATATTAGTTAAATTTTTTGGTAGAACACATAGTTAGATTTTCATTTAATAAAGTCAATGTTTTTGAATAGTTTGACTAATAAAAATATTTTCTCTTTTTGCAGGTACATTGTACATAAATTTTTGGTCTTCTTATACAAACATCTTCTAATAATTCTTACAAATATTAATCTGTAAATAACTTAGATTTTAAATAAAATTTTTAGTTAAATAAATAAGCATTTTTTATTACCCCACCACACCTTTGGCCACGAAAACCTTTTTTCTTTCTTTTCTTCCCCACTAGGGCAACAGAAGCAGCTGGAAGCAGGGGCTTGGGCGTGTGAAGCTGGGTGCGGATCAACTGGCGCCTACAGGCAGTTGGCGCGGTGGATCTCGTGTGAAGATCTGGTGGTGCGGCCGGATCTCCAGCTGTGCAGAGGTGGGAAGAAGTGCGCAACGGCAGAAGGACCGTGGCGATTTGGGGCTGGCCGTACGATGGTGCGTTGCGAAGTGGGCTCGTGCGGAGCTCGGGCTGCTGTGCGATGGCAGTGCGCGGTGTGTGAAGGCGGGAGCTGGTGCATGCCATGGCGGTGCGTAGCAGCTAGGCAGGCGTGCAGATCTGTGGATCTGCGCAGGGCGGCAGGAGGAGGAGACCGTGTGACGCAGTAGAGCAAGATGGCGGGCCATGTGCATCTGGCCGTGTGAAGCAGAGGCAGGAAGAAGGCCTAGCGGGACGTGTAGTGCAGGCAGTGCGCAGAGCTGGAGCTGGCGATTTGGGCCAGATGAGGCTAGTTCGTGCAGAAGCCGTGCAGATCTGGGTCAGCCGGAACTGGGGTGCGTGGGATCTGGGGCGTGTGAGGAGCTCATGCAGAGGTGCATGGAAGGTTCCAGGGAGCCTATATAAGGACCCCAAAGGTCCTCAGATGAGGGGTTCCACATATGAGAGTTTAGTTTTTTTCTTTTTCATCTCTTTAGTTTAGGATTTTTGGGGCTTGCTATTGTGTGAGAGATCGACTGCTCCCATATTTCTTTCTCCTATAAGCATTTGAGATGGGATTCTGCTGCTGTGAGGGCGTTTGCAATTTTTTTGGAATTTTCTGCTTCTCTTCTTCTGTTCGATTGTTGAGCAAGGAGAGTTAGACTAGTTTTTCTCTTTTCTTCTGTTCAGCATTTGTGATAGTTCAGCATCTGGGATGGTTTCCTTCTTTTCTTTTATAAGTTTTCTTTCAGTATCCTATTCCTCAGAAGCAAGGTGTTCAGTATTTTTTTGAGAATTCGGCTACAAGGGAGGCGACTGTGAGCGATGGTAATTTTCGGGGTTTCTTCCTCTCTTCTGGTTGAAAGGCTGTTGGAGGTAGACGTATTATTTTCCATTTCTTTGGTTGCTGGGAGGAGATCCAGTGGCGCTTCTTTCTTTCTTCTGTGCTGGGAGTGGGCTTCCAGAGGTCAACGACTTCTTCCTCTCTTCTGTAGGCGTGTTGGAGGTCCTTATATAGGCTCCCTAGAACCTTCCGGAGGTAGCAGAGAACAACCAGGATTTGAGAGATCGGAGAGACTAGCTCTTTCTTTCCTGTTTTCTTTTCATTGAGATTTCTATTTCGTTGGTGTGTTTAATCTTTCTTATGGACAGATCATGAGTTTGATGCTGCAATTTACATTTCTTTTATGGTTTGCTTGCTGATCCCTCGAGTTGTGAGGGTGTAGAGATTTGAAATTCTTCTTGCTGTTCTGAAGCTTGTTGCACACTATTTTCCCTTTCGTTCTTCAATCCCTCGAGCTATGAGGGTATAGTGATCTAAAATTTCTATAGTTCATTTTGTTTCCGGTGTAATTTTCTGATTGATTTCTTTGATTTCTTCACTGTCTCAGCCTGATCTTTGAGTTGCAATAGAATGGTGATATATCTCATGTTCTAGTTACTTCTTTTTGCATAATTGAAGCATTCATTTACTATCTTCTTTATCTTATGTTGCTTCCCTTCGAGTTATGAAGGTATGAGCAACTCTGGAATAACAACAGTCTTGAGATTAGAAGTAGGAATGTTTGTTTCTTGGAAGAATACTTAATTTGATCTTTTATTAAGAGCAGTTTAGTTTTAATGCATTGAGAATTTAAGTCTTGTTAGAGTTCATATTGAATGTGATATTGTAGAGTTCTAATTGCACTGGAGCTTTTAGTGAACTGAATGGATTTACGTCAAATGTTACTATTGGATCTTTCTGGTTTCAAGTCAAAGTAGTTTAAATCAAGTTTTATTTAGCCTCTCTGTGGATATGACCTACTCTCACCACTTTATTAGTTCATCTTTAAAATTTTAACTTTGTGAGACAGTTTAGAGAAGGTGAGCATCTTGATATGTGCAAAGAACTCTAGACAACGAAAGTGCACAGTCAACAATGCCGCGTTCATCTTGGCGCCGTTGCCGGGGATCGAACCTGGGTCACCCGCGTGACAGGCGGGAATATTCACCACTATACTACTAACATTATAACACTGAGATAACATTGCAATAGATTCCATTCTATAAACGGCACGAATCAAACCCCTCACAATTCGACAGGTCAAACATAATGAAAGAACATGCAGAATTGAAATTAACAGAAAATTGGTATCATTGTACCCTCTCAATTGAGGGATCAAACAGGTAGACAAAGAGCTTAACCAAAAACTAACAAACCAAGTTACCCCTACAACTCAAGAAATGAACGGTCAACAAGAGTAGATCTCCACAAACATCAACCAACTATACTCATAGCTCGAGGGATTGAATAGAAAATTCAGAAACAAAATTTATTATTACTAAACCAGAAGCACAATTCTATTACAACTCAAAGATCAGAATGAGATAATCGAAGGGATTCAACGAGAGAATTAAAATGAGATCAACATGAACTATGAGAATGTCAGATCACTATACCCTCACAGCTCGAGGGATGAACAGAAAATTTAGAACAAGAATTTAATGTTACTAAAGAAACTTCCTAATTCTACCACTACAGAATAGGAATGGGAACACAAGAATAACAATAAGAAACTCTGAAATCCCTCATAAACTCAAACCTAATCTCTGCTGCAACAAGAACCTGAACTCATGAACTCAACTCTTGATCTGGATTGGGTAGACCTCATGAAGTCATCTGGACGCCATCACCCTGCCTGGTGCAGAAGAAAGAGGAAGAAGTCGTCGATTTCTGGGAGCCCTCTGGACGCCGTCGACCTCCTAGACACCAGACAACCCCAGAACAAGCCAAGAAATGAAAGTGTTCTCAGTTGTTCTGTGTCGTCTCTGCTACGCACGCCTCCAATCTCTCAGCAATCAAACACAGAAGAAGAAACAGCACTCGAACCCTTCAGATTCTGAAATCCCCGATCTCCCTGGATCGCCCTCCCCTAAACACAGAAGAAATGAAGAACAAATGCAGTCGAACTAATTTCCCAATCCTCTGCAGCCAAATCCCTTACAGCAAAAAAAGAAGAAGAAAAACCAAAACAATTGCAATCGCCCTCCGGATGCCTTCATAGAACACAGAAGAAATGGCAAAATCCACACAGAAGAAATGGAAAATTCAAATTCTACTGCATTGCACTCTTCAACAAAGAAGGAATGAAATCAGAGGAAATGAAATAAACGCCATTAGATCAATCTCACTATTCCCCTCTCAGAAAAGAAGAAGAAAATCTCAAATGCTAAAACCCCCTCCCAGCAGCAAAGAAAAAGAAACACGGAAGAAAATGGAAAAGATCCACCCAGAAGAGAGGAAGAAGCACTCGGAACTCTCCAGACCAACAGCTCTCTGGAATCTCTCATAGAAAAAATAAAACGTCTACCTCTCAGCCAACTCTCGAACCCCCGCTGCTCTGAGGACCATGGGGTCCTTAAATAGGCTCCACCGAACCTTCCAGGACGCCAGGAGTCTCGCACATGCCTAGCTTCATCGCCCGAGCTCCCCACACGCTACCTCTGCTTCACACACACCGCCTCTGTATGCTCCAACTCCATAGCCGCGCACAGCAACCGTGCACGAGCTCCGCTGCACCAAGATCTGGCCGCACCGTGCATTGCACACCGGATCGCCACGCACCGCACGCAGGACCGCTTCCTGCTTCCATCGCCACCTGCTGCATCGCACGGCCAGCCGCCCCATTGCTAGCCACAGCCGCTGCGCAACTGCTAACGCCCAGGTCCATGCACGAGCTCCTCCATCCAGCTCCATCCAGCAACTGAACAGGCCAGCTCCGCTACACACCTCAGCACCAGATCCGCACAGGGCAGCTCCGCACAACAGATGCGCAGCTTTTCTGCACCGCCTCTAGCTACTTCCAGTTGCTTCCATCGACCTGGGGAAGAAAAGGAAGGGTAAAGAAGGGTTTCAATGATGTGCGTATGGTGGGGTATTTAATGTCAGCCGAGGGGGGGTCCCAGTACAGTCCTCCCAAGGACCACCCAAAACCGGTATAAACCATACCAATAGGGGGGAGCATGGGAAACACTAGGAAAGCATAGAAATGGGCAAACCACCCTCACAACCCTACGGATCATACAATGAACATGGAGATCTACACTCAAAGGAAAGCTCTCCATTCACGAGCATGGATCTCACTCCCACAACCCCAAACACAATGGGAAAACGAGAACCACAAGGGGAAGGGGAGCATGCTAGGATGAGAGGAGTGCAAGGGGTCCCTACCTTAAGGAGTAGAGCCGACCCGTTGGGGCCTTCACATCGGAATGGCCACCTCCTCCTCGCTCCAAGCACCACGAGCACGCTGCCTACACGAACGGGCGTCACCTCCTCACCCAAAACACCAAGAATTGCCAGAGAAGCCAAGGGGCTCAGAGGGGAAGAAGAAGGAGGAAGAAGAAGAAGAAAGGAAGGGGGAGAGGAAAGGGGGTCGCTTGCCTCAGTTTTGAACCGAACGAGACGCGACGGGTCAAGCCGGCGCGACAGCAAGCATGTCGCGACACCCCCAGGCATTGCGACCATGTTGCGACCGCCGAGCCCGGCGCGACACCAAAAGGCAGTCAAACCTTGAAGATCGAGAAACCAAAACGCGATGGCCTGATAGGTCACGTCAACGATGTACGCACTTGACACCTGACAAGTCCGTTCTGATAGAAAGGATAGCGGTCAAATCGGTCATAAAAGCAGTCGTGACACCTCCAGACGCCACGACAAGAACGTGACGCCCACCCCCGTCGCGACCATGTCATGACGGCCAGGTGGGACGTAACCAAAATCCTGTCATGAGGAGCTCCTCTGGCGCGACCATGTCGCGACCAAGGGGTCCGTCATGACCCTGGGGATAGGGCCAAGGGCCCAAGAGGGCCGGGTCTTACAAAAAGACTCAAATATTAAATGCGCAGACAACACTTTTTCAGACCTAGGCTATATGTTCACACCTTGAACATGTCATTGAAAGTTCCTTCTTTCCTATCAGACAAAAAAGAAGTCTACATGAAATAGCTAGTTGTTAGCTGGAAATGTGGACTTCTACAGTAGAAGGAATGGGTGCTTGACTGACATATCTCTCTTACTTAACACCTCTCCATGTATGCATTGAATGAGAGTAGGTATTTGGTACTCTCTTGAAGCAATCGTTAGACACAAGCATCGCATGGAAACTATGTGAAATCTTGCTGAAGACTCAACAAACATTTTAACGGCTATCTTTCCAAGAGCAAGATAAAACGGAGTGATCTGAGTCCTGAGCAAGATAGAGTTCTGATCGAAAGAAATCAAAGCTCTTTGAAGGACGCACCAAAGCTGAAAGAGAGCATGCCACTCCAATATGTATAAAGCCCTCTAGATAGAGCATTCAAGCTTTCTCTCTTGCTTTCTTCTTTAGATTTTTTTGAGAGAAAGAGCTGAGTGTCTGAGTGTTTTTCATTGTACATCTTCTTTTCTCAAATCTGATGATCAGTCCATCCCCATATAATTTTATTTATTATTTATATGTAATTTTTGGTGATTAACAAAACCTTAATAAATATTTTCTAACAATCTTTTCTGAATTTCATCCACAGGAAATAAGTCAAGCAAAATCTGTAAGTTACTCTCACACACTGTTATTTATAGTTCAAACCATTCATTCTAAGTACACATCGATTTCCTTGAAAGAACATCGGTTTCATAAGTGAAATAACGATTCAGTCTCTTTATCGATTTCATAAGTAAGTTAAACAATGATTTGATCGCTATAATGATTCGATAAGTTAAACAACGATTTGATCGATGTAACGATTCGATAAGTTAAAACAATGATTTGATTGTTGTAACGATTCGATAGGTTAAACAATGATTTGATCTCTGTAACGATTCGATAAGTTAAAACAATGATTTGATCGCTGTAACGATTCGATAAGTTAAAACAACGATTTGATCGCTGTAACGATTCGATAAGTTAAAAACAACAATTTGCTTTTAGTTAAGGAACGATTTACTCAAACAATGATTTTCTTTCACTCAAACAAGGATTTGATAGCAAGCAATGATTTGTTTTCATTCAAACAACGATTTGATAGCAAACAACGATTTGCCTTATCACTACAAGAAAAAAAATAGTTTAGCGACGGTCACTATCCGTCGCTAATCCGTCGCTAATCTGTCGCTAGAAGTTGTAGCGACAGCATAGCGGCGGAGTAGCGACAGAGTTAACCCGCAGCTATATGTTGGACGCTAATCAGCGGCGGGTCAGTTTCCGTCGCTATCCCGTCGCTAATTAGCGCGACAGCGAAATACCATCTCCAATCCCTTGTTAGTTTAAACGGAAGTTAATATCAGCGACGGATTAATTGCTGTCGCTATTCCGCCGCTAACTTAGGTTTGTGTCCGCGTCCGTTTAGCCATGAAATAAATCCATCGCAACTCTGTCGCTATTCCGTCGCTAAAAAATAAAACAAAAAATAAAAAAATGTACAGTTTGCACCTGTATACAATTCCATGACTATTAACTAAAAAAATACCACAATCACCATTCAAACATAACAATCACATTAAAATCATTAAGCTATATCTTATATATACCACAAACTAGTGAACAGTTACCTATCATTTTTTGAACAAGAATGCAAATTTCTGCACATGAGTTTTGCTCTGCAGAGGAAATTCCAAAACAAACAAAAATAAAAGAGCTCTTCCCTTTCATTTTCTTCTCTAGTAAGGAGTTCACTGCGATATCAAAAATGAATAAACTCCATATATGCCTAAGATATGAAGCACCTCAGTGAGAAGCTCAGAGGAAGACAAGTGCCTTCACTACTGCGATGGCTGTGAGCATCTTAATAAGAACATGAAGTGAAGGACCTGCCGTATCTTTGAAAGGATCTCCGACACTGCAGATAACCCCAAAAAAAAAGATCCACATAAATAACAGGAGATAAATATGGGACTGGTAAAGAAGGTCGACATGTATGGACAATCAACGACAAATTTTCACTCAATCTATGCATCCACTCTGCCTCTGCATTTTGCAATATACATGTACATATATTGGCATCACATCTAACCCACATACCAACAAACATTTCACCTGTGCCACCTTTTGTGCTTGTGCTGGGAAACCTGTATGTTTTAAATGCCTTAAAGCTATGTTGTTATCATATTTAGCATGTCCATACTGAAAAAGAAAAAAAAACCTTTAATTAAGAAGCAACAATTAGATTTTTTTTCCTGATGAGCTATGCGATGATAACCAAGCATTTATGAGACCTATCTTAGCAATATTTAGGGTTTCATCAAATACGGAAGTATAAATGGCTGTTTGATCTTATCTTACAGTCAAGTATCTCCAAGCTAAACCGGTTGCAAGCTTAAATTCTCAAAATAGTAAAAGTGGCAAACAGGAAAAGATCAAAAGACTACCCTTGCCGCCAAGAGCACCTGTTTCTATGAATTTTTTGCATTATCCCAAGCACCTACTGCTGCATTGAGAAAGAGAGCCATATGAATACGAGCAACCATGGCAAGCATCAGCATTGAGGCCATGACTTTGGCTCCACGAAGCGGATGGTCAGTGAAATGACCCAACACTCGAAATATAAACCCTGTGAGACAGACCACATTGAACCAAAGAACAGTTAATACAAAAAGGAAGAAGTGAATTGGTTGAAGTAACATATGAGGTTATGTTTCATGACATAAAGACTATCCCTTCTATGCATCATGCAAAGAAGATAAAAAGCCCATAAACATAAGAAAGTGGGAACTCTGACAGCATATAACCATCAAAACATTCTTCCATAGCCAGAACCAGCTATTTAGAATCATAGCAGTATTTTGATCAAAGGATCATATTTTGTCAACTAATTTCATCATTTTGTCAAACAAAAAAAAGAGAGAAGACAAATCATTGATAAGGGAATAAAAGTCCCAAAATGTAAACTGAAAAGTTAAAATTTACCTTCTGTAGGGCAATAGCTTGATATTCTGTCTTAGTAGGAACCATATTGCCAAGAGGGATACTATGCATCTGCTCAACTGTCAGCAAGGAAATCATTCCTCCAAGCTGATAAAAAACAGAAATTTAGCATTTAGCACACAGATACCAAATAAGTCAAGATCAATCAAATGTTTTAAACCAAAGCTTCTTGACTAGATAGAGCTAATGAAACACAACAAAATAGACTAAGAATAATAATGTGTTGTCAAACCTCCGTCAAGTTCACACTTCACACTAACTCCTTGGCTATCTTAGCTGATAGCAAGCACTCCAGAATTGTCCAAGAACTCGAGGCAGACCACAAGGCACTGCAGAAAAAAATCATTGTGTAAGATGAAAAAAAACACCAACAATCATTGTGATACAGAAGGAAACTTCAAATGAGTAGTGAAGCCTCACTAGACTTAGGCTCTTAAGTGCTAAACAAGACTGTGAAGATAAAATAGCAAATTCAGAAGATTTCCATTGATTCAGTTTCAAAGAGCTCCTATAGTACTATCTTCATTATGGGAAAAAAATTATGAGCATTCTAAAACAAATGTAGTGGTCTACAGTAGTGGTCAGGGAGCTCAGTAGGCTGCTAAGTGCACTGCATCTGAATCTGTAAAAAAAATTCTACATGTCTGATAAGTGCACTACAGTAGTGGTCAGGGAGCTCAGTAGGCTGCTGCAGTGCCCCTGAGTGGAGTGTGAATCTGTAAAAAAATGATGAATGATTAGATTTCAATAATTACAAATATACTTACAAATAGAATTCATGTAAAATGTAAACCTATGATGGAAGGAGCTGTGGTAAGAGGGGGATGGTGGTGCCCCGTAGCAGTGTGAACCTGTAGAAAAAATAAGGAATGATTAGACTTCAATAATTACAAATATACTTACAAATAGAATTTATGTAAAATATAAACTATTAGTGGAAAGAACCGTGGTAGGAGGGGGAGGGTGGTGTCCCATAATAGAGTGTGAACCTGTAGAATTTTAACTTATGAAGAATTTTAACTCCAGCGAGATGCTCTGTTACAATGCAAAGTTGTGGGGGCAACAAAAATCAAATCCATGAAGAATTTTAACTCCAGCGAGATGCTCTGTTAAACCGCAAAGTTGTGGGGACAACAAAAATCAAACAAATTTCCTTGTGCACAGAAAACTTTCATCTTAATCATGGATATTTGAATAAACTTTAATTCCAAGAATCTGTGAGAACAAAAAAATAATAACCAATAAGGAAAAAATGGTTGAGACTATTACTTCGAATATGCTCAGATGCTTCCTCCTCTTCACTCTCATCATGGATATTATCCTGAGACAGAATGCAATATGAGACATAAATCATATTTCCTGATGCCTAACATAAATGAAGATGATGATAACCTGTTCCTCTAGAGCTTTCATGAGCCGTGAGGCTTTCTCCTTCTCAGTTATCTTCTTTTCATCAAGTTTCTTGCTCTTATTAATCCAAGATAAGATCTCAGACGCACCATCTGATTTCTTCTTTAATCTCACTTCTTTCATCCTATAAAAACAGCAAAACTTATATGAATGTTAACCAAGGACACCAAAGAAGAGAAACGAAGAGAATATCTGTATGACAATGGCCTGCCAAAATAATCCATAAACCACCACAAGTTTTGCAATCACAGAGGCATAATAACATTGATAACACTAAAACAAATTCCAGCAAAAACAACAAGCTAGTAATCAATTATGCCAATGTCTTGATGATAGAAAATATCAAATGCATAAGAGAAGTGTTGAGCATTTCAAAGTTCATTGTATCCTTACAAGAGTTTGGTTTCCTAACCACCAGTGTAAATCCCAAGGAGTGTGATACCTTTTTCTTTATTCTATTTCAGAGACATAAATGTCATTAATCAACATGACAAAAATGAGAAGAAAGAATTCTTAGAGCAAGATGTACCAAACTGGGGCAATGTCCATGCCATAGACAGATGAAACATACACAACAAAACCAATTTCTTGAATGTTGAAACCAGCTCCTAGAAAATAATGGGATCACCCTTAAAATACAATTAGAAAAAAATAGAGTATTAAGAAACAATGGATAAAACCAACCCTGGACCTAACATAAAAAATTTGCCATAGCCTACACACTCGAAGCAATTTATATTTTGATTCTAAGGCAGAAAAAAATCACATTATCATGATCAAACACAACACTAAAACGCTAAATAGTTATCCAGAAACCATACAAACACAAATGGTAATCGTAAAAAGAAGATAAGTAGAAAAACAAACAGACTCCAATCAACAGAAAAGCTAGATCCTACTCTGCAAGAGAACATCATTTCCAATTTTCCAGTCCCCTCGACAAAAATTGGAAATTCCTCAGGCACAATTACTTTTGACAGGACATTCCAAAAATTGTTGAGATGCTCGGCGGAGGGGGGGATGCAGGGGCGCTGGCGAGGGAGAGTGAGAGATTTACCGGCGATGGCGGCGGGATGCTCGGCGGAGGGGGCGATGCAGGTCGTCGGCGACTAGCGAGCGACAATGGCCAGCACCGTGCCTCCGGCGACGGGCGAGCGATGGCGGCAGGACGCTTGGCGGAGGGGGGGGATGCAAGACATCGGCGACTGGCGAGCGACGATGGCCGACAGCGTGCCTCCGGCGACGGGCGAGCGATGGCGCCGGGACGCTCGGCAGAGGTGGGGATGCAGGACGTCGGCGACTGGAGAGCGACGATGACCGGTAGCGTACCTCCGGCGACGGACGAGGGAGCTCCGAGATGAGGGGAAGAAGAGAA
Organism: Colocasia esculenta; assembly: GCA_014218235.1. Classification (NCBI taxonomy): domain Eukaryota; kingdom Viridiplantae; phylum Streptophyta; class Magnoliopsida; order Alismatales; family Araceae; genus Colocasia; species Colocasia esculenta. The sequence goes on along the minus strand of CM024753.1, from coordinate 157,890,243 downwards.
AGGGGGGAAACGGTGGTGGATGGTTTCGACGGAAGGGAGGGGAAGAAGGGACGGGGGAAATGGGGGGTTTCGTGCGAAAGGGGGAGGGGGGGCGGGAAAGGAAAAATGGGGGTTTCGTGCGGAAGGGCGGGGGGAGGGAAAAGGCTGGGCAACTACAATTACTCAGCGACGGAATAGCGACCACCAAAATTTCCGTCGCCAATCTATCGCTACATAGCGACAGCCACGGCGACAAATATTTTCCGTCGTCAACCCGCCGCTGAAATTTAAGGTAGGGACGGAAACTGGTTTGTCGCTAATCTGTCGCTAGTTAGCGACGGATTCGCGACAACTAACGGTCCGTCGCTAGATACCGTCGCTAAACAGTTTTTTTTCTTGTAGTGTATACTTGAACAACGATTTGCTTGAAGAATGATTTGCTTACACAACGATTTCACAAGTACAACATAGATTTCATCTATACATGAATTATATTTATCACATCGATTTCATTTCATCATGGATTTCATTTATGTATGGTCTATAACATCGATTTCACAAATACATCAACTCTCTTCACAACGATTATGGTTTGAATGAATTGTCATACATTAGTATTATTATCTTCTCAAATAAATTTGAAAGTAACTATTCTCTATGATATTCAAACATATTTTCAAAACACTGCAGAGTTCAAGTCTTTCTGCGTATATCTTTGTATCTTGCACCACGTAACATTTATTGTGATTGTACACATCTCTGCATGACACATATCAGTGTGCATTCTACACCTGTGTTTCTATAGCAAACGCTTTTTAGGGTGATAGAATGGCATGTCTATTTTGGTGTACATTCTTATAGCATGACTTCTAACGTTGACTGACAGCATAGAGTCAGTCTAGCTGTCTGGGTTTTGGTATTTATTGTGTGCAGGTCTTTTGCCAGTACCATATCTTACAACGTTGGATAACCTGAAGTGAAAGATATCTTGATGAATCTTCTCTTTGCATATGGGTCTCCTAGAGCATTAATGACTACAGGCTTACCTGTTCCAAACCTCGTTCAAACAGTCTAACGTGCTTCAGACATAGAGACAACGGACACTTCATGTAACATTGCACATTTTTTGGATCCTTGTGGATCTTGTGTTCAGCACTTGTGAGGCCAATATGTGGCCAATGTGGCTTGTGATCGGTGTGCGCACGTGTTTTGGGGCTTACTGGGCCGACAGTCTGAGCCTGCAGCACCCCAGGGTTCTCTGTCTGTGATCGCGACAGTGGGGGTCGTCGCGTTTTGGATGCGACCGACTTGCCCGTCGCGTTCTTGTTGCCGCTTAGAGGCGCTGATCGTCTGCATGTGCATCGTGTGTCGCGTGCTGAGCGGCATGTAGACGTCAGCTCTTGGGAAGGCGACGCCTAACCTCGTCGCGATCAGGTCACGATAAGGCGATACGTCACATTCTCAACCACTGGGTATTTTTAAGTAACCCTGGCCAAGTAGAGCTACAACGTGTTCTGCTCGGCCAGGGGGAGGAAGCTGCGGCGATTTCCGTGGGCTTCGGTCGATTTAGCATGTTCTCGCCGTAGGAAGCTCGCGTGGAGCGGGGGAAACACCAAGGGGTCATCGGGTTGCGTGTTCTTCCCAAAGGTAGGGTGACTTCTCCAGTTTTTCGGGCTGTGGATTGCGTAGGAGGGTGGTTTGATCAGTTGTTCATTTTCCTAACAGTATATACCATGATTAGGGACTCTCAAAAGCATGAAAAACATGAATTAGGGATGGTTTGCATAGCATGGAATGGTAATCCATGGAGAGGATCCCAGATTAGGGTTCCTGCCTGTGAAGGCGACGGAACCCCCTGTCGTGATCTGAAGGCGACAGGTCGACCCGATGTGTTCAGATGGGGGGCGCGACATGTTGGTGCTTCGCGTTCGTACGGTGAACGCGCCATATCGGGCCATCACATTCTGAAGGCGACACAGGCCCATGTCGTGACCCCATCCGAGTGGTCTGAATGTGCATGATTTATGTAATATAATTATTTAATTGTCATTATTCAATATATTTGTCAATATCATGTGGTGCATTGGCACCTGTGTCGCTCTTGGAGCGCATGTTTACGAGGCTAGCGTGTTGGTTTCAGAGCTAGCTCGTGGTTTGTGTGTTGGCGTGGTGTACACGCGAGATGCTTTATGTTCACATGTTGTGGACAGTCGGTACTTGAGATTGCCATGAGGTTTCACGTGGTTTGTGCGGTGCGCACGTGATTTTGTGTACGTGGCAGGTAGTACGACGCCTACCATGCTTACCTCTCCAGTTGGGTGCCCCAAGTTCTTTGTGAGCCAGGCTGTTAGTTCGGGGCTTGTCTCGGTACTTGTGTTGTACCATCGAGGTCTGTGTCGTCTGTCCTGGACACCCTCACTCCTTTGTTTGAGTTGTACATACAGCTGAGGGGACAGTGGGACAGTGACTCTTGAGTTTGTTTTTAGTCACTTGTAGCGTGCTCTTAGTTGGGGGTACGGACACCAGTAGTCGACACTGGTCCCCAGCTAGTCCTTTCCAGTGCCTCACTCTAAGGTGCTTCGGCCAGAGATCCCAGAGGTGCTAGGCATGGGCCTGCGGCTGTGTACCCACAGGTGTGGTGTTTAGTAGGACTCCACAGTTGTTTGACTTTTCCACGTGGAGCGGCAGCTAGACCTTTCATCCGTGGCTGCGAGACTGAGAGGTAGACCTGTGTTTGTTTGTCCGAGTCAGTTACTGGTGTCGCGAACCAGTGTACGTGGCTCGAGTGTGGCGGTCTCTACTTTAGCTCGTACACGTGATTGAGTTTTGCCATTTATTTACTTACTTTGTTTAATATAGTCGGCAAATAGTAAGTATATTTATTGCTTTAATAACCTGCATGGTTGTGCTATAAATTGCTAGTATAGTTTACTGCTTTCATACTTGTGTATGGTTTGCTCGAGTTGGGGGAGTTCCCTACTGAGCCAGTGACTAGTGAGGCTCACCCCTACTCCCCACAAGTGAAGGTGAGGAAGAAGTTTCATTGCCATCTTCTGGTTCAGGGCCGCACCGCAGCGGTGTTGGGCCAGCGCCCCCAGCAGTTTAGTTTCTTTCCTCAGTTGTACCAGTTTACCTCGGGGTATGCCCTAGGCTCCTTTACTCTCTTGTACTTTTGTTGAAATTTGGCTATGTAAATCTTGTACCTTATATATGAAATGGTGATTCATATATGTGAGCATGTGTGTTCCTTTCTGTTTTCACAGACTCATATGTGGTATCCCTTGCGAGGCTATGGCCCGTCCGCGGGAGGTGGGTGCAGTTCAAGTTCGTTATTGGGTTAACGGGTTTGAACAAGGCGTTCCGTCACAGTTGGTATCTGAGCGAGGTCTATGTAAATATAAAGGAACCGCGAAGTTACATAGCCTTATTTCTACACTTGTACACTACTGGTAGCTGACCCTGGTTTTGTAATGACCAGGTTTATTGTGATTGTTATGTTATTTGTGTAGGAAGTTGAGATGGCTGATAGAAGAGACTGGGGTGGTGGAGGAGAGGACCCTGAGGAGTCCACTCAGCATATGATTGAGAGGATTTGGAAAAGCCTCACTGATATTCAGATGAGGATGGATCAGCAGGCACCGGTACCTCCAGCAGCAGTACCACCAGTTGCTGGAGTACCTGTGGCCCAAGTTGTACCACCGCTAGGGGTGGAGGTACTTATGTAGCACCTGCACCACCACCACCACCACCAGTAGCGGCAGCAGAAGAGCCGGTGATGCAAATTGAAAAGTTTTTGATGTTGCAGCCGCTCACTTATATAGGAAGGCCGAATCCAGATACGGCAGAGCACTGGATTCATGAGATTGAAAGGGTCTTTACGACCATGAGGTGTCTAGCAGCGGACAGATTTGTGCTAGCTGCATACCAGTTGAGAGGTTTTGCGTAGCAGTGGTGGCGGCTGAAGATGCAGACTACCTTTGCAGGTAGGACAGAGGAGGTTACTACGTAGTCAAAATTTCTCGAGGCATTCAATAACACATTCTTTCCACTTCAAGTGCAGCAAGTGAAAAGAGAGCAGTTCCAGACATTTCAGCAAGGTAATACCTTAGTTTTAGAATATCAGATGTGGTTTATGGCACTTAGCCGATATGTGCCTTATGTAGTATCGGATAATGCTATGATGGTTGAGTATTTTATTCGAGGTTTGAGGGAAGAGTTGAAGAATGCGGTGATACCGTTAATGTGTAGAACAGTTGAAGAAGTAGCCCAGAGAGTAGCTACACTTGAGAGGTCTATTCGGGCTCGACAGGCGAGCAGGTCAGGTTCGGGTAGTTTCCGGCTACCCCAGCAGGCAGCAGGAGTCAGCAAGGGAAAAACACCAGTAGGACCTTCATCTTCAGGTTTTGGTAAGTGGGGTCAGAAATTAAAGCAAGTATTTAAGGGAAAAGGAAGAGGAGGTCGTCAGCAGTTCCAGCAGGGGCGTGGCTATAAGCCAGAGGTAGAAGAATCACAGCAGAGCACTGCCAGGCAGCCCACTATTCCACCAGGTTATAGGTGTTATAATTGTAATCAGCCAGGGCATTTGATCCGCAATTACCCCTATCCGAAAGAATATGGGTATGGTAGAGGTGTTCAGTAGTAGCAGCAGCCCCAGCCGTCATTAGCAGGTCGTGGTGGAGATGCACCATAGCAGCGAGGTAGGGGTCGGGTTATGGCTATCACCCGTGCCCAGGTAGAGGCATCGAACATGATAGAAGGTACAACACCTATTTATGATTTTTCAGCTAGAGTTCTATTTGATTCAGGTGCTTCTCATTCTTTCATTTTCGAAGAATTTTTGGATTGTATAGCTCATCCTCTAGAAGAGAAGTCATGTGAATTAGTAATGGAGGTTCCCTTGGGTGAGTTTATGCTCACCTCGTGTTACATAGATGAAGCTCCTATTGTGGTTCAAGGGAACCAGATGCCAGGCCAGTTGTATGCTCTTCAGTTAACTGATTATGATATTATTTTGGGTATGGACTAGCTTGAGGCTTATGGAGCTATGCTAGATTACAGAAAGAAAAGAATCAAGTTTTGTCACCCCAATGGTGCAGTGTTTGAATATCAAGGTATGCCCTTCCGTACTTCTAAGTTTATGATTTCTGCAATTAAAGTTAAAAAATTAATTAATGAGGGATGCATAGCTTACTTAGCTTCTGTGAGTCTGGTTAAGACTGATAAGTCAGTAGAAGCAGTTCCCATGGTTAGGAAATTTGTAGATGTTTTTTCGGATGATTTACCGGGTTTAGCTTCACATAGAGAGGTGGACTTTACCATTGAGTTGTTGCCGGGCACCATGCCGATTTCTAAAGCACCATATCGGATGGCGCCAGCAGAACTTAAAGAATTGAAAAAGCAGTTAGTAGAATTGTTGGAAAAAGGGTTCATTAGACTGAGTCACTCTCCATGGGGGGCGCCAGTGTTGTTTGTAAGAAAGAAAGATGGAAGCTTTAGAATGTGTATTGATTACAGGAAATTGAATGAAGTGGCCATAAAGAATAAGTACCCGTTACCTAGAATTGATGATTTGTTTGATCAGTTGCAATCAGCTAAGGTATTTTCTAAAATTGATTTAAGGTCAGGGTACCACCAGTTGAGATAGAGATGGTGATATTGATAAAACAACATTTAGAACCCGATATGGTCACTATGAGTTTGTGGTTATGCCATTTGGGCTAACCAATGCTCCTGCAGCATTTTATGGATCTGATGAATAGAATTTTTCATCCATATTTGGACCAATTTATTGTGGTCTTTATAGATGATATTTTGATTTACTCAGCATCTGAAGAGGAGCATGCAACACATTTGAGGCTAGCTTTGCAGTTGTTAAGAGATAATCAGTTGTTTGCCAAATTCAGTCAGTGTGAGTTTTGGCTAAAAGAGATCCAGTTCTTGGGCCATGTCATTTCAGCTGAGGGAGTGGCAGTTGACCCAAGTAAAGTGGAAGCAGTGATGAGATGGGAAGTGCCTAAGACAATTATAGAGATTAGAAGCTTTCTGGGGTTAGCAGGTTATTATAGGTGCTTCATTCAAGATTTTTCCAAGATTACGGCACCCATGACTAGACTGACTAGAAAGGGTGTGCCATTTGTATGGTCTGGTGAATGTCAAAGAAGTTTTATGGAATTAAAGAAGAGACTTATAGCGGCACCGGTATTGACAATACCAGTAGGAAGTGGTGGCTTTGTTGTATATTCAGATGCATCCAGGAGAGGGCTTGGTGCAGTACTAATGCAGTATGGTAAGGTAATAGCGTATGCATCCAAGCAATTGAAGCCAGCAGAGGAGAATTATCCCACCCATGATTTAGAGTTGGCAGCAGTTGTGTTTGCCTTAAAAATGTAGAGGCAATATCTATATGGCGAGAGATTTGAGATTTTTACATATCACAAAAGCTTAAAGTATATCTTTTCCCAGAAAGACTTGAATCTCCGTCAGCATAGATGGGTGGAATATTTAAAAGATTATGATTTTAGTTTGGCTTACCATCCGGGTAAGGCCAATGTGGTGGCTGATGCCTTAAGCAGAAAGACATATTTAAGTCAAATGATGATCAAGGAATGGAAATTGTACGAGGAGATAGCTGGGAACTCCTTGTATGTGCCAAACAATCAACGGTGGGCAATATTAGCTAGTAGTGTTGTAGAGCTGTCACTGTATTGGCAAATTGTTGAGGCCCAGAGAGCGGATGTAAATTTAGCTGAAATTGTGAAAATGGGAGTTACTATAGATGGTAGCTGTGTGGTCAGGCTTAGAGGCAGGTTGTTTGTGCCAGCAGAAAGAGAAGTGAAGCAGAGAGTATTAGAAGAAGCCCATAAATCTCAGTACATTATTCATCCCGATAGTACCAAGATGTACCAGGACATGAAGAAGTATTTTTGGTGGCCTCATATGAAAAAGGAAATAGCAGAATTTGTTTCAAGGTGTGCAATTTGTCAACATATTAAAGCAGAGCATCAGAAGCCCGGAGGTTTATTGCAACCATTACCCATTCCGTAATGGAAATGGGAGGATATTGCTATGGATTTTGTAGCAGGCTTGCCAAGGACAACAGCAGGACATAATGGAATATGGGTATTTGTTGATAGACTAACCAAGGTGTGCAAGTTAGTAGCAGTAAATATGTCCTGGTCAGTGGACAAATTAGCAAAGGTTTATGTTGATAGAATTATTCCACGGCATGGTATCCCGAAGTCTATTGTCTCTGATAGGGATCCTAGGTTTACTTCTAGTTTTTGGAGAAGCTTGTAGAGAGTAGTTGGCACCGAGTTGAGATATAGCCCAGCTTACCACCCCCAGACGGATGGTCAGACAGAGAGGACTATTCAGACAATTGAAGACATGTTGCGAGCATGTTGTTTAGTTTGGGGTGGTAGCTGTGGTTGAATTTTCTTATAATAATAGTTATCATATCAGTCTCGGGATGGCACCATATGAAGCTCTATATGGAAGGCCGTATAGAGCACCATTGAATTGGCATGAAGTGGGAGAAAAGCAATTAATAGGCCCTGAGTTGATACAGCAAACTACTGAGATGATAAAGTTTATTAAAGAAAAGTTGCAGATAGCTCAGAGTAGACAGAAAAGTTATGCTGATAATCGGAGGAGACCACTTCAATTTGAGGTTGGGGACTTTGTCTTTTTGAGAGTTTCCCCTACCAAAAGTGTTGTGCGATTTGGTAAGAAAGGAAAATTGAGTCCAAGGTATGTGGGACCCTTCCAAGTGTTAGAGAGAATTGGGGAGACATCCTATAGACTTGATTTGCCAGCAGATTTTGCAGATGTTCATGATATTTTCCTTGTCTCCATGTTAAGAAAGTGTATTGAAGACCCAGCTCAAATAATCAGTTATCAAGGTGGTGATTTGAGACCGGATATGTCTATGCCTGAGTACCCAGTGCAAATTACAGGTCATAAGACAAGGAAGTTAAGAAATAAAGAAATCGAGTTAGTTAAGGTTAGGTGGGAAAATAGGCTGGGAGGTGAGGATACCTGGGAGTTAGCCGAGGAGATGGCTAAGGGGTATCCTTACTTATTTGAGTAAGGTTTTTAATCTTTTTAGATGATAGTATTTATAAATTATGTCTCAAAGTTGAAAGTATTTAAGTTGTATTATGAATTTCGAGGTCGAAATTTCTTTTTAGATGATAGTAATGTAACATCGCGCATTTTTCGGATCCTTGTGGATCATGTGTTCATCGCTTCTGAGGCCAATATGTGGCCAACGTGGCTTGTGATCAGTGTGCACGCGTGTTTTTGGGGCTTATTGGGCTGACAGTCTGGGCCTGCAGCACCCCAGGGTTCTCTGTCTGTGATCACGACAGCGGGGGTCGTCGCGTTCTGGACGCGATCGACTTGCCCGTCGCATTCTTGTTGCCGCTTAGAGGCGCTGATCGTCTGCATATGCGTCGCGTTTTTAAGTAACCCTGGCCAAGCAGAGTTGCAACAAGTTCTGCTTGGCCAGGGGGAGGAAGCTGTGGTGATTTCCGTGGGCTTCGGTCGATTTAGCGTGTTCTCGCCGCAGGAAGCTTGCGTGGAGCGGGGGAAACACCAAGGGATCATTGGGTTGCGTGTTCTTCCCGAAGGTAGGGTGACTTCTCTAGTTTTGCGGGCTGTGGATTGCGTAGGAGGGTGGTTTGATCAGTTGTTCATTTTCCTAACAGTAGATACCATAATTAGGGACTCACAAAAGCATGAAAAACATGAATTAAGGATGGTTTGCATAGCATGGAATGGTAATTCGTGGAGAGGATCCCAGATTAGGGTTCCTGCCTGTGAAGGCGACGGAACCCCCTGTCGCAATCTGAATGTGACAGGTCGACCCGACACGTTCAGATGGGGGACACGACATGTTGGTGAGTCGTGTTGTACAGTGAACACGCCATATCGGGCCATCGCATTCTGAAGGCGACACAGGCCCATGTCGCGACCACAGCCGAGTGGTTTGAATGTGCATGATTTATGTAATATAATTATTTGATTGTCATTATTCAATATATTTGTCAATATCGTGTGCTGCATTGGCACCTGTGGCGCTCTGGGAGCGCATGTTTACGAGGCTAGCGTGTTGGTTTCAGAGCTAGCTAGTGGTTTGTGAGTTGGCGTGGTGTACACACGAGACTTTTTGTGTTCACATGTTGTGGACAGTCGGTACTTGAGATTGTCGTGAGGTTTCACGTGGTTTGTGTGGTGCGCACGTGGTTTTGTGTACGTGGCAGGTAGTACGACGCCTACCGTGGTTACCTCTCCAGTTGGGTACCCCAGATTCTCTGTGAGCCACACTGTTAGTTCGGGGCTTGTCCCGGTACTTGTGTTGTACCGTCGAGGTCTGTGTCGTCTGTCCTGGACACCCTCACTCCTTTGTTTGAGTTGTACGTCCGGCTGAGGGAAAGACGACAGTGGGACAGTGACTCTTGAGTTTGTTTTTAGTCACTTGTACTACGCTCTTAGTTGGGGGTACAAACACCAGTAGTCGACACTGGTCTCCAGCTAGTCCTTTCCAGTGCCTCACTTTAGGGTGCTCCGGCCAGAGACCCCAGAGGTGCCAGGCATGGGCCTGCGGCTGTGTACCCGCAGGTGTGGTGTTTAGTTGGACTCCACAGTTGTTTGACTTTTCCACGTGGAGCGGCAACTAGACCTTTCGTCCGTGGCTACAAGACTGAGAGGTAGACCTGTGTTTGTTTGTCCGAGGCAGTTACTAGTGTCGCGAACCAGTCTACGTGGCTCGAGTGTGGCGGTCTCTACTTTAGCTCGTACACGTGATTAAGTTTTGCCGTTTATTTATTTACTTTGTTTAATATAGTCAGAAAATGTTAAGTATATTTATTGTTTTAATAACCTGCATGGTTGTGCTATAAATTGCTAGTATAGTTTACTGCTTTCGTACTTATGTATGGTTTGCTCGAGTTGGGGGAGTTCCCTACTGAGCCAGTGACTAGTGAGGCTCACTCCTACTCCCCACAGGCGAAGGCAAGGAAGAAGTTTCATAGCCGTCTTCCGGTTCAGGGCCGCACCACAGCGGTGTTGGGCCAGCACCCCCAGCAGTGTAGTTTCTTTCCTCAGTTGTACCAGTTTACCTCGGGGTATGCCCCAGGCTCCTGTACTCTCTTGTACTTTTGTTGAAATTTGGCTATGTAAATCTTGTACCTTATATATGAAATGGTGATTCATATATGTGAGCATGTGTGTTCCTTTCTATTTTCACGGACTCATATGTGGTATCCCTTGTGAGGCTACGACCCGTTCCTGGGAGGCGGGTGCAGCTCAAGTTCGTTATTGGGTTAACAGGCTTGAACAAGGCGTTCCGTCACACTTCAAAGGCTATATTCTCAAGAGAAGATTTATAGAAGACTGATGACTTTATGATTAGGTATATAGAGAGATATACTGAGCAACACACATAGAGATCATCAAGCACTTGCGAGCATCAGCTAGTAGAGCTCATTCCTTTCACGCACCAACTTTTAGCTCTCAACTCTCCGTTGTTCATTTGCTTAGTCTTTGGAGAGCTAGTGTAGTTCTGAGAGATTTTCTTGTTGCAAATCTTTGTCTCTCAGATACAGCCTCAGATCAAGTAATTTCTTATAAGCTTGGTCTAGGGGCCATTTTCCTTTTACTCACATTCTTTGTGTGTGTTGTGTAAAAGTCCTTAAGGGGGACAATACCCTTGGTTAGTGAAATCCCAAGTTGTTGCTTGGGGACTGGACGTAGGACTCCTTGGGATAGGAGATCCGAACTAGGATAAAATTCTCCTGTTGTTTGTGTGTTTGCTTATTTGTCTTCATTCTCACTAACACTAACTATCGATCCTAGTGTTTTTTTTGTTAAGCATTTTTATTGACATGATTTATTCTAGAAAGATTTTTAACAATCCAATCATCCCCCCTCTGGGCTTGCTATCTGGGCAACACGACGTACCTCAGATCAAGCATCTCATTGTGAGCTTGGTCTAAGAGGCACCTATTTCAAGTCTTGCTTCAGCGTTGTTCCTCTTTCTGCGGGAAGAGAAGGCTTGTGTGTACATATGTTTGTTCCCCTTGTTAGAAGGGAAGACCTGTTGTATCAAGGTGTGATTTTCCTCTTCGAATGGAAGAGAAGACCAGTTGGGGTTGAGAGTCTTTTGTCCTTAAGGGGGATTGTACTCTTGGGTAGTGATGTAACGTAGAGACCATTCGGATCATAGTTTCAAGGGTTTGGTGGCCAATGTGGGGCCAATGGTTGGTGTTTTGAGCTTTCCGTAGGTTGTTGGGTGTTGTGGGCCAGAATTCCAGGGGCCAAAGTGCTCACTGGTTCACTGTCTATGAACGTGGCAGGGGTATACGTCGCGTTCTTAAGACGACAAGCCTGGATGTCGCGTTCATGTTGCCGTTGTTCAGGGTTGTTTGGTTGCATACCCGCCATGTGGCGCACATAGGGTAGCTGACTGGTGTCAGCGGTGAGAAGGTGACGGTCTGGACCGTCGTGTTCTTATCGCGATAGCTTATGTGTCGTGTTCTTAATTGTGTAAGGTTAAGAATTGTAGGTCGACCAAACAGAGCAGAGGAATCTCTATTCGACTAGGAGAGGGTTTTGCAGCTAGTTTTTGGGTGATTCAGGTGTTTGGAGCATTGTTCGGCGTGCTCTTGATGAGAGGACATTGTTTGGAGCATGGGAAACGCTGATTCGTGGTTGTTCTTCACATACCTCGCATAGATAGGGAGATTCTGCTCTTTTTCTTGTTATAGATGGTGTGTTCATCATGTTTGATTCGTGGAATGAGTTTTAGTTGGTAGATAACATGATAGTGTAGCTATATGATTCTTTACAAATGCTTTTCACAGACCTTTGCATGTGGTTTGTGGGATTCTCGGAGGTGGAATCCCGGTTTGGGGGTGTAGTCTGTGATGGCAATGGCCTTGGGTGTCATGTTCTGAAAGTGATAGCCCGACCCATCGCGTTCTACTTCAGAACACGTCATATCGAGGCGTCACGTTCTGAACATGACAGTAGCCTCTGTCGCCTTCTGGCTTCCGAGGGATGTAGGCATGTGCTGAGTCTCATGATTATCTTGTGAAATTATTCCATGTATTTAAGGTTTGTAAGCAGTGCAATGGCAAGTGTTGAGACTGAAGGTTATCGTGGTTGCATGGTTTGGTGGTATGTGGCAAGTTGGGTAATACAATGCCTTCTGTGGTTACCTCTCGAGTTGGGTACCCCAGATTCTATGTGAGCCAGGCACGTAGGTGCTCAAGGTTTGTCCCGATATTGTGTGTACTGTTGAGGTCTGTGTTGTCTTCCTAGACATCTTCACTCATGTGTCAAGTTGTATGTCCTACTGAGGGAAAGACGGCAGTGGGACAGCGACTTGTGTGAGTTTGTGTTTGGTCGCTTATAGCACTGTCACGTCCCGAGAGTTACACAGCGGATATAAATTATTCGAAAATATAATTCGAGTCGATATCCCGAGACATGAACAGTCGGCAAATAAGCCTCTAGCTAGCACGCGCGAAATGTATAACAACATACATCATCATAGGGCCCAAATATTGAACTCAACTAATCTTGTATTCAAATCTCAACTCATTGTATTCCAAATAGAAACTAATACAGGACTAAGACTCAATAAAAAGGAGAAGTACATTTTATTCCTCACTTCCTACTACATGAATCTATCACTCAAAGCAAACTACTATAAGTAGACTCGTAGTTGGGATGCTCATCACTCGGACGCATTCCCATCCTTGACTTGCTCTTCCTCTTGATCTTCATAGTCACCTAGATTGGGTAAAAGTAGGCGATGAGTAAACTAGCCTAGTAGGATTTATATCTCAATGTGCGGACAATGATATAACTAATTAGCAATTTAGAACTAGGTAAGCATGATGAATGTCATGATATGCATGTGCGAATAAAACTCATTAAAACATGATACATGGACAAGCTAGATAGAGTGATCACGATAGAATAAGATTTTTGAACAAGATGACAAGATAGAACTAGTAATAGATCACTTTGTACAAGCACGCAAGATCTCACTTGATGTCAAGAACGTAAGACATCACTAATTGCATTAAATGTAGGATGGTCATATCACGCAAGCAAGCAAGCACGCATGAGCACGATCATGTAACACTAATCAGGCACGTAGACACTAATGTACACCAAGAAAAGATCCATCAAGAATGTACACTAGGACACATGTATGTGGTTATTGTATTTATCATTCAACATGCACGCACGACTCCCAATGCAGATGCAACGCCAGTAATCATTATACCCCATGGTTAACAGTATATTTATGAGTCTCCATCACTGGGGCTAGACTGAAGCCCTTGGACACTCGTCGTGCCCGGTCAGCATCTCACTTAAATTTTAAATGTAGATACCCACAGTCATTAATAATGGCCAATGAGAGTTTCAATAAGTAAGCATGTGTAATGTCATGTTTATAATGATGATGAGATGAGAATAAGTAATAAGTAATTTGAACATGATTTCATGATAACAATGGTCAAGAGATAAATTTGGTAGCATAACGGTACAATTTATAATTTAGTTCAATCTTTACATTAATGGCTTTAGTCTAGATAGTAAATCACACTCACGAGAACAAGAAGCGAAAGGAAGTGCACGCTATCTCCAGGGAACTTCAATGGTACAACCAACTCGTCAGCCATGTGGGAATCCATGGTCAGAGGAGATTTACAGAGGCATTGGAGAAAAAGGTCGCTAGTCTACCGATTCGAAATGACCAGTAGAGAGCTTCCAAATTCCCAAGAAAAGGCTGCCTAGATGTGCAAGTGTGTAGTGATGTACGCGTGTCAATTCACAATCCATCGGTCTCAAACTCGCAGAAAACACTTAACATGATGACATGCAATGAACAATGCATTTAACTACACATGGGTTTGCAAGATTTTAAGATAATAATTATCATTTTAATCAAGCTAGAACAGTAACAAGAGCGAATCACAAGTTTCATGAATGATCACGTCATTAAGAGAATAATTAGAATATTGTTCATGTAATTATATTTTTTAAATGGGTTAACCACTTTTAAGCCATTAAATAACCATCATGTAATGATCAGACCAAAAACATGCAATTTACACAATAAATACCATATTAAACCGACCTTGGGTATAGCGGTAAGTTTTGCAAAAGCAATAAGTGGGGTTTCATGCAAAATTCTGAGAACGCGAAGCACCCCAGTAAGGATCGAAATAGGGTCGGGACAGAACGCGACAAGGGTATCTACAGAATGAGACAAGGCAGCCAGATCAGGCAGAGAGATAGCGGCGGCATGCTCGTCATGTTCAGAACGTGACAGGTATGCTGTCGCAACAAGACCTCAGAACGCGGCCTATCGGTCCGTCGCGTTCACAAGGTCTACGCCTGAATCTGACAAAGAAAAGACATGTTCTTAGATTGCGGTCCAGAACTACCTTATATTGACACAGAGTGCTTCAAAAATAGAGAACAAATTGTACAGTGCAAGGGTGCTTCCAGTAAATCGGAATTATAAAACACTGATGGTTTCGACAGGCTTTAATCAAGTCTAACATGAGGTGTAAAAGACTGAGAACAGTCAAATGCGAGATTTACTTTGCAAGGTATGATGCCGAAATAATTAGGGCTTTTAGGACAAAAGTCTCATCATGAAAGTTGTTGGGAACATGGAATAGATGCAGACTATGATTTTTAAATAATTTTAAATGACCTTAAGATGCATGATAATTCTACACAAACGTAAAAGCCAAGTGCAACCCGAAAACATAGTATCATGCAATGACCCTCTTACCACGCTTATAACTCTCTAACTGTTGACATCTAGACAACATGTTCAACACAAAACATGACGAGGACAACAAGTAGAAAAACTTTCATGTTGTGTGTTTGTTCTAATTCGGTCTTGAATCGCATGCAACATATAAAGAATGGGAAAAGCCCTGATAGTGCGCGACTTGGGGAAAACGCTTATAATTCAAAAGCTACTCATTAGAATTCGATGAAACCAGTGGGAAACAAAAGCTAACTTGATGCTATACACATTGGTATAGGATATTTAAGGTTTGGCCTGAGAAAACCTACCTTCTGGGTTGAAGAAGTCCCATTGTTCCAGAAAACCCATGTTCAGACCACCTTTTGAAGAACGCTTAATACTCCATGTATACTGCATGGAATTTAGGCATTCCACTTGGGTTAGAATGTAGACTTGACCCTCTTTCCAGGGGTATAAGCCTTGTAAGGTTTGGTTTAGGTTTGGCCTACCTTTGATCTGCTTCAAGTGGACAGTTTGTGCCGGTCGCAGCAGACGAACGGGGGAAGAAGATGTCCTTCTTGTGGTCGATCCACAACTCCCCAACCCCCAAGAGCTCCTCCACACGACCCCAGCAAGTTGTAAACTCATCCCTAGGGTTTGGGTGAAGAGTATTTAAGCAACCAAGGTATTTAGGAGTCCTATTGTAACTAGGAAAGAAGAGTTGCGGTTTTGGCTTGTTAGTTTCCTAATTTGAGGATTTCTTCCTCTATTATAGTGTGTGAGGCTTTAGGAAACCTCCCACCATAGTTAAGCACGAATTTGGGCTGCCAAGAGTGCAAGATCTTTTCCTAATACAACTCTAATTGCCTCTTTTTAATTTCAGCTAATTTATTTATTTCCATTTTGGTCCATTGATGTCATTTGATTTAACGGTTTTCCATTGGCCTAATTTAGATAATCGATCACAATAACTCTTAAACCTAGCCCAAATGATTTTTATTGACCCTAATTTCTTGATGGGTCATTAGAGGATATTATTTGAAGTCTGTTTATGATTTTTATTTAATTTTCTGACTCATCCAAGTACGGGTGATAATGATTTTTCGACTTATTTATGAATTACGATAATAAGTCGCAAAACACTTTAAACTTGGCTAATCCGATTTTTCTTGGGACAAATTTTTTTGTGGAACATTTAGGAATAATGTGTGGGGTTGATTTATAATTTTTAGGGAATTGTCCGACGTGTTTTAGCACATACGATAATGATACGTATGTTTTAAACACTCTGATATTGTGGAAATTATTTATTTCTATTTATTTAAATTTTTATGCAATTAAAATTTACGGGGTGCTACACCCTCCCCCACTTAAGAGAATTTGGTCCCCAAATTCATAGATCATTAATTGGCTCTCGATAATTATGATCTTTGAGTTGGTTTTAGATTTAATTCCTCTAACTTGTTTCAACATCGTGGATGCTAGTCCAACATCTACACCTATGGCCACCCATATTATTCATTTGGTTCCTTCCACTCCTATTTTTCTTTTACGGTTGTTATAACTCCATCTTAATCCACCAGAGGAACTACAGTATAACCACTAGATTATTCCTTTTCAATTTCTCCTTAATGATCTCCCCCACTTAAATATGTACTAATAAGAAAAGCATCTTAAGATCAGTCTAGGGGTTTAACAATCATACCTCCTTCTGGAAGCTCCGCTTGCGTTACTGCATTCACGCGTCCTTGACGCTTTATCACTCCTTGGTTCCTTCCAGCTTGGTCTTTTAGCATGGGACAGTTCGGTATACGATGTTCGTGACTCCCGCATCGCAGGCAAGCCCGGCCTTCTTCCAGCACTTGTCTGCTTGGTGCCCAGGCTTGTTGCAAAATTTACAATATTCAACCATCGTTTTTTCTTCTACTTTGATCTTTTTCTCCATGCCATAGTCCTTCCTAGTGGTTGGCCTTTTGTTGTTGTTGTAGTTATTATTATTGTTATTGGGGAAAGTTCCAGTTGTATCAACTGCTCCCCTTTTTATAAAGGTCGGCTTTGAGATGTCCTTCCCCCTCATGCCTTCCACCTTAGCCATAGTGTCTTCTGCCAGTTGAGCTCTCTGGACCATCTCAGTATAGGTTTGGATGTTGCGTGGTCCGAGCTTCTCAATGAACATGGGCCTGAGCCCATCCATGAACCGATTTACCTTCGGTCTTTCCGTGCCCACCAGGTGTGGGGCATACACAGCAAGACGCGCGAACTGAGCCTCATACTCAGCCACGGACATTCCTTTCTTTTTCAGTGCGGGAAATTCTGCCGCTTTCTTCTCCTTCACTCTTTTAGAGAAATATTTTCCCCGGAAGATCTCCAGGAAACCTGCCCATTCCAGTTCAGCTATATTAGGTAGATGGGCCGATGTTGTAACAACCCTCCTTGTACCTGTACGGTTATACCAACCCACGTCGGTACAATGAATGTCGCTACAGTGGGACATTTACCCAACACGTTCAATAGGCTGAGATGTACACAAATATAAACATATAACAGCGGAATAGAAAGGACTGAATATAACGATCTTATTCCATCATCATCATAAATCCACAGTCTATATAGTACAAAAGTGAACTAAACATTTCATAACTGAAAATAAATTACATTGTCCACTACTGAATTACACAATGTCCTTTACTACATACTAGGAAAAGAAAGTACAATAAAGAAATTCTTCCACAATAGTGCTCCTCCTCACGCTCGGAGTCGCTCCCAACAATCTCCTCCCAAGATATAAAGATACCTGCACCTGTATACCGAAGCAAGAGTGAGTCTAATAGACTCAGCAAGTAAACCCATGCACATTACATCTACATACATCATATTCACCATGAAACTTCTAAAAAGACAAACGGCACTTATATATCATGGTTCCAACAATCTCTACATCCTATGCATGCAGTTCTTGTAATCCTAAAAGACATGATACATGCTTTATGTTACTACTCACGTCAGGTATTAAACCTATCACATACTTCCCACACCTTTTCTTAACATACTATATCGAATTACAACTCATTCCATTCATGCTATAACATGTATGCAACTTAAGCATGGATTTTTTTCACATAATGGAAGTAATACTTTTAGCATGCAATCTATATACATTGAGCAACATGACACATGCTATATCATCATTAGATGTAAACCTATCACATGATCTCTACACATTCATTAACATGCTAGTTCAAATTAAACTTATCTCATTCATCCAATACTATGAAAGCAAGTTAGGCATGGAAATTCACATATTGCAAGAGACATATCTAACATGGATCCTATACACATTCTCACATACATGACTCAATTATATACATAAGTAGCTTTCTGATTTAGTATGAATTTAACACATTCATGTAACAATTTACATTATTCACATTGTTTTATACCGGATCACATTGTTCACATTTACACATATCATTTCACATTTGCACATAACATGTGCCACATTCACATATCACTTGCACATACCTTGTGCCACACACATATCATTTTTACACGTTTTCCACATTTTACACATGTTCATTATTGTTCAATGAAAGCCTATCATGATACTTCTACTAATTTTCATAGCACATGGTGTATGGTTTATGTTCATTCCACAATAATATACCTGTCACATGCATATCACATTTTTAAACACAATAAGCTTGCTATTTTGACATGGACCTAACACATTCATATCATATTTCATAATTTTACATGCTACCACATTGGTTTCACACATTCACATATTCACTTACACATTTGCAAAATTTTCACTTATACACTATCACATTATTCTCATTTAAATTGCCGTGACACATAGTCCAAACCACCACTAGAAGGACACACATAACACATACACATAACACATAGACGCCACCTAGGCAACATAGTGACGAATCTTGGTACTGCGCAGATCGAGAGAAGCCCTCTCCACCCTAACCGGCGGTACTTGTCCACCTCCAGGATTTCATCCTATTTCCCATAGGATATCACACACATGAACCTTCCCGTGGGGACTTTACCACAGTACAGTTCCACAGCCCTCTATGGAAACAGTGTCACACGCGGCACAATTTCACATTTTCCAATTTTAACTCATACACGATTTTACACAATTTAACACATTACACTATGTCCACATTCATGCACATGTTCAGTTTCCCTAATCATGGTACTAATGTTCACAGAAATTAACATTCATGGATTTACACTAACCATGCTGAAACTTGTAAATTTCATCCACAATTAACACAAATATGCATTAAATCGTCATTCTCACACGAAAATCAAAGTTTATACCTACTGTTATCCAATCAACATGAAATTTTAACCACGGGTTGTTTACAGGTTGTACATCATACATGCAAATTTTCATCTCTTTTTTTTTTTGAAATACACACAATTTATAGAAAATAAAACATCCATTTGCATGTTTACCCATAAATCAGTTCATCATAGATTTATACTGTCATGGTCATAATTAACAGTCTACAACCCTGTATATAACAATCATAACATCACAGAAATTTTCCCAAGATTTTTCATGCATCATATCAATTTCTGGAAATTTAAAACGATATATTCATGCTCCCAGTTTTTCAGTCCAGAAATTAATACAAATTACACAGTCATTAGAAAATCCCTAAAATTTCAAGACATGAACTGACACTCATCCAAGTTGTCTGAAAATTTTATGGCACTTAAGTATCACATGGATTTCGTAAACAGAAATTTACAATGTTTATAACCTGTTTAGCATACATTTCAGACAATTCCAATAATTCATATAATTAACAGAAATTCACAAAAATATCACAACACGACCCACTATCCATATTACATAGCATATATAATTTATAGTATATCCTCATGCGTGAAAGTCTAGAAAATAGCTCATTTATGGAAGAACAGCTCACTGTTCATTCTTGAAGAACTAAACGGCATGGTCTTGTCGTTCTCGCAGATTAACGGCAGTCGATGATGCCGCCCAGTTCGGATCTTAACGGCAAGAGATCTTGCCGTTAAGTTCCTATCTGTGAAAAACACAGACTGAACTCCCAAAATGAGGAAGAATGGGGGTTCCAGGACACAATTAAAAATCTATAAAAATACCTAAGACCTACTAGACGTGTGTAGGGATAGTGTGGAATGGGTACTTGCCTTTGAATAAATCTACAAACGGATTACAAGGTCGGAGAAGCCCTCCTTGGCCAAAGCCAAGAAGCCTCCAAAACACCTCCACTCCAGCTTCTGTGATGATCCTCGCAGCACACCAGAGCCGGGGATGTGTAGCCTGATGTCAAGGGTTCCTCCTTGTCGAAGTAGATCACCGAAAGAAGCCACCAGTCTTCAGATCTGAAGGCTCAAAGTTCTGGTTTCGCACAGGGACTTAGGTTTTCTAGGGTTTTCTTTGCCAAGAGACAAAGGGGTCTCTTCCAGCTGCTAAGGGGTGTTTCTATATAAGTCTAGGCTTGGGGCATGCGTGGGCAGGGTCTGATGGGAGTTGAGAGCTGTTGGGAGACATCTCCTCAATCAGTGAGCGAGCAAATCCCGGGATGTCTGAACCTGCTGCGCATAGAATTTCAGACATATAGACGTCAACATACATGGCCGCCTACTCAGAGTTAGCATCCATTGATATGGCCGTCTACTTATCCTTGGCGTCCACTGATGTTGCCGCCAACAAGGTCTTCGGCCAGAACATACAACCATGCAGAAAACCATGTTTACTCTAAGTACATACATGCATGTTACATAATTATAATGTAAATACTATATACACAAGGCAATGAACATATACATACATACATATATACACTAAGATGATATGTACATAACATCTACATATTTACACATAATACTATTCACAACATTAAATCAACACATGAACAAAATAAAATGGCAAAAATTTGAGGGCCTTACAGATGTGGCCTTCCACTAAGCTCGAACATCCTTATTAAACTGGAAAGTGGCCAGTACCACCTTCTCCCTATTGGTGTATTGCATAACTTGGAAAATTTGTTCTATCTCCTCTTGCCAATTCTCTGCCTCATCTGGGTCAGGGGATCCAGAGAAACGAGGAGGGTTTAAACTCATAAAATTCCGGTACAGATCATCGGCTCCATTCCTAGCTGCAGAAGCCTGATTTCCAGCTTGAACTACATTTTGTAATGCCTGGGTTAGACCAACCACAATGTCTTGCATAGCTTGCCACTGGTTGCGAGCCATTACAGTTGAGTGAGAGAGTTATGAGGGTTCCTGGGAAAAGGATGGAGACCAATTAATGTCTCTAGATATATTATAAGAGTCCATGGGTAGGAGTGTCTAATTCTTTCTAGCATATACCTAGTCTCTACCCATTCCCACAAGGTACTATATTTAAGTTACATGACCTAGGTTCCATAGGTATCTCCTAATCCTGAGACATATATCTTATTTAGATTTCCTAGGCTCTGATACCACTAAACTGTCACGTCCGGAGAATTATGCAGCGGATATAAATAATTCTAAAATAATTCGAGTCGATATCTCGAGACGTAAATAGTCAGCAAATAAGCCTCCAACTAGCACGCGCTAAATGTATAACAACATATATCATCATAGGGCCCAAATATTGAACTCAACTAATCTTGTATTCAAATCTCAACTCATTGTATTCCAAATAGAAACTAATACAGGACTAAGACAATAAAAAGGAAAAGTACATTTTATTCCTCACTTCCTACTACATGAATCTATCACTCAAAGCAAACTACTATAAGTAGACTCGTAGTTGGGACGCTCATCACTCGGACGCATTCCCATCCTTGACTTGCTCTTCCTCTTGATCTTCATAGTCACCTAGATTGGGTAAAAGTAGGGGATGAGCAAACTAGCCCAGTGGGATTTATATCTCAATGTGCGGGCAATGATATAAGTGATTAGCAATTTAGAACTAGGTAAGCACGATGAATGTCATGATATGCATGTGCGAATAAAACTCATTAAAACATGATATATGGACAAGATAGATAGAGTGACAATGATAGAACAAGATTTTTGAACAAGATGACAAGATAGAACTAGCAATAGATCACTTTGTACAAACACGCAAGATCTCACTTGATGTCAAGAACGCAAGATATCACTAATTGCATTAAATGCAGGATGGCCATATCACGCAAGCAAGCAAGCACGCATGAGCACGATCATGTAACACTAATCAGGCACGTAGACACTAATGTACACCAAGAAAAGATCCATCAAGAATGTACACTAGGACATGTGCATATGGTTATTGTATCTATCATTCAACACGCACGCACGACTCCCAGCGCAGATGCAATGCCAGTAATCATTTTATCCCATGGTTAACAGTATATTTATGACTCTCCATCATTGGGGCTAGACTGGAGCCCTTGGACACTCGCCGTGCCCGGTCAGCATCTCACTTAAATTTTAAATGTAGATACCCACAGTCATTAATAATGGCCAATGAGAGTTTCAATAAGTAAGCATGTGTAATGTCATGTTTATGATGATGATGAGATGAGAACAAGTAATAAGTAATTTGAACATGATTTCATGATAACAATGGTCCAGAGATAAATTCGGTAGCATAACGGTACGATTTATAATTTAGTTCAATCTTTACATTAATGGATTTAGTCTAGATAGTAAATCACACTCACGAGAACAATAAGCGAAAGGAAGTGCACGCTATCTCCAGGGAACTTCAATGGTACAACCAACTCGTCGGCCATGTGAGAATCCATGGTCAGAGGAGATTTACGAAGGCCTTAGAGAAAAAGTCGCTAGTCTACCGATTTGGAATGACCGGTAGAGAGCTTCCAAATTCCCAAGAAAAGGCTGCCTAGATGTGCAAGTGTGTAGTGATGTACGCGTGTCAATTCACAATCCATCGGTCTCAAACTCGCGGAAAACACTTAACATGATGACATACAATGAACAATGCATTTAACTACACATGGGTTTGCAAGCTTTTAAGATAATAATTATCATTTTAATCAAGCTAGAACAATAACAAGATCGAATCACAAGTTTCATGAATGATCATGTCATTAAGAGAATAATTAGAATATTGTTCATGTAATTATAGTTTTTAAATGGGTTAACCACTTTTAAGCCATTAAATAACCATCATGTAATGATCAGACCAAAAACATGCAATTTACACATTAAATACCATATTAAACTGACCTCGGGTATAGCAGTAAGTTTTGAAAAAGAAAAAAGTGGGGTTTCATGCAAAATTCTAAGAACGCGACGCACCCCAGTAAGGGTCGCGACAGGGTCGGGACAGAACGCGACAAGGGTATCTACAGAACGCAACAAGGCAGTCAGATCAAGTAGAGAGAAAGCGACGGTGCTCGTCGCGTTCAGAACGTGATGGGTATGCTGTCGCGACAAGACCTCAGAACGTGGCCTATCGAGTCGTCGTGTTCACAGGGTCTGCGCCTGAATTCGACAGAGAAAAGACATGTTCTTGGATTGCAGTCCAGAACTACCTTATATTGACACAGAGTGCTTCAAAAATAGAGAACAAATTGTACATTGCATGAAAAATTACAAAACTAGTTTTAAACCAACCTAGACATGCAAGGGTGCTTCCAGTAAATTGTAATTAGAAAACACTGATGGTTTCGACAGGCTTTCATCAAGTCTAACATGAGGTATAGAAGACTGAGAACAGTCAAATGCGAGATTTACTTTGCAAGGTATGATGCCGAAATAATTAGGGCTTTTAGGACAAAAGTCTCATCATGAAAGTTGTTGGGAACATGGAATAGATGCAGACTATCATTTTTAAATAATTTTAAACGACCTCGAGATGCATGATAATTCGACACAAACGTAAAAGCCAAGTGCAACCCGAAAATGCACTATCATGCAGTGACCCTCTTACCAAGCTTATAAATCTAAATGTTGACATTGCAGTGACAACACAAAACATGACGAGGACAACAAGTAGAAAAACATTTCATGTTGTGTGTTTGTTCTAATTCGGTCTTGAATCGCATGCAACATATAAAGAATGGGAAAAGCCCTGATAGTGCGCGACTTGGGGAAAACGCTTATAATTCAAAAGCTACTCATTAGAATTCGATGAAACCAGTGGGAAATGAAAGATAACGTGATGATCTACACATTGGTATAGGATATGTTAAGGTTTGGCCCGAGAACACCTACCTTCTGGGTTGAAGATTTCCCATTTTTCTAGAAAACCTGTGTTCAGACCACCTTTTGAAGAACACTTAATACTCCGTGTATACTGCATGGAATTTAGGCATTCCACTTGGGTTAGAATGTAGCCTTGACCCTCTTTCCAGAGGTATAAGCCTTGCAAGGTTTGGTTTAGTTTTGGCCTACCTTTGATCGGCTTCAAGTGGATGGTTTGTGCAGGTCGCAGCAGACGAACGGGGGAAGAAGATGTCCTTCTTGTGGTCGATCCATAGTTCTCCAGCCCCCAAGAGCTCCTCCACACGACCCCAGCAAGTTTTAAACTCGTCCCTAGGGTTTGGGTGAAGAGTATTTAAGCAACCAAGGTATTTAGGAGTCCTATTGTAACTAGGAAAGAAGAGTTGCGATTTTGGCTTGTTAGTTTCCTAATTTGAGGATTTCTTCCTCTATTAGAGTGTGTGAGACTTTAGGAAACCTCCCACCATAGTTAAGCACGAATTTGGGTTGCCAAGAGTGCAAGATATCTTCACAATACAACTCTAATTGCCTCTTTTTAATTTCAGCTAATTTAAGCTACAAATTCCCATGCATTTTCTTGCTTCATTTGATTTTTGGGCCAAATGATGTCCATTGGCCCAATTATGATATTGGGTCATTAATATATAATGTTAGAAGTCTCTCCAACATTTTTATTTAATTTATGGTTGCGTCGTATTTTCGTGTTAACGGTTTTCCGACTTGTTTCCTAATTTGGATAATCGGTCATAATAAGTCTTAAACCTAGCCCAAATGATTTTTATTGACCCTAATTTCTTGATGGGTCATTAGAGGATATTATTTGAAGTATGTTTATGATTTTTATTTAATTTTCTGACTCATCCAAGTACGCGTGATAATGATTTTTCGACTTATTTATGAATTACGATAATAAGTCGCAAAATACTTTAAACTTGGCTAATACAATTTTTCTTGGCACAAATTTCTTTGTGGAACATTTAGGAATAATGTGTGGGGTTGATTTATAATTTTTACAGAATTTTCTGACGTATTTTAGCATGTACGATAATGATTCGTATGTTTTAAATACTCTGATATTGTGGAAATTATTTATTTCCATTTATTTAAATTTTTATGCAATTAAAATTTCTGAGGTGCTACAAGCACACTCGTGGTTAGGGGTACGGACACCAGTAGACATACTGGGTCCCAGCTAGTCCTATTTCCAAGTGCCTCGCTTTAGGGAGCTCGGGCCGGAGTCCTTAAAGATGATAGGCATGGGCCTGTAGCGGTGTGGCCTGCAGGTGTGGTGTTGGTTGGTCTCCACAATTTGTTGACCCTGTTGAGGTGGAGCGGTAGCTGGACCTTACGTCTGTGGCTGCGAGACTGAGAGGTAGTCATCTGTGGTTTGTCTAGGTCAGTTACTAGTGTCGCGAACCAGACTTCGTGGTCTGAGTGTGGCGTTACCCTTCTTTAGCTCGTACACTTGAGCGAGGTTTGCCGTTTATTTATTAATATTTGATCCATGTTATTAGTTTAGACTTTCTTATTTAATTACATTTGTAGCACCACGTTTATGTAGCTTTATTTATTGTTGAAGGTAGCTCTTTACTCCTGCTTCTCGAGAGTTTGGTGTTGTTTCGAGTTTTGAGAGAATTTTCCTACTGAGTTAGTGACTTGTGAGGCTCACCCCTACTCCTTTCAGATGAAGGAGAGTAGGAGGGTTCCCGTCCCTCATCTAGTTCGGAGCCGCATCATAGTAGAGTTGGGTCTACACCTCCAACAGTGTAATTTTACTTTTTGTTCACCTCGGGGTATGCTCCAGGTTGTTGTACTATATACTTTGACTTTAGTTTGGAACTGGCTATGTATATTTCATGTAAATATGTGTGAGATGTGCAATCTTATATATGTTTGATGTGTTTCTTTTATATTTCCACAGACATGTGTGTTGATATTCTTTGTAAGGCTACGGCCTGTTCGCAGGAGGCGGAGTCGGGTCAAGCTCGTTATTAGGTTAATGGGTTTGATCAACGAGGTTCATCACAGTTGGTATTAGAGGAAGGTCCATGTGAATATAAAGGAACAGGGAAATTTACATAGTTTGGTCTTTACTTTAGTCCACTGCTGGTAGTTGGCCCTGGTTTTGTATTGAATTATTTGTATGTTATGTGGTTGGAATGATGTATTGCAGGATCAGAAATGGCTGACATAAGAGGTTGGGGAGGTGGTGGAGATGAGCTGGAGGAGTCTACACACCAGCTAATTCAGAGGTTATGAGAAAGTATTATTGAGATTCAGACGAGGTTAGACCAGCAAGCACTAGTCCGGCCAGTAGTTACAGCACCACAGGTTGTTGAGGAGGCAGTAGCAGTACCAGTGGCACCACCCCTACAACCATCAGGAGTCTAGGTACCACATGTTGTACCTGTACCCCCAATACTACCAGTATGTTCAGCCAGTGTAGAGGAGCCCACAGTCCTAGTAGAGAGGTTTTTGCGGTTGCAGCCACCTACGTATTCAGGAGGTCTGAATTCGGACACAGCAGAGCACTGGGTACAATGAGATTGAGAGAGTTTTTGTAACTATGAGGTGTCCATAGGCCAACAGGGTGATTCTGGCTACATACCAATTACGTGGGTTTGCACAAGAATGGTGGAGGCTCAAGATGCAGACAGTGTTTGCAGATAGGACAGAGGATACCATCACTTGGCCGGAGTTCTTGGGAGTATTCAATGAGACATTCTTTCCAGTCCATGTCCAACAGGCGAAGAGGGAGCAGTTTAAGACTTTACAGTAGAGTAATTTGTCAGTGTTGGAGTGCCAAATAAGGTTAATGGCCTTGAGCAGATATGCACCATATGTGGTTACTGATAATGCTATGATGGTGGAGTACTTCATCCAAGGATTGCGACAGGAGTTGCAAGATGCGGTAATTTCTCTTATGTGAAGGATGGTGGAGGAAGCAGCTCAAAGAGCAGCTATTTTTGAGAGGATTATGCAGGCTAGGCAGTCAGGAGAGATAGGTAGTTTTCGACTTCCACAGCATTCCCTAGGTATTAGCAAGGGCAAGGCACCCTTAGGAGCATCATCATCATCAAGGTTTGCCAAGTGGGGTTCCAAATTGAAGAAGATATTCAAAGGACGAGGCAGTGGTAGACAGCAGGATTTTCAGCCGAGATTTCAGCAGGGTCGAGGCTTTAGGCTAGTGCCAGAAGAGTCTCAGCAGAGCACAGCAGGGTAGCCCATGGTACCTCTAAGTTACAGGTGTTATAATTGTGGGTAACCAGGACATTTAGCTAGGAATTGTCCATATCCCTGAGAGTATAACTACGGTAGAGTGGCACCATAGCAGCAGCAGCCATTTTAGCAGCCACCAGCAGAGAGAGGTAGAGGTCCACCTTTCCAGAGGGGATGAGGACGGGTCATGGCAATCACCAAAGCACAGGCTGAGGCATCTAATTTGATTGAAGGTATATTACCTGTAAGGCTCTTGATTTTTCATCTTTGGGTGATTTCTTATGTATGTATAAATATATGCCATCGATGTATAAACTTTATTGTGAATAGTACTTACTTGTTTACACTGCGTGAATAAGTATTATTTTAATGTGTGCATTATAGATTATATATATATGTGTGTGTGTGTGGTGTACATAGAATTTCTGTAGTTTTTAGTTCTGTTCTGGCGGCTAGTTGGCGTCAACATCAGTTGACGTTGACCATAAATCAGCAGCGACATCGATGGACGCCTACCCAAAATTGACGGTTTTTGATGTTGACGTTTACCTCCCAGATCTGTTGCTATTTCAGATCCGGAAACGCCTCCGGAAATGTTGCCCTTGGTTTACGAAACCGTTCCCCAACGGTAACCCAACCTTACCCAATTTCGTCTCCGACCCTAGCTCTATAAAACACCCCATCTCCGGCCAGATCTAACCCTTTTGGTGCTTGAGTCAAAACCCTAGTTCTTGGTGTGAAAAACCCCATCTTTGAGTTCTGAAATCCGGTGACTGGAGGCTTCATCCAGCGTTCTACAACGACTGGAGAGGACTCTGAACAACCGAGAATGACTTCCCCACACTGGTGTGCAGAGGAGATCAACACAGAATCCGGATCGAGAGAGTTTTAAGGACTCTTTGGCTCGGGCCGAGGAGGGCTTCTCTGGCTTAATCCGCCGATTGGAGATTATATCCAAGGCAAGTAACCCTTTCACATCACTCTTACATACATCTAGTAGGTGCAGGTATTTTCTGGAATTTTATTCGTGTCCTAGAACCCCAATTTCATCAAGATTTTACGTTCAATCTGTGTTTTGCACAGATAGGAACTTAACGGCAGGATCCCTTGCCGTTAAGATCTTCAGTTGGCAGTGACCTTTGTTGCCGTTAACCTGATAGACGGCCACATGCATGCCGTCAATTTCGCCAGACTGCAACAGTGTGCATGTCTGACCTATATGACCTATTTTTCGGATTTCTGCGTATGAGGATATAATGTAAAAGTGATATGCTATATAATACCATTATTGGATCATTCTGTGCAAATTTTATGAATTTCTATGGAATACCCTATTTATCTGAAATTTTTGAATTGCATGTTAAACATGTTTTTAATCTCGTAAAATTTTGTTTGTGAAATCTGTGTGGAATCCAAGTGTCATAAAATTTTTTGTGCAATATTTAGAGGTTTCAATTCATGTTGTAGAAATTTGGGAAATTTCTGACATCTAATAAGCATGTTTTATTAGTATAGAGATTCAGATAAATAGTGTGGAAATAGTTAAATACCTAGAAATTGACATATGTTTAGGACTATAAGTATCCATGTGTAGAATGAGTTGTGGGTCTGAACAATGAAAATCCATGCTAGTTTGACTATGTTTACTTTGTATAATACCACTGTTAGAATTTTCATAAATTGTGTGTAATTCATAAAAATGCGAAATTTTGGTATGCATGATGATTATCCTGTGATAGATTTTTGGTTAAAATTTGTACTGAAATGATGACAGTAGCTATATATGTCGATTTTGTGTGAGATATTGATAAATAAATGCACGTTAATATGATTAGTATTAAAAATCTGCTAATTTCAACATGATTAGACTTGTTTGAATCTGTTAATACTGAGAACAGTAGTACCATGCTAGTTAATACTGAAGTATGTAAATGTGTGAGCATGAATTGGATGTGTTAAAATTGTGCATTAAGCGTGTGTTAAAAATTCAGACAAATGTTTAGATGTGCCAATGGGTGACACTGCTACCTTAGAGGGATGTGGAACTGTACTATGGTAAAGTCCCCACAGGAAAGTTCATAGTGTGTGATATCCTATGGGCATTGGGATTAAATCCTGGAGGCGGACAAGTACTGCTGGTTAGGGTGGAGAGTGCTTCTCCCGGTTCTGCGCAGTAACTAAGATTTATCACTGTAATGTGTAGGTGATAGATATGTGTGTGATGTGACAAGTGTGTGTCCTTCTAGAGGTGGTTTGGACTATGTGTCATGGCATATAATTAAGAATATGTGAGCATGTGTGTGAAAGTGTGAACATGTGAACTAGATAAGTGAAATTGTGTAAATGATTAGGTGAGAATAAGAATCAATGGTATAACATGTAAAATGATAATTCCTTATATGAATGTGATATATCCATGTCAAAACAGCAATCTATTCATGTGTGTAGATGTGTTGACCATGTGAAAATGATCATAGAATCCAAGCTAGGAATGTTTTTTGTAATATGTGTAAACTCCATGTTTAAAATGGTTATTATCTTAGCATGTGAATGTAGCTAAATAAGATTTAGTTTAGCATATTGTAAAGTGTGTAGAAAGTATGTGATAGGTTTTAAATCATTGTAAAAATTGTTATGAATCCTTTATCATGAGTGGCTTGTGTAGAAATCATGTTTAGGTTTTTGAAACATTATCAAATCCATGCTTTATAAGATAATGGTGTAGCATGAGAATGTGTAAAGTCAGGTGATGTATGTATGTTTAGTATGGTTGGAGTTACTTGTTGAGTTCTTTTGGACTCATTCTTGCTTCGGCATACAGGTGCAGACATTTCTACTTCTCCCGAGGAGATCGTTGGGAGCGACTCGGAGCGGGAGTAGGAGACTTTTGTCTTCGATTCAGCATTGCATTTTCTTCTTTCATAGTATGTAATAAAAGACTCTGCGTAGTCTTATGTGGACAATGTAATAATTGAAATTCTCAGTTATGAAGTATTTTATTTTTCCTTTGCTATATAGACTGTGTATAAATGATGATGATGGAATAAGAGTTAATTTCCAGTTATTTCATTTCTGTTGTCATGTGATATATATATATTTGTGTATGTTTCAGCCTAATTGTACAATTTTTGGGTAAATGTCCCACTATAGCGGCGTTCATTATACCGATGTGGGTTGGTGTAACCGTACCAGTATAAGGAGGGTCGTTACAGAGATTGGTATCAGAGAATCAGGCTGAAATTGTACATAAATATACATATACCATCATCTTCGTTATATGCTAAGTCTAGGTAGATTGTCCACATAGCTAGGTAAATAGTTAGGAATTTGATAGTGTAGAACTAAAGGATGAATTAAATCTTTTTGTAGAATACGGCTTCACGTGGTAGGCGTGGTGTTCCTACTCGTGAGGGCGAGCAGACGAGAGATGAGCCTCGGCGTGAGGATCAGGGTAAGTAGCAGGCCCCAGCACCCCAGGGTCCTGTGCTTCCCCCACCGCCACCAGTGGACTATGGAGTGTTCATGCAGGGTTTAGTGCAGGCCATGCAGACGCAGGCCCACACCCAGGTTGCACTCCAGGCTCAGCTGGAGGCTCAGCAAGCTCAGGTTAGAATGATAGATAAAGTAGTCTATTTTACTTGATGATCTGTTTATTATGTTGCTATGCTATATGTGTTGCTTATGTTGTTTGTTGTAGCAGGCTCAGGCGCCAGCTCCCCAGGCTGACCATGGTGGACCCTCCATCATGGAACAGTTCAAGAGGATGTCGCCACCCTCTTTTAAGGGGGAGAGCGATCCGTTACTTGCTGAGAGCTGGATGAGGGAGATCGAGAAGATCTTCTGGGCTTTTAGGTGCGCTGAGGATGACAAGGTCACTTTAGCCACCCATATGCTACAGGTATGTGTAAATTAGTTCGGCGGTTATTTCTTTAAGTATAGATTATATTGGGTTGTTCCCTATGGGTGGTTTTGGCAGGAGTGAGCCGACGTGTGGTGGTCCTCGATATTACGTACTCGGTTCGAGGATGGTGTTGTGGAGATTGCTTAGGACGAGTTCGTGAGGCTCTTCCGAGCCAAGTTTGTTCCAGAGCACATCCAGGACAAAATGGAGCAGGAGTTCCTCTCAGTGACTCAGGGCTCCATGACCATGCTGGAGTACGAGGCCAAGTTTTCCGAGCTATCGAAGTATGCCCCTCATATTGTAGCTGATGAGCGCAGGAAGGAGAAGAAATTCGTGATGGGTCTGAGACCATCACTAAGGACGAGGCTGGTGGCTTTCGACCATCATACCCTCGAGTAGGCGCTCAACGCGGCGTGTCGGCAGGAGGGAGAGATGGAGCAGTACCTGGAGGAGAAGAAGGCTTCTCAGAAGTGGCCCGCAGCTCCTTTTTAGAGGCAGGATAAGAAGAAGGCAGGTTTCCAGTCACCGCAGCGTCCCGTGGCATCGGGAAGCAGTCAGGTATCTTCTCAACGTTTCCCTAGAGGCAAGAAGGAGTGTCCTCATTGCGGGAGGACACATGGTGGTTCGGAATGTTGGAAGATGGCGGGGAAGTGTCTGAAGTGCGGGAGCAATGAGCACAAGATCAAGGATTGCCCCAGACTTCAGCAGGGAGTTCAGTGTGGAGCGGCTCCAGCGGCAGCAGTAGTGCCAGCGACAGGACGACCAGGGAGACCTCGAGCCCCAGCTCGGGTGTTCGCGTTAGCTCGTGAGGATGTCGAGCAGGCGGAGCATGTTACTGAAGGTACGGTTTTGTTCTTAGGTGTGCATGCTCGGGTTCTATTTGATACGGGTGCTACTCACTCGTTCATTTCCGAGCATTTTGCTAGGCAGTTAGCCCTAGAGTCAGGACTAGAGTCTAAGGAGTTAGAGGTTCCTCTATCTGTGCACACACTCGCAGGTACGTTATCGACTAGGAAGTGTATTCCATCTTTACCGGTGTGCATTGAGGATAGAGTCCTAGAAGGGTGTTTCTTCTTGCTAAAGATGAAGGACTACGATGCTATTCTTGGTCTGGATTGGCTAGAGGAGCACTATGCATTAGTAGATTGTCGTGGGAAGAAGATTGTTTTCCGCATTCCTGGTGAAGATGAATTTTCTCATCCTTTGCTAAGGAACTTGGCAAGGAAGTTTGTCATCTCTGCCATGAGGGTGATGAGAATGGTGAACAAGGGTTGTGACGCTTTTCTCGCCAGCGTGGTATTAGTACCCAAGGCTGATGAGTCACCTACTCTTGCGAAGATAGATGTAGTGCGAGAGTTTCCAGATGTCTTTCCTGATGACCTATCTGGTTTGCCACTAGCTAGAGAGATAGAGTTCACTCTAGAGTTGCTTCCAGGCACCTCTCCTATCTCGAAGGCACCTTATCGGATGGCACCTGCGGAATTAGCTGAGCTAAGGAAGCAGTTGCAGGATTTGTTAGATAAGGGATTCATTCACCCTAGCGTTTCCCCTTGGGGCGCACCTGTCTTATTCGTGAAGAAGAAGGATGGGTCACTTAGGTTATGCATTGATTATAGAAAGCTAAACCAAGTGAGGGTGAAGAACAGGTATCCCTTACCTCGGATTGATGATTTGTTTGACCAGCTGCAAGATGCATCAGTCTTTTCTAAGATTGATTTGCGGTCTGGTTATCATCAGTTGAGGATTAGGAGTGAGGATGTGTCCAAGACGGCATTTAGAACCCGTTATGGACATTATGAGCTTTTGATCCTTCCTTTTGGTCTGACCAATGCCCCTGCAACGCTCATGGATCTTATGAACAGGGTGTTTAGACCATATCTAGATAGTTTCATCGTAGTTTTTATTGATGACGTGTTGGTCTACTCTCCGGATGAGGCCACACATCGTCAGCATTTGAGGGTAGTATTAGAGGTTCTCCGTGAGCACAAGCTGTATGCAAAATTCCGCAAGTGCGATTTTTGGTTGCGCGAGGTTCATTTCCTTGGGCATGTTATCTCTGGTGCTGGTGTAGCAGTGGATCCAGCAAAAGTCCAGGTTGTTATGGATTGGGAGATTCCCAAGACTCCTTTGGAGATTCGGAGTTTTCTTGGTTTGGCGGGTTATTATCGGCGATTCATTGAGGGATTTTCATCCATCGCCGCACCAATGACTCAGCTAACCAGGAAGGGAGTAAAGTTTGTCTGGTCTGAGAAGTGTGAGAGTAGTTTTCAATTATTGAAGACTAAGCTCACATCGGCTCCTGTGTTAGTTTTGCCGAGTGGTGTAGAGGGTTTTGCTATCTACACGGATGCATCTCGGATTGGCCTTGGCTGTGTATTGATGCAGCAAGGAAGGGTTGTAGCGTATGCTTCTCGCCAGTTGAAGGAGCATGAGCGAAACAATCCGACTCATGATCTTAAGCTTGCGGCAGTGGTTCATGCACTAAAGATATGGAGACACTATCTTTATGGTGTCAGATTTGAGGTGTTCACTGACCACAAGAGTCTAAGGTATCTTTTCTCCCAAAAAGAATTAAACCTTAGGCAGAGAAGATGGATTGAGTTCCTGAAGGACTATGACTTTGACCTCCAGTATCATCCTGGAAAGGCGAATGTTGTAGCAGATGCCCTTAACAGGAAGAGGTCATCTCTCCAGCAGGATTGGAAGATGTTGGAGGATGCAGCGTGTGCGATGATTGAGTTAGAGCCACCATTGTGCTAGGCTTTTATAGCTCAGTTTTCCATTAGGTCTTCGATGTTGGATGAGGTGATCGAGCAGCAGAAAGCCGACCCTAGACTCCAAGAGTTAGTGGACAAGGTGGGCATTGCTCGTGATGAAGATGGCGTGATTAGATTCCATCACCGTGTTTGTATTCCAGACATCGTAGATGTCCGTGAGCATGTATTAGCAGAGGCTCATAGGTCTAGATTCTCTATTCATCCGGGTAACACTAAGATGTACCAGGATTTGAAGAGATCCTTTTGGTGATCCTTTTGGTGGTCTGGCATGAAGACTGCATATTTCTTGCCCATGAAGAAGAAGCAGTCAGTAGAGAGTTTAGCTAGATTGTATATTAGTAGCATTATTAGATTGCATGGCTTATCAAAGTCGATCATTTCGGATCGAGATCCGAGATTTACTTCGAGGCTGTGGAAGGGTCTTCAGGATGCGTTAGGTTCGGAGCTGAAGCTCAGTTCGGTGTTTCATCCCCAGATAGATGGACAGTCTAAGAGGACTATCCAGATGCTCGAGGATATGTTGAGAGCATGTATTCTAGATTGTAAGGATGATTGGGAGCACCATTTACCTCTAGTGGAGTTCGCATATAACAACAATTTTCATGCGAGTATTGGTATAGCTCCATTTGAGGCATTGTATGGTAGGCCTTATAGATCTCCTTTATGTTGGGAGGAGACAGGCGATAGGCAGCTGATCGGTCCAGAGTTAGTTCAGGAGACTTCGAATAAGGTCAAGTTGATTAGGAAGAGGCTTGTTGCGGCACAGGATAGGCAGAAGAGTTATGCCGACAACAGGAGGAAGGATTTGGAGTTCGAGGTAGGTGAGCATGTCTTTTTAAAGATATCGCCTACTCGTGGTGTAGTTAAGATTTGGAAAGTATGGTAAGTTAAGTCCTAGATTCATTGGCCCGTATGAGATTCTCAAACGTTTGGGCAACGTGGCATATGAGCTAGCTTTACCCCCAGTGTTAGCTAGTGTTCATCCTGTTTTCCACGTATCTATGCTCAGGAGATATGTTAGAGACCCATCTCATGTTATTAGCCATGAGTCAGTGGAGATCCAGCCAGATCTTTCTTATGTGGAGCAACCAGTAGCTATTCTTAATCGAAAGGTTCAGCATCTCCGGAACAAAAGCATTGCATCGGTGAAGGTGTTATGGCGCAACTTCTCGCGAGAGGAGGCTACTTGGGAGCTTGAGGATGCAATGAAGAAGAAATATCCTCAATTGTTTGAGTAGCGTCGGTCCAACTTCGAGGATGAAGTTTCTTTAAGGGGGAGAGGGTGTAAGGCCCTTGATTTTTCATCTTTGGGTGATTTCTTATGTATGTATAAATGTATGCCATCGATGTATAAACTTTATTGTGCATAATACATACTTGTTTACATTGCATGAATAAGTATTATTTTAATGTGTGCATTGTAGATTATATATATATATATATATATATATATATATATATATATATATATATATATATATACATGTGTGGTGTACAAACACCCCATCTCTGGAAAGATCTAACCCTTTTGGCTCTTGAGTCAAAACCCTAGTTCTTGGTGTGAAAACCCCCATCTTTGAGTTCTGAAATCCGGCGACTGGAGGCTTCATCCGGCATTCTACAACGACTGGAGAGGACTCTGAACAACTGGGAACGACTTCCCCACATTGGTGTGTAGAGGAGATCAACACAGAATCCGGATCGAGAGAGTTTTAAGGACTCTTTGGCTCGGGCCGAGGAGGGCTTCTCCGGCTTAATCCGTCGATTGGTGATTTTATCCAAGGCAAATAACCCTTTCACATCACTCCTACATACGTCTAGTAGGTCCTAGGTATTTTCTAGAATTTTATTCGTGTCCTGGAACCCCAATTTTACCAAGATTTTACGTTCAGTCTGTGTTTTGCACAGATAGGAACTTAACGGCAGGATCCCTTTCCGTTAAGATCTTCAGTTGGTGGCGACCTTTGTTGTCGTTAACCTGATAGACGGCCACATGCATGCCGTCAAGTTCGCAAGACTGCAACAGTGTGCATGTCTGACCTATATGACCTATTTTTTAGATTTCTGCGTATGAGGATATAATGTAAAAGTGATATGCTATATAATACCATTATTGGATCATTCTGTGCAAATTTTATGAATTTTTGTGGAATACCCTGTTTATCTGAAATTTCTGAATTGCATGTTAAACAGGTTTTTATTCTCGTAAAATTTCGTTTATGAAATCTGCGTGGAATCCAAGTGTCATAAAATTTTTGTGCAGTGTTTAGGGGTTTCAATTCATGCTGTAGAAATTTGGGAAATTTCTGACATTTGTGTAAATTATTACATTTTACGAATGGTAAAACAGTAAGCATGTTTTATTAGTATAGAGATTCAGATAAATAGTGTGGAAACAGTTAAATTCCTAGAAATTGACATATGTTTAGGATTTTCAGTATCCATGTGTAGAATGAGTTGTGGTTCTGAACAATGAAAATCCATGCTAGTTTGACTATGTTTACTTTGTATAATACAACTGTTAGAATTTTCATAAATTGTGTGCAATTCAGAAAAATGCAAAATTTGGTATGCATGATGATTAATCTGTGATAGATTTTTGGTTAAAATTTTGTACTAAAATGATGATAGTAGCTATATATGTCAATTTTGTGTGAGATATTGATAAATAAATGCACGTTAATATGATTAGTATTAAAAATCTGCTAATTTCAACATGATTAGACTTGTTTGAATCTGTTAATACTGAGAACAGTAGTACCATGCTAGTTAATACTGAAGTATGTAAATGTGTGAGCATGAATTGGATGTGTTAAAATTGTGCATTAAGCGTGTGTTAAAAATTTAGACAAATGTGTAAATGTGCCAATGGGTGACATTGTTACCTTAGAGGGCTGTGGAACTATACTGTGGTAAAGTCCCCACAAGAAATTTCATAGTATGTGATATCCCATGGGCATTGGGATTAAATCCTGGAGGCAGACAAGTACCGCTGGTTAGGGTGGAGAGTGCTTCTCCCGGTTCTGCGCAGTAACTAAGATTTATCACTGTAATGTGTAGGTGATAGATATGTGTGTGATGTGACAAATGTGTGTCCTTCTAGAGGTGGTTTGGACTATGTGTCATGGCATATAATTAAGAATATGTGAGCATGTGTGTGAAAGTGTGAACATGTGAACTAGATAAGTGAAATTGTGTAAATGATTAGGTGAGAATAAGAATCAATGGTATAACATGTAAAATGATAATTCCTTATATGAATGTGATATATCCATGTCAAAACAGCAATCTATTCATGTGTGTAGATGTGTTAACCATGTGAAAATGATCATAGAATCCAAGCTAGGAATGTTTTTTGTAATATGTGTAAACTCCATGTTTAAAACGGTTATTATCTTAGCATGTGAATGTTGCTAAATAAGATTTAGTTTAGCATATTGTAAAGTGTGTAGAAAGTATGTGATAGGTTTTAAATCATTGTAAAAATTGTTATGAGTCCTTTATCATGTGTGGCTTGTATAGAAATCATGTTTAGGTTTTTGAAACATTATCAAATCCATGCTTTATAAGATGCTGGGTTTACATGAATTTATATGTGATGATTGTTTTTGATGATGAACAATTGATAAGCAATACATGAGTACACTTCATGAACCATGCAAACACATGTTCAACTTGATCATTTAAATGTTCACGTTATCTCACTAACAATGGTCTTACATGTAGGTGAGATTGCACAAAAGACAGTGTGTTAAAACAAGAGCAAAAAGGTCAAGAAAAGCTCAAAAGAAAAGCACCTGTCAACAGCTACTCAACTGTCTGTCGACAGAAAACTACAGACAGAAAACACAGGTTCTGAACATAGCCATCTGTCGACAGATCCCAGTCAACTGTCGACGATACCTACAGGAAAACCCTTCCCGAAAGTTCAAAGATCTGTCAAATGCAAATCTGTCTCTAGTTGTCGACAGATGATCTAAGGTCTGTCGACAGACGTAAACAGAATCTCAATACGAGATCTCCATATGTTTCCTATGTGGGTGTTTCCTTGTTCCACGACTCTCTATACTTGAACACCCATATAAAAGGAACTCTTTGGAGTTAATTTCGTACACAAGCAGCCACCATCCATTACCCTAAGAAAATCCAAGAGAAGAAGTCTCTCTGCTGCTCTACTTCAACATGCCACCCAGAAAACAAGAAGATCCGTCTTCCAAGCGTAGGTGAAGTCTGCTCGTCGGTGATTCAAGCTTCTACATCAATCTGAACCTGTCAAGACAAAGTTTGAAGATCATCCAGGCGACCTGTAGAAGAGTTCTACATAAGGATTTAATTCTCCAACTCAGAACCCTTCTAATTCTCTGTTTTCACTTCTGTGTGTGTGGTTGTGGATCAAGTGATTCTTGTAATTGATCTACGTGGTCTGTGTTGATCTGATCATGGTTTCACATCAGACAACTCGTGTGTGTGAGTTGTAGTGTTGAACTAGCTCATAAGCAGTGCTTCTACGTATGTGTGTGGACGGTGGACGTAGGATACACAAGTTGTGTACTTTGAACCACCTTAAAACCTCGTGTCCTGTGGTTTACACGTCTTTACGTTAGATGTTTGGTAGGCACGCTGTTTACACACACGCTAGAACAATTGCTACTCTATCTATCCACAACAAACACATCTAAGTTTAGTTTATACTCTGTTGCAAGTCTCAAAGTTGTGTTTTTCATCAAACGAAGGTGATAGTAATTTTTAATTGATAGTAATCTATTCAACCCCCCTTCTAGATTACCATATAGTATAATTCCGCAACCTTTCAATTGGTATCAAAGCGAGGTTTCTCCGATTTACTGCTGTATTTATTTGATCTTACGATCAGGAGAGTCTCGATCACATGGAATCTAATAAGGGGTACATGACCGAAGGACACTCAGTGACCAGGTCACCCTTCTTTGATGGTACTAATTATCCCTATTGGAAAAACCGCATGCAGGTGTTTATGAGAGCGCAAAACTTCGAATTGTGGAAGATTGTCAGCAAAGGAGCATACACACTTCCCGAGGATGAAGACACCTAGATGAAGGACCAGATTGCGAAGGGAACTCTTAACTAGAGCACCCTGAACATGATGCAGTGCGCAGTTCATCCCAAAGAATACTCAAGGGTCTCTACATGCACTTCAGAGAAAGAGATGTGGGACAAACTTGAACTGATCTACGAAGGTACGTCCGAGGTAAGGGAATCAAAAGCAAGCATGCTAATTTCTGAGTATGAAATGTTTAAGATGAACAATGATGAAACCATATCAGACATGTTTGCAAGGTTCATGCTAATAATAAATGGTCTGAAGGGTCTTAAGAAAGAATACTCAGAAAGTTACTTGGTGAGGAAGATACTTCGGTCTTTTCCATCCTCATAGAACACCAAGGCCACTATCATTGAGGATTCAAAAGATCTCACAAAGATGAAACTAGATGAACTAATTGGCTCCCTGATGACATATGAAATAAATGTGAAAAGGAAAGAAACTGAAGAAAACCCAAAAAGGTTAATCGCCTTAAAAACCTCCAAGAAAAATTCTTCAGGTTCCAAAAAGGATGTTCAATAGGAAAGTG
The DNA here is from genome assembly GCA_014218235.1 of Colocasia esculenta. Taxonomy (NCBI): domain Eukaryota; kingdom Viridiplantae; phylum Streptophyta; class Magnoliopsida; order Alismatales; family Araceae; genus Colocasia; species Colocasia esculenta. The sequence goes on along the minus strand of CM024753.1, from coordinate 157,850,736 downwards.
ATGAGCTTGAAACTTCTAGTGATAGTGAGAATGATGACATGGCCATGCTCACTAGACAATTCAAGAAATTTCTCAAATTCAAAAGGAAAGGGTCAGGTAACTCTAAACCTTTTCAAAAGAAAGATTTTTCAAATAAATTTGAGTCTAACAAAAAATCTGACGTTGTATGCTATGAGTGCAAGAAACAAGGGCACATAAGAGGAGAATGCCCTGAGCTCAAGAAGAAGCTGAAGAAGGAGAAATTCACCTTCAAGAAAGCCAAAGCAATGATGGCTACTTGGAGTGATGAAGATGCAAATGAGGACGAACAAGCTACCTCTGGAGATGAACAAGTTCAATGTCTAATGGCAAGAAGCAACGACTCTAATGAGGTAAATTCTTCCTTTGAAAGTTATACAATTGAAGAATGGGAAGAAGCCTATACAGTCTTGTTTGAAAAGTTCTGTGAATTTAAGTCTGAAAATAAAGCACTCAAAAAGAAAATCAATTCTCTTGTTCATGGCACTAATAATGATGAACTAATTGCATCCTTGAGCAAAGAGATTGAGATGATAAAATTGATGCGAAAGCTCACTGTGAGGAGATGGACAGTTTGAAAATAAAACTGCAAGAAACTCAAAAAGAAAGGAAGGTCTAATGAACTCCCTTGAATCTCTCCAAAGTGAACATAATAAGTTAAAAGAAAAATTGGAAAAGGCTGAAGAGAACCTTAAAGGAAAATCTGATGATCTATCAAAGTTTGTTAAAGGGAAACAAAATCTTGATGCAATTCTGGGATCTAATGTATTTGTTGCAAAGCATGGGATTGGATTTCAATCTGTAAAACCAAAGGTAATTGGTAAAAATTTGCTAACTTCCTTTGTTGAGTCTAGCCCAAGCACAAGTAAGCAATTCACCTCAAAGATCAATAAGACTCAAGCCAAGGGTAAGAAACAGGAACCCAAGAAAAACATATCACTTGTTAACTCAACTAAGAAATCTGTCAATAGCCCCAAAGAGGGTTGTCGCCAGGTCTGGAAACAAGCTACCCAAGGAAAGTTAACAAGACAACAAAAGGGTAAAATGCCCATGCATGTTCCCAAGAATAACAAGCCCACTGTTGTGAAAAAATCTTCATCATGCAATTTCTATAAGAAAGTTGGGCACAATGATAAACAATGCTGGAATAGTCCAAATAAACTGAAAGTCAAACAAGTTTGGATTCCGAAGCATTTACTATTTGGCATGAATGATACATTGGGACCCAAAGTAATTTGGGTACCAAAACCTCTTGTCTGATCTATATATGCATGAATGTCTAACAGCCCAAAATCAAAACAAATAGTACTTGGACAGTAGCTGCTCGAGGCACATGACGGGTGACAAAGGAAAATTCTGTTTGCTGGTTGAAAAAGACGGAGGTCAAGTCATCTTTGGAGGTAACAATAAAGGCCAGATCATCGGCACAGGTAAGGTCGGTAAGTATGCCTCCAACTCAATTGATAATGTACTGTTGGTTGAGGGCCTTCATCACAATTTGCTCAGTGTAAGTCAATTGTGTGATAAGGGTCATAACGTTATCATTGAATCAAAATCATGTCAAATCATTGATAAGGAAATAGGAAGTCTAAAATTTTCTGGAAAAAGGGTGAACAACATTTATTTGGTTGACTTAGATGATCCAGAAAATGAAGACTTGTGTGTTGTGGTAAACAAGCAGGATGAGCTTACGTTGTGGCATCGTAGGCTTGGCCATGCAAGTTATAACGTCTTGCACAAGATCATGAGGCTTAAACTGGTAAATGGACTTCCTGAAATTTCCTTTAACAAGAATGAAAGTTTTTGTGATGTATGTGCACAGGGCAAACAAACCTGAAAATCCTTCAAATCAAAAACACCGGTAAGCACTTCTAAACCTTATGAATTGTTGCACATGAACCTTTTTGGACCTACTAGAACACTGAGTCTCAATGGCAAATGATTTGGTTTTGTCATTGTAGACGATTTTTCCAGGTTCACTTGGGTAAAATTTCTGGCTCACAAAAATTAAGCACTAAAAATCTTTGAAGAATTCTTTAATAAAATTGAGCATGGAAATGTCAATAAGATATGCTCAATACGCACTGATCACGGGGGAGAGTTTGACAACAACTCATTTTCTGATTTTTGCAGGCACCAAGGAATAGAACACCTATTCTCCTCCCCGAGAACTCTGGAGCAAAATGGTGTAGTGGAGAGAAAGAACAGAACCTTGGTGGAAATGGCTCGAACCCTTTTGATCGAAAGTCAGCTTGCAAGGACCTTTTGGGCAGAAGCGGTAAACACCTCATATTACATCCTTAACAGAGCCATGGTAAGACCTGTGATAAAGAAAACTCCCTAAGAACTTCTAAAATGTAAGAAACCCAGTATTGGGTATTTCAGAGTTTTTGGATCAAAAGTCTTTATTCATAATAATGATAAAGTTAACTTGGATAAGTTCGAAGCCAAAAGTGATCAAGGTATTTTTCTGGGATACTCAGAACACTCTAGAGCATATAGGGTGTTTAATCTTAAATCTTGAACAGTGGAAGAAACTCCACATGTTATTTTTGATGAGTATCCAGCAAAGCCTAACAATTCAATTGCTTACAGGTTTGAGGATGGAGATGAAGGAATAACACTTGGGGAACTACAAATGAAAGCAAAAGAAAATCCTAAAGCAGTTTCCAAGACTAAAAGTGGATATCTTCACAGGTACAATGATGAAGATGACATAAATCTGTTCATAAATCAAGATGATGAACCTGAACAAAATCCACAAGAGGAAGAGCCTCAAGTTGAAACTCCTCAAGTACACCCTCCTCTAGAACAACCTCCTCAAGTCCAAGATCAACCCGGACCTTCAACAGTGACAAATGCCAGGTATTCTAAAGATCATCCACTTGATAACATCATAGGAGATATAATGAAAAAGTTCAAACTAGGTCTCAAGTTAGACAAATAGTTGAACAGGATCATCTAGCCTTTGTCTCTCAAGTGGAACCCAAAATGTTGAAGAAGCTTTAAAAGAAAATTCATGGATTGATGCTATGCATGAGGAGCTTGGGCAATTTCAAAGAAATAATGTCTGGAGTCTAGTTCCTAGAACCCCTAAAATTTCTGTCATAGGAACAAGATGGGTCTTTAGGAATAAGCTAAATGAAGAGAGTAAAGTGGTGAGAAATAAGGCTAGATTGGTAGCAACAGGATACAATCAAGAATTTGGTGTGGACTTTGAAGAATCATTTGCTCCTGTAGCTAGGCTAGAAGCAGTTAGGATCGTGTTAGCATATGCATGCTCAAACAAGTTCAAACATTTTCAAATGGATGTTAAAACTACCTTCTTGAATGGCTACATCAAAGAGGAAGTCTATGTCTCTCAACCACCTAGCTTTGAGGATCATGATAAACCTAACCATGTATATAAATTGCACAAAGCTCTCTATGGATTGAAACAGGCACCCCGAGCTTGGTACGACAGACTAAGCACTTTTTTGGTAAGCAAAAACTACTCTCGAGGTAAAGTCGACCAAACTCTCTTCACTAAGAAAGTTTGCAATCACATTATTGTTGTTCAAGTCTATGTGGATGATATCATATTTAGTTCTACTAACCCATCACTGTGTGAGGAATTTTCAAATCATATGCACAGTGAATTTAAGATGAGTTTAATGGGGGAGCTTCAATTTTTTCTTGGTCTGCAAGTAAAGCAACTAGAAGATGGATTTTTCATCAACCAAGAAAAATATGTCAAGGAGCTACTGAAAAGGTTTCAGTTTGAACAAGCTAAGCCTGCTTCAACACCAATGAGCACAAGCTTGAAATTGGACAATGATGAGACAGGTAAACCGGTAGATGCAAAGCACTTCCGAGGTATGATTGGTTCACTCCTTTATCTTACTGCAAGTAGATCGGACATACAATTTAGTGTTTTCCTTTGTGCTAGATATCAATCTAGTCCAAAGGAAAGCCATTTGGTTGTAGTTAAGAGAATATTCAGATATCTCTCAGGTACGTATGCCTTGGGTCTTTGGTATCCAGCAGGGAGTAGTTTTGATTTGATATCATATTTTGATGCTGATTATACTGGATGTAAAATTGATAGAAAAAGTACTAGTGGTTATTTCCAACTTCTTGGTGGTTGCATGGTTTCGTGGGCATCCAAGAAGCAACACTCGGTTGCACTCTCCACTGCAGAAGCAGAATATGTTGCTCCAGGGAGTTGTGCAGCTCAAGTGTTGTGGATCAAAAGTCACTTGTCTTACTACAATATTGACATTGGATGCACACCTATCTTATGTGACAACACTAGTGCCATCAATCTTTCAAAGAACCCCGTCCAACACTCTAGGACAAAACACATCGAAATAAGACATCACTTCTTGAGAGATGAGGTAGCCCACAAAACCTTGGAGATTAGCTTCGTACCTACTTAAAAATAATTGGCTGATATTTTTACAAAACCATTGGCTGAGGATAGATTCACAACATTGAGAAGAGAATTGGGTTTGTACAAAATGCAATGAAACTCATACCAAATCATGAGTATATGTTCCTTGTGTGCACCAACTATGTGGTATATCAAATGGTGATTTGTGGAAGAACAAGTTATGCTTGTTTGGAAACTGTCATTATGCGTGAGAAAAAATTCTCCGCCAAGTATCCATAGTTAAGTTGTAAATAAGGGTCATTTACTTTTTATAAGGTATTTAGTTTCTTTTCACTTTGCCCTTTCTTTCCTTCTTAAACAAATGGATTTCTTCAAAGTCTATCCTTATTCATGAAATTGTGTGCATTTGATTGCCCAAGCTGTGCAAATGTGTCTTGAAGTACTTGATTGTCTGTGTCCACATGAGCACACACTATGGGGGAGCAAGTTCAGGTTAGATGACTGACATCTTGAGGGAAATTATCATATTTCACATACCTACTTCTTCCTCACATGCCATATCTCATTTCCCCTTTCATCCTAGCCTTCAATCTGGTCTGCATAAGCAGCTGTCGACAGCCCTGCTCCATCCTGTCAACAAATCAGGCTCCACAGACACCAATTTTCGCACTCTGTCTGGTTCTGTCGACAGACTCCAACTTATCTGTCGACAGCCAAGCACAGTTTCTGTCTTCCCAGAACAGCCACTTTTCTGTCTGTGTGCATCTGTCGACAGGCTCCTTCTAGCTATCGACAGCCACACACTTTCCATGCCTTTTTTGGATATCTCCTAACATTCTCTTTGAGCAGGTTCATGCCTTTCAAGTAAGGTGTCACTTGGGTGTCTATGCATGTTTTAATCATTCATACCCACATGATATTAAAGCCATTGTCTGTATCACCATGATTTTAACATACTACTCATGTAAGAGTCTAGGTTGTATCATTCGGAGAATATTGATCTAATCTAATGGATATCACCTAACTCCCTTGCGTAACTCTCTTGTAGGCACACACTATTCACAAGTGTCTTGATCATCCTATGGTCATTGAAATCTATGTCTAGCATTGATTGTTACCACATACATTATTTGACCTTCATTTCAAACAGAACATGATAAATTCAAAAAAAAAAGGAGAAACGCTACCTATTTCTCATATCTCAATACAATTAAAAAATTGGCTCAAGATAGAGCATGATGTGTTTGCTGAGTAACGGGGGATATGGGCATCACAATGCTTGTCCTCGCGTCAAAAAGCTTACTCATTAACTATGTAAAATGGTATGATGGTCACTCTCACTGAGTAACTGGGGTAAGGGCACTGGCAATGTCTATCCTCACATCAAAGGTGTTCGTGAACCTAATTACCACTTTTCCCATTGCATTTTGTTAAACAAAAAATCACAATAAAAAAAGGAATAGTGTGAAGCCTCCACTGTTTGATTAATTCCGGTCCATTGGTGTCTATGGCTAGCCATCTAAGTAGACATTTTCTTCATCAACCATTTGACCATCCTTTACTTAGAATTGTGTTCATCTACAATAGTTTGTTATTCACAGGGTTATGGTAATCCCCTAAGTTTTGGTAAGATGTTCTCTTCATGCTCCAACCTGACACTTTTTAGAGCATTATGTTTAAACCATTGAGGATATTGACTTGATTTATCTCAATGAGTATGATAGTTAAACTATGTGTCCACCTATTTTAAACCTTCAATAATCTTTGGATACACACTGCTCAGCAATTCCTTAACAAATTCCTCGCAAATTCCCATCTGGCACATTCTCTGTGTGCACTTGTCGACAGGCCCCTGGGCATCTGTCGACAGCCGGCGGCCACCCTGTTTTGGGAAACCCAACGGGCGCGCCACTTCGGGGCTGATTTGGTGGGACCCTTGCCTTTTCAAATCCCATCCCAACTCCTTAAAAAGGCACCCACGCCCCTTCTTCCTTCTCTACCACCAAATCCATCCCCACCCCAAAAACTCTCCTTCTCCAGAGCGCAAACCCTATCCTGTCACCCACCTACTTTCTCTCTTCCGTTTGTATCTCTCTTCTCTTCCTCGCTCCTCTGTACTTCATTCTTGCCATCTCCATGGCTTCCAAGGTGAAGAAGCTAGTCTCCCGTCATCATCCCGCTTCCTCTGAAGCTGGCGAAGGCTCTCGGGCTCCCTCTGAGCGCCGGATGAAGCATCGGGATGATCGGTTGCCCGAACTCGTGGTTCCTCCTCGTATGAATCTCACACGGGCTAAGGGCTCCTTTACCAAGCTCGTACAGCCTCGGTATGTTGATTTCACTTCCTTGGCAGACCTGTTTCCGAACCTCCAACCCCTCTTTGACACCCAGGGCTGGACGATCTTTCTTTATTCCCATACGGTCTATTCTCCTACTGCTGTCAGTGAATTTTCAACAATCTTGGCTACTCTGAGGACAATGAGTTCTACACCTCTGTCAAGGGAACTCCTTTCAAACTCTCTACTAATCTCTTTAGCACAGCACTTCAAATCCCTAACTCTAGGGCTGATATACTCACCCATCACCCATCTGCCTCTGAGTACTATCATCTCATCACCCTCCAACCATATGATGGCACCAAGAAAATTGCTAAACTCAATCCAACTCTTTTCCCCCCCTAACAGGATGATTCACCATATCTTCACCACCCTCATTGCTCCAAAGCATGGCAGTCGGGAACTCGTCACTGAGTTCATAAATCTCTTTTTACCTTCTTCCTCAAGTGAGCAGATCAACCTTCCTACCCTCATGCTTGGCTTAATCCGTCACTGCTTCTACAACCCCAGAAGATCATGCCATATGCCTGCCCAATCACTTCCCTTCTTCGGTTCATTGGCATCAACATCCCTGACAGTGAATGTGTCCAGCTCAATTCTCGCAGTAGTTTTGATCTCACTGCTGCACATCGGATGGGGTATAAGCTGGTTGATGGGGTTGTCACACGCGAACTCAGGGGTAAGGCACCAGCTACTGCCATGGATGAAGATCAGGAGGATGATGAAAATGATGGTGATCATGATGAAGAAGCTGATGAAGACTCCCAGTCTGAGCCTCTCGATGCTCCAGGAGATGATGTTAGTATTGACGCTAGTGATTCTGCTGCTGAGCCTTCCGTGCGTGATCTTCTAGCACAATTACAGCTTCAGATGTCCACTGGTTTTGATAAGCTCCATGCACGTTTGGACACCGTGGATACAAGCATTGATGCACTCGTGGATACTCAAGTCCAGCTCCAGCTCCGCTTCACTAGGCTGTCTACTGAGCTTCGTGACATCTGTCAGGCCTCTGCACCGCCTGGCGATGATGCTGCTTAGAGAGTCTATGTGTCTTTTGTAGTGGGTCATGGTCATAGTGTTGCTGCGCTAGTTTGTCTTGGTTGTGATGTTGTCTTCTTTTTTTTGCACTTCCTCATGTTGCATTATTTCATCTATTGTAACTGTGTGTAATGATTGCCACATCAATGAAATTCACAGTTACTTGCTCTCTTCCTGTATGTATGACGTATATTTTTGGATGTTGTCAAAAGGGGGAGAACTCAATTACAACTCAATTGTGCATTAATTGAAAATTTTTGTCATCATCAAAAAGGGAGAATGCTGGGTTTACATGAATTTATATGTGATGATTGTTTTTTATGATGAACAATTGATAAGCAATACATGAGTACACTTCATGAACCATGCAAACACATGTTCAACTTGATCATTTAAATGTTCACGTTATCTCACTAACAATGGTCTTACATGTAGGTAAGATTGCACAAAAGACAGTGTGTTAAAACAAGAGCAAAAAGGTCAAGAAAAGCTCAAAAGACAAGCACCTGTCGACAGCTACTTAGCTATCTGTCGACAGAAAACTACAGATAGAAAACACAGGTTCTGAACATAGCCATCTGTCGATAGATCCCAGTCGACTGTCGACAGCTACCTACAGGAAAACCCTTCCCGAAAGTTCAGAGATCTGTCAAATGTAAATCTGCCTCTAGCTGTCGATAGATGATCTAAGGCCTGTCAACAGACATAAATAGAATCTCAATACGAGATCTCCATATGTTTCCTATGTGGGTGTTTCCTTGTTCCACAACTCTCTATAATTGAACACCCATATAAAAGGAACTCTTTGGAGTTAATTTTGTACACAAGCAACCACCATCCAATACCCTAAGAAAATCCAAGAGAAGAAGTCTCTCTGCTGCTCTGCTTCAACCTGCCACCCAGAAAACAAGAAGATCCGTCTTCCAACTATAGGTGAAGTCTGCTCGTCGGTGATTCAAGCTTCTACATTAATCTGAACATGTCAAGACAAAGTTTGAAGATCATCCAGATGATCTGTAGAAGAGTTATACATAAGGATTTGATTCTCCAACTCAGAACCCTTCTAAGTCTCTGTTTTCACTTCTGTGTGTATGGTTGTGGATCAAGTGATTCTTGTACTTGATCTACGTGGTCTGTGTTGATCTGATCGTGGTTTCACATCAGACAACTCGTGTGTGTGAGTTGTAGTGTTGAACTAGCTCATAAGCAGTGCTTCTGCATGTGTGTGTGGACGGTGGACGTAGGATACACAAGTTGTGTACTCTGAACCACCTTAAAACCTCGTGTCCTGTGGTTTGCACGTCTTTACGTTAGATGTTTGGTAGGCACGTTGTTTACACACACGCTAGAACAATTGCTACTCTATCTATCCACAACAAACACATCTAAGTTTAGTTTATACTCTGTTGCAAGTCTCAAAGTTGTGTATTTCATCAAAAGAAGGTGATAGTAATTTTTAATTGGTAGTAATCTATTCAACCCCCCTTCTAGATTACCATATAGTATAATTCCGCAACCTTTCATAAGATAATGGTGTAGCATGAGATGTGTAAAGTCATGTGATGTATGTTTGTTTAGTGTGGTTGGAGTTACTTGTTGAGTTCTTTTGGACTCATTATTGCTTCGGCGTACAGGTGCAGACATTTCTACTTCTCCCGAGGAGATCGTTGGGAGCGACTCGGAGCGGGAGTTGGAGACTTTTGTCTTGGATTCAGCATTGCATTTTCTTCTTTCATAGTATGTAATAAAAGACTCTGCATAGTCTTATGTGGACAATGTAATAATTGAAATTCTCAGTTATGAAGTATTTTATTTTTCCTTTGCTATATAGACTGTGTATAAATGATGATAATGGAATAAGAGTTAATTTCCAGTTATTTCATTTCCGCTGTCATGTGATATATATATTTGTGTATGTTTCAGCCTAATTGTACAATTGTTGGATAAATGTCCCACTGTAGCGGCGTTCATTATACCGATGTGGGTTGGTGTAACTGTACCGGTATAAAGAGGGTCATTACATTACCTCTCTTTGAATTTTCTGCAAGAGTGTTAATTGATCCGGGTTTTATTTTCGAGCATTCTTTCATTTTCGAAGATTTTATGGATAGCATGGTTCGCCCGTTAGAGGAGTGGCAGTGTGAGTTAGTTGTGGAGGTTCCTTCAGGTAGTTTCATACTTACTTCTTGTTATTTAGATGCGGTTCCGATAGTGGTACAGGGAAATCAGTTGCCAGCTAGCTAGATTGTATGCATTATAGTTAAAAGAGTATGATGTGATTTTGGGTATGGACTTGTTAGAGGCCTACGAGGCAATGGTTGATTGTAGAAAGAAAAAGATCAGATTTTGTCATCCTAGTGGAGCAATGTTTGAATTTTAAGGTATGTCATTCTATACTCCTAAGTTTATTATTTCTGCACTTAGGGCTATGAGGTTGATCAATGCAGGGTGTGTAGCTTATTTAACTTCGGTTGGTTTAGTTGAATTAGGCAAGTCTGTAGAGATGGTACCAGTGGTTATGGAGTTTGTAGATGTGTTTCCAGAAGAGTTTCCAAGGTTAGCTCCGCACATATAGGTGGATTTCATAGTGGAATTGCAGCCGGGCAGTATGTCAATCTTAAAAGCACCCTATAGGATGGCACCAGCAGAGTTGAAGGAATTGAAAAGGTAGTTGCAGGAGTTGTTAGAGAAAGGTTTCATCAGGCCCAGTCATTCACCATGGGGAGCACGAGTGTTGTTTGTTAAAAAGAAGGATGGTAGACTCAGAATGTGTATAGATTACCGTCAGTTTGAACAAAGTTACCATTAAGAACAAGTATCCACTTCCGATGATAGATGGTTTGTTTGATCAATTGCAATCAGCTAAGGTTTTCTCCAAGACTGATTTGAGATCTGGGTACCATCAGTTGAGGATCAGAGAAGAGAACAATGATAAGACAGCTTTCAAAATAAGATATGGACATTATGAGTTTGTGGTAATGCCATTTGGATTAACCAATGCATTGGTAGCTTTCATGAACTTGATGAATAGAATATTTCACCCATATTTGGATTAGTTCATTGTGGTATTTATAGATGACATATTGGTGTGCTCAGTGTCAGAGGAAGAGCATGTAGCGCATTTAAGGATTACTTTGTAGACCTTGTGAGAAAATACAAATAAAAATCACCACTTGAAAACTTTGGTTAGTAAATGTAGTTGTGTGCAATAGATAGAGTAGCAGTGCGGAAGCAATTCAAACAATCAATCACACAAATGAACACAGAGAATTTATCCTGGTTCAGTTGTAACACCCTATATAAGAATATGTTAAATGGACTAAATCAGCAAACTACCAACAACTTGGACTAGTCATTTTTAGAGCTTGAGCAGGAAAAGAACTCTGAAGTTAAGCATGCTCAGTTGAGAGTAGTCTCAGGATGGGTGACCTTCCTAGGAAGTCTACCAACTAGTACGGTTATTGGGTCAGTTTGCTGGTTGGATCCTCACAAATGGTATCAGAGCCTTGCCTAGTCGGACGTGCAGGAACTAAGTGCCACATAGGGCAAAGTGCTACGCTATGGGAGCCACCTCTTGAGGCCATAATGGTGCAAAGTTCTGCATAGTGGGAGCCACCTCTTGAGTCCATAATGGTGCAAAGTGTTGCATATAGTGGGAGCCAGGGCACCTCTAGAATCCTGCCTACCTGGGGTTTGATCGTGTGCTATATGTGAGCAGCGACGAGGACGCCTCTTATATAAGAGAGGGGTAGATTGTAACACCCCATATAAGAATATGTTAAATGGATAAATCAACAAACTACCAACAACTCGGACTAGTCATTTTCAGAGCTCGAGCAAGAAAAGAACTCTGAAGTTAAATGTGCTCAGTTGGGAGTAGTCTCAGGATGGATGACCTTCTTGGGAAGTCTACCAACTAGTACGGTTGTTGGGTCAGTTTACTGGTTGGGTCTTCACATCAGTACTTCTCAAATGGAAGACCTACATCTAGTCCCCAAGCAAATCTTGGGATTTCACTAATCAGGGTACAATCCCCTCAAGGATATACAAACCCCAAGCTCCCTGTTGGTCCTCTTCCTTTCCGAGTAGGAAGGAAACTCACTTCTGTTACAGGTCAAGAAGCCACCATCTTGGAACAAACCCCAGTGCAGTTCTGTTAGACTTAAACCCCTAGCTAGGTTTTGCTGACACCAACCTCAGTTAAGTTCTTCCCTTAACACATGGGGAACACTGTGTACTGTCCCACAGCCAGATAGAATCCACCAGCACCCAGTTGGCATTCTCTTCACACAGGAAGAGGAACACTGTATACAGTCCTACAGCTGGACATAAGTCTTTCTTAGAAAAGAAAGAATAGACTGAGAGCTATACAAGATGAACACTAAGGAACTCAAACTCTCAGCTCATAGACTCTCCCCCAGATTTACAATGATGCACAGAGAGTGTTAAGAGAGAAAAGGAGCTTGAATGCTTGAAGACTTCAGATGGTTGCTTGCACGCACACTTCTTCTTGGGCTCAAGCTCTTTCTCTCTTGCTTTGAGTGTGTATGACGTTGAGGCTTCTCACTAGATGTACACTATTTGAATGATTTTCAAGTTTGCTCTCTTGCGTTCTTCAACTTTGCTTCATTCTTTTTAAAGAGCATCTTGAACAGATCCGTTGAAGAGTAACTGTTGGAGCTCATGGATCCGTTGTGACTCTTCTAGCCGTTGCTCATCTTCTTCTTCATCTCCTTCTGCTATCATTGTGTCTAACAGATGCTTGCTTGAGTCTTAATGGATTCCTCATGTAAAAACTAGACTCATGCAGACATTTAATGCGTGGAAAAGAATGTTAGACTTCAGAAGTATTGCATCAGATAGCCTATACCTTCTTATGTGCAAGTCCATGATTTCCATTGACATCCAAATATGTTAGGTAATGCCTTTGCCTTTTAGCATGAGGAAGGAGTCCTTATTTTCTGCTGACTCCTTTTCTTACCTACCCTGATAAGATAGAAGGTAGATAACAGAAAGATCTTTAGTCAGACAGAGAAATAATAATTTAAACATATGAAGTACATTTGAACATTCATTTGAGTGTCAAAAACATTTTGAAACATTTGAAATATAGAAGCAATTGATGTTTAAGTATAATAGTAATCCATGTTTCAGAGGCAATCTATGTTTATGCAATCGATGTGAAAGTATAATCGATGTTCAAGAATAATCCATGAAGACAATCGATGTTTGAGTATAACTATAATCGATGTTTCAAGAGAAAGGTAATCGATGTTTAAAGGAAATCGACGTTTGAACATAATCGATGTTTAAGTAAACTGTAATCGATGTTTTAATGTAATTGATGTGAAATACAAAGTCCTGAAGGCAATCAACCTGCAGATAGGTTGGATATCGATGTGAATGTAATCGATGTTTGAACATAATCGATGTTCTAATGTAATTGATATATAATGTTCAGTAATCGATGTGCCATATCGACTGTCCAGGAGTCAGAGTAGGACATGACTTCGGATGTACATAAATTAATGTTGTCGGTCGAAGCTGAAACACACAGTCAGTCGAAGTGAACTTCATATATAACTTCGGATATGACGAAGTTAGCTTCGTATATGACGAAATGAGAATTCGACTGATCATGACTAAAAGCATGCATGATGAAGTTCCAGCTTCGGATATGACGAAGCTAGCTTCGTATATGACGAAGTAAGCTTCGGCTGAACATGATAAAAATATGCATGACGAAGTGAAACTTTGGATAAAACATGTTATTTTTTATGCACAGATAATTAAAAAAATGGTAATAAATATATTCACGTTATTTATGATAATCATAAAATTTTGTTATCACCAAAGTAGAAAGATAAAATATAAGAGTGGTTCAACATTAACTAAGATTGATGTATCGTATTAGCATGTGATGATAGATGGGATTGAGGTCTCAATATACAAAGATTTAATCAAACACACCTTTAACGCCTCCCACCGCCTATTTAAACTATCTTCTACTTGATAATGTGCGAGATGTAGGCAAAGTGAGGGTAACTTGTTGACATCGAACACTTATCAAGAATTGATAGCAAGCCACTTGGGGAAACTCTGAGACCCACGGGCCATTCACACACAATCAGTAGGATCCACTAAGGACTAGTCCCACAGTAAGAGTTAGGAACTTTACAACTTTTTTTTTTTTTTTTGGATGATGCCGAGGAATTTCACAACTCTCATCTTCTTCTTTGTAAACATTCATACTATAGACCAAAAGTGTTTTATTTTTTTTATAGGTAAGTGTGAGGTAAATAATTAAATCTAGGTCCTCAAATATATGTTATAGGCCTTAACCAAGGAGTTAGGCTTCCAAGATTCTCCCCTCCAATTCCCTTACTGTTGGTTTATCCTTTGTTTTAGGGTCAAAACTGGGAGGATCCACATTATATTCTCTCTCCTACATGCTATCCCATTTTGGACACGATGAAATACATATCTAAAAATTGATCAAAATCACATATATCATTCTTATGGATTGAAAATTTAAAATAGGAGAAATTAATTGGAAGTCCTTAACTATAACAGGGAGGTCCTTACTGTAACATGATTTAACGTGTACTGTAACCAAAGATAACACTTACTGTAATGAGTTACAGCTCTGTCAGGGACTAGAAAATAAATCAAATATCTGTTAGGGACTCCTAATTAATTGTCCTTTAAATACTATATTTTTGGTTAGCCGCCATCCACTGCCCAACATCTATTTGGAAAAAAAGCATTTACCCTTCACAAATATCAAAAGCTTATTAGACTAAGGATTTAAGTAAAACCCCACTTTCAAGAAAAAATTTATTTTTTTAGTCATTTGATATTCTTGAAAAGTAAAATTTACAAAATCTCATCCTAAAAGTTCTAAATTTTGACGTCCATGGCAAAAGTCTGGAGGCCATTTTCCCGCGTCTTCTTCTTCTTCTTCTGCTTTATCCAACTACAGTGGCAACCTTTCTAGCACTATTCATTCAGGTTGTTTTTTATTTTTTTCCCTTCATTTAAATCATCTTTATCAAATCTAATTATTTTTCATTAGTTATTTTGATTTTTAATTTTTTTATTAAAATAATATTCATGTTATGTTTTTATATTTGTTAATTTTATTTCTCCTAATTTAAATTGTCTTTGTCAAAGTTATTTATTTTTCACTAGTTATTTTAATTTTTTATTTTTTAAAAAAATATCAAAAATAAAAGTAACATAAAATATTTTTTTTGATGAATAATACATTAGGAGTATGTGTCCTCCTCTCATTAGAGTGGATCATAACATTTCATGCGCCCCATGCAACTCTCTAGTAAAAATTTATATTTAATGTTAATAATTTTTTATTTTTTTTAATTTTTATTTATACAAATAACCAGTGAAAATATTTACTTAAGAACCAAATAGATAATTATTATTTTTATTTTCATGTAAAAATTATTCTATGAAAAAATATTTTCTAATAAAAATATTTTATATACAACCAAATAAATCTTAAATCTTTTTTTTTTGGAACGAGTTGAAGAAGTAGATATTATTGGGGGAGATGAAGCAATAACTTAGGGCTTATCAGGTCGAATGTTATTAACTTTTGGAATTGTATGGGATCTTCATAAAGTTGATCAATATGAGTGTTACAATAAATTAGATTGGAAAATCTAATGGTAAAAAGGAAAGACTCATTAGCTTATTATTTAGTATGAATTAGTGAAATGACATTAGTTGATTTTAAAATAACTTTTATGATAAGTATTTCTGAAAACTTTTATATGTGGTGTTTGTCTGCCCCTCGGCCCATCGTCGTCGTAAAAAACACTTGTTCAAATGTATTGCCAGCATGCTCCAAGGCACCTTTGATACTTACCAGTTAAATTTAACCCATTTCAATAAGATTTAATAAGGATACATATGATATTAGAGATGGTAATGGTATATTTGTTATTTTGTTTGTAGAGATGATATATATGAAATTTTCACTGGTCTCTGCGGCTTCAAGCCTCTTCGAAGGGGGAAACAGAGTACCGTCGCTCTGGTACCCATCGTCACCACAGCGAGCCGTGGTCCCCCGTCGCCACTTGCCGTCTCCGCTTTTCCTCCTCGTTGCGCTGCCGGACCCTCCTCAACCCCATCACGTATGTTTTCCTTCATCTCCTTCTCCTTCTCCTTCTCCTGCGTCCTGCTCATCTTCTGCTACCGCCCTTCCATGTCCCAACGGGAGTCATTAGCGTTGCCCACCCATGATCGCGATCCCCGCACTTGTGCACTCTCAAAGAGGGGATTCTCTGTCCCACTTCGGCATCGGTGCACTTCGCCGGGCGAAACCCTGATCTGAGAACCATCACCATCTGCGGTGCGGTGTTCTATCTCTTTTCGTGAGCTACAGTTTTCTAATTTCTTACTTTTTTGCAGTATGGGTCGAGTTGCCACGGAACTTTCAGCAAAAGGTGGATTCAGTTTTAATCTGTGCCGCAGGAATGAAATGCTTGCAGAGAAAGGTCTCAAGCCTCCATCGTTTTTGAAGACGGGAACCACAATCGTGGGGTTGGTGTTTCAGGTACATTTTGCCTTATTGCTATTTGAATCGCAGCACGGTTACAGTATTACGTTTGTATCACTTGTTCCGATAGTTGAATTGACAGTACTTTGGTCCTAGACCCCCGTGTTTGTAATAGTAAAGAAACCTAATGTTGGAGACGTTGTCTGTTATTCTTGAAACGTCGCCCTTTTTATCTTTTATTTTGTAACCTTAACGGATTGAACACTTTAAAAAAAGTGCTTTTCTTTCTTGGTTTTGAATTACGGTAAGCTTGGAAAAACGTTTCATCCAAGTATTGGTGCTTCAAAAATTTGTCCTCTCTGTCCTTCATCTAATATCTGTTCCTAATCTGTTTCTACTTCATGTTATTTAAACTAAGACCTAAATGAAAACGAAAATGCACAACAAAAATATAATGATTCTACCACGTCCATGACTGTCTTTGGTCAAGCCATCATCATCACACATCGCACAAGTTAGAACCATTTGTCATCTCAGCTGGATGTGCTCTTCGTCACTGATGAGGTCATAAAATCTACTTTATTCTTTTTTTCTAAGGACCAGTGAGGCCAATGATGGTAACCAACTTGGTAGGGTAACCAACCTAATCAGCTTTGTAGTAAGCATTGCCTAGAAGAGCTCTGACAAGTAATTTTGGATCTGGGGGAGACAAGGTCACAAAGCTCCGAGTCGTGATGGTTGTCCATTCTTCTTCTAACAAAAGTTATGCTAGTTAACTAAGCATGATGCTCTTTCCATGGTGCAAGTTTGTTTCACTAAAGGGAGATA
Organism: Colocasia esculenta; assembly: GCA_014218235.1. Taxonomy (NCBI): domain Eukaryota; kingdom Viridiplantae; phylum Streptophyta; class Magnoliopsida; order Alismatales; family Araceae; genus Colocasia; species Colocasia esculenta. Next base: position 157,833,626 of record CM024753.1, on the reverse strand, counting down.
AGTGATAACCTTAAACAGATATTATTTGTACCTCTGTCTTGAGAACCTTAAGCTTTGGAAATTAATGATTTTTGTCCTATCAGCCTCCTCAAGAGATCCTACAATACTTTTGCAAGGTTGGGGCAACTAGATTACCTTTGGTTTCAGAAAATATTATAGAATTGATCATAGTTGCCAAAGGAACCTGCCGAGGTGGTAAAGGCACTAGCCTACCTTTTGGGGGCCCAAAAAAGCACCCCAAGGTGGAGTCTAGGTGGCCTAGGCGCCTTGGGGCTGCTTGGACCCACTAAGGCTCCACATGAATTGGCTAATTCAAGAGATCTAAGATTACCTTTTTAGTTTGACTTGTGTTTGTTAATTAGAGAATAATAGTGTATGACTTGATATGATGTTTTTGGAGTTTAATATTTGGCATTTATGCCAAAGTAATATTTGCAAGTATTATAAGAACAGCTACAAACTAAGAGGTTAATAAATTTACATTTAATATTCAATTGATATATGATTATTTTCCTCTTAAAATTTCTTGTTATGTTCTTATTAATGTAATTTCCTTCTAGTTTCAGTTGTAATGTCAAATTATGTTTTTTATTGAATTTTTATGATTATTATATATCTTTAGAGGAATAAATTTCCTATAAGTGGGATCTTTGAAACCCACCATATTGGATGTCACCTTTGGCGCCTAGGCGCAGCCTAGTTAGATGCCTGTTGGACCCCAAGAAAATCTTCTTTTATTCCATAAAAATCTAAATTGGTGAATACAAGATTTATGAGGTGTATTTCTGAGTAAGGAGCAACCTGGAGGGGGAAGACTTTTTCAAATCCTTTTACGTCTTCTTCAAACAAGCCTTCCAAAACAGTCAAAGTTTTTTCAAGCCCACTATGCCAGTCCAAAAAAGTCTTCTCCAAGGGTCTTCTTCATCTCCACACGCTGCTGGGATAAAATACTAGGTAAAATGAGAGGGTCGACTGCTTTTATAGGGAGAAAAAAAACAAGAAGAAAAAGAAAAATAAGGTGGCACAACTCTATCCTCTCAAGTCCCACCAGCTTATGTAGCCAGTGGGACAAGAAAGAGCAGAGAGGATAGCGATCCTTTCCCCTTCTTCTCTTTCTCTTGCCCTTTCTCTCTTTCTCTCCCTCCCAGACTCTGTCACTGCGGGTCCACCTAGAGGAACACAAGTGGGATTCAAAGGAGGAGGGGGCTGACCCCACCGTCCTCCCTCAAAAGGTGCATACATTGCAATTGTAAATTTGTAACTCCCTTATTTTGATATTTCAATTCTCAGAATCAAGGAGATAGAATTGGAACCCAACTTGGAAAGTCTTCCTATTCTGAGTTGGATTCAGAACTCATCTCTTAGTCACATGGGTGGGTAGTGCAGTTCGAGGCACAAGGGTCTTCGTACTATCCAGGTGCAAAGAACCCCGTAATGAGCATAAAACGGGATACTCCCACTGGTCCATCTAATTGATGGGGTTCAAGGGAGAAGGGGGATGGCCCACCTGGTATCTTCACCGGTGCATTCTACTATGAGGTTTTAAAAGAAGGGTGTGGGCCCCACTTCAGGAAGAGATAGAGAAAGAGAAGAAGGGGAAATCTCCACCACCGGTGGGGTTCAAGAGAAGAAGGGGGTGGGGGGTGGGCCCTGCTTCCTACTTGTGCTGGAAATAGAAAGAGAGGAGAAAAAATAAGAAGAGAAAATGCAAATCTAACTCAATCCCTAAATATCCAAAATGTTTACAATAAGATATGAAACAAACATAATTAAAAAATGTCCTAAATTTTTACAATGTAATTAAAGGCAATCCACGTGTAGACATATAAGTCAGAAGAACTAAATCAGTCTGTCAATCATCAGAGCTAGTGTCAATTGAAAAGAAATTTTAATCGATGTGCTTTTATGGCTTCTCAACCCTGATCTCAATGTCTACTCGGGTGGGTAAGGGTGGACGTGGCTATGTGGACAATACTTTAATCATATCCACAAATGATAGTGAATGAATTGCATCAGCCGAAATGTTGAACTCTACGAAGAACTGTCTCACCGCATCAACGACTGCTACTCTGGACGAGGAGGAAGAGGAGGGGATTGGTGGTGGAGGATCTGATGCGGAATAACCACTTAAATGAGACCAACTCGACAATCCAAGAGATCAGCGATGAAAACGAAGCATATCAACATACACATAGTCACGCAAACAATCTAGGAGGACAAGATATGGAGGAAATAATAGAAACTACATTCTCGAAAAACCATCCCTCGAAGCAAGAAAGGGTCGGACCGATTGGTAGGTAGAACTACTGTTGCACCGATTTTTGCTCAAAGAAAAAAAGAAGAAAAGAAGACAAAAGAGAAAAGAGAAAGAAAGGAAAAAAGAAGGAGGGACTTCACCTCTACCCACTGCCGTTGGTGGAAGAGGAGGAAGGCCAGGCCATCGCTGCTGCCTCTACCTGCTCCGGCCGTTGCTGCCCCGTCTACCTTCTCCCAGGGCCGCCATCGTGCCCTTCTTCCCCAGCTGCCGGCGCCTCCACCTGCTACTGCCGCTGTCGCCGTCGCTGGGGGTTTCCTCGGGCACTGCCGCCGTTACCATTGGAAGGCCAGGCCACTGCCGCTCTCGTTGCTATGTCCGTCGTCGCCGCTGGTGGAAGACATCGCCGTCGCTGCTCTGCTCGCTGTCGCCGTGAGAGGAAGCCGCCACTGCCGCCGCCGCCGCTGCCGCCTTCTCCAGCTGCTACTGTCACCCTTGCAAGCCCCTGCCGCTACCGGCTAAACGAAGAGGAGAGGAGGAGGAGGTCGTGCGTCTCCTCCCTTCTAGTCGCCCCTCCCTCTCGCGCTCTCTCTGTCTCTCTCCCGATGCCCTAAAGGGTACAAACGTAAAAGAAAAAAGAAAGAAGGTGAAAAGAAAAAAGGAAAGAAGGGGGAATATGCAAAAAGCCATGTTTAAATGACCGGGACGGGGTCTTCAAATGACCGGGACGGGTCTCCAAATGACCGGGACGGGGTCTCCCTCCATTCCCTATAAAAGCAAGGGGGGCGCCCCAGGCTGAGGGGAGGATTTTTTTGGAGTTCCCAATACAGAGCAAGGCTCTGAGAAAGACTGCAAGGCGGTCTGGGAGAAGGGTCTGCAAGGCAGCCCTAAAGAATATTATGCAAGGCACAATTTTGATTTTCTCAAGTCACAAGCAAGGTCCATTGGGCTTCCTTATCGGGTCAAATTTCTTATTCGGCCTTGAATTTCTTATTGGGCCTCAAGTTGCTTTCTAGGCCGGACTTGTATCTTTTATGCAAATGACTATAATGCTTCATGCTTAATGGGCCTAATGATGCTTAATTGGGCCGGCATTTGATGTATTCTCACATGTGATGTTTAATGGGCCTATTGGGCTAATTTCACTTGTTTAATCATGCATTATATGAATAATTACATGTAGTGTCACGTTTTTTTCAAACTCTTCACCACTTGATTTCTTAATCAAAATCAACCATTTTTTCAACAAACCTTAATAAAATATTTCACCAACATTGTTGTTTAATTTTTAATAACATAAAAATAACAAACAAGTCATGTCTCATGTCATTTTTGATCCACCTTAAGTTAATCTCCCTTTAAATCAAATAAATAAATGAAAATATTAATTTAATCAACATAATCATAATTTAAATAAATAAATGACGAAAATAATTAAATAAATAAAATCAATGATTTTAAAAATACCCAAAAATGAGAAAATGAATTTAAAAATCAATAGAAATGAAATAAATATCAAAAAAATTCCAAAAAAAAATAGATTGTATGCTTATGACTTTGTTTTCTTTCAGGTACAATTCATTTCATTCAATTGTGAGTTACACTCTTCTATTTGAAAGGGGTTGTCTGATGGTTAATCAAGGGTGTTCAGCCTTTGTGCTGATATAATTAACACTAACCGAGGTTAGTGGGGGAGGTCAAACGAACAAAATAAGACCATCTCCATGAAAATAAATAAAAGCCAAGTAAATCAAATCCAAAGATAAATTAAAATTTTAAAAGTGTTAAAAAATATATTCTCACTGAGATGGCGACTCCACTGGGGACCTCCCTTCCCTTCATCTCTCCATCAGACAACACCCCAACAATAAGATGTACTCACATTATAGTTTTTGTGCAGGTCATAACTCTGCAATGGCGGCTACTGCTCATACTCCGGGCGTGTTCTTCGGCCCACTTGTTGTCCAGGACCACATAAGGAACGGCTACCTCACTACACCAACCAGGTTTGGAGATTTTCCCCCAGTGGTGGAGTCTCCATACTTCCTAGGTGTGATACCGGCCGTACTACCTACTGCTGCCAAGACTCACAAAGCAAAACAAGCAAAAGAAGAGCCTCAAGTTCATGAGACTAACTTGATACAAATGTTCACAACCTATGCTATCAACTTCACCGACACTCTAACTGCTGGTAAGAACAAAAGATGCAAGCCTAAGAGAAAGCCCACGACACGTGGCGTTTCAAATTCTGGCAACACTGTCCGAGTTGGCGATCTCCAGATCCGCCTGGACGGGAGTGAGACCTTAATGATACCGGGGCGACATGTAGCTGTTGTACCAGTAAAGAACAGTTTCGGCATACTGCCTAAAATGCTGCAAGACAAGCCAAGTTGCAAAGTGAAAAATGTGAAGAAGCAATGGACAAAAGCTGAAACCAAGAACAGTCAAGTTGACAAAGCTAGCTTCAAGAAATACAAAGTCAATGCTGAAAAGGATGAGATATATAGCCCACCTCGTGTTAAACAGGTATGGGTCACCAAAGAAGAAGCTTAAGAACTCCGAAGGACAAGGGCCCTAGAATCTTTTATAGGGCGGAAAAATGCAAAAGTGGTTATGAAGCAAGACCCAGAAAAATGGCAAACTTTTAGAAGTAGGGTCCCGGAGAGACAGAGGGAGTCTTCCCAAGAGTCTCAGACCAAAGAATGCACCCCTTCTTCACCGGTTGATCTGCAAAGAGGATCTAAAAGGAAAGTGGTATATCAAGACAGAAAACAAGCAAGCCTGGAGACAGGGCAAAATTTCAAATCAGAAGAACACAAGAGGGATGATGATATCCCTAGAAGATCAGTTTTCCAACGCTTGGATGCCACTGTACGCCCTAGGCAGAAGAAGAGAAGAACAATACGGATCACTGAAGAAGGCATGCAGATATACACATGCTATGCCTCTAACATCAATCTGCCTGCAATAGCTGACCAGGCAGAAACCTCAAATATGGAGCAACATCCCACGATATCTAATCACAGAAAGGAGCAAGCTCGAGCCTGGCTTGACCGGGTAAATGTGGAGGTGGACTTACCACACCAGAATGAAGGAGGCATGGGGGCTTCCGACATTGCTACCACATCAAATCATCCTCTAGATCAGGGTCGACTTGCTGAAAGCCCTAATAGCAGGGTGATGCGGGACAGAGTGGGGACAACAAAGAAAAGAAGGTGGGGGCGATGCAGTTGGGAAGACGGTGGCGGTGAAGCCTTCTCGGCTGGGCTTCGCGCCAAACCCTTCTCGGGTTCCTTTCGTCGCGGAGGAAGAAGAAGAGCAGCGGCAGATTTTCTCAAATGCAAAATACTATGTTCTATTCTTCCAAATCAGGGGTTTACAAGTATTTAAAGAAGTTTGGGGTATTCCCAATCTTAATGGACTTCAAATTAAAGAAAGACTTCTATGCCTAATAAAAGTTGTCATATTAGAAACCTACTTAATCCTACCCAAATACAACTACTTAAATAAAGAAATGCAAAAATGCATAATAAAAACTAAATGGACTCTAATTTGACTCTTTTTGGACTACTTTACCCTTGGACTTTAAAATAGTGCGAAAATACACCAAAAAATTACAGAAAAATAATAAGTCTCCAAATGGGTCCCAAATGGGCCGAAACCATTGCTCCAGCTTTTCGCTCCCCATCACAGGGTACCCTCATCGCCAAATCTAGAAATGGTAATGCAAGAAAATCAGAAGCTAAAGGCTATGTTGGAAAGCCTTATGCAACGATTGGGAATGGTGGCGCCACTGCCACCACAACCATCACCACCACTACAGCCTCCACAACAGGCACAACAAATATTGCGACCTCAGCAACTTCAACAAGCAAGCCAGCCAGTGTTGCCTACAGTGGCACCCTAGCTTGGGAACGTGCTACCAAATACACCCTGTGCAGAATTTATGGTTAGACAACCAACTGAAGATCCAAATTCAAGCCATGAGGAAACTCAAGAGGTGCATGTTACAGAACGAAGGCATGATGCACCACAGTTAAATACCTCATTCGAAGAAACAATGGTCTCTCAGAGGGCTATGATTGAGCAAATAATTGAAGCAAAGATGGCTGAGCAAAGCGAGGGGTCTGCCACCTATGACCTATATGGGGTACCATACCCTGTACACCATCTCTTTAAAAAGCTCCCAGCAGAACACCCAAAGGTCCCTAAATTTTCAAAATTCAATGGGGATGGGTCACCTCATGAACATATAGCTCATTACATGAGCATCATGGGAGAACTGGCAACTGAAGAGTCATACCTTTTGAGGTACTTTTCAACATCACTTACTGGGTCAGCCTTTCAATGGTATGCCCGATTGAAGCCCAACTCAATAGTTGGTTGGGAAGATATGCAAAGGAAATTCTTTGAAAGCTTTAGAGTGACAGAAAGAAGAGTCACTTTAGCAGAACTCATATCCTTAAAGCAAAATAAAAATGAGTCTGCTCTGGACTTCATCAAAAGATGGCGTGACATGAGCATGAAATGTGAACAACCACCGGCACATGAAGATGCGGTGAAACTATGCCAAAGAAGTCTGAAGCCAGAAATCAAGGAAAAGCTCCTAGGGACCAATATCCGGACATTTGAACATCTCAACAGCACAGTGGCAGAGATAGAAATTTTCTTTGCCAAAAATCCCGCTGCTTTATATGGAAGAGGTAAACCCCCTAAAGATGAAAGCACCAGGTCACGAGAAGTAAATACCGTGGACTTTTCGGCAGCCCTGAAAAAAGCTGGGGGCAAGGGAGATACCCCCGCCTCTTCAAATTCAAAGAAAGAAGAAAGGAGATCAGCCCCCACCCTAAGTGAGAGGCTCAACACTCCTTATTCATTTACCAGGGAGCATACAAGAGAGTTGTTGGACATATGTCTCCAAGAGAATCTCATGACACTCCCAGAGCCCAAGCACCCAGAAGAAGCAGCAATGGTGGACAAGCCCAATTATTGCCCATATCATCGCGTGTTGGGTCACACTCTAGAAAATTGTCATCTGTTCAAAAATCGAGTAGAAAAACTAATTCAAGCAGGAATTATTGACATGGCCGAGCACTTGGTAAATCCACCAAAGCTACACCAACAACCAAAACTCACGTTCTCTGCCAACGTGATCCATGTTATGGCCCAGGCTAGGTCCCAATGAAGGCCAAGCACAAATGGCACAGGCAGGATAGCTAGATGAGCTATCCAGAGTCGCTGTATATCACTCCCGAGGGAGGTAGTAGAAGGTGCTATATAGACAACATTCCACCATGAGCAAGAAGAAGCTAGTTGGACCCTGGTGAATACAAATAAGAGGCCAGCCCCTGAGAAACTCCAAAATAAAGAACGACCTAGAAAGTCATACCTCGGTGGCGTCGCCCCACCTAAGGAAACAACAAAAGAAACAATCCTCCAAGAATTGGCAGTCTTGAGAAGGAAAATAAAAAAAAATCAAAAGAAGAATGAGAAGAGGAAGAATCTGCTGTTGAAATAAATAAGCCAATGCCCATAGTGGCAATAAATAAGAAACCATCTCAAACACTAATTAAGGAGGGGGCAAAAAGTTTGCTACCCCTCGGAGCTGAACAACTTCCTCTAGAAAAAAAAATGAGAGTAGGAAATGGACGACAATGCCGCAATCCTCCCTCCACCACAGCCATGCAAGGGTTTAGCAAAAATGATGCCCCCAAAACAAGACAAACAAAGGCAAAGAAATAATGGGGGCATCTCCAAAAAGCAAAGGAAAAAATCACCGTCAATAAAGAAACAACAACGACATTAAAGCTCAGCATGCAGTTGGAGGATCCTGAGCGAAGGCCATTACAGCTGCATAGACCCATTGTCAAGCTTGGAAGTAATGCCATCTGCCAAGTAATAGAAGTTGGTATACCACTGCCATTAAATCATATACAAATGACAATCCCACAAGAGGTCCACACACTGGAGCCTCTAAAATTCTTTCGTGGCCTACCATGCTGAAGGACAGCCAATAGTGTTCTATAAAGGGAAGCATGTATCCAAACAGCCTCCAAATGATTTTGGCTAAAAGATGTCACTATTAAGTTGAAGGAAATAGTCGAAGATTTGAAAGACATGCCATAGCATATAAAGACAATAGGCCGGAAGCAAAATATTCAAGTTCAAAGTCGAACGAGAGCCAAGCTATATCAAGCAATGTGGTACCCATACCAATGTCAGGGGACAACCGCCATTCCCCCACAACGACAGAAGAGGTCTCGGATGGGAGACACAGGAAGGTCCCACAATTTACTATGTTGTAAATATGGTCAACATAACACATCCAATAATTGAAACAAGGATGGATGAGAATGACGCCCATATGGACGAGGATCTCTCCATAAATGAAATAAGGGTCGTTCAAAACCCCAAAGAAAATTCAAGAAAAGGCTTATCCTTCCGAGAGCAAGAATGGAAGGTATCACCTTACATAAACTGACAAAGAAAGGAGCCCTATTCATATGGGACGACGAATGTCAGAAAGTCCTTGACAGAATCAATATTTGCTTAATCCTCCTATGCTGGGGGCACTTAGTAAGGGCAAGCCTTTAATTGCGGCCATGTGTGCATCACTGGGGGTATCACTAGCTTTAAAATGGAAAAAAAAGAGAGAGAAGAAAAGAAAGAAAAGAAGAGAAAGAGAAAAGAAAAAAAAGGGGGGGGGGCAGCCCATGGCAGAGTGCTTAACAACTCATCCAGTGTCAGAAGACTCCTCTCTGAATATAAAATTGATTGATGAGGAGATGCTCCATACTTAAGAAACTTATGAAGCACAAGAAACTCAACTTGAATATTGACAATTATATTTTGATGGGGCTGCACGGGCTTCCTTGAAGGCTGATGGCACATCAACAAATATGGCAGGGGCGGGAATTGTCTTCGTAAACCCAGAAAAAGGGATATTGCATTATTCATGTGCTTTAATGGAATCCCTCACAAACAATAAAGCAGAATATGAAGCCCTCATAGTTGGCTTGGAAATCACCTTAGAAATGGGCATAAGATGTATTTAAGTATTTAACGACTCGTTGCTAGTCGTCAGACAAATGTTGGGCATTTTTGAAGTCCAAAAAGAAGAATTAAAAGCCTATTTTGAGGCAACTACAAAACTCCTACAGGATGTTCTCCTTTTTCCCTGGTCTATGAGACCGAAGCAGTCATTCTTGTTGAAATTGAGCTCATCTTATAGGGTAGCTCTCCACTACGGGCTCCCTACTGAAGAGGAAAGCTAAATTGAAAGACAGCTTGAAGAGTTGTCAAATCTGAAAGAAAAGTGTTCGGTTGTATACCAACGTCTTCAAGATTATCAAGCACGGATGTCCCGCGCTTTTCACAAGATAGTAAAAAAAAAGAGCTTTTAAAAGGGGAGATCTTGTCATGGTCAAGCAAAAAGACGTCATGGCCTCTCGACCTAAAAGTAAATTCATAGCCAATTGGCTTGGCCCATTTGTGGTCGACAAAGTGTTTGAAGGTGGTGCCCACACAGTAGTCGACCAAAAAGAAAATGTTATGTTTTTTCCTTTAAATGGCAGATACATGAAACTGTACCATACTCTCGAGTGTGAGTACGTCTGCGCAATGCAACAAATGGATCCGGATCCAGTACATACCGGAGAAATAGAAGTGATCTTTCTGCAAAATCTTCCAAAAAAAAAAAAGAAGAAAAAAGGGCTTAAAAATGAGGTGCCCCGGCAGACTTAGTCTATCACCTCATAACGGTGGACTAAAGGCAAAAGGCCTAAAATCCAGCTGAGGTGAAAACCCGAAAGGGCACCTCAGACAAAAATGGGAAACCCTTCTGCATGAAAACCCGAAAGGGCATGTGGGCAAAAGAAAGAAGGGGCTAATTGTGGTGAAAACCCAAAAAGGGCATCACAATTGGTATATCAAAAAAAAGAGATGAGGGTACTCTCTCGACCTTTCTTAGAGCGAGATTGAGTTACCCCGCATTCCTTATAAAAGGAAAGACATAATAGTTGTCAATGATGAAACAACCCCCAAGTTCATTTGAACGAAGAATCCAATTCTGGGGCTACGATCGAGACAACGATGATTGTGTCTTTCCGCCCTTATAAGAAGTATGGGAAACTCGAACTCTGCTCGAAGAAAGAGAGAGAAGGAGAACCCAAACAAAAAAGGAAACTTTCATTCCAAAAAAAAAGAGTCAAATTTCGAGCTTCTTTGGATAACAAGCCGCCAAGGCCAGTCAAAAAACTCAAAATTCAGATCTCTTGGCTAACAAGCCGTCAAGGTCAGTTGAAGGTCGAAACTCATGTCTTATGGCTAACAAGCCGTCAAGGCCAGTCAAAAGTCAAATACTGAGCTTCTTTGGCTAACAGGCCGTCAAGGCCAGTCAAAAAGTTCAAAATCCAGACCGCTTGGCTAACAAGCCGTCAAGGCCAGTCGAGGGTCGAAACCCATGTCTTTTGGCCAACAAGCTGTCAAGGCCAGTTAAAAGTCGAATCCCGAGCTTCTTTGGCTAACAAGTCGTCATGGCCAGTCAAAAAGCTCAAAATCCAAACCTCTTGGCTAAAAAGCCGTCAAGGCCAGTCAAAGGTCGAAACCCATGTCTTTTGGCTAACAAGCCGTTAAGGCCAGTCAAAAGTCAAATCCCGAGCTTCTTTGGCTAACAAGCCGTCAAGGCCAGTCAAAAAGCTCAAAATCCAGACATTTTGGCTAACAAGCCGTCAAGGCCGGTCGAAGGTCGAAATCCATGTCTTTTGGCTAACAAGCCGTCAAGGCCAGTCAAAAGTCAAATCTCAGGTTTCTTTAGCTAACAAGCCGCCAAGGCCAGCCAAAAAGCTCCAAATCCAGATCTCTTGGCTAACAAGCTGCTAAGGCCAGCCAAAGATCGAAATCCACGTCTTTTGGCTAACAAGTCGTCAATACCGGTCAAAAGTCAAATCACGAGCCCTAGAGGAGCCTCAATCCTCTAAACATATTTACGACTCTCAGGGAAGCCTCTAATTCCCTACCATACATGAATCCAAACTCTCAATCCATGGCTCTCAGGGAAGTCTTTAATTCCCTACCATATATAAACCCAAACCCACAATTCATAGTTCTTAGGGAAGCCTCTAAATTCCTACCATACACAAATCCAAACTCTCAATCCATGGCTCTCAGGGAAGCCTCTAATTCCCTACCAACCATAAACCCAAGCTTTTGGCCAACACACCGTCAAGGTCGGCCAACCCAATAAAAATCCAAAATCTAAATCCTACGGCTCTCAGGGAAGCTTTTAATTCCTTACCGCATCCAAAACCTCATGGCTCTTAGGGAAGCCTTTAATTCTCTACCACAAAAAAGAAAGAAGTAAAATAAATGGGGGCTTAAAAAGGAGGTGCCCCCGATGGACTTGGTCTACCACTTCATCATGATGGACCAAGGGTAAAATGGTTTAAAAACCGGCTGAGGTGAAAACCCGAAAGGGCGCCTCAGGCAAAAATGGGTAAACCCCTCAACTTGAAAACCAGCTAAGGCGTGTTGGAAAAAGCTATAGGGGGCCAAGCTTGGCGAAAACCCGAAAGGGCGCTGAGGTTGGTAATGTGAACATAAAAAAAAAAGAAGGAAAAAAAAAAGAAGAAAGAGCAAAATTTGCCAGCCGCACTGTTATGGACATTCCCTATCCATGATGGCCGGTCAAGTCAAAGTTACGTCTTTTGGCTAACAAGTCGTCAAGACCAACCAAAAGTCAGATTACGTGCCCGAGAGAGCGTCAATCCTCTCACCCAAATATGTGCCCGAGGGAGCCTCAATCCTCTAAACCAAAATACGTGCCCGAGGGAGCCTCAATCCTCTCACCCAAATACGCGTCCGAGCGAGCCTCAATCCTCTCAACCAAAATACGTGCCTAAGGGAGCCTCAATCCTCTCAACCCAAATATGTGCCCGAGGGAGCCTCAATCCTGTCAACCAAATCATGTGCCCGAGAGAGCCTAAATCCTCTCAACCAAAATATGCGTCCGAGAGAGCCTCAATCCTCTCACCCAAATACGTGTCCGAGGGGGCCTCAATCCTCTCACCCAAATACGTGCCTAAGGGAGCCTCAATCCTCTCACCCAGATTACGTGCCCGAGGGAGACTCAATCCTCTCATCCAAATATGTGCCCGAGGGAGCCTCAATCCTCTCAACCAAAATACGTGCCCGAGGGAGCTTCAATCCTCTCAACCCAAATCATGTGCCTGAAGGAGCCTCAATCCTCTCACCCAAATATGCGCCCGAGGGAGCCTCAATCCTCTCACCCAAATCACGTGCCCGATGGAGCCTCAATCCTCTCACCCAAATACGTGCCCGAGGGAGCCTCAATCCTCTCAATTAAAATACGTGCCCGAGGGAGCCTCAATCCTCTCACCCAAATATGCGCCCGAGGGAGCCTTAATCCTCTCAACCAAAATACGTGCCCGAGGGAGCCTCAATCCTCTCACCCAAATACGTGTCTGAGGTAGCATCAATCCTCTCACCAAAATGCGTGCCCGAGGGAGCCTCAATCCTCTCAACCAAAATGCGTGCCCGAGGGAGCCTCAATCCTCTCACCCAAATATGCGCCCGAGGGAGCCTCAATCCTCTCAACCAAAATACGTGCCCGAGGAAGCCTCAATCCTCTCACTCAAATACGTGCCCGAGGGAGCCTCAATCCTCTCACCCAAATACGTGCCCGAAGGAGCCTCAATCCTCTCAACCAAAATACGTGCCCGAGGGAGCTTTAATCTCCTCACCTAAATACGTGCCCGAGGGAGTCTCAATCCTCTCACCCAAATATACGTCCGAGGGAGCCTCAAATCTCCTCATCAAGATTATGGCCCTCGAGAAGCCTTAATTCTCTAACACAAGCAGTTTATGGCCCCAGATCCTCTAAGTGAAATACCTCACGGCTTTTGGGGAAGCCTTAAAACCCCTGTTATCAATAAAGATCACATGCTGATGGTGGAACACAGAAGCACGATGTATATAGCAAATAAAAGTCCTCGTCCCAAGACAGGCCCTTGGGATAGCCCAAAAAGGAAAAAGTCAAAATGAATGGATAGCATGTACTGATGCTAAAAACAACATATCTCAAGTAAGCCTATGTTTTGGTGTCGCCTGCCCTCAGAAGGTCAACCTGTGTAAAAGAATGGCACGAATGGGTCTGTCATGCATAAGCGAGGTCGTCGTCTTACGCCAATTCATGGCTTGCACGATTTTTGTAGAAGTTCTAGCAGTCTCTGCTTGCAAAATAGCCAGTTGGGTCTCCAAGATTTTCGGCTCCAAGCAATCTCCTTCAATGTCATGTAGCTGATCCAACTCTACAAGGTCAAAACGACAGGAGATCATATTTTTGCCACAAAAGAACGAGAAAAGGAAAGGATAAAGCAGCTTATCAAAAGAAATATTGCAATAAAATCACAATTCTCGATACATGAAGCAAAATTCTAGCATTGTTGCCATATCAAATATATGTACGAGATGATGGTCATTGGCACTGCAAGTCCAAAAGAAATGAGAAGTTTACTGCAAGTATGTTATAAGCTGCGACATCTCAAGTTCACAAATATGACATCTCCACCATAGATCTCAAGAAAGTCAAAATAGTCGAAATGCATTGGCAGAATAGATGAAATGGACCCTTTGAAGGGCAACATGTGCTAAAATATAGTTGGAGAGATTTACACGAGACAGTCGCCCTATGCTTCGCTATCAGACGCTAGTCTCATGGGGGTCATTTGTGGCATCGATTTTTGCTCAAAGAAAAAAAGAATAAAAGAAGACAAAAGAGAAAAGAGAAAGAAAGGAAAAAAGAAGGGGGGACTTCACCTCTACCCACTGTCGCTGGTGGAAGAGGAGGAAGGCCAGGCCATTGCCGCAGCCTCTGCCTGCTCCGGCCGTTGCTGCCCCGTCTACCTTCTCCCAAGGCCGCCATCGTGCCCTTCTTCCCCAGCTGCCGGCGCCTCCACCTGCTGCTGCCGCTATCGCCGTCGCTGGGGGTTTCCTCGGGCACTGCCGCCGTTACCATTGGAAGGCCAGGCCACTGCCGCTTCCGTTGTTCTGTCCGCCGTCGCCGCAGGAGGAAGACATCGCCGCCGCTGCTCTGCTCGCTGTCGCCGCGAGAGGAAGCCGCCGCCGCCTTCTCCAGCCGCTGCTGTCACCCTTGCAAGCCCCCGCCGCTATCGTCTAAGCGAAGAGGAGAGGAGAAGGAGTCAGTGCATCTCCTCCCTTCCAGTTGCCCCTCCCTCTCGCGCTCTCTCTGTCTCTCTCTCGATGCCCTAAAGGGTACAAACACAAAAGAAAAAAGAAAGAAGGTGAAAAAAAAGGAAAGAAGGGGGAATATGCAAAAAGCCATGTTTAAATGACCGGGACGGGGTCTTCAAATGACCGGGACGGGTCTCCAAATAACCGAGACGGGGTCTCCCTCTATTCCTTATAAAAGTAAGGGGGGCGCCCCAGGCTGAGGGGAGGATTTTTTTGGAGTTCCCAATATAGAGCAAGGCTCTGAGAAAGATTGCAAGGCAGTCTGGGAGAAGGGTCTGCAAGGCAGCCCTAAAGAATATTGTGCAAGGCACAATTTTGATTTTCTCAAGTCACAAGCAAGGTCCATTGGGCTTCCTTATCGTGCCAAATTTCTTATTGGGCCTCAAGTTGCTTACTAGGCCGGACTTGTATCTTTTATGCAAATGACTATAATGCTTCATGCTTAATGGGCCTAATGATGGTTAATTGGGCCGACATTTGATGTATTCTCACATGTGATCAAATCGACCATTCGGAATCAGTTGATCTTGATCCGGATTGGCCGATTTTGCCTTCCATGCTTCCGCTATTTTTTCTTTGCTCTTCAATTCTTCTACCTTTGCATCAAGATATACGCTAGTGAGTGTCTTTGCAGTAGGAGGCTGCACATGCTTCTAAAGGATTGTGCCTCCTGGAACATGGCCTTGTAATATGGGCTTATTGCAACATTGAATGCTAAGCTTGCATGGTGCCAAAATTTAGCAACAGTCCTTCCCAACTTCCACCTTGCCCCTTTGCTTTGGTAAACATCTTCAATTCTCGTCTGCTTGCCGTGCTCCCTCGAGAAAGCATGCGGGTCAATCTCTTGCACATCTGGCATTGCGCTTCTCTTTCTCTATGTTTGGGGGTTTGAGGAGTGAGGAGGACTAGTGGAGCACCGATGAAGGTCCTATCCCCCTCCTCTTCAAGTAGAGTGGTGCCTTGATGATACACCACTACCACTCTCCAATGTGCCAGCATCATCAGTAATTGGTGCTTTCAAATCTCCTCTTGCCCATGCCTCGGTCCTACTCTCGCGTAGAGTCTACTGATAATCCTACTCATATGGATCTCACACTGTAACGTGGATGTTAGGGTCCTAAGATGGGAAGTTTTTGTCTTCATCAACACCTCCCTGCTCTTGTCCACTCTCTTGAACATTTTGCACCTTTTTTCTGTACCCTCACTTGCCTCAAATGTTGTGCCATCCCAACTTTAACTTTATACGAAACACTAGGACAACCAAGGGCATTGTTGTATCCAACACCTGCACTTTCTGTCAAATATTTTTTCAACCGGTAGACATACTTCGTGATGTAATAATTGCATTGCTGCTAATGTCTTTTTCTCTTCAACATCGTTCCACGTTGCTAACCTATGTCATCTATATGCGCTTATCGTAGGGGCATCTAAAATATTGAACAATTGAAATGCTATTGCTAAAGTATTTGTACCAATAACAATTTACTTTTCATTTGAAAGTTGAAATTACATCACTAAACTCTACTAAGTTATTAAATACTTCAAATAAATATTTAAATAATATTATATAATTTACAATAAATGAAATTTCAAAAATCATGCAATATGATGGTTTGAAATGGTAAATATAAGCTTCTACAATTTATCTACAGTATTAGAATAATTCTAAGATTACTAAAAAATATTAAAATTATTATTTTTTAAATCAGAGTTATTCAAACTTCAATCTAGATCTAGCTTGAACTACCCTAAATCTATGTAAAAATCCCATGCCTTAATCTAGCACAAAAATCACTTTTGAAAACCTAGATCTAGGGTTCAGAATGAGTTTTTGGAGAGGCTCGAATTGGTTCAAATCAGACTTGAAAACTCAATCAATGCAAACTAGTTCTTCAATAGAAATCTGCAAAAAAAAAAAAAACTAAAGAAAATGAAACAAAATAAGCAAAGGGGGGAGAAGGGGGTCGGATGGGAGAAGGAATACTGCCGACTGTGCTCTTGTCGTCTGGCTTTGACTGCTTCAAAAGATCGGCCTTTGGGTGGGGGGAGAAAGGGAAAGTAGGTTTTTAAAGCATGATCCGAACCGCAACGGTATGCATGGTTCGAATCTAGTACGATATGGGATTGGTCTGTACCAGATCAAACCATGCATGCTTCTATGGTTCAGTCGGTCCTCACCCAATCCGTTAGGGATGAGTGTGGCTGTGAGAATCATTTTTTTAAACTACTTTAAAATTTTTAATTTATCTTTGGATTTGATTTATTTGGTTTTTATTTATTTACATGGACGTGGTCTTATTTAGTTTATTTGACCTCCCCCACTAACCTCGGTTAGTGTTAATTATATCAGCACAAAGGTTGAACACCCTTGATTAACCATCAGACAACCCCTTTGAAATAGAAGAGTGTAACCCACAATTGAATGAAATGAATTGTACATGAAAGAAAACAAAGTTACGAGCATGCAATCTATTTTTTTAGAATTTTTGATATTTATTTCAATTTTATTGATTTTTAATTCATTTTCTCATTTTTTAGATATTTCTAAAATTATTGATTTCATTTATTTAATTATTTTCGTCATTTATTTATTTAAATTATGATTATGTGAATTAAATTAATATTTTTATTTATTTATTTGATTTAAAGGGAGATTAACTTAAGGTGGATGAAAAATGACATGAAACATAACTTGTTTGTTATTTTTAAATTACGGTAAATTAAACAACAATGTTTGTGAAATATTTTACTAAGTTTCGTTGAAAAATTGGTTGATTTTGATTAAGAAATCAAGTGATGAAGAGTTTGAAATAAATGTGACATAACATGCAATTATCCATATAGTGCATAATTAAATAAGTGAGATTAGCCCAATGGGCCCATTAAGCATCACACGTAAGGATATACCACAGACCGGCCCATTAACCACCATTAGGCCCATTAATCATGTAGCATCATAGTCATTTAATAGATCATGGCATAAAGATACAAGTTCGGCCCAATAAGAACTTTGGCCCAATAAGGAAGCCCAATGGACCTTGCTTAAGACTTGAGAAAATCAAAATTGTGCCTTGCACAATATTCTTTAGGATTGCCTTGCAGACCCTTCTCCCAGACTGCCTTGCAGTCTTTCTGAGAGCCTTGCTTTGTTCAAGCTTCCGAAAAATCCCCCTTCTAGCCTAGGGCTCCCCCCTCCTTATATAGTGGAAGGAGGAGAGACCACCACCGGGACGTTTGTGTACCCACCGGGAGGTTTGCGTACCTCCCTCGGGAGGTTTACGCAACTCCACCGGGAGGTTTGATTTGGCAATTTTCACTCTAGCCCTTGGCCATTTTTCTTCTTTCTTTTCTTCCCCTTTCCTTTCTTAGTTCGCCCCCCCCTCCCTAGTTGGCCTCTGCGACAGAACAGAGGAAGATGAGGCGCGCGCGGCCTCCTTCCTCTTCCTCCCCCCTTGCTCGATGGTGGCCCATCCAGGGCATAGCAGTGGCGGCGGCGGCGGTACAGCAAGGCAGCGGCGACAGCAGCAGCACGAGCAGCGGCAACAAGAGCCAGCAGCGGCAGCAACAGTGGGGGCCGGTGGCGGCCACCCCAGCCGATGGCGGGGACTGGGCCAACAAGCGGCAGCGGTTGCAGGGCCCTCTCCCCCTCCTCCGCCTCTTCTTCTTCCTCCCACAGTGGCCGGGCCAGGCAGAGGAGGTGACTGGGGAAGGTGCAGGTGGCTGGGGAAGAAGGGCACGACTGTGGCCCTAGGAGAAGGCAGATGCGGCAGTCGCCTGGCCTTCTTCCTCTTCCACCAGTGGCAGTGGGTAGAGGTGAGATCGCACCCCCCTTCTTCCTTCCTTTCTCTTTTTTTCTTCTTTTTTTTTCTTTTCTTGGGGGGGCCAGGCAAAATCCGGTACAACAAATGCCCCCCACGAGACTGGCGTCCGAGAGTGAAGCATAGGTCGACTGTCTTGTACGAATCTTTCCAATTGTATTTTGGCACATATTGCCCTTCAAAGGGTCCATTTCATTTATTTTGCCAATGCATTTGAGCTATTTTGACTTTGTTGAGTTCCATGTTGGAGATGTTATACTTGTGAATTTGATATGTCACAGCTTATGACATACTTGCAGTAAACTTCCCATTTCTTTTGGACTTGCAGTACCAATGACCATCATCTCATGGTAACAATGCCAAAAATTTTCCTTATGTATTGAGAATTGTAACTTTACTGCAATATATATATATATTTTTTTGACAGGCTACTGTATCCTTTCCTTTTCTCATTCCTCTATGGCAAAAATCTGATCTCCTGTTGTTTTGGACTTATAGAATTGGATAAGGTACATGATATTGAAGGAGATTGCTTGGAGATGGAAATCCTGGAGACCCAGCTGGTTGTTTTGTAAGCAGAGACTGCTAGAACTTCTACAAAAATTTGGTTTAAGATGACGGCCTCGCTTATGCATGACAAAGCTGTTCGTGCCAATCTTCTGCACAGGCTGACCTTCTGAGGGCAGGCGACACCAGAGCATAGACTTGCTTGAGAGATGTTGCTTTTAGCATCAGTACATGCTATCTATTCATTTTTACTTCTCCTTTTTGGGCTATCCCAAGGGCCTGTCTTGGGATGAGAACTTTTATTTGCTATATACATTGTGCTTCTGAGTTTCACCATCAACATGTGATCTTTATTGATAATAGGGGTTTTAAGGCTTCCCTAAAAGCCGTAAGCTATTTCATTTAGAGGATTAGGGCTCCTCTGGGGTCATACCATACTTGTGTTAGAGAATTAAGGTTTCTCCAGGGCCATAATTTTGATGAGAGGATTGAGGCTCTCTCGGGCTCGTGGTTTGGGTGAAAAGATTGAGGCTCCCTCGGGCACGTGATTTGGGTGAGAGGATTGAGGCTTTCTCGAGCACATGATTTGGATGAGAGGATTGAGGCTCCCTCGGGCACATGATTTGGGTGAGATGATTGAGGCTCCCTCGGGCACGTGATTTGAGTTGAGAGGATTGAGGCTCCCTCGGGTACGTTATTTTGGTTGAGAGGATTGAGGCTCCCTCATGTACGTATTTGGTTGAGAGGATTGAGGCTCTCTCGGGCACGTATTTGGGTGAGAGGATTGAGACTCCATCGGGCTCGTACTTGGGTGAGAGGATTGAGGCTCCCTCGGGCATGTATTTTAGTTGAGAGGATTGAGGCTCCCTCAGGCACGTGATTTGGGTGAGAGGATTGAGGCTCCCTCGGGCACATGATCTGGGTGAGAAGATTAAGGCTCCCTCGGGCACGTATTTTAGTTGAGAGGATTGAGGCTCCCTCGGATACGTGATTTTGATTTGATTGATTTTTTTTTCCTTTTTTGTTCACATTACCAACCCCAGCGCCCTTTCAGGTTTTCGCCAAGCTTGGCCCCCTCTAGCTTTTTCCAACACGTATTTACAGGTTTTCGCGTTGAGGGGTTTACCCATTTTTACCTGAGGCGCCCTTTTAGGTTTTCACCTCAGCCAGATTTTAGACTTTTTTACCCTTGATCCATCATAATGAAGTGATAGACCAAGTCCGTCGGGGCACCTCTTTTTTAAGCCCCTATTTATTTTTTCTTCTCTTTTTTTTTTGGTAGGGAATTAGAGGCATCCCTGGGAGCCATTGGGATTTGAATTTGGTTCTATGTATGGTAGGGAATTAGAGGCTTCCCTGAGAGCCGTAGGATTTGAATTTGGATTTTAACCGAGTTGGCCAACCTTGATGGTGTATTGGCCAAAAGCTTGGGTTTATAGTCGGTAGGGAATTAGAGGCTTCCCTAAGAGCCATGGATTGAGAGTTTGGATTTATGTTCGGTAGGGAATTAGAGGCTTTCCTGAGAGCCATGGATATGTTTAGAGGATTGAGGCTCCTCTAGGGCTCGTGATTTGACTTCTGACCGGTCTTGATGACTTGTTAGCCAAAAGACGTGGGTTTTGATCTTTGGCTGGCCTTAGCAGTTTGTTAGCGAAGAGATCTGGCTTTGAGTTTTTTTGACTGGCCTTGACGTCTTGTTAGCCAAAGAAGCTCGGGATTTGACTTTTGACTGACCTTGACGGCTTGTTAGCCAAAAGACATAGGTTTCGACCTTTGACTGACCTTGACGGCTTGTTAGCCAAGAGGTCTGGATTTTGAGCTTTTTGACTGGCCTTGACGACTTGTTAGCCAAAGGAGCTCGGGATTTGACTTTTGACTGGCCTTGAAGGCTTGTTAGCCAAAAGACATGGGTTTCGACCTTCGACTGGCCTTGACGGCTTGTTAGCCAAGAGGTCTGGATTTTGAGCTTTTTGACTGGCCTTGACGGCTTATTAGCCAAAGAAGCTTGGGATTTGACTTTTGATTGGCCTTGACGGCTTGTTAGCCAAAAGACATGGGTTTCGACCTTTGACTGGCCTTGACGGCTTGTTAGCCAAGAGGTCTGGATTTTGAGCTTTTCGACTGGCGATGACGGCTTGTTAGCCAAAGAAGCTCGGGATTTGACTTTTGACTGGCCTTGACGGCTTGTTAGCCAAAAGACATAGATTTCGACCTTTGACTGGGCTTGACGGCTTGTTAACCAAGAGGTCTGGATTTTGAGCTTTTTGACTGGCCTTGACGGCTTGTTAGCCAAAGAAGCTCGAGATTTGACTTTTGACTGGCCTTGAGGGCTTGTTAGCCAAAAGACGTGGGTTTGGCTCTTTTTTTTTGGAATGAGAGCTTTCTCTTTTGTTTGGGTTCTCCTTCTCTCTCTTTCTTCGAGCAGAGTTCGAGTTTCCCACACTTCTTATAAGGGCAGAAAGACACAATCATCGTTGTCTCGGTCGTAGCCCCTGAATTTGATTATTCATTCGAATGAACTTAGGGGTTGTTTCGTCATTGACAACTCTTGTGTCTTTCCTTTTATAAGGAATGCAGGATAACTCAATCTCGCTCTAAGAAAGGTCGAGAGAGTACGCCCCCTTTTTTTTGACATACCAATTGTGATGCCCTTTTTGGGTTTTCACCACAATTAGCCCCCTCTTACTTTTGTCTGCACGTCCTTTCGGGTTTTCATGTAGCGGGGTTTCCCATTTTTACCTGGGGAGCCCTTTCGGGTTTTCACATCAGTTGGGTTTTTAGGCCTTTTTGCTCTTGATCCATCTTAAAGGAGTAATGAATCAAGTCTGCCGGGACACCTCGTTTTTAAGCCCCATTTTTTTTCATTCATTTGGAAGATCTTGCAGCGAGATCACTTCTATATCTTTAGTGTGTACCAGAGCCGAATCCACCTGTTGCATTGTGTAGATGTACTCACACTCGGGAGTATGGTGCAGTTTCATGTGTCTTCCATTTAAAGGCGGAAACATAACATTTCCCTTTTGGTCAACTACTGTGTAGGCACCACCTTCAAACACTTTGTCAACCACAAATGGGCCAAGCCAATTGGCTATGAATTTGCTTTTGGGTCGAGAGACCATGACGTCTTTCTGCTTGACCATGACGAGATCTCCCTTTTTAAAAGCTCTTTCTTTCACTAGCTTGTCAAAAGCGCGGGACATCCGTGCTTGATAATTTTAAAGACGTTGGTATGCAACCAAATGTTTTTCTTCCAAATTTGACAACTCTTCAAGCTGTCTTTCAATTTCGCTCCCCTCGTTAGTAGGGAGCCCGTAGTGGAGAGCTACCCTATAAGATGAGAGCTCAATTTCAACAGGAATGACTGCTTCGGTCCCATAGACTAGGGAAAAGGGCGAGCATCCTGTAGGAGTTTTTTAGACAGTGCGATAGGCCCATTAGGGCTTCATGCATCTTTTCGTCCCAATCGCGCTTTCGGCCATTTACCAATTTGACCATGAGCTTGCATAAAGTTTTGTTGAAGGCTTCAGCTAACCCGTTGGCTTGAGGGTAATAAACCATTGATGTCCTCCACTTGATATGGAATTTTGCTATCAATTTGTATATTGTCTGATTTTTGAATGGAGTGCCATTATCAGATATGATTCGACTCAGAACTCCGAATCGATATATGATGTGGTGTTGAACAAAGCGAGCCGCCGCTTCTCCGGTAGTTTCTTTCAAAGGTATGGCCTCAGCCCATCTTGAGAAATAATCTGTGGCAGCAAGTATGTATTTGTATCCCTTGGATGATGTGGGGAGGGGACCCACTATGTCCATTCCCCATTCAGCAAATAGCCATGTAGGCGTTGTTAGATGGAGTTTCCTTGGCGGTTTTCTTGGCACGGGCCCATAGGCTTGGCATTGGGGGCAGGTTCGAGCAAATCGCTCGCAATCTGCAAACATTGTTGGCCAATAGAAGCCTTTGCTTTTTATGTTGATTTTCATTTTTTGAGCCAGATTGGTGGGCTCCACACAGTCCTGCATGTACCTCCCGCATGACCATCTTGGCTTCTTTTAGAGAGAGGCATCTCAGCAGTACCGACTTATCCTTTTCAGGTGTGAACTTATATACTGTGTCTTTTATCAATTTGTAGGAAGTAGCTCTTCGCAGCAATTGCACTCGCTCCCCTCTTTTGTCTAGTAGCCAGCCATTTTTGATCTTAATAATGGGAATACGCCAATCATCTTCTTCTTGACCTTCATTTTCTTCCAGTGCATTAGTCTTAAAGGTTGAGAGACCATCATGGCGATTTAGGGTGCTTGGAAGCAATCTTCTATTTTTTATGGTAATTCCCAATTCACCTTCCGTGGGAAGTTTAAGGGCAGATGCGAGCTTGGCCAATACATCGGCCTACGAGTTTTGACTCCTTCTAACATGTTCTATTTTGAAGTGGTAGAACCTGTCGCTGAGCCTTGTAGGTTGTAGCCGCCTCAAAGTAGGCTTTTAATTCTTCTTTTCAGACTTCAAAAATGCCCAACATTTGTCTGACGACCAGCAATGAATCGCCAAAAGCTTCAATACATCTTATGCCCATTTCCAGGGCAATTTCCAAGCCAACTATGAGAGCTTCATATTCTGCTTCATTATTTATGAGGGATTCCATCAGAGCACAAGTAATGCAATATCCCTTTTTCTGGGGTCACAAAGACAATTCCTGCCCTTTCCATATTTGTTGATGTGCCATCAGTCTTAAGAGAAGCTCGTGCAGCCCCATCAAAATATAATTGCCAATATTCAACTTGAGTTTCATATGCTACATGTTTCTTGAGCGGGGAGCACCTCCTCGTCAATCAATTCTGTATTCAGGGGGGAGTCTTTTGATACTGGATGGGTTACTTAGGGAGATCAGCTGCCCCCTCAAAGTATAGTCTAGCATCAGCTAAATGGCATTCATACACTTTAAATGGTTCTAGGTCTGCAAAGACCCGATGTTGCTCGCCCCCTTTTGTGTATTTTAGGCATTGATGGAGAGTGGACGACATCACTAAGTTTTTATGTAGCCATTGTAACGACCCGAGAACCCGACCCTCGGCCCACGCCGAGGACCGGATTTTCGCAGTCGCCGCCCACGGATCCAGGGACCCAGAAGGGCTATAATCTACGTCTAACAGGATATGTAACGGAAGTAAACGTCAACTGCTCATCTAGAAGTGTACGTGCGGAAACAGAAAAGAGAGTGAGACCACTACATACCACTCTAAGTACAGTCCCAATGCATGCACACTAGTACAAGTAAAAGGCAGAGGAAGAACAAGTCCCTTAGGGGCATACCCCGAGGGTGACGTACACTGAAAAAGGGGAACCACTGCTAGCTACGGGGACTCTGACTACCACCCCGTCTCCTCCGCCCGGCGCGCGCCCTGCCGCTGCTGAGAAGTCTCACCTGGGAAAAGGAGGGATGAGCTTCACAACAAAAGCTCAGTAGGGACTACCAATCTCCTACTGGCTCTAAACAGACAGGAGAATATAAATATCAAATGAATGACAACAGTTTATATCTTCTACCTACAATGGAAATGCGGAAGCGAAACTACAACTAGCACGGCACGGAAAGTACACACGGTCGGAAACTCCGTACGACTGCTCGTCGTGACCACCACACGGCTAGCGAACACAGAAGGAGGGAACTCCGCCTGGACAAAGAACACTAGCTACGGAAACACTACCACTAGTCATGGTCAGGTGCGTCCACCGACGTCTTATCCTCGACCCGGGTCCTGACCCTCACATCTCGTCAGAGCGAGGCAGGACACAAGTAACACAACAGTAACCGCCGTAGTCTGGCCGGACTACGGTCCTACACCTGACCTCTCCAAACAGTTCCGGGGCAGTAAGGAGCGAGGCAATGAGAAGAAGGACTGGCTGGCCTGCGCCGGGTAGAACTCCTAACTATCCTCGGCGTCCTAGACCACCCACGAGAGCTCTGCAAGTGACTCACACGCCACTGTCCTAACCACCGTTTTCCCTTAAGCTCCAGAGTCTGCCTGGTGGCTGCCAACTCGAGCACACGCGTAGCCCAGAGTACTCCCTCAATAGGCTCCCGAGGATGGGGGTCCCAGGCAACGGTAACAATCTCTCACACGGGACAAGCCCTCAAGTGCCGAGCACCGGGCGAAAGACTAGTGTGATGATCAGTCTGTCCCCATGCAATTTTAATTAATTGTATATATATACATATTTTGATGATTAACAAAACCAAACAAGAATTTATCAATTATATCTGCTGAATATCTCATAAGTCTGAAGTACAGGAAAAATCATCGAAGTCAAACAAGCCAATAAAGGTATGCATTACTACTCTGAAGCTTTAATCTTCTCAAACATGAGACTTCTCTAAGTCCATATCGATTTCTGTTAAAGTTCATAACGATTCTCTTATGAGACTGAAAAGTCATGTCGTTTCAATCAAGTCGATGTCATAACGACTTCATAAGTGATCATAACGATTTCTTTAGAACTCGCAACGACTTGCTTGTTGTAACGACTTCATAAGTTATCATAACGATTTCTTTAGAACTCGCAACGACTTGCTTGTCATAACGACTTCATAAGTGATCATAACGATTTCTTTAGAACTCGCAACGACTTGCTTGTTGTAACGACTTCATAAGTTATCATAACGATTTCTTTAGAACTCGCAACGACTTACTTGTTGTAACGACTTCATAAGTGATCATAACGATTTCTTTAGAACTCGCAACGACTTGCTTGTTGTAACGACTTCATAAGTTATCATAACGATTTCTTTAGAACTCGCAACGACTTGCTTGTTGTAACGACTTCATAAGTTATCACAACGATTTCTTTGATACTCGTAACGACTTGCTAGCCGCAACGATTTCTTTAGTTCTCGTAACGACTTCTTTGATACTCGTAACGACTTGCTAGCCGCAACGATTTCTTTAGTTCTTGTAACGACTTCTTTGATACTCGTAACGACCTGCTAGCCGCAACGACTTCTTTAGTTCTCGTAACGATTTCTTTAATACTCGTAACGACTTGCTAGCCGCAACGACTTCTTTAGTTCTCGTAACGATTTCTTTAATACTCGTAACGACTTGCTAGCCGCAACGACTTCTTTAGTTCTCGTAATGATTTCTTTAATACTCATAACGACTTGCTTTGTGTAACGATTTGTTAAGTGTTTCACATCGACTTCTTTAGAATCAAAATGACTTGCCATAATTCATAACGATTTCCTATATCCTCTGTCATAGAACGATTTGCTATAACTCATAACGATTTCATAAGTCATATAGTCTTCAACGTCATATTTTGATATCTTATTCATCTTAAAGTATTTACCAGTCAAAATCCAAGTAGACATCTATCTGACGCTTTTGCATTTATGAGATCTGAACGTATCTCTGCATGCATGCAGACTATATCTTCCTTTATCGTGCTTAGTCTGATAACGTCCTTTAGACTTAAGCCAGTTGGTATTACTATTTTCTTGACTATTGCTACTGACGTTGACTGATATCAGAGACAGCCTATCGGTTTGCTGTTTGAGCTTGACATCTGTGCAGACCTTTGATGTAACTTCATTGTACAACGTTAGACAAATAAAAGCCAACGGATCTCTGTGAAGATTTCATCTCTATGCGTGCTCAAGTGATCAAAAGACTGAGACAGAAAGCTTCCAAGACTCCAGATGTCATTCAGTCTAACGGCTACTCAAGAGAGAGACAACGATCTCTTCAACGACTAGATTTCAAATTGAAGATATATATACAAGACAGAAGAATAGAAGGATATCGCATCGAAAGACTATTTTTGAAATTCTTCTGAAGAAATTCAAGAGCCAAGATCCTTCACTCCGCTTTTGCTCTTTTGCTCTCCGCTTGTTCTTGTGAAAATCTTGAGAGAGCCTGTTCAGTTCTGAGAGTGTGAATAGTTCTTAATCTCTTCGCTCTCAGTTCTAGTTGCTTCAGATCCTCTCTTGTCAAGAGCTGGATCTAGGGGCGTGAAAGTATGTTTTTCATTCTTCTCTGTGCTGTTCCCTTCGGGTGTGAAGGAAGACCTGGTGGTATCCAGGGTGTTGCTCCCTTTGGTTGTAAAGGAAGACCTGGTGGCATCCAGGGTGTTGTTCCCTTCGTGTGTGAAGGAAGACCAGCTAAGCTGGGTGTTGTAGCGTCCTTAGGGGGACTGTACCCTAGTTAGTGCAATCCTGAGTTGTTGCTCAGGGACTGGACGTAGGACTCCTAAGAAAAGGAAGTCCGAACCAGGATAATCCTTGTGTTGTGTGATTGTCTTCATTGCGTAATTGTTATTTAAACTAACAAGTAACTAACGTAGTTCGAAGATCGTTTGTGTGATTGTTTTTTGTTACAGGTATCTCCTAGATTGAATTTATAAAAACCCATTCACCCCCCCTCTGGGCTTGTCAACAGGGCAACATAGTGTAGACCGCACTAGGGAACTAGCACAGGTGCCACGGGTACAGTAAAAGGAACGGAAACGGCGAAGACCAGGAACCTGTCTTACAGTTGGGGTCGCGACATATCGAACCGTCGCAACTAGGTCGCGACACCAAAGAGCGTCGCGATCTCGACGACTTCCACGAGCGTCACGATCTCGTCGCCACCGGCCAGGCCGTCCCGACCAGATCGCGACCTCCACGAGCGTCGCGTTCACAGACAGAGGGGGGTTCCGGAGCAACCCCTCCGGGAACCACCCCAAAAATGGGGAAACAACCACACAAGGGAGAGGGGATCATGCTCAACATGCTAGAAAGTTAGTAAAGCATCCAAACCACCCTTAAAAACCCCACGAACATGAATCTACACTCGAAGGGAAACCTCACTCAACCTCGAGCATGGAGTTCTCACACTCCCCAAGGCCCAAACCTAGAGAAACCACGCTTTAGAGGGGGAAGGGAGCATGCTTAGGGCGAGAGGATCAAGAGTCCCTACCTCCACACGAAGAACGAACCTGTTAGGGCCTTCTCGTAGGAAAGGACGCCTCCTCCTCGCTCCAAACGGCACGAACACGTCCCCTGCACGAGCGGGACGACACCACCTTAGCATAGACGCCTCAAGCACCACGATCTGCCAAGAAACCGCACGAGAACTCGAGAGGGGAAAGAGAGGGGGAAAAGACATGTCGCGATAAGACTCTCGTCGCGACGGTCGTCTCTGTCGCGACCCCAAAAAGTAGGTCAAAACTTCGAAGACTGGGAAAGCGATCGCGACGGGTGCCCACGTCGCGTTCACGCGCGTACGCCTGACACCCGACAGAGCCGTTCTGACAGAAAGGACACCGGTCACGTCTGTCAGAAGGGCCATCGCGACGCCATCGGACGTCGCGACCACAACGCGACGGCCATACCGTCGCAACCAAAATGCGACAGCCCTAGTCATCGCGACCCGAACCTTATTGCGACGGCCTCCCTGTCGTGACCACGTCGCGACTAGGGAGCATGTCGCGACCCTGAGGATGGGGCCACAGGGCCCAAGGGGGCCGGGTCTTACATCCCACCCACCTTAAGACATTTCGTCCTCGAAATAAAAACAACTCGGTCTCAAACCGGAAAGCAGTACGAGAAGAAGTAACATACCAATCAATCAAACAAATAGGGAAACTGCTCCAACATCTCATTCTCGCGCTCCCAGGTGGCCTCGCCACCAACGCGGTTTTGCCAAACGACCTTCACCAGAGGAATCTGCTTCCGGCGCAACTGCTGAACTCTGCGGTCGACAACGCTGACTGGGTACTCTGGCACTGACAAGTCTGGCGCTACCTCCAGCTGTGAGTAGTCCAACACGTGCGAAGGATCTGCGACGTACCTCCTGAGCTGCGAAACGTGAAACACACTGTGCACACCTGCTAGCTCTGCTGGAAGACTCAACCTGTAAGCCACCTCGCCGACCCTCTCGGTGATAGGGAAAGGCCCGACTTACCTCGGACTGAGCTTCCCCTTTCTGCCAAACCTCATGACGCCCTTGGTCGGCGAGACCCGCAAGAAAACAAGGTCACCAACACTGAACTGTAACAGTCTCCTGCGGATGTCTGCGTAACTCTTCTGTCTGCTCTGTACTGCCCGAAGCCTCTGTCTGATCAGACTGACCAACTGTAACGACCCGAGAACCCGACCCTCGGCCCACGCTGAGGACCCGATTTTCGCGGTCGCCGCCCACGGATCCAGGGACCCGGAAGGGCTATAATCTACGTCTAATAGGATATGTAACGGAAGTAAACGTCAACTGCTCATCTAGAAGTGTACGTGCGGAAACAGAAAAGAGAGTGAGACCACCACGTACCACTCTAAGTACAGTCCCAATGCACGCACGCTAGTACAAGTAAAAGGCAGGGGAAGAACAAGTCCCTTAGGGGCATACCCCAAGGGTGACGTACACTGAGAAAGGGGAACCACTGCTAGCTACGGGGACTCTGACTACCGCCCTGTCTCCTCCGCCCGGCGCGCGCCCTGCCTCTGCTAAGAAGTCTCACCTGGGAAAAGGAGGGATGAGCTTCACAATAGAAGCTCAGTAGGGACTACCAATCTCCTACTGGCTCTAAACAGGCAGGAGAATATAAATATCAAATGAATGACAGCAGTTTATATCTTCTACCAACAAATGGAAGTGCGGAAGCGAAACTACAACTAGCACGGTACGGAAAGTACACACAGTCGGAAACTCCGTACGACTGCTCGTCGTGACCACCACACAGCTAGCGAACGCAGATGGAGGGAACTCCGCCTGGACAAAGAACACTAGCTATGGAAGCACTACTACTAGTCACGGTCAGGTGCGTCCACCGACGTCTTATCCTCGACCCGGGTCCTGACCCTCACGTCTCGTCAGAGCGAGGTAGGACACAAGTAACACAACAGTAACTGCCATAGTCTGGTCGGACTACGGTCCCACGCCTGACCTCTCCAAACGGTTTCGGGGCCGTAAGGAGCGAGGCAGTGAGAAGAAGGACTGGCTGGCCTATGCCGGGTAGAACTCCTAACTGTCCTCGGCGTCCTAGACCACCCACGAGAGCTCTGCAAGTGACTCACACGCCACTATCCTAACCACCATTTTCCCCTAAGCTCCAGAGCCTGCCTGGTGGCTGCCAACTCGAGCACACTCATAGCCCGGATTACTCCCTCAACAGGCTCCCAAGGATGGGGGTCCCAGGCAACGGTAACAACCTCTCACACGGGACAAGCCCTCAAGTGCCGAGCACCGGGCGAAAGACTAGTGTAGACCGCACTAGGGAACTAGCACAGGTGCCACGGGTACAGTAAAAGGAACGGAAACGGTGAAGACCAGGAACCTGTCTCACGGTTGGGGTCGCGACGTATCGGACTGTCGTGACTAGGTTGTGACACCAAAGAGCGTCGCGATCTCATTGTGACCGGCTAGACCGTCGCGACCAGATCGCGACTTCCACGAGCGTCGCCATCTCATCGTGACCGGCCAGGCCGTCGCGACCAGATCGCGACCTCCACGAGCGTCGCGTTCACAGACAGAGGGGGGTTCCGGAGCAACCCCTCCGAGAACCACCCCAAAAACGGGGAAACAACCACACAAGGGGGAGGGGATCATGCTCAACATGCTAGAAAGCTAGTAAAGCATCCAAACCACCCTTAAAAACCCAACGAACATGAATCTACACTCGAAGGGAAACCTCACTCAACCTCGAGCATGGAGTTCTCACACTCCCCAAGCCCCAAACCACAGAGAAGCCACGCTTTAGAGGGGGAAGGGAGCATGCTTAGGGCGAGAGGATCAAGAGTCCCTACCTCCACACGAAGAACGAACCCGTTAGGGCCTTCTCGTAGGAAAGGACGCCTCCTCCTCGCTCCAAACGGCACGAACACGTCCCCTGCACGAGCGGGATGACACCACCTTAGCACAGACGCCTCAAGCACCATGATCCGCCAAGAAACCGCATGAGAACTCGAGAGGGGAAGGAGAGCGGGAAAAGAGAGCTGAGAGGGCGAGAGGGGGAAATGGGGCGCGGCCTTGGGTTTTAACCCGGCGGCCCCCAGAACACGACGGAACGACATGTCGCGATAAGACTCTCGTCGCGATGCCCCTAGGTGTCGCGACCTTATCGCGACGGTCGCCTCTGTCGCGACCCCAAAAAGTAGGTCAAAACCTCGAAGACCGGGAAAGCGATCGCGACGGGTGCCCACGTCACGTTCACACGCGTGCGCTTGACACCTGACAGAGCCGTTCTGACAGAAAGGACACCGGTCACGTCTGTCAGAAGGGCCGTCGCGATGCCATCGGATGTCGCGACCACAACGCGACAGCCCTTGTCGTCGCGACCCGAACCTTGTCGCGATGGCCTCCCTGTTGCGACCACGTCGCGACCAGGGAGCATGTCGCGACCCTGAGGACGGGGCCACAAGGCCCAAGGGGGCCGGGTCTTACAGCCATGGTCGCCCCAAGAGGGCTTTAAAAGAAGTATTAGTGTCAACCACATAGAATACAACCTTTGTCACAAATCGCCTAGGACTAGGTCCACATCCACACGCCCCAGGGCTTCTTCAGAGTCATGATTGAATTCCTCTATCTTGACTCCTTCCACCTTATGTAAATAAGGTGTAAGGAACAGATTATGAAATGTTTTTAGCGGGATAATGTTCACTGCGGAACCAGCATCGACCCGAATACGGTCTAATTCCGGCCCATTTATCTGCCCCCTCATGTACCGAGGCCTATTGTGACAGGGAGAGGGTAGTAGCATATCATCCTCTGTGAAGGTCACAGAAGCCGTTAATGCTTCATATATATTTTCTTTCATTTCTGCCACATGGGCCTCATAGGCTTCTGGCTCCTGCAATGCTGCAATGAAAGCCTCACACAATTCTTTGCTCAATGCTAAGGCATCCCAAATACTATGGTTGGTCGGGAACCTCCCCAATGCTTGGAGAACCTTTCGATTAGCTCTATCTTTGGACTTTTTGAAGGGGGGCATTATTCCTGCCAAGCTTTTGGGTGCTTGTGATGGAAGGGGAATTGCGACGCCGCCACTTATCCCCTCTTCTTGTTCTTTTTCTAGCAGCAGCTTTTCAGTTACGAGAGGTATCAAGTCTTCTACCCTCTCTTTGATTGGTGCTTGAGAAGGTCTTTCATTCATTGCCACTGCGGGCATTGACCTATTTGCTTCAACAGCAGGTTCTTCCTCCTCGTCGGACGGCAGGAAGACATACTCATCACCTTTTATTTGGGGTGCAGGGACAGGCCCTGGTTTTTCCCCTCTGAAGTATATGACCTTCTGGGGTGGCTTATTTCTTTGATAAGTTTTGAATGGCTTTCTAGCTTCAGGGGATACACAACGGATCCCTGATTTGGATTGTTCCCCTGCTTGAGAGGTAAACACATAGGTCATATTGCATGAGAATGTCTGCACTTTGTCGATTAAGTCTTCAACGGTGCAGTCAGTTCCCCAGAACATTTCAGTTTCACTGACAGAGGAAAGGACACCCTCATCTTTTTGTATATGCTCTTACAGCCCCATAAGCCATTTCTTCAAGTGCACTTTACGCTCCAGTTCTTCCCATGGTATGTATTTTTCCAGGGGGGTTGCCTTGGTTGGCAACATTTGTTGATATTCTTCAAGTTCATCAATCAACCCCTGGAGCCTTTTGAGAGGACCATTGACTTCATATGCTGTGGAAGTCTCACAAACCTTGGCTTCCCTATTCATTTTCCTTTTCTCGTTCTTCTTTTGATTCTTGATTCTCCTTCCTAAGACTGTCAATTCTTGCAGAGTTTTTTCTTTTGCTGTCTCCTTGGGTGGGGTGGCTCCACCGGGATAGAATTTCCTGGGTTGTTGCTTTCTTTGAGGTTTCTTAGGGGCTGACCTCTTGCTTGTATTCACCCGGGTCCAGCCTGCTTCCTCCTGCTGGTTGTGGAATGTTGCATTAATAGCCTTTTGCACCATATCATTTGAGAGCTGTTGATATGCGGCAAATCTTGGGAGTGTTGTCGGCTGCTCAACTTGGGCCACTTCTGTTTGAGTTGTGGCATGGATTACATTTGCCTTGAATGTGAGCTTTGGTTGTTTATGTGGTTGAGGTGGGTTTACCAAGTGCTCAGCCATGTCAATGATTCCTGCTTGAATTAGTTTTTCTGTCTGATTTTTTAGCAGATAACAAGTTTCCAAAGTATGGCCCAGCATACGATGGTACGCGCAATAATTGGGCTTGTCCATCATTGTTGCTTCTTCTGGGCGCTTAGGCTCTGGGAGAGTAATTAGATTCTCTTGGAGACATATGTCCAACAATTCTCTGGTGTGCTCCCTAGTAAATGAATAAGGAGCACTGAGCCTTTCAGCCAACGAAAGTGTTGATCATTTTTCATCTTTATGAGTATTTAAAGGAGTGGACGCCTCACCCTTGCCCCCTTTTCTGCCAAGAGCTGACGAGAAGGCTACAACATTCACTTCTCGCGATTCCGAGCCTTTATCTTTTGGCAGTTTGCCTTTTCCAAACATCGTGGTTGGATTTTCTGCAAAGAAGATTTCTATCTCTGCTACTGTGTTGTTGAGGTGTTCAAATGTCCGGATATTAGCCCCTAAGAGCTTTTCCTTGATTTCCGGCTTCAGACTTCTTTGGCATAGCTTCACCGTGTCTTCATGTGTCGGTGGTTGTTCACATTTCATGCTCATATCACGCCATCTTTTGATGAAGTCTAGAGCAAACTCATTTTTGTTTTGTTTTAGAGATATGAGCTCTGCTAGGGTGACTCTTCTTTCTGTCACTCGGAAGCGTTCGAAGAATTTTCTTTGCATGTCTTCCCAACCAACCATTGAGTTGGGCTTCAATCGGGCATACCACTGAAAGGCTGGCCCAGTAAGGGATGTTGAAAACTACCTCAAGAGGTATGACTCTTCCGTTGCCAATTCTCCCATGATGCTCATATAATGAGCTATATGTTCATGAGGTGACCCATCCCCATTGAATTTTGAGAATTTAGGGATTTTTGGGTGTTCTGCTGGGAGCTTTTTAAAGAGATGGTGTACAGGGTATGGTACCCTATACAGGTCATAGGTGGCAGACCCCTTGTTCTGCTCAGCTATCTTTGCTTCAATTATTTGTTCAATCATGGCTCTCTGAGAGACCATTGCTCCTTCAAATGAAGTATTTAATTGTGGTGCATCATGCCTTTGTTCTGTGACATGCACCTCTTGGGTTTCCTCATGGCTTGAATTTGGATTTTCAATTGGTTGCCTAAACGTGAATTCCGTACGGGGTGTACTTGGTAGCATATTCCCAGGCTGGGGTGCCACTGTAGGCAATGATGGCGGGCTTATTTGTTGAAGTTGCTGAGGCTGCAGTATTTGTTGTGTCGACTGCGGAGGCTATTTTGGTGGTGATGGTTGTGGTGGCGATGGCGCCGCCATTCCCATTTCTTGCATAAGGCTTTCTAACATAGCCTTTAGCTTCTGATTTTCTTGCATTACCATTTCTAAATTTGGCAATGAGGGTACCCTGATATTAGGGTTTTCAGAAGATCGACTCTGATCCAGAGGGTGATTTGATGTGGTGGCAATGTCAGCAGCCCCCATGCCTCCTTCGTTCTGAGGTGGTTAAGTCCACCTCCACATTTACCTGGTCAAGCCAGGCTCGAGCTTGGTCTCTTCTACGACTAGATATCATGGGATGCTGCTCCATATTTAAGGTTTTTGCCTGGTCAGCTATTGCAGGTAGATTGATGTTAGAGGTATAGCATGTGTATATCCTCATGCCTTCTTCAGTGATCTGTACTGTTCTTCTCTTCTTCTGCCTAGGGCGTACAGTGGCCCCCAGGCGTTGGAAAACTGATCTTCTAGGGATATCATCATCCCTCTTGTGTTCTTCTGACTTGAAATTTTGCCTTGTCTCCAGACTTGCTTGTCTTCTTTCTTGATATACCCTTTTCTTTTAGATCCTCTTTGCAGATCAACTGGTAAATGAGGGGTGCATCCTTTAGTTTGAGACTCTTTGGAAGACACCCTTTGTTTGTTTGGGACATTTCTTCTTCCGAAGGTTTGCCACTTTGTCGGGTCTTGCTTCATGACCACTCTTGCATTCTTTCGCCCTATTAGAGACTCTAGGGACCTTGTCCTTCGAAGTTCTTGGGCTTCTTCTTTGGTGACCCACACCCGTTTAACACGAGGTGGGCTATATATTTCATTATTTCCAACATTGGCTTTGTATTTCTTGTAGCCAATTTTGTCACATTTGTGGTTCTTGGTTTCAGCTCTCATCCATTGCTTCTTCACTTTTTTCACTTTGAAACTTGGCTTGTCTTGCCGCACTTTAGGCAGTATACCGAAACTGTTCTTTACCGGTACAGTAGCTACATGCCGCTCCAGTATCATTAGGGTCTCACTCCCGTCCAGGCGGATCCGGAGATCGCCAACTCGGACAATCTTGCCAGAACCTGAAATGCCATGTGTATTGGGCTTATGGCGAGACTTGCGCCTTTTGTTCTTTCCAGTAGTTGGAGTATTGACAAAGTTGATAGCATAGGTTGCAAACATCTGTATCAAGTTGGCCTCCTGAGCTTGAGGCTCTTCTTTTGCATGTTTTGCTTCATGGACCTTGGTAGTAGTAGGTAGTACGGTCGGTATCACGCCAAGGAAATAAGAGGACTCCACCAATGGCGGGAAATCTCCAAACCTGGTTGGTGTGGTGAGATAGCCATTCCTTACGTGGTCCTGGACCACCAGTGGGCCGAAGAACATGCCCGGAGTATAAGCAGTAGCAGCCATCGCAGAGCTTTGACCTGCACAAAAATTAAAATGTGAGTACATCTTATTATTAGGGTGTTGTCTGGTGGAGAGATGAAGGGAAGGGAGGTCCACAGTAGAGTCGCCATCTCTGTGAGAATCATTTTTTTAAACTACTTTAAAATTTTTAATTTATCTTTGGATTTGATTTATTTGGTTTTTATTTATTTACATGGACATGGTCTTATCTAGTTCGTTTGACCTCCCCCACTAACCTCAGTTAGTGTTAATTATATCAGCACAAAGGCTAAACACTCTTGATTAACCATCAGACAACCTCTTTGAAATAGAAGAGTGTAACCCACAATTGAATGACATGAATTGTATATGAAAGAAAACAAAGTTACGAGCATGCAATCTATTTTTTTTGGATTTTTTAATATTTATTTAAATTTTATTGATTTTTAATTCATTTTCTCATTTTTTGGATATTTTTAAAATTATTTCATTTATTTAATTTGTTTCGTCATTTATTTATTTAAAATATGATTATGTGAATTAAATTAATGTTTTCATTTATTTATTTGATTTAAAAGGAGATTAACTTAAGGTGGATGAAAAATGACATTAAACATAACTTGTTTGTTATTTTTAAATTACGGTAAATTAAACAACAATGTTTGTGAAATATTTTACTAAAGTTTGTTGAAAAATTGGTTGATTTTGATTAAGAAATCAAGAGGTGAAGAGTTTGAAATAAACGTGACATAACATGCAATTATCCATATAGTGCATAATTAAATAAGTGAGATTAGCCCAATGGGCCCATTAAGAATCACACGTAAGGATATACCACAGACCGGCCCATTAACTATCATTAGGCCCATTAAGCATGAAGCATCATGGTCATTTAATAGATCATGGCATAAAAAGGCCCAATAAGCAATTCGAGGCCCAATAAGGAAGCCCAATGGACCTTGCTTAAGACTTGAGAAAATCAAAATTGTGCCTTGCACAATATTCTTTAGGACTACCTTGTAGACCCTTCTCCCAGACTGCCTTGCAGTCTTTCTCAGAGCCTTGCTCTGTTCAAGCTTCCGAAAAATCCCCCTTCTAACTTGGGGCGCCCCCCTCCTTATATAGTGGAAGGAGGAGAGACCACCACCGGGACGTTTGTGTACCTCCACCGGGAGGTTTGCGTTCCTCCCCCAGGAGGTTTACGTAACTCCACCGGGAGGTTTGATTTGGTAATTTTCACTTTAGCCCCTGACCATTTTTCTTCTTTCTTTTCTTCCCCTTTCCTTTCTTAGTTCGCCCCCCCCCCGTTGGCCTCTGCGACAGAACAGAGGAAGAGGAGGTGCGCAGCCTCCTTCCTCTTCCACCCTCCTTGCTCGATGGCGGCCCATCCAAGGGATAGCAGTGGCGGCGGCGACAGCAGCGGTAGCAGGAGTCAGCAGCGACAGCAGTAGTGGGGGCCGGCGGCGGCCACCCCAGTCGGCGGCGGGGACTGGGCCAGCAAGCGGCAGCGGCTGCAGGGCCCTCTCCCCCTCCTCCGCCTCTTCTTCTTCCTCCCACAGTGGTTGGGCCAGGCAGAGGAGGTGACTGGGGAAGGTGCAGGCGAATGGGGAAGAAGGGCACGGCGATGGCCCTAGGAGAAGGCAGACACGGTAGTGGCCTGGCCTTCTTCCTCTTCCACCGGTGGCAGTGGGTAGAGGTGAGATCGCACCCCCCTTCTTCCTTCCTTTCTCTTTTTTTCTTCTTTTTTTTTTCTTTTCTTGGGGGGGGGGGGGGGCAGGCAAAATCCGGTGCAACAGTGGCATACCGAACCGGTTCGATCCGGTACGCCCAACAGTGTCTCAAACTATAAAGTTTGTTCATTTGCAGTTATACCCAGTGTTTGGCAAGGCGAATCGAATCGGCCCGATTCGTGATTCGCATGATTTGCCCAAGCCGCTCGCGGACCGGCCGATTCGAGCGCATCGGGCTCGATTCGGTGTCGATTCGATCCACCACTGATCCGACCCGATTCGCTATGTGGATCCGATGCGATCCGCCACGGTCGACACCCTTAAGGGTCGACCGACACCCTGCGAAATGGGACTGTGCAGTCCCGATTCGCATTTCACGCCGAAAACCCTTTTTTCTCCCCTCTTTCCCCTATTCTCCTCAAGGAAACCTTAGATCTACACTCTAAGAGACCTAAGGAGGCTTCCTATGTGGATTTGAAGGTGTTTGGAGGCTTTCTTGGGTTGTTTTCATCCTTCTCTTCACCTATTTCACTGTTTTGAAGGTAACCCACCATGTATGTTTCATGTTTTGATTTTTTTTGTTGATGTATAGGAAATATATTTATGGGAAATGATGTTGCAAGTGATTAGTGTTCACTTGCAACCATTTCTCCCTTGAATCTACAATTTTTGCACATAGATTTGGTCATTTTTTTTAAATTTTGAATTTCTAAAATTATTATTTTTTAAATTGCAACCTATGAGCATTTCATAGCAATGCAACTTACAATGTCTAACTTATTGTTGGAAATTGTTTGCATGTAAAACCAATGTAATTTTTTTTTAGTCTGAAATGTAATGTCTATTTGTTTTATGTAGATGCCACCGAAGAAGGGCAACAGTGAGGACATTGGGTGGCAGCATGGGACCTCATTGGGCAGTAGGCACAATTACAAGTGTAACTACTGCGGCCATACTGGACAATGAGGTGGCGTCTCTTGCTTAAAGAAGCACCTTGCAGGTGGGCGGCTAGCAGGGTACCATGATGTGCAGGGTTGCAAGTCGGTGCCTTCTAAAGTGAAGTGGCTCATGGTTGAACACTTGAAGGGTGTTCGGGCCGAGACTGTAACAAAGAAGGGGGATAGGGAGATGCAGGATAGGATTATCTCAAGAAGGCAGGGAGATGAAGACGACGATGATGAGCTAGAAATTTATGCAAAGCATGTGCCTGATGAACCTCTTAGGCAGAACAGAGTGCAAACCAGGGTTGAGTGATGGGAAGCCGAGCAGAGAGGGAGTTTTGAGGTTGGCAGTGGTAGTGGTGGCAGTGGGTCCAAGGTTGGGGGCGAGGCCCAGTCCCGTCGATTTTCCAATGTGGGGGATTACTTCACTCAAATTCTAGCCAAAGCCCAAGTCCCAGACCAACAAAAAAGGCAAAGGAATAGATCCACAGGTGTGACCTTAGAAGAGGTGGATCCTAATATATATTTTCAGGAGTATGGCAATCAAAGCAGAATTGAGGATGCATACAACCAACAAGGGCCTAGATACAAAGTGGGTCATGCAGTGGTAAATTGGTAGCATTATTCAGACATTTCATTCAATGCAGCTAATAGCCCATATTATAAAACCATGACCCAGGAGGTACAACGCTATGGGCTTTATGTGCAATCTCCCTTATTAAGAGACTTGACATGGAGATATCTAGATGAAGAAGTACATGAGATCAAGTCATATATCCAAAGCTTCAACAAAAGTGGGAGAAATATGGTTGTATATTGATGTGTGCTGGTTGGTGTGAGAATATTTTTTAACACTTAAAATTTTTAAATTTTATCTTTGAATTTGATTTATTTGGATTTTTATTTATTTACATGGACATGGTCTTATTTAGTTCATTTGACCTCCCCCACTAACTGTGGTTAGTGTTAATTATATCAGCACAAAGGCTGAATATCCTTGATTAGCCATCAGACAGACCCGTTGAAATAAAAGAACGTGACTCACAGTTGCAAACATGCAGTTTATTTATTTTTTTTGAATTTTCTGATATTTATTTCATTTTTATTGATTTTTAAATTCATTTTCTCATTTTTTGGTATTTTAGAATTATTGATTCCATTTATTTAAACATTTTCGTTATTTATTTATTTAAATTAGGATTATATGGATTAAATTAATATCTTCATTTATTTAGTTGATTTAAATGGGGATTAACTTAAGGTGGATTAAAAATGATGTGAAACATAACTTGTTTGTTGATTTTATGTTATTGAAAATTAAGTAATAATGTTTGTGAAATATTTCGTTAAGGTTTGTCGAAAACTTAGTTGATTTTGGTTAAGAAATTAAGTAGTGCAACATTTTTAAATAAACGTGACATTACATGAAAATAATTTGTATAACGTATGATTAAAAATAGCCCAATAGGCCCATTAAATCACACATGAGAATTTGTCAAATGTCGGCCCAATAAGCACAAAATATCTCAATTAATTGTATGGAAATACAAGTCTGGCCTAATAAGCAGTCCCAGGCCCAATAAGAAAATTGGCCCAATAAGGTAAGCCCAATAGACCTTTTTTTAAAACTTGAGAGAAATAAATCGTGCCATGCACGATGATCTTTAGGGCTGCCTTGCAGACCCTTTTTTTGGACTGCCTTGCAGTCTTTTTTTCCCGAAGCCTTGCTCGGGTTTTCTAGCTCAGAAAACTCTGCTCCTCCCTGGGGAGCCCCCTTCTCCTTATATAGTGGTTGGGCAAAAAACGTCCGGCCGAAAGGTTTATGCACTCTCCTCGGAGGTCTGCACTTCTTTCTAGGGGGTTTTGTGCAAATTTCCAATTGAATATTTACGCTTTAGTCCCCCTTTTTCCTTTTTTCTTTCTATTTTCCCTTTCTGTTTTTCGCTAGGACCTTCCCGATTTTGCTCTGTGCGAAACAGAGCAGGGAGGAGAGGGCGGCTCTGCGCGATCTCCCTCCCCCTCTCTTCCTTCCTGCCGACGAGCAGCAACAGCAGCGACGGGGGAGGCCGGCGCAGCAGCAGCGAGGCAGAGCGGCGGTGGAGGCTGGGCTAGAAGCAGCAACAGCGGGCTGCGGCGGTGAGGCAGCAGCGGCGGCGGCTGTGGCAGCAGCGGCGGGGGAGTGCGGGAGGCGGCGGCGACTGCAGCTGTCAGGCAGAGCGGCAGTGAGCAGTGCCGGCCCCCATCAGGCTCGCCTGTTGGCCTGCACTGCTCCCTCCTTCTTCTTCTTCCGTGGTCAACAGCAAGAGGGGTAAGCATCCAGGTATTGTTCAGCCCTAACTTTGGTTAGATTTTCTTGACTTCAATAACCGTGAAACTCACTTCTACTTATGAGTTTCTGTGATTTTTTTTCCTTGAGTTGTATGCAAATACTTAACAATTGCATCTATTTCATTTATGCATTTTCTCCGCTCATATGTTCTATTATTTTCTGCTTCTTGTGTGAAGTTGAACAGTGAAACAAATATTTTGGCACAACAAATGTCCCCCACACGACATGTAGTCCGTGTCACATCATCGGACAGTTGTCGTGTGTATTTTCTGTGATCATACACTGCTTCAAGATATTCGACTTCATGGCATTTGTGCTTTCCAACATGTAACAATATTTTTTCCTTTTGCTTCTGTCAATACCCAGGCAATTATGGATGTGCGCCGGGGTTCTCGGGGAGGCCGAGGCCGTCGTCCTTATGGTCGGGGACGTGGCCTTGCTATTGTTCGTGCCAGCTCGTCGAGTCCCTCCACATCTCGTCGGAAGATGCCTTTTATGAAGCCCACCCTGGTAACACCTGAACAGCTTTCCGACTTGGATCGGGGTTATGCCCGAATTGCACTATCGCACCTCGACGCAGTGTCTGGCGATTCAGTGCCTATCGACCCAAGATGGGTCCTTTATTGTGATGGACATTTCTACTTTCAGCGTCCTGTTGATTATCCTCGGCATCTTCCATCGGATGAATCTGTTATGGCATTTGTACATTCATATGCTTGGCCGGGCGATGATGACGACGGCCCCATCCCCTTGACTCGCGCCCAGAGGCTCGCTCTGGAAGGCACCATTTTTTATGATCGTGACAGTATGGAGAATTTGTTTTCATATGCATATCCAGCTTTCCCTTGGCATGGCATCCGTCTGAATGAGTTACCTTCAGCAAAACAGTTAGGCGCATACTTCCAGTTGACAGGTGCACATAGCATTTCTCGTCCCTTACAGGCAGCTTCGTGGATGATAGCGGGTGGGGGACGGGCCCCAGTTTCCAGCCACAGAACTGGTCTCTTTTTGACGGCAGCTGATGAGCCCTCTGAACAGACTCCTTATAGCAGTCAGTGCATTTTACAAGATATTTTGCAAAGCAAGAAACCCAGCTGGTATGATAAACTGGGTATGAGACGGTCACATATCCCTCGTCCCGGGGCGACGGAGTGGTTGCAGTATGTGATTCAGCATTATCGCCATATGCTTGACCTTGTGGGTATCCGTCATGCAGTGACATCAGCACTTTATAGATATCCATGTTATACCGGTTTGATACAGGCTGTGGCTGAGCGATATAACCCAAAAGGGAACACCATATGCACTGCAGAAGGAGAGACTGCTATCGACTTGTGGGCTTTCCACCGTATCTCAGGGCTTCCCATTATAGGCGAACCTTATGAAGAGGTGGTCTTGGATGATTTTCACAGAGATTCCACTGATGGCCAGGATCACTATGTGCTGGAGTTTTGTTACAGATATCTGTTGAGGGTCTGGCACGATTTGGCCAAGGCGCGCCGCTCTGCTTCTTCAGCTGACAACGCTGGTGATGTTAGCACTTCCTCTACCGACCCGCGGGTCAGCTTGTTCTGACTTAGCCACACAAGTGACAGAAGCTTTTAAGGCAAGGGACAAGTTGCAGAAGCGTCCCTTGG
This sequence comes from Colocasia esculenta, assembly GCA_014218235.1. Taxonomy (NCBI): domain Eukaryota; kingdom Viridiplantae; phylum Streptophyta; class Magnoliopsida; order Alismatales; family Araceae; genus Colocasia; species Colocasia esculenta. The sequence continues at coordinate 157,791,420 of CM024753.1, read as the reverse complement.
TTCAGAGAGAGGCTGGACATGTTGATGCCTCTCCGATTCGCAAGAAGAGTGCTTCAAAGAAAAAGGCCAGGGTTGCTGCCCCAGATCCAGCTTCCTCTTACGAATGGTGGTCAGACTTCGTTCATGCCTGTGGGCTACCATCGGATGCGCCCGCCGATTCTTTACTCCCTCCAGACACTTTTAGTGATGACTCGGTCAAAGAGTGGATAGTCTACCTCAGCAGTGTCCTCACTTCTCTTGGGCCTCGCCTCGAGGCCTTTCTGGTCCAGAGAGCTCGCAGTCTGGATGATGTGTGGTCAGCTGTGTCTTCAGGTGCCCGAGAGTTGGGCCTCTTTCCACAGACAGTGATTCCACGATCGCTTTAGTCCGCTTTGCCCTCCGGTAAAATTTTGAAACATATTCATATATATTCTACTGCTTGAATTGTTTCTTTCTGATGATTTTCACTTCCTCCCCCTTTTTTTTAGACACTGTGAGCCCCTCTCGCCGTTTAGCTCAGCCTGAGACCCGCGTGAGGCCAGATATCAGTTTACCCGCTCTTTTCCCCGAGGCGACCGACTCCCCCCGCGACGACGCAGGTAATGAATGCCACTTTTCCTTTGCACCTTCTTTTTTTTTTCTTTGTATGCATCTTTCATTGCTTTTGTTTCATCCCGCAGATGGGGCGGCTTTTTCACCTTATATTTCCATGCATGTGGATCCAGCCGGCGCAGTGCACGCGGGTAATGATAGTCATCATTTCATGCAATTTTCTTTCTCTTGTCAATATTTCACTTGTGCACTTGCTTGTGCCTTCCTTGACTCTAACAGCTTCCACTGAGCCATTATTGAGCTCCCTTCTGTCCAAAGATCAGAATGTAGAGCCGATGCCCCTTGTTTCAGGAGCTCAGGGGGCCATTCCAGGGAAGATGATGTAGACGATTGGGATTATGAATTGGATGTTACAGACATCCCCATTCTGAATCTGAATTGGGACCCTTCTATGGAGAATCCTAAAGATCCCAATTTCAGTAAGTTGATTTTCCCTCATTTCGGTCTCTCCTTCTTACTCTATTTTGATCCTGATGTCTTTGTCTCCTGCTTTCATTTTCATTCATTTTTTTTTAGGTATATCTTTCGATGACTTGATGATGATGATGGAAGAACCTTTTCCCACCCCAGATCAAGGGACGCTTCAAGACATCGCCGCTATTGTTGAGCCCACAGCAACTGAAATTTCACCTTTTCCTTCCATTGAGGGTATCTCGACTTTTAAGACTTGCTGCCCGCTTTTAAATTTTCCTGCAGCTTTTCTTTTCCTCATTTACTTATACTCATGCTTTGTATCATATTTTGCAGGCACATCTGATCAAGGTAATCCCTTGTCTGTGTCAACCTCTACTGCATTGAATGAGGAGAAAAGTGAGCCTCCGGCACCGTCTCACCCCCCGCTGGACCTTTCTGTGCCCCATGAGGAGACGGGGATCCCTGTTAAACCTTTGTCCCAGCCTTCTGACCCAGGTATCAATTATGCAATTTCTTTGTGAAGTTTGACTTCTTGTAACTTGGAATCTTGCTTTCGGCTCTGCTTTTTTTTTTAGACTTGTTTGGGGTTTCCCCTTCCCCTCTTCTTTTGCTTATCTGCCCTTTTCTACATGTTTCACAGTTGTGATCGGCCAGGGCGATCTATTACCCGTGCCAGACCCTGGCGAGACAAATAACAATGGAGATGATTCTTCTGTGCCTGTGCCCCCTGCGTCAGACCTCCCTGCTGCTGCTAAGGAAGTAGAGGTTGCCATCAAGCCTTCTGAGCATATTTCTGGTATGTCTTTTCCATTTTGAGCTGGCCATAAGCATTTATTTGGACCATAACATTTCTCGCTCATGCTCCTCTAGACGTGGTGAATTCAGAGATGACCTCGCCCTTGGATGCCAGCGAGCCTAACTCTTCAGAGACCTGTATGATTTCTGGTTACTATAGTGAGAGTACTCAGCCTCTATCAGGCGAGACTCAGCAGCTTTCTATCACTTTTGAGGCTGCTTGTGACGTCGATGAGGTGTCTTCACGTCCCTCTCTAGCCACTTCAGGTCCTTGTTGACACAAAATTTTTTTTTGCCAATTCCCCATTCCCAGAAATTCCCCCTCCCTTAACCAATGGAAGCACCATCGGTTAGGGGGGGTTTTCCCCTTAACTGATGGGGCTACCATCGGTTAAGGGGGTTCTCTCCCCCAACCGATGGAAGCACCATCGGTTGGAGGGACAAACCCCTCCAACCGATGGTACTACCATCGGTTAGAGGGGAATTCCCCTCCCCTCTAACCGATGGGAGTCCCATCGGTTAAGGGGATCTCCCCTTGAGAGTCCCCTAACCGATGGGACTACCATCGGTTAAGGGGATTTTTTCCCCTTAACTGATGGGGCTACCATCGGTTGAGGAGTTTTATCCCTCTAACCGATGGTACCCCCATCGGTTAAAGGGAATTTTCCCTCTAACCGATGGGACTCCCATCGGTTAAAGGGAGCCCCCACTCCCACACATGTAAGGGGGGCCTTCCCCTATAAAAGGCCCCCCAATCCCCTCATTCAAAGGGGGAGCCCCAAGGGAGCTACAGCCCTCTCCCCTTAGCAAAGTGCTGTCCCACTGTTTTCTGAAAATACTCAAAAAATAGAAAAGTTCCCAAATTTCCAAATTCCCCATCTCTTCCTCAACCTCCCCTCTTGTGTGTGAAGGTATCAAACTTCCTTCCCTACTCGGAGCAGAGTGAGAAATCGAGAGATCGTCTCCATACGGCATCGGCAATTCTCTCTTTTTAAATCCGTAATAACGGCATCGGCCCCCATGGGCTATAGGGTTTAAATACCGTCCATACATGGACATATGGTATTTAAATACCTTTGTAATTCATGCTCTGAATGCTACGCATCCAGACGCATATGTGCCACCTCCCATCGAGTGCTAAGTCTCTGGGATGGTGTGTTTGTGTTTATATGTATATGTTTCTTAGGGGAGACTCTGCCCAAGTGGAGATTCTACCCGAGAACATATTCGTATATATCACAAATTTGTGTTTTTATGTATATGTTTCCTAGGGGAAACTCTGCCTAAGTGGAGATTCTGACTAAGGACATATCCATAAGCCTCAAATTTGCACTTATACATATATGCTTTCTCGGGAGGAAACTCTACCCATGACAAAGTTCCTTCTAAAGAAACATGTCCATGTAATCACAGACTCGTATTTGTATGCATATGTTTCTTAGAGGAGACTCTGCCCAAGCGGAGATTCTGCCTAAGAACATACCCGTATATTCGCAAATTTGCATTCATATGTATGTGTTCCTTAAAGGAAACTCTGCCCGAGCAGAGACACCTTTCTCAGAAGAAACTCTGAGGAGCTCCTGCCTTAGCAGGAATATAGCTCGGGAACATATTCATAAAAATTGCAACTTTGCGTTTATACACATATGTTTCTTAGCAGGATTTCCGTTTGAGTAAAATCTTTGCTGAAGAACATATCCATATAATTACGAACCCATATTTATGTGGATATGTCTCTTAAAGGGGACTCTGCCTAAGTAAAGATTCCGCCTGAGAACATCTTCGTATAATCATAAGTTTGAATTCATATGAATATATATCCCAAAGGAGACTCTGCCTCGGTAGAAATACCTCTCGTGACGGAAACTTTGTTCAAACGGAGATACCGCTCGAAAATATATTCATAAGATGGCAAATTAATAATTATACGCATATGTCTCTCAGAAGGAATTTTGCTTAAGCAAAGGTTCTCCCCAAAAGCATATTCGAATAATCTTCCTTGAAGACGTTTTGTCTAAGCAGGGGTTTTGCCTCAAAAAACAACAAACTTTACAACTCTGCACTCATATACAAAAGAAAACTCTGTCTAAGTAGAGATTCTGCAGGAAATATATACATACATCTGATCAAGCAGAAATCCCGTCAGAAATACATCCACATATTCACAGCAGAATTGTATCCATATAGATAAGTTCTCGGAGAGAAACTCCGTTGACAAGGACCCTCACAGAGATGTCTCCATATGACTGCAAAATCATGACCATGCAGACAAAAAGGAAGAAGAAAAGAAGCTCTGTTCAAAGGGAGGCTTTCCCCCAAAAACAATATACCATGAAATTTCATAATTCACAATCAAAGTTATACTATGAATCCACACAACAATTCTGTCCATGTAGAAGTGCTGCCCGAATTCTCAATATGCCCGAAGCCTAGAAACAATCTACGGGTGTATACTCATTTCAAACAAAATTTCAAATCAAACAACATATTTTGAACCTCGCGCAACCAAAAGTCGCATTTACTGAATTTTGCATACAGCTTGTGCTTACGGAGAACCTCTAACACTACCCTCAAATGCTGACGGTGTGTGGTCTCATCCAGAGAGTAGACCAACACATCATCGATAAATACCACAATAAAACTATCTAAGTACGGCCTAAAAACTCTGTTCATGAGATCCATGAACGCTGCAAGGGCGTTGGTCAATCCGAAAGGAAGGACCAAAAACTCATAATGTCCATAACGAGTTCTAAACGCCGTCTTGGACACATCCTCACTCCTAATCCTCAACTGATGATAACTAGATCACAAATCGATCTTAGAAAAGACTGATGCATTTTGTAGCTGGTCAAACAAATCATCAATACGAGGTAAGGGATACCTGTTCTTCATTGTCACTTGGTTTAGCTTCCTATAATCGATGCATAACCTAAGTGATTCATCCTTCTTCTTTACGAATAAGACAAGTGTGCCCCAAGGGGAAACACTAGGGCGAATAAATCCCTTAACTAGCAATTCTTGCAACTATTTCCTTAACTCGGCTAACTCCACAGGTGCCATCCGATATGGAGCCTTCGAGATAGGAGAGGTGCCCGGAAGCAACTCTATGGTGAACTCTATCTCTCTATCTGGTGGCAATCCAGACAAATCATCGGGAAAGACGTCTGGAAAATCCTGCACTACCTCGATCTCTGCAAGAGTAGGTGACTCACCAGCCTCGGGTACTAACACTATGCTGGCAAGAAAAGCGTCACAACCCTTGTTTACCATGCGCATCACCTGCATGGCAGAGATGACCAACTTTCCCGCCAAGTTTCTTGGCAAGGGATGAGAGAACTCGTCCTCACCAGGAATGCGGAAAACAATCCTCTTCCGACGACAATCTACTAACGCATAGTACTCCTCTAGCCAATCCAGACCAAGAATAGCATCAAAGTTCTTCATCTTTAGCAAGAAGAAACACCCTTCTAGGACTCTATCCTCAATGCACACAGGTAACGACGGAATACACTTCCCAGTCGATACTGTACCCGCGGGTGTGTGTACAGACAACGTGACTTCTAAATCCTCAGACTCTATGTCTGACTCTAGAGTTAACTGCCTAGCGAAACGCTCAGAGATAAACAAGTGAGTGGCACCCGTATCGAACAAAACCCGAGCGTGCACACCTAGAAGTAAAACTGTACCTTCGGTAACATGCTCCGCCTGCTCGGCATCCTCTTGTGCTAGGGCAAACACTCGAGCTTGGGCTCGAGGCCTTCCTGGTCTTCCTGTAGCTGGCGCTGCTGTTGCTACCACTGCTGGGGTTAGCGCTCCACGCTGGACTCTCTGCTGAAGTCTCCGACAATCCTTGATCTTGTGGTCGCTGCTCCCGCACTTTAAACATTTTCCCGCTACCATCCAACTCTCCGTACCACCGTGTGTCTTCCCGCAATGGGGACACTCCTTCACACCAGGGGAACGTTGAGAAGGTACCTGAGTACTGCTGGCTGCCACTGGGCACTGCGGTGTCTGGTATGCTGTCTTCTTCTTATCCTTCCGCTGGAAAGGGGCCACAGGTCTCTTCTGCAAAGCTTTCTTCTCCTCGAGGTACTACTCCATTTCACCCTCCTGCCTACAAGCAGTGCTAAGAGCCTCGTCCAAGGTACGATGATCGAACGCCACTAGCCTCGTCCTCAGTGATGGCTTAAGGCCCATCACAAACTTCTTTGCCTTCTTGCGCTCATCAGCTACTATGTGAGGTGCATACTTAGATAACTCAGCAAATCTGGCCTCATACTCGAGTACAGTCTTGGAGCCCTGAGTCAAGGAAAGGAACTCATGCTCCATCCTGTCCTGGATATGCTCGGGGACGAACTTGGTCCGAAAGAGCCTCACAAACTCGTCCCAAGCAACGTCAATAGCACCGTCCTCGAATCGGGTACACAGTAAGGAAGCCCACCACACATCAGCTCTCTCCTGTAGCATATAGGTGGCTAAAGTGACCTTGTCCTCGTCCGCACACCTAACAGCCCGGAAGATCTTCTCGATCTCCCTCATCCAGCTCTCAGCTAGTAATGGGTCGCTCTCCCCCTTGAAAGAGGGTGGCAACATCCTCTTGAATCTTTCCATGATGGAGGGTCCACCATGGTCCTGAGCCTGGGGAACTGGAACCTGGGCCTGCTACAACAGACAACAAGCAATGCATATTCAACACAACATCATGCAATTAAATAAAGCAAACTACTCTTTATTTTTATTATTCCAACCTGAGCTTCCATCTGAGCCTGGAGTGCAGCTTGGGTGTGAGCCTGCGTCTGCATGGTCTGCACTAGACCCTGCATGAACACTCCATAATCCACAGGTGGCGGTGGGGGAAGTACAGGGCCCTGAGGTGTCGGGGCCTGCTGCTCAGCTTGGTCCTCACGCCTAGGCTCATCTCTCCTCTGCTCGCCATCACAAGTAGGTACACCACCACGTCTACCGCGTGAAGCCATAAGCTGCAATTAATTTAATCACTATTAGAAACTATGTTATTTAGTCCCTAACCACTTTCTTATCTATCTTTCATTCATTATTAATCAACTCTACACACGTGGACAACTCTATAAGGACTTAGCATGTAATGGAGATGATGACTTATGTATATATATGTACAATCTCAACCAGTTGCTCTGATACCAATCTCTACGATGACCCTCCTTATACCGGTACGATTATACCAATCCACATCGGTATAGTGAGTCTCGTCACAGTGGGACATTTACCCAAGCACTAACACACATGATTGAGATGTACACAAATATGAATACAGAGTAGCGGAAGTAAAAGAACTACTGTTTTTTCATTTCATTATCCACATTAAACATACATGATCCATATAGCAATTTAAGGAACTAAGTCCACATAATGAAATACAAAATTCAAATTACATTGTTCGTCCACAAATTTACATAAGCTTCAATTTCATAAGTCTCAATTACATACTATGAAAGTAAGGTACAACAACAGTGACTCCACAACACTCTATTCTCCTCGCTTGGAGTCGCTCTCAACGGTCTCCTCCAAGGAAGTAGAGTCACCTGCTAAACCTGTACGCCGAAGCAAGAGTGAGTCTAAAAGACTCAGCAAGTAAACTCCATACACATCATACATGCATACATCACAAGTAGGCCATTCATTCAATTTTATTAATCAAAACATGTAGCATGGTTGTACAATAATGGAAAACTACCCATCATGATATTTCTACTAATTTCACTATGCATGATACATGGTTTATATCAATCCAAAATGAAATACCGACCGCATGCTTTCTACTCATTCATTCACATGAGAACTACACTTACATTTAACTACAACATGATAGCAAATTTAGCATGGGATTTTCACACATAAGAAGGAAATATCCCTAACATAGATTCTACACACTTTTGCACATATAAAACACCATTATAAACACATTAAGGTTGTTGTTTTAACACGAATCTAACATTTTCATAACATAAATCACAAGTTCACATTTTTAACACCTTGGATTCACATGTTTACACATTTACACGTTCGCATTGTTCACATTTACACATTTCACATTCACATGTTCACACTACACAATTTGCACATATACACATTCACATTTTCACATTTAAATGTCGTGACACATAGTCCAAACCACCACTAGAAGGACACATTCACATCACATAACACATAACACATAGACGCCACCTAGGCAACACAGTGACGGCTCTTGGTACTGCGCAGACTGGGAGAAAAACTCTCCACCCTAACCAGTGGTACTTCTCCACCTCCAGGATTTCATCCTAATACCCATAGGATTTTAACACATTGAACCTTCCCGTGGGGACTTTTCCACGGTACGGTTCCACAGCCCTCTATGGAAGCAGTGTCACACACGGCACAATTTACACATTTCGATTTTTAACACACACACATTTCACCCAATTTACGCATTACTTACGTTGTCGCTATCAAGGACATGGTTCAGTTGTTTTTTTTTTTTTCCAAATTCATGGTGCTACTGTTTGACAGAGTTTAAACACTCAGTAATTTACACTAATCAGGTTGAAAACACATAATCAAACCATAATCATGATAGCATGCATTAATAGCTTATTTTCACATGGAAATTTCACAACATAACCTACTGTTACCCAAATCTCATGAAAATTTAACCACACACTGTTTGCAGGGTTTAGACCACTCATGCAAATTTTCATATTTTTTTGAATTACACAGAATTTACAGAAAATGAAACACTCATTCACATGCCATTAATAATTCAGTTATCATGGAAGCACAACATAAATGTCAGATTTGGCAGTTCTCAGACCTGTACCTAACATGCACATTATCACCAATTTTTTTTTCGAATTTATCTCACATCATACTATTTACTGTGATTTTTATATGACCCTACACATGCTTTCTCATTTCATTACCAAAATTGTAATAAATCACATGATCATGGGAAAATTTCCAATTTTGCAGAGCATGGACTGACATACATACACATGGTCTAGAAAATTTATGGCATTCAAATTCCTCACGAATCATGTGAACAGTAGACTAACACAACCAAGATCTCATCTAACATGCATTTTTCATAAGTGTAACCATTCACACTATTAACAGAAATTCACAAAATCTCACAACGCATTCCACCATTCATAATACATAGCATATAACGTTTACAATATATCCTCATACGAAAAACTTCGGAAATTAATCATATATAAGGAAGAACAGCTCACTGTTCTGTCCTGAAGAACTAAACGGCAAAGGCTAGCCGTTCAAAGGGGTTAACGGCAACATCGTCTGCCGCCAACTGAAGAGCTTAACGGCAAGGGATCTTGCCGTTAAGTTCCTGTCTGTGCAAAAACACAGACCGAGCTCCAAAGAAAGGGTGAATGTGGGGGATCCAGGACACGAGTAAAATCCCATAAAATATATAAGACCTACTGGACATATACATGCATCACGAGGATGGGTTACTTGCCTTTGAATAAATCTACAAACGGATTACAAGGTCGGAGAAGCCCTCCTCGGCCAAAGCCAAGAAGCCTCGAAAACACCTCCACTCCGGCTTCTGGGATGATCCTCGCAGCACACCAGAGTCGGGGATGTGTAGCCTGATGTCAAGGGTTCCTCCTTGTCGAAGTAGATCGCCAGAAAAAGCCACCAGTCTTCAGATCTCGAGGCTCAATGTTCTGGTTTCGCACAGGGACTTAGGGTTTCTAGGGTTTTCTTTGCCAAGAGACAAAGGGGTCTCCTCCAGCTGCTAAGGAGTGTTTCTATATAAGTCTAGGCTTGGGGCATGCGTGGGCAGGGTCTAATGGGAGTTGAGAGCCGTTGGGAGACATCTCCCTAATCAGTGAGCAAGCCCAACCCGGAATTTCGGGGTCTGCTGCGCACAGAAAATCAGAGAAGTAGACGTCCACATCCATGGCCGTTTAGCTCATAGCTGGTGTCCATCGACATGGACGTTTACTCAACATGGATGTCCATCCATGTTGACGCCAATTTGCTCTTCGACCAGAGCATTAAACCATGCAGAAAACCATATATATACGCTATATATATACATGCAATATATATATTATAGTGTACACACTACTACACTATGCAAACAAACAATAATTACGTCTAAACATACACATGCATACATAAGTACACCTAGCTAATATGTACGTAGATATCTACATATACATACATAATATTTACACACAAGCTCGAATCTACACACACAACAAAATAAAAGGACAAAATTTGAGGGCCTTACATTGTGTCTTCTTGTGTATCTACAAAGCCTTCATCCTTTTAAGGAGCAGTTGAAGAGGACCATTGACAAATAACCGTTATAGTTCTTCCTCTTCTTCTCGCCTTCTTCTGAGTCTAACAGATATCTTCTTATATTTACTAACTCTTTGGAACAGAAGATGATCTTCCATCTATGGTTTGTCGCATCGCCGATTCAGATAGAATCGGAGATCTCTTGATTCGATCCGATTCGGCTGAATCGATCTGATTCGGATTGATTTGGTCTGATTCGCATGCATATATATATATATTTATTATAATATACATTTTATATGTATATAATGAGTATATATTACATATATATGAATATTTAAGACATATATGCATACATATATGTAACATATGTATGACAGATATGAGAATGGGCTCAATGATTCACATGGGATGATATGGAACTCATACCTTATTTACATTTCATATCATTTATGAAGATAGGCCAAATTATGTGGGATTAAAAAGTTGCTATTTTGATAGAATCACCGAAATCACAATTTTCTTCTTAGATGAGAGAGTTGACTTTTATTGGTAAGAGACATGATTTTTTTATATATTTTTATTGGATTCAATGGGGGTACTTTCTTATTTACATATAATATCTTAAGTAAATAAAACAACAATTTACTTAAATGATATGAAATGTAAATAAGGTATGAATTTCATATCATCCCATGTGAATCATTGAGACCATTCTCATATCTGTCATATATATGTTACATATATCCATACGTATATGCCTTACATATACATATATATGTAATATATACTCATTATATACATATATAATAAATAAATTATATATATATATATATATAGACACACACACACACACACACACATTCGAATCAAACCAATTCAAGCGAATCATGAATCGGGTTTCCCCTGATCCGCTCTGATTCGGCCGAATCGGCCCGATTTGATTCGCCATGGCAAACCATGCTTCCAGCTGTGCCTATTTTCAAGGTCAATGGTAGCAGGTCCAGTCATTGTGTATCATAAACCTGTATACAATAAATACATGTTAGACTAGAGAAGTCTTTTGTTAGATAGTCCATACCTCTTTTGCCATATTTCCTGCTGACAACTTGTTGCTTTAAGGAGGTGTCTTTCTATCTAGCAGGAAGGAAGAAATCCTATGAGATAGCAAAAGAGATCTTCAGTCAGACAAGAAATGATACTTTAAACATATGAAGTGTATTTGAAACTTCATTGGTGGCGCCAAAGACATTTTGAAAGCCAATCAATGTGATATAATACTTAAGTGAACACCAATCGATATGACAATAACTTAAATGTTCACCAATTGGAACAAACATAAGAGTAATCAATATGTAACAAGTCATTTGTTCACCAATCGATAAGATATGACTTTTATAACACCAATCGGTATGTTTGTAAGCCAATCGGAATGTGACTAAAGCTATTGGTCACCAATCGATAAGATATAATATTTATAACACCAATCAGAAGAATATAACTTAAATATTCACCAATCGGAAGTAACAACACCAATCGATATGAAGCTTAACACCAATTGGAATACTTGGTCAGTAATCGATTATCTATTGAAACTTTGACAGGTTAAGATATGAACTTTGACTGTCGAGTCTTAGTCAAAATCGTAGTTTGACTGCTAAGAGTATCAAGCAGTCAGTCGAAGTGGGACTTCGGTTGGAACAAAAAATAACGTAGTTAGTTGAAATGGAACTTCGGATATGACGGTGGAAGTTCGACTGATCAGAACAAAATTGTGTATGATGAAGTGAGACTTCGACTGCTAGCTTCGACTAATCAGAGATTTCTTCTTCAATCGATGTGCCACTTAATCATCAATCGATATGTATCGAACAACAATCGATTGAACTTTTCAGTACAAAACTATTCTTAAACATGTTATTAAATATTATTATGAGTTTTATGATAGACATGAGTTTTTGTTATCACCGAAACAAAGAGAGAAAATGTAAGAGTGGTTCAACAGATTGGGGGTATTTATAGGGGATTGCCCAGAGGGCACCCCTTAAAAGATTTAAGAGAGGGAGGCCTACCTCCAAGTAGGGGCCTACCAGGAGGCCCTCACCTCCAGGTAGGCTTACCTGGAGGTAGGGTACCTCTGGGTAGTCTTACCCGGACTACCGGGGGGGTTCCTCTCCTCCATGGGTATATCCCCTTGGCTATTTCACCGGGGGTTCTTCGTTCTCCTCGTGACGGCAAGACTTTGGAGCTTGTTCCTTTGTCTTCTCTCGACGAAGAATGTGCTTTTGCGCTTTTTCTTCCAAGTGAAGAGAAGTGTTGATCTTATTACTCTTCTTTAAAGAGTTTGAAGTTGGCCTTTGTAATAGTCTTTCTCTTTTAACTTAATAAAAGACCAAGATCCAATATTGCTTAAACAAAAATTGGATCAGTGTAGAAGATTTTCCGACATCTCTATTTAAATGCCTACTGTAATTTTATGTGGTTTAACAGTAACTTTGTATTGTTGCAGAATAAACTTCAGAGTCTATATTTGGAGGATCAATTGACATTTTACTATTAAATCTGTTGACATAACTTAAGATAAAAAGTGAAGATGACCCTTGCATACGCCACATCATCTGTAATTCTTTATGGAGTTCAATCGATTATAAAAGGGTCAACATGTATACAAATTATGATGAAAATATCATTTAGATAAATAACTTAGTAATTATTATGCCAAAATTAGGTGTCCAAATTATCCTCATAAGAAATCTGGAAGCAGCCAAGTACAGTGACTTCTAGACCAGCAAATTTCATTGGAACTGATGTTTGTCTGGACCTGCAGCTGGCAGTGGAAGTCAGGATCAAAAATTTTTAAATTTATCTTTGAATTTGATTTATTTGCATTTTATTTATTTACATAGACATGGTCCTGTTTAGTTCGTTTGACCTCCCCCACTAACCTCGGTTAGTGTTAATTATATCAGCACGAAGGCTGAACACCCTTGATTAACCATCAGACAATCCCTTTGAAATAGAAGAACGTGACTCACAATTGAACGAAATGAATTGTACATGAAAGAAAATAAAGTTGCAAGCATAAAATCTATTTATTTTATTTTTGTTTCATTTTTTATTGATTTTTAAATTCATTTTTTCATTTTTTGGGTATTTTAAAATCATTGATTTCATTTGTTTAATTATTTTTGTCATTTATTTATTTAAATTATGATTATGTGGATTAATTTAATGTTTTCATTTATTTATTTAATTTAAAAGGAGATTTACTTAAGGTGGATCAAAAATGACATGAGACATGACTTGTTTGTTATTTTCATGTTATTGAAAATTAAATAACAATGTTTGTGAAATATTTTGTTAAGGTTTGTTGAAAAATTGATTGATTTTGATTAAGAAACCAAGGAGTGAAAAGTTTGAAATAAACGTGACACTACGTGTAATTATTCATATAAGGCATGATTAGATTAGTGAAATTAGCCCAATAGGCCCATTAAACATCACACGTGAGAATACGTCAAATGCCGGCCCAATTAAGCATCATTAGGCCCATTAAGCATGAAACATCATAATCATTTGCATGAAAAATACAAGTTTGGCCCAATAAGCAATTTGAGGCACAATAAGAAGTTTGGCCCTGTAAAGGAAGCCCAATGGACCTTGCTTAAGATTTGAGAAAATTCAAATTGTGCCTTGCACAATGTTCTTTAGGGCTGCCTTGCAGACCCTTTTCCCAGACCACCTTGCAGTCCCAGAGCCTTGCTCTGTGTTGAAGCTTCAGAAAATCCTCCCCCTTGGCTTGGGACGCCCCCCTCCATTTTATAGTGAAAGGAGGAAGAACCCCGGCCGAGATGTTTACGTTCCTTCCCCGGAGGTCTGCATACCTCCATAGGGGGTTTTACATAATTTTGCCTTGGCTATTTGCGTTTTGGCCCCTGCCATTTTTCTTTTTTTTCCTTTCTTCCCTTCCCCTTTCTTGGCCCGACCCTTCCCTGTTTGGCTCCTGCTTTCCCGTTTGGTGGCAGCGGCGGCAGGAGGGCAGGCCTACGGAAGTGACGACTATGACTGGGGACGGCAGCGGCGGGCTAAGGCGATGACGGCGGCACGCCCGAGCATCACCGGCCGCGTGCAGGGCTCCAGCAGTGGGAGCCAACAGCGGCGGTGGCAGGAGCACACGGCGGCAGCGGGGGCTGCAGTGGCATGGGCCAGCGGCAACAGTGGGGGGCCGGCGGCGGCACCCCTTCCTCCCCTGCCCCCCTTTCTTCCCCTTCTCACTGTGGGAGAGCCGAGCAGGGGCGACGGCCAGAGGAGGTGCAGGCCACGATGGCGGTGGCTGCTACTTAAGGAGGTGAGGAGCGTGGCGGCTCCCTCTCCTTCTTCGTCTCTTCTTCTTTCTCCTGCAGTTGGGGAAGTCAGGCGGAGGCGGCGACTGGAGGGGGTACCACGGCCAGCCCAAGCAGGGGCATCCCAGGCCCAAGCGGCTGGGCAGAGGTGAGGTCTCCCTCTACTTTTCTTTTATGTATTTGTTTGGTTTATTCCCCTTTTTTTTTTTTCTTTTGTTCCTCCTGTGAGAAGCCGACCAGAAATCTAGCACAACAAATGCCCCCCACGAGACTGACGTCCGAGAGTGAAATGTAGGGCGACTGTCTCGTGTGAATCTTTCCAGTTATATTTTAGCACATGTTGCCCTTCAGAGGGTCCATTTCATTTGTTCTGCCAATTCATTTCAGTCCTTTTGACTTTCTTGAGATCCATGTCGAAGATGTTATACTTGTGAATTTGATATGTCACAGCTTGTGAAATACTTGCAGTAAACTTTCCATTTCTTCTGGACTTGCAGTGCCATAGACCATTATCTCATACATATATTTGATATGACTACAATGCCAAAGTTTTGCTTTATGTATCGAGAATTTTGACTTTGCTGCAATATTTCTTTTGATAAGCTGCAAAATCTGATCTTCGGTTGTTTTTGACTTGCAGAGTTGGACCAATTTGGAGACCCAGCTGGTTGTTTTGCAAGCAGAGACTGCTATAACTTGTACAAAAATCGTGCAAGCCATGAATTGGCGTAAGATGATGACCTTGCTTATACATGACAGAGCTGTTCGTACAATTCTTTTGCACAGGTTGATCTTTTAAGGGCAGGCGACACTGGAGCTTAGCGTAGCTTGAGGGATGTTGTTTTTAGCATTAGCACATGCTATCCATTCATTTTGACTTCTCCTTTTTGGACTATCCCAAGGGCCTGTCTTGGGACGATGACTTTTATTTGCTATATACATCGTGCTTCTTTGTTCCACCATCAACATGTGATTTTTATTGATAACAAGGGTTTTAAGGCTTCCCCAAAAGCCGTGAGCTATTTCATTTAGAGGATTAGAGCTCCTCTGGGCCATAACATGCTTGTGTTAGAGAATTAAGGCTTCTCTAGGGCCATAATTTTGATGAGAGGATTGAGGCTCTCTCGGGCTCATGGTTTTAGGTGAGAGGATTGAGGCTCCCTCGGGCACGTGATCTGGGTGAGAGGATTAAGGCTCTCTCGGGCACGTATTTGAGTTGAGAGGATTGAGGCTCCCGCGGGCACGTACTTGGGTTGAGAGGATTGGGGCTCCCTCGGGCACGTGATTTGAGTTGAGAGGGTTGAGGCTCCCTTGGGCACATGATTTGGATGAGGAGATTGAGGCTCCCTCGGGCACGTAATTTGGGTGAGAGGATTGAGACTCTCTCGGGCACATGATTTGAATGAGAGGATTGAGCTCCCTCGGGCACGTGATTTGGGTGAGGAGATTGAGGCTCCCTCGGGCACGTAATTTGGGTGAGAGGATTGAGGCTCTCTCGGACACATGATTTGAATGAGAGGATTGAGGCTCCCTCGGACACATGATTTGGGTGAGAGGATTGAGGCTCCTTCAGGCACATAATTTAGGTGAGAGGATTAAGGCTCCCTCGGGCACGTAATTTGGGTGAGAGGATTGAGGCTCTCTCGGGCACATGATTTGAATGAGAGGATTGAGGCTCCCTCGGCACGTGGTTTGATTTGATTGCTTTTTTTTTCACA
Source organism: Colocasia esculenta (assembly GCA_014218235.1). Classification (NCBI taxonomy): domain Eukaryota; kingdom Viridiplantae; phylum Streptophyta; class Magnoliopsida; order Alismatales; family Araceae; genus Colocasia; species Colocasia esculenta. Next base: position 157,775,270 of record CM024753.1, on the reverse strand, counting down.
TTACCAACCCTAGCGCCTTTTCGGGTTTTCGCTAAGCTTGGCCCCCTCTAGCTTTTCCAACACGTCTTACAGGTTTTCGTGTCGAGGGTTACCCATTTTTGCCTGAGACGCCCTTTTTTCCCTCAGTTTTTAGACTTTTTTTTCCCTTGATGATGAGGGTAGATTAAAGGTAGGAATTAAAGGCTTCCCTGAGAGCCATGAAATTTTAAATGCGGTAAGAAATTAAAGGCTTCCTTGAGAGCCGTAGGAATTAGAATTTGTGTACGGTAGGGAATTAAAGGCTTCCCTGAGAGCCGTGAGAATTTGGATTTGGATTTTGGCTGACTTAGCCGACCTTGATGGTGTGTTGGCCAAGGGTTTGGATTTATGTGCGGTAAGGAATTGAAGGCTTCCCTAAGAGCCGTTGGAATTCAAATTTGTTTCTTGGTTGAGTTGGTTGACCTTGATGGTGTGGTGGCTAGCAGCTTAGATTTATGGTCGGTAGGGAATTAAAGGCTTCTCTGGGGGCTATGGATTGAGAGTTTGGGTTTATGTATGGTAGGGAATTAGAGGCTTCCCTGAGAGCCCTGATTTTAGAGTTTGGAATTTCAAATGGTAGGGAATTAAAGGCTTCCCTGGGAGCCATGGATTGAGAATTTTGGTTTATGTATGGTGGGGAATTAAAGGCTTCCTTGAGAGCCATGGATTGAGAGTTCGGATTTAGGTATGGTAGGGAATTAGAGGCTTCCCTGAGAGCTGTAAATTGTGTTTAGAGGATTGAGGCTCCTCTAGGGCTCGTGATTTGACTTTTGACCGGTCTTGACGACTTGTTAGCCAAAAGACGTAGATTTTGATCTTTGGCTGGCCTTAGCAGCTTGTTAGCCAAGAGATCTGGATTTGGAGCTTTTTGACTGACCTTGGCGGATTGATAGCCAAAGAAGACTGAAATTTTGACTTTTGACTGGCCATGACGGCTTGTTAGCCAAAAGACATGGGTTTCGACCTTTGACTGGCCTTGACGGCTTGTTAGCCAAAAGGTCTGGATTTTGAGCTTTTTTGACTGGCCTTGGAGGCTTGTTAGCCAAAGAAGCTCGAAATTTGACTCTTTTTCTTTTTTTGGAATGAGAGTTTTCTCTTTTGTTTGGGTTCTCCTTCTCTCTCTTTCTTCAAGCAGAGTTCGAGTTTCCCACATTTCTTATAAAGGCGGAAAGACACAATCATCGTTGTCTCGGTCGTAGCCCCAGAATTGGATTATTCGTTCGAATGAACTTGGGGGTTGTTTCGTCATTGACAACTCTTATGTCTTTCCTTTTATAAGGAATGCGGGATAACTCAATCTTGCTCTAAGAAAGGTCGAGAGAGTACCCTCATCATGTTTTTTTTTTTTTTGATAGACCAACTGTGATGCCCTTTTTGAGTTTTCACCACAATTAGCCCCTTCTTTCTTTTGCATGCATGCTCTTTTAGATTTTCATGCGGCAGGGTTTCCCATTTTTTCTTGAGGTGCCCTTTCGAATTTTCACCTAAGCTGGGTTTTAGGCCTTTTTGCCCTTAGTCCACCGTTATGAGGTGATAGACCAAGTCTTCCGGGGCACTCATTTTTAAGCCTCTTTTTTCTTCTTTTTTTTTTTAAATTTGGAAGATCTTGCAGAGATATCACTTCTATTTCTCCGGTATGTACTAGATTCGGATCCATTTGTTGCATTGCGCAGACATACTCACACTCGGGAGTATGGTACAGTTTCATGTATCTGCCATTTAAAGGAAAAAATATAACATTTTCTTTTTGGTCGACTACTATGTGGGCACCGCCTTCAAACACTTTGTCGACCACAAATGGGCCAAGCCAATTGGCTATGAATTTACTTTTGGGTCGAATGGCTATGACGTCTTTTTGCTTGACCATGACAAGATCTCCCCTTTTAAAAGCTCTTTTTCTTTACTATCTTGTCAAAAGCGTGAGACATCTGTGCTTGATAGTCTTGAAGACGTTGGTATGCAACCAAACACTTTTCTTTTAGATTTGACAACTCTTCAAGCCGTCTTTCAATTTAGCTTTCCTCTTCAGTAGGGAGCCCGTAGTGGAGAGCTACCCTATAAGATTAGAGCTCAATTTCAACAAGAATGACTGGTTCGGTCTCATAGACCAAGGAAAAAGGAGAACATCCTATAGGAGTTTTGTAGTAGCCTCAAAATAGGCTTTCAATTCTTCTTTTTGGACTTCAAAAATGCCCAACATTTGTTTGACAACCAGCAACGAGTCGCCAAATACTTCAATACATCTTATGCCCATTTCTAGGGCGATTTCCAAGCCAACTATGAGGGCTTCATTTTCTGCTTCATTATTTGTGAGGAATTCCATTAAAGCACATGAATAATGTAATGTCCCTTTTTCTGGGGTTACGAAGACCATTCCTGCCCCTGTCATATTTGTTGATGTGCCATCAACCTTCAAGGAAGCCTGTGCAGCCCCATCAAAATATAATTGTCAATATTCAAGTTGAGTTTCTTGTGCTTCATAAGTTTCTTGAGCAGGGATCACCTCCTTATCAATCAATTCTGTATTCAGAGGGGAGTCTTCTGGCACTGGATGAGTTGTTAAGCACTCTGCCATGCGCCGCCCCTTTTTTTTCATTTTAAAGCTAGTAATACACCCAGTGATGCACACATGGCCATAATTAAAGGCTTTCCCTTGATAGGTGCCCCCAGCATAGGAGGATTGAGCAAATATTGATTTTGTCAAGGACTTTCTGACATTCGTCGTCCTATATGAATGGGGCTCCTTTCCTTGTCAATTTATGTAAGGTGATACCTTCCATTCTTGCTCTCAGAAGGATAAGCCTTTTCTTGAATTTTCTTTGGGGTTTTGAACAACCCTTATTTCATTTGTGGAGAGATCCTTGTCCATCTGGGCATCATTCTCATCCATCCTTATTTCAATTATTGGAAGCTTTATGCTGACTATATTTACAACATAGTGAACTGCGGGACCTTCCTGTGTCTCCCATCTGAGAGCTCTTCTGTTGTTGTAGGGGAATGGTGGTTGCCCCCTGACATTGGTAGGTTACCACATTACTTGATATAACTTGGCTCTCATTCGTCTTTGAACTTGAATATTTTGCTTCCGACATATTGCCTTTGTATGCTCTGGCATGTCTTTCAGATCTTCGACTATTTCCTTCAGCTTAATAGTGGCATCTTTTAGCCAAAATCATTTGGAGGCTGTTTGAGTACAAGCTTCCTTTTATAGAACGCTATTGGCTGTCCTTCAGCATGGTAGGCCACAAAAGAATTTTAGAGGCTCCAGTGTGTGGACCTCCTGTGGATTGTCGTTTGTATATGATTTAATGGCAGTGGTATGCCAACTTCTATTACTTGGCTGATGGCATTAGTTCCAAGCTTGACAATGGGCCTATGAAGTTGTAATGACCTTCGCTCAGGATCCTCCAACAACATGCTGAGCTTTAATGTGATTGTTGTTTCTTTATTGACAGTGATTTTTCCTTTTCTTTTTGGAGATGCCCCCACTATTTCTTTGCCTTTGTTTGTCTTGTTAAGGGGGCATCATTTTGCTAAACCCTTGCATGGCTGTGGTGGAGGGAGGATTACGGCATTGTCACCCATTTCCTGCTCTCGTTTTTTTTTTGGACGAAGTTGTTTCAGCTCCGAGGGGTACCAAACCTTTTATCCCCTCCTTAATGGTGTTTGAGATGGTTTCTCATTTATTGCCACTACAGGCATTGGCTTATTTATTTCAACAGCAGATTCTTCCTCTTCTCGTTCTTCTTTTGATTTTTTTTTTATTTTCCTTCTCAAGACTGCCAATTCTTGGAGGAATACTTCTTTTGCTATTTCCTTAGGTGGGGCGACGCCACCGAGGTATGACTTTCTAGGTCATTCTTTCTTTTGGAGTTTCTCAGGGGCTGGCCTCTTGTTTGTATTCACCAGGGTCCAGCTAGCTTTTTCTTGCTCATGGTGGAATGTTGCCTGTATAGCACCTTCCACTACCTCCCTCGGGAGTGATATGCAACGACTTTGGATAGCTCATTGGGACCTAGCCTGGGACATAACATGGATCACGTTGGCAGAGAACGTGAGTTTTGGTTGTTGGTGTAGCTTTGGTGGATTTACCAAGTGCTCAGCCATGTCAATAATTCCTACTTGAATTAGTTTTTCTACTCGATTTTTGAACAGATAGCAATTTTCTAGAGCGTGACCCAACATGCGATGATATGGGCAATAATTGAGCTCGTCCACCATTGTTGTTTCTTCTGGGTGCTTGGGCTCTGGGAGTGTCATGAGATTCTCTTGGAGACATATGTCCAATAGCTCTCTTGTATGCTCCCTGGTAAATGAATAAGGAGTGTTGAGCCTCTCACTTAGGGTGGGGGCTGATCTCCTTTCTTCTTTCTTTGAATTTAAAGAGGCGGGGGTATCTCCCTTGCCCCCAGCTTTCTTCAGGGCTGCCAAAAAGTTCACGGTATTTACTTCTCGTGACCTAGTGCTTTCGTCTTTAGGGGGTTTACCCCTTCCATATGAAGCAGTGGGATTTTCGGAAAAGAAGATTTCTATCTCTGCCACTGCGCTGTTGAGATGTTCAAATGTCCGGATATTGTCCCCTAGGAGCTTTTCCTTTATTTCTGGCTTCAGACTTCTTTGGCATAATTTCACCGCATCTTCATGTGCCGGTGGTTGTTCACATTTCATGATCATGCCACGCCATCTTTTGATGAAGTCCAGAGCAAACTCATTTTTATTTTGCTTTAAGGAGTTCTGCTAAAGTGACTCTTCTTTCTGTCACTCTAAAGCGTTCAAAGAATTTTTTGACTCTTCTTTCTGTCACTCTAAAGCGTTCAAAGAATTTTTTTTGCATATCTTCCCAACCAACTATTGAGTTGGGCTTCAATCGGGCATACCATTAAAAGGCTGACCCAGTAAGTGATGTTGAAAAGTACCTCAAAAGGTATGACTCTTCAGTTGCCAGTTCTCCCATGATGCTCATGTAATGAGCTATATGTTTATGAGGTGACCCATCCCCATTGAATTTTGAAAATTTAGGGACCTTTGGGTGTTCTGCTAGGAGCTTTTTAAAGAGATGGTGTACAGGGTATGGTACCCTGTATAGGTCATAGGTGGCAGACCCCTCACTTTGCTTAGACATCTTTGCTTTAATTATTTGCTCAATCATGGCCCTCTGAGAGACCATTGTTCTTCGAATGAGGTATTTAACTGTGGTGTATCATGCCTTCGTTCTGTAACATGCACCTTTGAGTTTCCTCATGCTTGAATTTGGATCTTCAGTTGGTTGTCTAACCATAAATTCTGCACGGGGCGTATTTGTAGCACGTTCCTTGGCTGGGGTGCCACTGTAGACAACACTGGCTGGCTTGCTTGTTGAAGTTGCTGAGGTTGCAATATCTGTTGTGCCTGTTGTGGAGGCTGTAGTGGTGGTGATGGTTGTAGTGGCAGTGGCGCCGCCATTCCCAATTGCTGCATAAGGCTTTCTAACATGGCCTTTAGCTTCTGATTTTCTTGCATTACCATTTCTAAATTTGGCAATGAGGATACCCTAATATTAGGGTTTTCAGCTGATTGACTCTGATCCAGAGGATGATTTGATGTGGTGGCAATGTTAGCAGCCCCCATGCCTCCTTCGTTCTGAGGTGGTGAGTCAATCTCCACATTTACCCTGTCAAGCCAGGCTCGAGCTTGCTCCCTTCTGCGACTAGATATCGTGGGATGCTGCTCCATATTTGAGGTTTCTGCCTGGTCAGCTATTGCAGGCAGGTTGATGTTAGAGGCATAGTAGGTGTATATCTGCATGCCTTCTTCAGTGATCCATATTATTCTTCTCTTCTTCTGCCTAGGGCGTACAGTGGCACCTAGGCGTTGGAAGACTGATTTTTTAGGGATATCATCATCCCTCTTGTGTTCTTCTGACTTGAAATTTTGCCTTGTCTCCGGGCTTGCTTGTCTTCTTTCTTGGTATACTCCTTTCCTTTTAGATCCTCTTTGTAGATCAATAGGCAGAGAATGAGTGCATTCTTTGGTCCGAGACTCTTGGGAAGACACCCTTTGTTTGTCTGGGACACTTCTTCTCTCGAAGGTTTGCCAGTTCATTGGGTCCTGCTCCATGACCATTCTTGCATTGTTTCGCCCTACTAGAGACTCTAGGTCCCTTGTCCTTCGAAGTTCTTGAGCTTCTTCTTTAGTGACCCACACCTGTTTGACACGAGGTGGGCTATATATCTCATCCTTTTCAGCATTAACATTATCAAATTTGGGGTTCTTGATTTCAGCTTTCCTCCATTGTTTCTTCATATTTTTCACCTTAAAACTCGGCTTGTCTTGCCGCACTTTAGGCAGTATGCCGAAATTATTCTTTACCAGTACGGTAGCTACATGCCGCTCCGGTATCATTAGGGTCTCACTCCCATCCAGGTGGATCCGGAGATCGCCAACTCGGACAGTCTTGCCAGAACCTGAAATGCCACATGTTGTGGGCTTCTTGTTAGACTTGCGCCTCATGTCCTTTCCAATAGTTGGAGTATTGACAAAGTTGATAGCATAGGTTGTGAACATTTGTATCAAGTTGGCCTCCTGAGCTTGAGGCTATTCTCTTGCTTGTTTTGCTTCGTGTGCCTTGGTAGCAGTAGGTAGTACGGCTGGTACCACACCTAGGAAGTATGGAGACTCCACCACTGAAGGGAAATCTCCAAACCTAGTTGGTGTTGTGAGATAGTCGTTCCTTATGCGGTCCTGGACCACAAGTGGACCGAAGAACACACCCGAGTGTGAGTTGCAGCCGCCATCGCAGAGTTATGACCTGCACAAAATTAGAATGTGAGTACATCTTATTGTTAGGGTATTGTCTGGTGGAGAGATGAAGGGAAGGGAGGTCCCCAGCAGAGTCGCCATCTCTGTGAGAACTATTTTTTCAATACTTTTAAAAAATTTAAATTTATCTTTGAATTTGATTTATTTGGTATTTTATTTATTTACATGGACATGGTCTTGTTTAGTTCGTTTGACCTCCCCCACTAACCTCGGTTAGTGTTAATTATATCAGAACAAAGGCTGAACACCCTTGATTAACCATCAGACAATCCCTTTGAAATAGAAGAACGTGACTCACAATTGAACGAAACGAATTGTACATGAAAGAAAATAAAGTTGCAAGCATGCAATCTATTTTTTTGGAATTTTCTGATATTTTTTTCATTTTTTTATTGATTTTAAATTCATTTTTTCATTTTTAAGTATTTAAAATCATTGATTCCATTTATTAATTATTTTTGTCATTTATTTATTTAAATTATGATTATGTGGATTAATTTAATATTTTTATTTATTTAATTTAATTTAAGGATATTTACTTAAGGTGGATCAAAAATGACATGAGACATGACTTGTTTGTTATTTTCATGTTATTGAAAATTAAATAACAATGTTTGTGAAATATTTTGTTAAGGTTTGTTGAAAAATTGATTGATTTTGATTAAGAAATCAAGGAGTGAAAAGTTCAAAATAAACGTGACACTACGTGTAATTATTCATATAAGGCATGATTAAATAAGTAAAATTAGCCCAATAGGCTCATTAGACATCACACGTGAGAATACGTCAAATGCCGGCCAATTAAGCATCATTAGGCCCATTAAGCATGAAACATCATAATCATTTGCATGACAAATACAAGTTCAGCCCAATAAATAATTTGAGGCCCAATTAGAAGTTTGGCCCATAAAGGAAGCACATGGACCTTGCTTAAGATTTGAGAAATTCAAATTGTGCTTTGCAGGCTATCTTGCTGACCCTTTTCCTAGACTGCCTTGCAGTCCGAGAGCCTTGCTCTGTGTTGAAGCTTCAGAAAATCCTCCCCCCTGGCTTGGGGCGCCCCCCTCCTTTTTATAGTGAAAGGAGGAAGAACCCCGGCCGGGACGTTTGCGTTCCTTCCCCGGAGGTCTGCATACCACTGTAGGGGGTTTTACATAATTTTGCCATGGCTATTTGCGTTTTGGTCCCTGCCATTTTTCTTTTTTTCCTTTCTTCCCTTCCCCTTTCCTGGCCCGACCCTTCCCTGTTTGGCTCCTACGAGACAGAGCAGGGGAGGCCTCCTTCCTCCTCCCTTTCCCATTCGGTGGCGGCGGCGCAGGAGGGCAGGCCTATGGCAGCGGCGGCTGTGACTGGGGACGGCGGGCGGCGGGCTAAGGCGACGACGGCGGTGCGCCCGAGCAGCACCGGCCGCGCGCAGGGCTCCAGCGGCGGGAGCCAGCAGCGGCGGCGGCAGGAGCACACGGCGGCAGCAGGGCTGCAGTGGCGTGGGCCAGCGGCACCAGTGGGGGGCCGGCGGCGGCATCCCTTCCTCCCCTGCCCCCTATTCTTCCCCTTCTCACTGTGGGAGAGCCGAGCAGGGGCGACAGCCAGAGGAGGTGCAGGCCACGATGGCGGTGGCTGCTGCTTAAGGAGGTGAGGAGGGTGGCGGCTCCCTCTCCTTCTTCTCTTCTTCTTCCTCCTGCAGTGGGGGAAGTTAGGCAGAGGCGGCGACTGGAGGGGGTACCACGGCCAGCCCAAGCAGGGGCAGCCCGGCCCAGGTGGCTGGCAAAGGTGAGGTCTCCCTCTACTTTTCTTTTCGGTATTTGTTTGGTTTATTCCCCCCCCCCCCCCCCCCCCCCCCTTTTTTTTTTTTTTTCTTTTGTTCCTCCTGTGAGAAGCCGGCCAGAAATCTGGCACAACATGTTTTAAAATGGAGAACTAGAATGGAAGCAACAAAATATATTTTTTTTGTCTAGAAGGACAAGGAAAATGTTATAATGTGGCAGGTTCTGCTAATAACAGTTACGTGAGTATATGAAAAGATCTTTTATACTTAAAAGCACCTGAAACAGATGGACATTTTCTTCAAGGCCTCACCATTAAGTATCAAATCATGATATCCCGTCCTGATGAGGCCATGTTTGAAAGTATAGCTTTTAAACTCTCCTAGACCTCCGTCAAATGGGAGCTACATGAAGTAATCGGCATTTTGGGTGTCCAGCATGCTCAAGGCACAAACCAATGGATGGTTGCATATTATTTGATGACGTACTAAAACTGATTCCCAAAAGTTGGCGCAATTGAATATACCACAGGGGTTCAATTTTGAATTTTAAATTAAGGTATTGGACCCACTCCTCACTGTGGTGTAGCACGCCAAGCCTGTCTACAAATTGCTTCTGTTTCTCCTCCATCATTTGAGCATGTTTCTCCTCCTTTGAGCTTGAATAGCATGGTAAGATGTGAAAACGATATTCAGGACTTGTGTTGGTACTCGTTGATTTTGACATGACTGCTTTAATTTCTGAATAGTAGAATTGTTGGAGTCTTATATATTAACATCTTCCTGTACAGAAAGAAGAAGGAATAGATCTAGTTAGTGAAGCTATTTGTTCTGGAATATTCAATGACCTTGGGAGTGGGAGCAATGTGGACATTTGTGTCATCACCAAGGTATTTAATCCTTTATGAATACCTGGACAATGGCATTTATTTGGTTATCTCACTAGTGATATCTGATTTCATGGATGAAGGATCATGTGGAGTACTTGAGGAATTATCAATTACCAAATCCTAGGACCTACATCAGCTCCAAAGGCTATTCTTTCAACAAAGGTCAAACAGGTATACCCTGCACTTACAGCTCACTCATTTGTCAGCGATAACTAATTTGTAGCATGCTGACCTCAAAATTTTTTGTTGTAGAGGTCCTCTCTACAAAGATCACTCCCATGAAGCAGAAAGCAGTCTTGACTGAAGGAGATTTTATGGAAGAGTGAATCCTGTTTGTCTCTCAACAGTCATCAATCATGTAAGGTTTTCTGATATCAGGCCACTAATGGAGAATGCAGATTGTTTTTACTTTTTAGTTATGGCTACACAATTGGATTCTAGCAGTGTGAAGGTTTATATTTTTCTCTGTGATGCCTTGGTGCTGGCGGAGTACAAAGCACCAGCTTTTTTATTAAGTTATTGAAAAAAATTACAATCGAATGCTAGGCATTCCTAGCTTTTATCAGGCATATTTAGTAGACAGTCTGCAGGTTGGTTCCCTTCTCTGAAAATGTGGCATATACTTGTGTTGTCAAGAATAGCTCTGATCTCCCTGATGTGATAGATAAGTTCCCATGGGCATCTGCATATGTTATGAATTAATCCACCAAAATTTTCGAGTCACATTCAATGGTGGCTACTTTATATATTCATATTCATTTAGAGGAAAAATGGATATGAATTTGTGTGGCCTCACATTGGTCTGGGTAGCCAGCAACTTTGGGTGGTGCATCCTCTGAAGATGTTCCCATATGGCCTGCTCAGATTTTGACTGATGGTTTTCTTTCTATTGAAATTCTCAAGGAAAATTACATATATACCCTGAAATCTGTTGTACTCATTCAAATACCCTCAAATCTTTATATTATCACATACACCCCTGAATCTTGGAAAATTAATCAATTATATCCTGTGGTTAGCAAGCCCGTCAAAATCCAGGTATATCCTCTATCATGTGGGCAGAACCCGTTAAATAGGGTGAAAATATAAAATACCCTTACCCCAAATAGTGTGTTTTGCAGGGAGTGTTACACACACACACACCCACACACACACAACACACACACACAGAGAGAGAGAGAGGAGAGAGAGACACAGAGAGAGAGAGAGAGAGAGAGAGAAGAGGAGAGAGGAGAGAGACGGAGAGAGAGAGAGGAGAGAGATGAGAGAGAGAGTAGAGAGAGAGAGAGAGAGAGAGAGGGGGTGTGGGGGACCCCCTTTGACGTCGGGGGGGGGGGGGGGGTATATGAGAGAGAGAGAGAGGCATACATGTATCTGTGATAATATAAAAATCTAAGGCTATATATTGAAATATGACATTTCTGGGGTATATATTGTAATTTTTCTGAGGTCTCTACTCTAATGGCAGAGACAATTCTTAAAAAAAATTAGAAATGCTTACTTCCCTGAAATATGTAAATTTTTAATGGTCTCTGCTCTAACGGCAGATATAGTTCTTAAAAATGCTTATTCCCATCTTGGACGGGCTACCTGTCGACGGCAGGATTGGTCCGTGCATGCCCTGGCCGTTATGGCAGATGCCATTACCCATTGTAGCCTCCAGGATGGGATTGGCCTACGCATGGTGCACGTGGGCTCAACGCAGCAACAACCATTGTGATAGGTCACAGGTGCCATTCACCACGTAATCTATCTGTTGCCATTGACTATTTATTTGAGGCATCATCTTTAGTTATTTATTTGTTGCATTTAGCCATCTATTTGTCACCTTTTAGTGGGCCCCACCCAAAACCCAACCATGGCTGTTATGTTAGTGTTAGGTGCCATTTCCCATGTAACCTATTTCTTACCTTACCTATTTGGGGGTGAACTTATTTACCACCATTTGTCATCTTTAGTAGTTAAGGGTGACAAATAAATGACTTGAGGGTGACAAATAAGATTTACATGAGGAAAAGTGTAGGAAGAAGGTGGTGCGGAGTGCGGGCCAATCTCGCCCTTAGTGTTTATACCCCATCTAAAATGGGATGTAAGTATTTCTTCTTCGGTGGTTTTCTTAGGGTCTCTTCTGTAATGGCAGAGACAGTTCATGAAAAATAAGAAAGTCCTGCCTACGCACGTTCAGACTGGGGTGCTTTCCCTCCTAGCACCTCCACCCATGTCAATTGGGCCTTAACTTGTTCATAATTCTGATTTCTTTCATTGAATATGCTAACGACGGCTCATCTTTGAGTTCCTGAATTGGAGATTTGTTGCATACGCATCGCAGTTTTAGAGGATCCATAATTTCATGCCGGATGTCGTTGCCTTTGTTAATGTATGGACATCGGCCCAGTAAACCTATCAAGTCTCCACCCAAGGTTGCGCAGTCTGTTTTACAATTTCATATCATTATGCGAGTATGGCAGATTTTGAAACACTTGGAAAACATTATAGATCATGCATGAGAAATCTGGTTCTCCTAGGATTTATGCATCCGTGTGCATGCTTGCATGTGTTCAGGGTTATACAAAATATCTGTCATCATTGCTACTGCATCCGATCCGTAAGTCAAAGCATAATGAGTTTGTCCGGTGAGAGTAAGAACAAGAGTGCGATAAGTCCATAAAAGCTTCTACCAAATAGTTTGGCCAATCAATGAAGTGATGAGATTTGCAATTTTTTTTTAATGATTTTGATGAGAGTTTTGTTAGTAGCTTTTGTTTGGCCATTCCCATGTAGATAATATGGGGATGAATGATGTAAATTTATGTTATATTTACCACATATGTCGCAAAGCTCTTGTGATATGAATTGAGGTCTGTTGTCAGTGACAAGGTCTCGAGGAACGTCAAATCTTGCAAGGATGTTGCGTTTGATGAACTTGACAACAGTTGAAGCTTTGACTTTTGCGAATGCTTCTGTTTCAGCCCATTTCGTGTAATACTTTGTGGTAGTTAGAATGAAGGACTTCTTGCGGATTTTCTCAGTTCGGTCCTCGAGTGGACCCATCACATTGAATGCTCACATGGTGAAAGGCCAAGGAGCAATGAGAGGTTGAAGAGAAGAAGAAGGTGCATGGATTTTGTTACCTTGGAGTTTGCATTTGGCACAACGATAGATAAAATGGGTGCAATCTTTTTCCATGGTAGGCCATTAATAGAATCTATCAGACAAGCGCTCTACCATTAACATGGCCACCCCACTCACTGAAATGAGCAGCTTTAACAAGACTTTGGGATTCGATCTTGTCGAGGCAACAAAGATAAATCCCACTAAGAGATTTCTTGTGAAGAATGCCACCTATGATATTGTATCGCTTAGAGACACGCGAATGACCCGTCTATCAGCAGAGGTGGCATATTCAGGGAAGAATCCATCGTTGAGATGATTTTCAATATCAAAGTACCAAGGATTGCCATCATTGAGGTCGATTTTTAACTCTTTTGAGAGTGCATGGACTTGAGGTGAAGGAGATTGGAGTTGAGTAAACTAGGGATCAGAGTGAGAAGGAATTTGTAATCTCTACACAGTGATAGTTTTAGAAGATTTCCTAACAAAATAGAGAGTGAGGAAGCTAGGGAAGCAAGTGAATATACTAAAATGAGCCCTAAGAGTGTGAACCAATATAAGCTTCTTAAATTTTTGGACTACTCTACCAACCAGATCTTGGTATGGTTTCAACTTGAGATTCTGAGTTTGTACTTGCTAAAGGACCGTCAAAGTATTAACTGTGAATCTCCTATTATCCTTAACTTCTTAACTCTAAGCAACAATGCTATTTTTAGCCCAGTTAGGAGCGCCTCGTACTCAATCATATTGTTCGTGGTAGGGAAGGTCACACGCGAAATCACTATCCCTTTCGTTGAGGGGAGGACTGCCCCTATACCACTTCCTTTGAAGTTAAGAGCTCCGTCAAAGTAAATGATCCACAAAGGTTTACCATCGATGATGTCTCCTAACTCTTCATCTAGAAAACTTCCATTGACAAGAGAAAATGTGGGCAAGGGATGGTGGGCTAAATGCTCAGCAATAGCATGCCCCTTGATAGCCTTCTGATTCATGTAAGTGATGTCAAATTGATTGAGAATTTTTTTCCATCTCACCAAACGTTCAGGCAAGTTTCTCAAGCAAGTACTGAATGGGTCTATTCATGCTAGAAGTTTCACTTCGTAAGCAATGAAGTAGTACTTTAACTTCTGAGCGACCCATACGACAACCACACATGTTCTTTCCATAGCGGTTGTACTTCCTCTCAGCTTCATTGAACAACTTGGACAAATAATACACCACTCTCTCCTTCTTCTTGTCGTCATATTATGCCAAAACTACTCCAATGAATTCTCCTGTGTGGACACATAGAGTAGTAACCCGAGACTGGAGGAGCAAGAACATGGGGATTCAATAGATAGCTCTTCAGCTCTTCAAATGCCTTTTGACACTTATCATTCCAATCAAACTTTGCCTCTCCTCTAAGCATCTTATAGAAAGGTTTACAATGGATTGAATGTTGAGAAATAAATCTCTTGATGATTGAAGTCTCCCAATTAGCCCTCTAACTTCATTGAGGTTCCTAGGAGGACACATGTCGATTATTGCTTTGGCCTTGTTCGGGTCTATCTCAATTCCCCTCTTGTTGACGATGAACCCAAGAAACTTCCCTGAGTATACTCCAAAGACACACCTCTTGGGGTTCGTTTTGAGCTTATGTTCTTTAGATCGTTGGAGAACCACCCGGAGGACTTCGGCATGGCCATGTCGGGTTCTAGATTTTACCAAGATATCATCGGCATAGACCTCCATATGGACATGCATCATGTCGTGAAAAATCACCATCATTTCCCTTTGATATGTTGCCCCCGCATTCTTCAATCCAAAGGGCAACATGATCTAAGAATAAGTCCCCCACGATGTCGTGAAAGAAGTTTTCTCCTAGTTTTCCTCCATCAGACGGATCTAATTATACCCAGAGAAACCATCCATGAAAGATAACATCTCGAATCCGGTTCTCCACTAGGGTATTTATGTGTGGAAGATGGAAATCATCCTTACAATAGATTCGGTTAAGGTCACAGAAATCTATGCAGATCCTAACCGTACCATCCTTCTTCATAACAGGGATGATTAGCTATACATTGTAGATAAAGCACGACTCTAATGAATTTGACTTGTGTAACTTATCAACCTCCTCTTTGATTTTGAGCGCAAGCTTTGGATGTAGCCTCCTTAACTTTTGTTCGACGGGCTTCACGTCGGGTTTTAAGACCAAGTGGTGCTCGACCAAAGAGGTGTTGAGCCCCAACATATCTTCGTATGACTAGGCGAAACAGTCAGAAAATTCTTTGAGGACAACCACAATGACTCTTATTCTAATATGCTCAAGTTGGCACTTATCAACACTACCTTCAAGGATTCTTCAGTGCCAAGGTTGATCTCCTTAGTTGGCTTATCCATAGCCATGGTTGGTTCATCAAACCTTCTTATTCTATCTACATAGGAGGTCACCGGGTCCTCTTCTCCCTGCTCAACTTCTTCATCGAGATCTAGCAGGTCCCTCCTAAACCATCAATATCTAGGTCACCTTCTACATTCAATCTCCCAGCTCAGAATAGTATGTATGAAGCAAAAGGCTAAGGAATAGATGTGTACCTAAACGCAAGTGCTCTCCCTAATGCTTTGTTTACGCGATCGGCCTCCACACTGTGTTCTTAAACTAAAACAACTTTGAATAAAATAGAAAAATCTGAAACAAGTTCTAACAACAAGGAATGAATGAAAGGCAGGCAAGCAGACAAAGACAAGCACGATGGGACAATCTCACCATAATAGCCAAAGGTGTAATCATGAGAATTACCCCAAAATAAAATGATGTGAATATTATGATATATGAAGAAATAATATGACAGTGATCGCCACCAAGGTATTTACAAAAGAAAATAAGGAAAAGTAGGGCTAAATACCTTAGAATAGATGAATAACTCTTCAAAAAAACTTCTTGTGTATGAACACGGGTCTACTTTTGAGTGCCTTAAAGATGTGGTCGGTGACTAGCAGCGTATGAATGTGTGAAGACCTAGAGCGTGTTCATGATGTGATAACTTGCTTGAATGCGTTTAAAGACAACGGGGTTAGATTGTGGATCCTCTTTTTCCCTACTCAAATGGCAAGGAGCAAGGGCTTGGTGCTTTTATTTTCTATAGGTGCCTGCCATAAATAAGAAGAACAAAGAAAACCCTATTAGAACTTGATTAATGTAGAATCTATTCAAAGCTATAAAGAACTTGTAGAACATAGAGGGGATGATGCCTAGATATTATTGTTTTAAACCCCTATAGATTGAAAGATGGGTATGGTGAATGTGTTGTAATGTGTTTTTTTTGAAAACAAAGAGAAAGAAGAGAGATCTAAGGAAGAAACCAGCCTAAGAGAAGAAACTAAGCATGCATAAGTAGAGAGACAAAAAAAATGAAATCTCAATCTCTTGGGTACTTCTTGGCCAACTTAGATCGTCTTTGCGATGCTGAGATGTTGTGGACAAAGTCTCAACCTCTGGGTAGCCTCTCTGTAACCTCAAATCTAAGAGAAAAGGGTGATATTTATAGACAAAGAAGTTCGTATCCTCATGACAGATAAATTTGGATTTCATTGTGATTTTTGAGTTAATTTTAGGAGTTAGTATGTTTAGTAGGTATACGGGGATAAAGGTAGAGAGTTTGGATCATATCCAAGTGTAAAAGAGATTGGATTAGCCCAAGATGATGACCAAACTTTTGATGATTAACAAAATAGTACTAATGAACTTTGATGATTACAAAAAAATAGTACTAATGAACTCTTTGATGATTTAACAAATAGGACTAATGAATTTTGATGATTAACAAATATTACTAATGGTTTTGATGCCAAAATAGTACTAATGAGTTACCTGAGCTTGAGAACAGGTAGTGAAAGGAAAAATGAAAATTCAGGACAAATCAGGTAAGTCTCATCTCACATTTTGTCTAAGTCCTCATATCGACTCCTTCAGACTTCACATCGACTTCTTTGATAAGCAGAACGATTTCCTTTCTGACCGAACAGTTTAACAATCAATCGATGCCGCAACGATTCCTTTAAATCTCATAACGATTTCTTCAGAACTCGCAACGACTTCTAGCCGTAACGATTTCTTTAGATTCGTAACGATTTCTCAGAACTCGCAACGACTTCTAGCCGTAACGATTTCTTTAGACTCCGTAACGATTTCTTAGAACTCGCAACGACTTCTAGCCGTAACGATTTCTTTAACTCGTAACGATTTCTTTAGAACTCGCAACGACTCCTTAGCCATAACGATTTCTTAAGACTGTAACAATTTCTTAGAACTCGCAACGACTCTTAGTCGTAACGATTTCTTTAGTCTCGCAACGATTTCTTTAGAACTCACAACGACTTGCATCTCATAACGATTTCTTAAGTGTTTCACAACGATTTCTTTAGACTCACAACGACTTGCATCTCATAACGATTTTAAGTGTTCACAACGATTTCTTTACAAACACAACGACTTGCATCTCATAACGATTTGATAAGTGTTTCACATCGATTTCTTCAGAATCAGAACGACTTGCCATGATTCATAACGATTTTTTATATATATTATAGACGACTTGCCATGATTCCATAACGATTTCTGTATATTTTTCCTGAATCATGTTTTTCTATTGTTCTATTTAGAACGACTTGCTAGATCATAACGATTTCATAAGTCATTGAGCCATCGACTTGTATATCTCTCATCGACTTGACTTTATCTGTGTTGACTAGTCAAAGTCCACTTTACTTATCTCTGACACACCCGCATGTGATATGACCTAACGTATCTCTGCATGCATGCAGAAGATATCGTCCATAATCATGCCTATTCTGCAAATGTCTTTTAGAGTCAGCTACTCGGTCTTACTATTTCATGCTATTCTTTTATCGTTGACTGACGTCAAGATAGCTTAGCTATTGGCTATATGAGTTTGATAAGCGTGCAGGTAACATATTCATTTCTTCTTTGCAACGCTACCTCAAATAGAAGACAAAAGATATCTAGGAGATCTTTTCTCTTACGTGTTCAACGTGTTCAAAGATTGCTGACTGGAAGTTTCCAAGACCCAACCTTCTCTCAGTTAACGTACACCTGGATGAGAGAAACGGTACCTTAACGTTCAAATTTCAAATGGAAGCTTATATACAAGACTCAAGACGAAGGAGAGGAAAAAAAGGTGACGTGGAACGAAAGTGCACATCATTCAAAAGAGCAAGCAACTCAAATTCTACGAGTCTTAGAGTTAAACTAGAGCCAAGCGTTCATTCCAATTGTTTCCTGCAGCTCTACTGCTCTCAGTGTTATAGAGATTCTCTTGTGTGATGCCTGTGTTGTCTTTTGAGAGAAACCCTTGCTAAATCCTTTTCTCTCTTGAGGCTTGTCTGCTTCAGCTTGCAGCTAGTTTAGCTAGGGTCTGAAGTGTGTTCTTCAATCCTCCTTCATGGTTGTACCCTTTGGACGAAGGAAGACCTGGTGGTATCCAGGGTGATTGTTTTCCCTTCAGGTTGAAGGAAGACCAGTTGAGACTGGGTGTAAGGATCCGTGAGGGGGATAGTACCCTTGTTAGTGAAATCCTGAGGTATTGCTCAGGGACTGGACGTAGGTCTCCTGTGGAGAGGAGTTTCGAACCAGGATAAAATTCTTGTGTCGTGTGGCTGTGTTTTGTGCGTTTGCTATTCTTTTCCTCTAACTCTAACTACTGTTTAAGTTGTTGTTTGTAATTTTTTAGTGAACAGGTTTTTAATCAAGATCAAATTTTATAACCCATTCACCCCCCTCTGGGCTAGCTAGCTGGGCAACAAGTGGTATCAGAGCCAGTCTCTTCGACAAAGAAGAAGATCCACGATCTGAAGAGCAAAGATCAATGGCAGCCCAAAGCAACTTCGAAGGTCAGTCAGTCAACAGGCCTCCCTTGTTCGATGGAGAAGATTACACCTACTGGAAGACAAGAATGGAATACTTCCTACAAGGCCATGATTTACAATTTGGTCCATTGTAGAAGAAGGTGATCTTCTAGTCACTAATGCTAAGGTGCAGTGGACAGATGACGACAGAAGAAGAATATCTCTGAACTGCAAGGCCAAGCATCCTTTGTTGTGCCCTAAGCAAGAAAGAATTCAACAGAGTTTCAGCCTGCAAATCCGCTATGGAGATGTGGGGGAAAACTTAGAATTACATATGAAGGGACAGACAAGGTAAAGGAGACAAGAATTATATTCTTGTGACTCAGTATGAAAGGTTCCAGATGCAATCAGGTGAATCTATAACTCAGTGTTTAATAGATTCACAGATATTACAAATGGATTAGCTGGTCTAGGAAAAGTTTATGATGTACCAGATATGGTCAGAAAGATCCTCAGATCTCTCCCATCATCATGGACTCCAAAGTTACAGCCATGAGGAAGCAAATGATCTAAAGCAAATGTCATTGGAAAAGCTAATAGGATCTCTCATGGCTCATGAGATAAATATGGAAGATTAGAGAATCCTCAGCAAAGGAAGCAGTCAAATGCTCTCAAGACAAATGATGATATATCAGAGGAATCCTTGGATAACAGTGAAGTAGCAAAGACAGTGATGATGAAGAAGCCATGTGTCTCGAAGACTTCAGAGAATACTAGCAAAGAAGAAGAAGCATCAGTCTGGAAGAAGATTTTTCAAGAAGAACAAAGACTTCAGAAAGCCAGAAGTAAAGGATCCAAAGAAAGGAGAAGTAATATGCTATGAATGTAAGAAGCCGGGACACATCAAGGCAGATTGTCCCATGATCAAAAAGAGTGATCACAAGAAGAAGGACAACTAACCAAGAAGTAAGAAGTACAAAAAGAAAGCAATGGCAGCTGCTTGGGAGAACAGCAGTGACTCAGATAGTGAGTCAAGCTCGAGCAGTGAAGGAGAAGAAGCAAACTTGGCCCTCATGGCCAACACCGAAGATAAGGTAACTTCTGATCTTCCTTTGATTCATGCAATGAGTCAGATTCCGATAACTTAGAGAGTGCTTTTAATGAACTCTATGAAAAATATAAAGAAGTATCTAAATTACTTAAAAATAGTAAGAAAATCTAGTCTGTTTAGAAAATACAAACAGACCTAAAACAGAAATGAAGAACTTGAAAAACAATAACTGAACACAAAAGAGAATGAATTATTGTGTGAAGATTTAAAAGAGAGAAAAACAGAAAAATAACTAATCTAGAAAAACAAGAAGACTTAAGTGAACTCAAAATGAAATAGAAAGACAAATAAAGAAAATGAACATCTGACAAACACTATAAATAAGTTCACAAATAATAAACCACTCCTAATGATAAATGGAGCTAAAAGATCAACTAAAAAGAAATATGGTTTTGGATATACTCCTCAGAAAATGAAGAAAACAAAAGTCTTTCCGAAACTTATCCAACTCCTAAATTATATCTGAAAAGAATAAAGAACATAAAAAATTTAAAACACCCCAGTTGAAAGAGTAACTAGAATAACTGCTGTACTCATTGTAATAGACTTGGACATAACAAAGAAACCTGTCCTATAAAAGAAAAAAAAAGGATAATTAAAGGAAAAGACAATGATACTAACCATCAGGACCAAAAGAACTTGGGTACCTAAAATTTAGTGTTTTAATTTCAGGGGAAAGTCAAGAGTATCCAAATGGTATTTGGACAGTGGATGCTCGAGGCACATGTCAGGCAACAAGAAGTTTTTCGTTGATCTCCAAGCTGAAGAAGGTACAGTCACATATGGAGATAATGGAAAGGAGTTGTAATAGGAGTGGATCCGTGAACATCAAAGGAAAATCAGTAATTGAAGATGTTATGCTGGTCAAAGGGTTTAAGCACAATCTTATCAGCATCAGCCAGTTGTGTGACAAAGGCCATCAAATCAGTTTCAAGAATCAAAATGCAGTATCTTAAAGGATTGTGCAGTCATATTTGAAGCCTACAGAGAAAGAAATTTGTATGTTCTATATCTCGAGGAACTCAAGGATCAAGATGTGTGTTTGGCAGCTAGCAAAGATCAATCAACTGAGTTGTGGCACAGAAGATTGGGCCACTGCAGCTTGGACGGGTTGAACAAGCTCAGAAAGAGAAAGCTAGTGGAAGGACTGCCAAAGGTAAATTTCAGATTGGACAGTATTTGCAGACCTTGTGCAAGAGGAAAGCACACAAGAGCTCTTTCAAATCAAAGACTGTAGTAACCACCTCAAAGCCCTTAGAACTACTGCATATGGATCTATTTGGGCCAATGAGGACTACCAGTCTAGGAGGAAAGAATTTTGGATATGTAATAGTTGATGATTATTCAAGATTCACTTGGGTATCCTTTTAGAGCACAAAGATGATACATTTGATCACTTTGTCAGCTTTAGTAAGAAAGTTCAGAAAGATTAGAAATTCACAATTGTGTCTATCAGATCAGATCATGGTGGTGAGTTTCAGAATGATAAGTTTGCAAAGTTCTGTGATGATCAAGGAATTGAGCACAACTTCTCAGCTCCAAGGACACCTCAACAGAATGGAATTGCTGAGAGGAAAAACAGAACTCTTTTGGATATGGCAAGAACTATGTTATCATAATATGATTTGCCAAGGTACTTTTGGGCCGAAGCCA
Organism: Colocasia esculenta; assembly: GCA_014218235.1. Classification (NCBI taxonomy): domain Eukaryota; kingdom Viridiplantae; phylum Streptophyta; class Magnoliopsida; order Alismatales; family Araceae; genus Colocasia; species Colocasia esculenta. The sequence continues at coordinate 157,754,080 of CM024753.1, read as the reverse complement.
TCAACACTGCATGCTACATCATTAACAGAGTGATGATTAGGCCGATTCTGAAGAAGACAACGTATGAACTTTACAAAGGAAAGAAGCCAAAGATCAGCCACTTCAGAATCTTCGGATGTCCTTGCTTCATCCACAACAATGGAAAAAGGGACATTGGTAAGTTAGATGCCAAATCAGAGGAAGGCATCTTTATGGGGTACACTTCTAAACCCAAAGGCTATAGGATTTTCAATAAACATTCATTATTAATTGAACAGTCTGTGCATGTTATTTTTGATGAATCTAACCCTTCCTTGAAAAAGGAAGAAATCAGTGACATTGATGATGCAGATAACTTGTCCGAAAAATTAAAGAATACCTCAATTAAGGACAAGGAAGATCCAACTCTGGAAGAACTGCAGCAAACAGAAATCCAACATGAAGATCTTCCAAAGGAATGGAGACATCAGAAAGATCACCCTCCTGAAAACATTATTGGTGATCCATCTGTAGGGGTAAGAACTAGAGGTAATGTAATTCCATGTGATTATTTAGCATTTGTTTCTCAAATAGAGCCTAAGACAGTCAATGAAGCTTTATCTGATGAATCTTGGATATTAGCCATGCAAGATGAACTAAATCAGTTCAAGAGAAACCAAGTATGGTCACTTGTTCCTAGACCATCCAATCATTCAGTTATTGGCACCAAGTGGGTGTTCAGAAATAAACTGGATGAGTCTGGAATAATTTTAAGGAACAAGGCCAGACTGGTAGCTCAAGGCTACTCCCAAGAGGAAGGCATAGACTTCGATGAAACCTATGCACCTGTAGCTAGACTTGAGGCTATTAGGATTCTACTTGCTTATGCATCTGCATTTGATTTAAAACTTTTTCAAATGGATGTCAAATCAGCCTTTTTAAATGGTTTTATCAAGGAGGAAGTTTATGTTGAACAACCTCCAGGTTTTGATGATACCGAATTTCCAAATCATGTATTCAAATTGCATAAGGCGTTATATGGCTTAAAGCAAGCACCTAGAGCCTGGTATGAAAGGCTCAGTACTTTCTTATTAGAACATGGTTTTACTAGAGGTAAAGTAGATAGTACATTATTTATAAAATCTAGGGTTAACACATACTTCTTGTGCAAATATATGTAGATGATATCATTTTTGGATCTACTGATGAATCTCTTTGCAAGTACTTTGAAAAGCTTATGCAGGGAGAATTCGAAATGAGCTTGATGGGGGAGCTGAGCTACTTCCTTGGATTGCAAATCAAGCAAGGGAAGGATGGCACTCATATCTGTCAAGCCAAGTACACCAAAGAGCTGTTAAAGAAGTTTGGATTTGAAGATGCAAAGCCACTGTCAACTCCAATGAGCACATCAACCAGAATGGAGTGATCCAAAAGGTAAAAAGGTAGATCAAAAGAATTATCGAGGTATGATAGGGTCATTACTTTATTTAACTGCAAGTAGACCAGATATCTTGTTTAGTGTTTGCATGTGTGCTAGGTATCAGGCAGACCCTAGAGAGTCTCACTTAATTTCTGTAAAAAGAATATTTAGATATTTAGCTAGAACTCATGACTTAGGTCTCTGGTATCCTAGATCATGTGAAATAAAACTAATAGGATATTCAGATGCTGATTATGCTGGTTGCAAAGTAGATAGAAAGAGCACCAGTGGTTGTTGTCAGTTTCTTGCAGGATGCTTAATATCATGGACATCCAAGAAACAAAATTCAGTAGCTCTATCAACAGCTGAGGCAGAATATGTTGCTGCTGGAAGTTGTTTACACAACTTCTTTGGATAAAGCAACAACTTGAAGATTTCGGCATTCACATCAAATCAATTCCTCTATTGTGTGATAATACAAGTGCATCAACCTCACCAAAAATCCAGTTCAACACTCAAGGACGAAGCACTTGAGGTAAGATATCATTTTATTCGAGACCATGTAGCTAGTGGTAATTTAGAAATTTCGTTTATAGATACAAATGGTCAATTGGCAGATATCTTCACAAAAGCCCTACCTGAAGAGAGATTTACATCTCTTAGAAGGGAATTAGGGATGTGCAATTTGTGAAAGAATCTCTGTGATTTTATTGACATATAAATTTTTCAGATTAAATGAAATTTTCTCTCCGTTAAAATTAAGCAAAACTCAGTTATCTATATGCTTTGACCGCTTCTGTGTAGAAAGTTGTTTGACTTGTCAAACCTTTTCGTCGCTTTCTATCTTTCCGCCTTTGGCGCTCCTCTTTTCAGTAAAGTAACATTATTTTATTCAAATCGTTCTGAGAACGACCTGTCTTCTACCTTTACCCTTTTCTTTATCCTTTATCTTTCACCCAAAGCCGATGCCCTAACGACTCCACCATCGACTCTCTGCATCTTTCGAAGCTTTCCCCTCTTCCCGCGAGAATCCCTTCGAGAGCTTCCATCCCCTTCCATCATCCTCCTTTCCCAGAACCTTTTCTTCTCTGCACCCATGGCCGCTCCGATGATCTCCGGAAGCATAGGGGCTACAGTGCTGAGTATTTATCCCCAAAGGAGCAAGAGAGGTTTACGTTTGTGAAGACGAAGATTTGCGGAAATAAGGCAGTGGATGTTCAGAATCTTGAGAAGAGTGGCATGGCCAGGCTAGTCGAAGCCCTGAGAAGATTGCAGTGGATGGATGCAGTTACTTTCAATGAGGTAAGCTACCCGGACTTAGTGAAAGCCTTCTACATTTGTCTGAAATCGGAAGCAGATGGGTCCCTTGTCTCCTCTGTCAAGGGCATCCAAATCAGAATAACCCATGAGCTTTTGCGTGATTTGTTTGGAGTGAAGACCTCTAGATTTAGTGGCATTCACTCTGTGAATGATGAAGTCAAAGGTCTCGGGATTATTGGTCCAGGGTTTAAGCTGAAGGACGGGAAGCTTGATATTAATCAGATGTCCGCATTTAATAGATTGCTTCACTTTATAGTCTGCCAAATCATAGTACCTCGTAGTGCTACCTTTTCTTCATGCACTAGGGCAGATTCGGACATAATGTTCTGGGCAATCCAGAACAAAGAGATAAACCTGGCCGCAGTGATGATTGAGCGAATGATGTTTGCACATGCTCAGATATGGGAAACAAAGAGCAAGTTGAATGTTTCCCTACCGTATGCTCATCTACTGACCAAGATATTCAAGCACTTTGGAGTAGATATGTCAGGTGCAGTAGCTGAGAAGATGGGCCAGTCAATAAGGTCCAGAAATCTGAAGAAAAGTGGATTCTCAGTGGTAGATGGATTGTGGTCAAAGACTTCTGTGGCTGAGGGAGAGGCAATCATTGGAGATATCCCAGAAGCTCAAGAAGCAGCAGCAAAACCAGCAGAGCAAGCTGCAGCAGAACAAGTAGCAGCAGCAGTAGAACAGGCAGTGGCAGTAGCAGCGGCAGCAGCAGAACAAGAACCAGTAGAGCCAGCAGCAGTAGAAGTACCAGTTGTGGAATGCCAATCCGAAGCTCAATTGGAAGAGGGTGCAGCTGGTGTGGCAGATTCCTTGCCCACCACCTTAGTCGCCTCTATTTTAAGAGAGGTATTGGATTCCATTCCCTCCACCTCAGCCTCTCTAAGGAAGGTGGACCTGATGAAGAAGTTATGGCAGCAGGCCATACTGAAGTTCAGTCTGAATCGGTTGCAGATGTTGAGGTACAAGCAGGTACTCAACAAGATGTGGTTATGGAGGATGCTCCTGCTCGGGGGAGCAATTAAGTGTTGAAGTCCCTGCTCCCATTCAGGGGGAGCAAGCTGGGATTGAGAAGCCAGAGAATGAAGCTATTCCTGAGAAAGCTGCACCTACTCAGGAAATTCCAGCTCCAGCCAAGGTTGATGTTAGTGAAGGCCCAAGTACAACTGTAAATCTTGAGGAGCCTGTCACTCAACAAGGTAAGCAGAAGAGAGTTGTTCACAGGAGGTCAAGGAAGGGCCATAGAAAAGTGAACTTGAAGCCTGTTATGGCTATGTTAAAGGCCCAAGGGAGATCTTGGCATCAGTCCAGTCTAGCATACAAGGCATTGTTGCTAATCAAGCTTCAACTTCCTCAGACGTATCTTCAATAAGAAATGCAATGAGGTATTTCAATAAAGAGATGTCTGACATGAAGACTATGCTGGGTGTATTGTCAAGGTCCAGTGGGATGTCTCCGGGCAGACCAGACCAGCTCCTCGGCACCAGCCAGGGGCCACCAGCTCAAGGGCCAGCAGGGCCATCTGCTCAAGGGTCAGGGCAGCAGGGCCATCTGCTCAAGGGTCAAGGCCATCAGGGCCATCAGTCGTGAGGTCACCCGACCAGTGGCAGCCTCAGGGTCTTCAGGACCCTCCCCAGTCAGTCAGAGAGAGTCAGGCCAAAGGGAAAGAGCCAGTGTCAGTTTTCCAAAGCCCCTGATACTTCATCTCTTGCCACTCCAACCCTCTCCACACCTTCATCTCCTTCTACTGCACCTCCTGCTCCACCAACCATAAAACATCCCATGCCTCGCACCCAACCTTCCTCATCCTCTATTTCATCTCAACCTTCTTTCTCTCCTACTCCATCTCACATCTCAGCTCCATCCTCATTAACTCCCAAACCTTCACCTCCTAAAATTCAAACACCTCAACTTCAACCAACTTCCTCCTTTAATTTTAAACATCTTTTCTATCCTCCTACTCCTCCTAATTCTGTTATCTTCCTCCAGATAAACCTCTGCCTCTTGGTGTCTTTGACACCAATGTACCAGACAATTTTGAAAGGAACACCCTCCTCACCATTCTCTCCACAGCCTCTCATATTCACAGGACTGACCCTCCCAGTCCTGCCAAGAAAAAGAGGAAAACCTCCTCATCTCTAAGCATTCCTTCTGTTCCTCTATACCCTCCTCTATGGTATTCTCTTACCCTTGATCCTAAGAGAAGACCTATCTACAAAGAATACCTCCAAAAATGCATTCTTTCTACCATTTATGGTATTCCTTTTCTCAACCTATCCGAACACCTGGACATTGTTCTTCCTTTTACTCAGATACCCAAAGCTTACAAATCCAAAATCCTTGAGGGCACTGAGTTCAAGACTGAAGATCAGTGGGCAGCTGTCAAAGGAAATAAGGCTCAGTATGAAAAATACTTGACTGCCAGGGCCGAATCTCTCACCCACAGCTCACCCACTCACCTTCTCTGAGTGGTTTATCATCCAGCATAAGAACTCTTGGGGATCCTTCATTTTGAAGGAGATTCGTATTGCCAGGTCTTTTCAGCTGTACAGTGACTTCTGCTACTTGAATAAATTACCAGAAGTTCAGTTTTGCCAGTTCCATTTGAAAATCATTGTGCTGAAATCAGAACTCCCTCTCAACCTTCCTCTTAAGGTAGATTTTGTCACCTTCAAGGTTGATTTTCCAGTTCTTCTGCCGAAGCTGCACTCTTTAGTATTTGCTTCAGATGCTGGGTCTCATGCTCTAGATATGTTTGCAAGATAGATGGGCAGGATGTCAGCCAAGCAGGGAAGATCACCTTCCTTTTTACGGTTCATCTTCAGAGAATACCACTCTGGCCGCATTTCTTCTCAGACCTTAGCTCCACTCATTTATGAGTGTGAAAGACTCACTTCATCTGAATGGTAGATTCTCTATCAGGCCTCTCATCAGCAATTGGAAGCTATCAATAAAGATTTAGTTAGTCAGAGGAAGCCACTCTTTCTGCAGAAACCTTTTTGGATCTCAACTCCATCACCCCCATACAAGAGATCTATGTTGTATGGGCAGCTAGATATTCTGCTTTCTATGCTATGAAGCAGGATCTTCTAGATCAAAAGATTCACTATCCCATTTCCTTGGACAGATTTCTCCATAGGGCCAGTTTTGGCAAGAGTACATACTACAGATTCATATTGGACAAAACTCAGTATGGAGAATTCTTAGAGCAGCAAAGGCAACTCTACATTCAGAGGAACATTCCCTCCATGGGACCCTCCTTCTCAGTTGCTTTTGGAGTTTTTCAGCAATTTTTTGAGGATCTTGAGATCAAGGCATGGGCTGTTATCTCACAACATGCCTCCTTGTTATCACCTCTGTACTATCTTCCTCCATCTTAATATAAAACTTTCTCTCTTCTTTGTCTCATCGATAACCTTTTTGCTTAGTGACAAAATGGGGGAGAAAACTAAAGATATCTGAAACATACTTATGGGAGAAAACTAAAGCTTTTCTCAAAATCATGTTTGTTTGTAGTATGATGTTTAGTATATTTTGTCATCATCAAAAAGGGGAGATTGATGACCAAACTTTTGATGATTAACAAAATAGTACTAATGAACTTTTGATGATTAACAAAATAGTACTAATGAACTTTTGATGATTAACAAAATAGGACTAATGAACTTTTGATGATTAACAAAATAGGACTAATGAACTTTTGATGATTAACAAAATATTACTAATGGTTTTTGATGCCAAAATAGTACTAATGAGTTACCTGAGCTTTGAGAACAGGTAGTGAAAGGAAAATGAAAATTCAGGACAAATCAGGTAAGTCTCATCTCACATTTTGTCTAAGTCCTCATATCGACTCCTTCAGACTTCACATCGACTTCTTTGATAAGCAGAACGATTTCCTTTCTGACCGAACAGTTTCAAACAAATCGATGCCGCAACGATTCCTTTAAATCTCATAACAATTTCTTCAGAACTCGCAACGACTTCTAGCCGTAACGATTTCTTTAGAATTCGTAACGATTTCTTCAGAACTCGCAACGACTTCTAGCCGTAACGATTTCTTTAGACTCCGTAATGATTTCTTCAGAACTCGCAACGACTTCTAGCCGTAACGATTTCTTTAGACTCCGTAACGATTTCTTTAGAACTCGCAACGACTCCTTAGCCATAACGATTTCTTTAGACCTCGTAACAATTTCTTTAGAACTCGCAACGACTCTTTAGTCGTAACGATTTCTTTAGTTCTCGCAACGATTTCTTTAGAACTCACAACGACTTGCATCTCATAACGATTTCTTAAGTGTTTCACAACGATTTCTTTAGAACTCACAACGACTTGCATCTCATAACGATTTCTTAAGTGTTTCACAACGATTTCTTTACAAACACAACGACTTGCATATCATAACGATTTGATAAGTGTTTCACATCGATTTCTTCAGAATCAGAACGACTTGCCATGATTCATAACGATTTCTTATATCATCTATTATAGAACGACTTGCCATGATTCATAACGATTTCTTATATCATCTATTATAGAACGACTTGCTATGACTCATAACGATTTCATAAGTCATTGAGCCATCGACTTGTATATCTCTCATCGACTTGACTTTATCTGTGTTGACTAGTCAAAGTCCACTTTTACTTATCTCTGACACACCCGCATGTGATATGACCTAACGTATCTCTGCATGCATGCAGAAGATATCGTCCATAATCATGCCTATTCTGCAAATGTCTTTTAGAGTCAGCTACTCGGTCTTACTATTTCCATGCTATTCTTTTATCGTTGACTGACGTCAAGATAGCTTAGCTGTTGGCTATATGAGTTTGATAAGCGTGCAGGTAACAGATTCATTTCTCTTTGCAACGCTACCTCAAATAGAAGACAAAAGATATCTAGGAGATCTTTTCTCCTTACGTGTTCAACGTGTTCAAAGATTGCTGACTGGAAGTTTCCAAGACCCAACCTTCTCTCAGTCTAACGTACACCTGGATGAGAGACAACGGTACCTTAACGTTCAAATTTCAAATGGAAGCTTATATACAAGACTCAAGACGGAGAAGGAGAAAAAGGTGACGTGGAACGAAAGTGCACATCATTCAAAGAGCAAGCAACTCAAATTCTACGAGTCTTTAGAGTTCAAACTAGAGCCAAGCGTTCATTCCAATTGTTTCCTGCAGCTCTACTGCTCTCAGTGTTCATAGAAGATTCTCTTATGTGAGAGCCTGTGTTGTCTTTTGAGAGAAACCCTTGCTAAATCCTTTTCTCTCTTGAGGCTTGTCTGCTTCAGCTTGCAGCTAGTTTAGCTAGCGTCTGAAGTGTGTTCTTCAATCCTCCTTTCATTGGTTGTACCCTTCTGGACGAAGGAAGACCTGGTGGTATCCAGGGTGATTGTTTTCCCTTCAGGTTGAAGGAAGACCAGTTGAGACTGGGTGTAAGGATCCGTGAGGGGGATAGTACCCTTGTTAGTGAAATCCTGAGGTATTGCTCAGGGACTGGACGTAGGTCTCCTGTGGAGAGGAGTTCCGAACCAGGATAAAATTCCTTGTGTCGTGTGGCTGTGTTTTGTGCGTTTGCTATTCTTTTCCTCTAACTCTAACTACTGTTTAAGTTGTTGTGTAATCTTTTTAGTGAACAGGTTTTTAATCAAGATCAAATTTTAATAACCCATTCACCCCCCCTCTGGGCTAGCTAGCTGGGCAACACAAGAATCGAGAAAGAGTCTCATTCAAATTGAAAGATGTGCATGCATGGGTCTGTGTAGGAATGTGGTGGACATTCAAGGCACGATAAGGGTGCACGATAAGAAGGCGGGTGTACGATAGGGCACATTCTAGATTTAATAGAAGGCGATCAATTGCCCATCAGTGTTTAGGAAGACAGAACCAATTTGAGATTTTAAGTGACTTTTGGCCTTTTAACGACCTTTGGGATTGATTTTAAAGTTCAAGACAAGCCAAGGAAAGCTTTCAAAAGAATGGACGACTTGGAGCAACAATAGTGTGAACAAGAAAAAGATTCAACTTATGAGTTAAAAATAGATGTCTACATCAGTGACTGAAATCACTCACATATGATGGTATGCCATTGGCTACCTACCTGTTGACATATGCTTGGTATGTCAGCAACTTGGGAGCCACTAATATATCAAACTAATGTTAGCGGCTTGACAACGGTAGATATATGTTCTATGTCAGATGCTCATGCCATTGATGTATAAGTCATATGTCAGCACTTTGTCAGCCCCTGACATATCTTACATATGTCGATGGTTCTTCTTTGGCTACTGACATAACATAAGTTGACAAAGTTTTTGTCAACGACTTTGTCAACGGCTTTAGAGCCAAAGCCGCCAACATATTACCTATTTCTTGTAGTGTAGGACACAATGAAATGTGAGTGCTAAACTTATCCCTTTACCTCACAACAAACATGATATATAAAGGAATCTATGGTGGTATTTTCCTGTTTGGGCTGGAGCCAAACGGGCCTCCACTGGGAAGAGGGAAGACGGTCGCCGGTAGCTGATGAAAGCCTACAAAACCAGAACGGAATCAGGGGGGCCCAGTTGAAGAACTGGGGAGAACCCTCCGATGCCTAAGTCAGTTGACTGTGGGAAGGCTTCAAAGAGAAGGATTCAGTAGTATGTTGTGTTATGCGCGGAGGTGCGTACCTTGGCATGGAAGTCGTAGGTACCTTTTATAGGCCCAGGCCCTGGGGGAGATGAGCATGTTAACCTTTAATGGTCCCCCGAAAGGACGTGCTGGTTGGCGCCTTTAATGGAGGGTTATACGTTGAGGCGTCCGTTGAGGACCTTTGCAGTTAAGGCTCCCTAAAACGTGGGGCGCGTGCCATGCAGCCGTTGTAACCATTGCAAGGAGACGAAGGGCTGCTTGAAGGCTCTTGGGCAGAGGATACCGAGCAGGTAGCATGTTTAGTAGGCTAGACCTGGTGCTTGGTGACTTCCTGTTCGGTAGGTAGAGCCTAGACCGAACAGGATGAGGGGTGTCCGGAGATCGCCCTCGGAACCCTGAAGGTGCTCAGGCGTGGAGATTGTGTTCGGGATCTTCGAGCTGCTCCGGAGAACACGAGGTGCCCCCCTGGAGGGCCGCACCTGCCTACTGGTTCAATGGGCCATGATGGGCCTAGGTGGCTAGAAATAGACACCACACTTGCCCCCCACTCTCTCAGACGTGCTCAGGCAGAGTACCTTAAGAGAGGAAGACTGCTCGGTTGTCACTCGCATTAAATGCGATGTTGATTTCGGCATCACGAACGGTCACTTGGGCGACGCCGCTTGGTGTTCCTCCTTGGGGATGAAGAAAGTCATCATCACGAGGGTAACGTGTCATCTGGGGGACACATGACGGCATGTTCGAATCGAACCGCCCTTTTCGCTTTCGACTTTCGCGCCCTTCTTTCCTTATAAGGAAGAGGCAGGGCGAAGGCGGGGTCCCACGCCTTCGAAAAACTTCTTCTCCTTTCTTCTTCTTTGTCTCCGACACAGTGTTCGCCTCATTCCTCGTGAGCTCACAGCCTTGTGCCTGCCTCCCCGCCACTTCTTCCCGCTGTTTTGACCTCCGTTCCCGGCGATGTTGCAGAAAGGGAAGGTTGTAGCTGACGCCAGAGCGAGTGGTGCGGTGCCGGAGGCCCCTCAGTGAAAGAGGTACCGCTTCTTCGAAGGCCTCCGTGAACGGTACCGGATTGGGCCGGAGTACGACATAGTCCTCGCGAAGGAGGAGGATACATATTTTCTGCAGAAGCCTGGGTGCATAGCGATGTCCCAATACCTGCTGGAGGCGGGGTTTCGCCTACCCCTGCCGGCGGTGGCCAAGGATCTCCTCAACGTGTGGGGGATAGCTCCCATCCAACTAACGCCGAATTCCTGGTGCACAATCTGCGTCTTCTGCATCTCTTACAAGGTGTGGGGGATCGAGCCGTCGGCGGACCTCTTCCGGAGTCAGTTCAGCCTAACAGCGTCGCCGGGGACAGGCTACAACATATATTACACCAAGCACAGGCCGAACAAGATGCGGATTGACTTCTCCCCCAAGTACTCCAACAACAAAGGGTGGACGCATAGGATGCTTTTCATCGGCCGCAACGAGGGAGCGCCAGAGTGGGGGTTCCCCACTTGGGTCAAGGATGTGCGCTCCAAGGACACCTACCCTATGCTAGTTCGGGAGGCGGCAAAGCTCGCGAACCGCCTTCGCAACATTTTTGTGGAGAAGGCGGAGGAGTACTTAACAGAGGCCCAACTCGTCAAACATGGGCTCAGCCAAACATGGAGTAAGTGAAATCCCCATCTCTGGAGTTTTTTTTGTAGGGGATGTCCTCCTTATCCCCTCTCCTTGCACAGGTGCTAAGGAGTTGGCTACCGACATGGACGGGGAGGATATGGCCCTCTACACCGAGCAGATCGTCGTCACAGCTTACGCGGCGATCACATGCGAGGGTCCTCCCCCTGGTGCCGCGCTGAACCGTCATTCTGAGAGGCGGGCTGCCGGTAAGAAGCCCATGAAGATAAGCCTTCGGGAGGAAGCTGGCCCCAAGAAGGCGAAGAGGACTATGTGGCCAGTCACCAAAGAGGAGGCTAAGTAGGAGGAGGAGGAAGAGGTCTCGCCGCTTCTTGTTCGAAAGAAACAAAAGTTGGTGAAGGCGGCCGAGAAGATGAGGCCGAGCTCCACTACCAAGGCGCAACCCCAGACCGTGCATAGGGTAGTCTCCGAGCTGGGGTTGGTCGTTGTAAGAGATCAATCCATTGAAGGCTCCACGGGGGAGCGAGCGGGGCCGCCTACGCCCCAAGGCTCCGTTGCGAGCTGAACAGAAGCAGCGAGGCAAGCGGGGGCATCCACGCCCCAGGGTCCCATTGCAAGCCGCAAGACAGGGGCGGCGGCAACCAAAGTGTCCAGCACCGCAGTGGCTGGGTAGACCACGGCAGGGGTTGGAGCTGCCCCCGTGTAGAGTCCGACCATCAGGGCAGACGAGGGGGCGACGCACGCGGACGAGGCGTCAAGTGCTGTGGTGAGGACAGTGGAAGGTGAAGACGCCATTGCCCATAGGTCCTCTGCAGGAGCCGGCAAGGCGGCGCGCACAGGAGAAGTGCCAGAAGGGGCGGCACTCAAGGCAGCGGTTCAGGGGGCTACGACCCCCACTCCCCCCACCGTAGCGACTATGGAGGCTCCCGCATAGACAGTCGCTGCGGACTCCCTTAAGCAGGCAGTCGGAACTAGGGAGGAGGGAAGTTAGAGGTCTTCCAGAGTCACGGAGGGCCAGGAGATGGCGAATGCTGCAGGGGTGACCACAACAACTGCCGGAGGAGCCATTGGCGCCGCTGTCGAGAACAGAGCTGAGTCCAAAGAGGACCAGGTGCTGCTATCGCAGCTGCTGAGGGCGAAACCTACAGTACAGCCCAAAGCGTCAGCCCTGGAGGCAACCCTGGTGCGCCTTGAGGGGAGTGCTATCAGAAAACTCCCCCCTTGTCCCACCGTGTCTCAGTTAGAGGTGATGACACGGTGCCAAGGGTTGAGATCGGAGGAGACTTCCGAGTGCTCGGAGGAAGTTCACCGGGCAAGGCTCCAGGATGAAGAGGAAGCTAGAGAGGACAACGACGTGGAAGCGCTGGCAGACTGCATTTCCAAGTCGTTGTCTGTGCTAACACAGCTTGCCAGGTGTGCTCGGAACCATCAACACATGTGGGAGGCCGAGCTCGGCTACTGCAAGGAGCTTGAGGCGCAGCGCGTTGCTCAGGAAGCCGAGTTGAAGGAAGAAATCAAGAACCTCTAAGAAGAGCTTCGCACCTCCAAGCTCAACCTCACAGTAGCCCTAGCAGAGAAGGAGGCGCTTGCAAATGTGCTGAGCAAGGCCAAGGCCCAAGGCATCGATGAGTACAAGGTAGGGCCAGGCTTTAAGGAAGACCTGGAGCAGTAAGGTGCCCTCTGCTACAAAGTGGGCCTCGGCGCTGGGGAAGACTGAGGGCGTCGTCTGGCGTTGATCGAGTATGCTCAAGAGGCATTCGAGGCCGCTGTCCACGAGTGTCGTCGTCAGACCCAGGACCCTTGCTTAGACGGAGTGCACTTCATGCACTTCTAGGCGAGGTGAATGGCTCTCAGGGACGACGGGGCTGGCCCCTCCGAACAGGCCCCTTAGATGTATCTCTCTTCTTTTTTTGTGATCTGTTCAAAATAAGAACTTTCGCAAGGTAGACCTGAATAGATCCCCTTTTTTGAATATGTGAATGGCTTCTTTTTTCCTATCTTCTTCCCTTATGGTTGTCTTTTTCATATCGGAATCTGCTGGTCGCTTAAAAAAGGGTTCGTGATCACCACTTGGGTTTGCACCGAATGTTTTCTGCTTTAGGGTTTTCATGTCGCGCTAGCCCTTCGAGCTGAAAGTAGCTCTATCTAGGGACATTTTGAAAACCCTTTCCGGCAAACCAAAGGAATGGGAAGAAGAGAAGTGAGATGTCGTGCAAGAGGATTTTATAGGTAATAAGCCTTTAGGTTGGATACATGCCAAGTTCCGGGTATGACTTCACCACTAGGAGTAGTGAGCTTATACGAGCCCTTTCCGAGAACCTGGACGACTTGATAAGGTCCTTCCCACTTCGGGGCGAGTTTACCGATTGCTATTCGGGGATCCGATGCCGAGCAATGGCATAGGACTAGGTCTCCTTCGAAGAAGCGCCGCTCCCAAACTCGGGAATTGTAATACTGCGCGAGCCGCTGTTGGTAGGAGACGAGTTTGATGCTAGCGTCACTTTGGCGTTCATCGAGCATGTCTAGGTTCTCCCTAAGCGCTTGGTTGTTAGTGGCTTCGTCGAAGTGAGTGGTTTGGATGGTAGGAAGAGCTACTTCTAGGGGCACGACCGCTTCAGTGCCGTAGGCCAGATGGAAGGGAGTCTCTCCAATAGCCACCCGAGCAGTCGTCTGGTGACACCACAACACGTTGGGGAGCTCTTCAATCCACAAACCTCCTGCAGCTTCAACCCTTGTGTGTATCCCGTGCAGCAATGTTCTGTTGGCATTTTCGACCAGATCGTTTGCTTGGGGATGCGCCACTGAGGTGAAGTGGTTGTAGATACCGAGCTCAAAGCACTTCTATTTGAAGAACGTGCTGTCAAACTGCTTCCCGTTGTCGGAAGTGATCACCCTTGGGACGCCGAACCGGCAGAGGATGTTCTTCCACATGAACTTCCACACGACTTGGTCGGTGATAATGGCAATGGGCTCTACTTCGATCCAATTAGTAAAGTAGTCAATAGCAACAAACAGGAACTTCTTTCGACTTTGAGCTTCTGGGAAGGGGCTCAAGATGTCGATGCCCCATCTAGCGAAAGGGCGCGGTTCGAATAGGGTGTGATGTTGTTCGGCTGGCTGTTTAATGAGCTGCCCAAACTTCTGGCACTCTGGACACCTTTTGACGAAGGACATGCTGTCCTTTTGCAGAGAAGGCCACCAAAATCCTGCTCGAATGATGCTACATGCCAGTGTTCTGCCCCCCAAGTGGCTTCCGTACAGACCTTCGTGAACCTCCTCAACAGTTGATGCCGCCTCAGTGGGGCTGAGGCACCACAGAAGAGGTCTCGAGAGGGATCTCCTGTACAGACGTCCTTCAATAAGGGTGAACCTTTGGGAGCGTAATCTGGTTTTTCTAGCCTCGCTCTGGTCGGGCGGAAGCTCTCCTCGAGGCAAGTAGGCTATGAGGGGGTCCATCCAGCTTGGCGCTGGAGGGCCAGCCTAAACAACTGCCACATCTACTTTGGTGCTCGGCAGGGCGAGCTCTTCTATGAAAACGGAGTGTACTCCAAATGCACACTTAGCTGGGTTGAGCTTCATGTTGTACCTCCGCAGTGTTGTGAAGGTCTCTTCGAGGTCAGAAATATGGTCGGCGCTCGGAGGCGTTTTGACCAGCATATCATCGACGTAAACCTCCATGTTGCGCCCGATCTGTGGCTCGAACATTTTGTTGACCAGGCGTTGGTACGTCACGCCAGCGTTCTTCAGACCGAAGGGCATCTTGGTGAAGCAATACAGGCCCAGGTCGGTGACGAACGTCGTGGCGTCCTGGTCTAGAGGGTGCATGCTAATCTGGTGATAACCAGAGTATGCATCCAAAAAGTTGAGAAGCTTGTGTCCAGACGTGGCGTCTACTAGCTGATCTATGCGAGGAAGGGGGAAGTTGTTCTTGGGTGTAGCCTTGTTTAAATCTTTGTAGTCCACGCATACACGCCATTTGCCGTTGGCTTTGAGTACGATGACCACATTGGAGATCCACCTCGGGTATTGGGCTTCCCAGAGGAGCCCAACGGCTCGGCTTTTGACAACGTGATCCTGGATCACGGTCTGCCACTCTCGGTTGACAGGTCGCCTCCTCTGCTATACCGGTGGGACCCTCGGGTCTAGGCGGAGGCGATGCACCATAACCTCTAGAGGGATGCCCAGTAGTTCGTCGTCCGACCACGCGAACACGTCCAAATTGCCTAGCAAGAAAGTCTTATAGCATTGCTGCTCGGCTCCTGGAAGCAATGCTTCGATGTAGAGGACATGTTCGGGGTCATCATCTATCTGAACTGGAAGTAAATCTTCAGCCGGAGCACCTCCTCTTGTAGAAGGCTGATCCGTTGGTGGGGGCATAGGCGCTGGGGCTACGAGAGGTTGCTTGTCCCTTAAGGAGAGGACATAGCACCGTCGCGACTCGCGCTGACTTCCGAGCACCTCGCCGATGTCGCACGGTGTGGGAAACTTCATCTTCTGATGCAGCGACGAGGGTACCGCCTTGATCTGACCAATTAGGCCCCTGCCGAGTATGGCGTTGTATCCGGGCATACTTCAAATGATTAGGAAGTCTACCATCTTGGTTATGCTTCTCGAGGTCGTCCCAAGGGTAATTGGGAGACGCGCTCGGCCCATGGGTTGAACCGAAACCCCCGAGAAGCCAAACAGAGGTGACTCTACTGGGGTGAGCTGGTCGGTCTTCAATCCCATAAGCAAAAAGTAGTCATAAGCTAACACATCTGGTGCACTTCCATTATCCACCAAAATCTGGCACACGGTACAATGATTGACGGTGGCCGAAATGACCAGTGCGTCAGTGTGTGGAGTAGAAACTCCTACAAGATCTTCATCCGAGAAGGTTATAACCTCCTCGGACCGTGCACTGACAGGACTGGAGGGATAGGGGGTAGGACGGGGTGCCGGGGGCCTATCAACAATGTGCACCCGCCGAGCGTAGTCGCGTCGGCTTTGATTGCTCTCTCCGCCCGCGCCGAAGCCTCCCGCGATCACGTTGATCTGTTGCCCATTGGGCTCATTGTTGATGGGCTGCTCGGGAGTCCGCTCTTGGTGCCTTCGGCGGTCTTCATTGTGGTGCACATACCGCCCAAGATAGCCGCATTTAATCAAGGACTTGATCTCGTCCTTGAGCTGGCGGCACTCAGAGGTGTCGTGGCCGTGGTCGCGGTGGAAGCGATAGTACTTGTCCTGGTTGCGCCTGCGCCTGCAGGGATCAGAGCGCATCCTTGGGGGCCACCGAACATAAGGTTCATCCCGGATCTCGGCCAGGATCTGTTCGGGAGCCACCGTGAGTGGGGTGTAGTCGGTGAAGGGGCGTGGTCGGCACGACGTATCTCCGTTGCGCCGGCCTTTCTTCCGGTCATGGTCGGAACTGTTGTCGGAAGGCCTCTTCTTGTCCGATTGATCACCCTGCTCTGCTCGGCCAGCGGCCAGGCTCTCCTCACATGCCGCATGGCACTGTGCAATAGAGAGCAGTTTCGCAAGAGTGGAGGGTTGCTGCACCCCCAACGTCCTCTGACGGAAGCCATCTCGGGTGCCCTGGATGAGGGCACTGGTGGCCAAGGGAACTTCGAGGCGGGGGATGTGGAGCGCTTCAGTCCAGAACCTCTTGACGTAGTCCCAGAGCGCTTTGCCTTTCTTCTGCCAAACAGACAGAAGAGATGCCGTTGTGCGCGGTTGAGATCTTCCACCTAGGAAGTTGTTCCGGAAGGACTTCTTCAATGGTGGAAGGAAGAGATGGAACCTACGGGGGCTTCAAACCATGCCCGCGTGGTCTCCTTCATGGTGGCTGGAAAGGCCCAATATTTGGCCGCGTCTGATGCTTCGTGGAACACCATATGCGACTCAAAGCCATGGATATGATCTGCGGGGTCGGTGGTGCCATCGTAGGGTGCAATGGTGGGCAGAGGGAGCTTGGGGGAGACCCGAGCTTCTAGGATCTCCATCGTGAATGGGGAGCGGAAGTCCAAGTCTTCATCTACCGGAGCCTTGCCCTCTGCCTGCTGGACCATCGCGTCAATGCGGCGCTCGAGGTCGACGACGCGACGGAGGCGTCTGGTCAACTCCTGGTCGGAGTGGGCGGACTCCTCACGCCGGGACCTGTGGGAGTTAGCCCCGATGACAGAACGTGGGGCAGGCGGGACCACTGCAGAACGGCGAGGTGAATTATCTTGCCGCTCCGATGTTTGACGCGCCGAAGGTGCCCGACGTGATCGCCGGGGCGATTCTGCATGCTGCTCTTGCGATGCCGGAGGGGCGCGAGACCGTCTACGAGACGACTCCGCCTGCTGCTCTGGCGGCAGGTGAATCACCAGGGCCGGTTGCCTGGCTAATTATGCGACGACCCTCCTTATACTGGTACGATTATACCAATCCACGTCGGTATAGTGAGTCTCGTCACAGTGGGACATTTACCCAAGCACTAACGCATATGATTGAGATGTACACAAATATGAATACAGAGTAGCGGAAGTAGAAGAACCACTGTCTTTTCATTTCATCATCCACATTAAACATACATGATCCATATAGCAATTTAAGGAACTAAGTCCACATAATGAAATACGAAATTCAAATTACATTGTTCGTCCACAAATTTACATAAGCTTCAATTTCATAAGTCTCAAATACATACTATGAAAAGAAAGTACAAGTCGATAATCCACCACAACTACTCTCCTCACTCGGAGTCGCTCTCAACGGTCTCCTCCAAGGAAGTAGGATCCGCTGCTAAACCTATACGCCGAAGCAAGGGTGAGTCTAAAAGACTCAGCAAGTAAACTCCATACACATCATACATGCATACATCACAAGTAGGCCATTCATTCAATTTTATTAATCAAAACATGTAGCATGGTTGTACAATAATAGAAAACTACCTATCATGATATTTCTACTAATTTCACTATGCATGATACATGGTTTATATCAATCCCAAAATGAAATACCTACCGCATGCTTTCTACGCATTCATTCACATGAGAACTACACTTACATTTAACTACAACATGATAGCAAATTTAGCATGGAAATTTTCACACATAAGAAGGAAATATCCCTAACATGGATCCTACACACTTTTGCACATATAAAACACCATTATAAACACATTAAGGTTGCTGTTTTGACATGAATCTAACATTATCATATCATAAATCACAATTTCACATTCTAACACATTGGTTTCACATGTTTACACATTTACGCATTCACATGTTTACTTACGCATTACACATTCACATGTTCACACTACACAATTTGCACATATACACATTCACATTTTCACATTTAAATGCCGTGACACATAGTCCAAACCACCATTAGAAGGACACATTCACATAACACATAACACATAGACGCCACCTAGGCAACACAGTGACGGCTCTTGGTACTGCGCAGACCGGGAGAAGTAATCTTCACCCTAACCAGTGGTACTTGTCCACCTCCAGGATTTCATCCTAATGCTCGTAGGATTCTAAACACATTGAACTTTTCCGTGGGGACTTTTCCACGATATAGTTCCACAGCCCTCTATGGAAGTAGTGTCACACACGGCACATTTTACACATTTTCTCGTTTATTATACACATAGTTCTCACACAATTGGACACATGACATACATTTCACCACTTGGCACATGATTCAGTTTTCCCTAACATGATGCTACTGTTAACAGAGTTTAACACTTAGGAATCTACACTAATCATGTTGGAAAACTCATTAACAATCATAACCACAATAAGCATACTTTAATAACTAAATTTCACATGGAAATTTCACAACCTCATCTACTGTTGCCCAAATCACACGAAATTTTAACCACATGTTGTTGGCAGGTTTCAGATCACACATGCACATTTTCATATTTTTCTGAGCTACATTGATTTTACAGAAATTAAAATACTCATTCACATGCCATTCATAAAGCAGTTTATCATAGAAGCATAGTGTCAAGGTTAGATTTAACAGTTCACTAACCTGCATCTAACATTCATATTATCACATGAATTTTCCCCGAATTTATCAAGCATCATACAATTTACTGAAAATTTAAAACACCCTACACATGCTCCCTATTTTTCCATATAGAAATTATAACAAATAGCATGGTCATGGGAAAATTCACAAATTTTCAGAACTAGGACTGACATACATGCACATCACTCAACAATTTTATGGCACTAAATTTCGCAGGGATCATATGAACAAAACTCTGCCACATTCAAGGTCTCATCTAACATGCATTTCACATAAGCCTAACAATTTATACTAATTACAGAAATACATAAAAATCTCACAACACATTCCATTATCTATATTACATAACATATAATGTTTACAATATATCCTCATGCGAAGAAAATCTAGAAAATAGTCATATAGTAGGAAGAACAGCTCACTGTTCTATCCTGAAGAACTAAACGGCAAAGGATGGCTGTTCACAGAGGTTAACGGCATCATCGTCTGCCGCCAAATGAAGAGCTTAACGGCAAGAGATCTTGCCGTTAAGTTCCTGTCTGTGCAGAAACACAGACCGAACTCCAAAGATGGGTGAATGTAGGGGGTTCTAGGACACGAAATAAATCTCAGAAAATACCTAAGACCTACTAGACATACACATGGACAACGGGTAACGGTTACTTGCCTCAGAAAAATTCTCCAAAGGGATCTAAATGGCCAGAGAAGCTCTCCTTGGGCAGTGCCAAGAAGCCTCCAAGATCCTCTTGCTCTGGGTTCTAGGTCGATGTAGGCTGCAACCAGTCGTTGGAGAAGCCTTCCTCTAAGTCCAGACTACCTCCCAGTCGATGTAGATCGTCGGAAGATGCTCCAATTCGCCGGATCCAAGCCTTCAAAGTTCAAGTTTTCTCTCTTTTCCTCACAGCTAGGGTTTCCCTCTTACAAAGAGCCAAGAGAGCTCTCCCATACACAAGGAGGGGTGTTTTATAAGTCTTGGCGTTGGGATCTCGCGCACAGATGATGGGAGAGGTGAGATAGCCGTTGGGGACATCTCCCCAATCGGTGAGCAAGGCAAACCCGGGATTTCTGGGTCTACTGCGCACAGAAATTCAGAGAAGTAGACGTCCACATAGATGGTCGTCTACTTTAGTGTTGGCGTCCATCGACATAGACGTTGACTCATCATGGACGTCCATCCATGTTGACGCCAATTTGCTCTTCGGTCAGAGCTTAAAACCCATGTAGAAAACCCTATGTACATTATGTCTATGCATGCAATACATATAGTATAATATACACACTACTACACCATGCAATCATCCACCATTTACAATTAATTTACACATGCACAAATAAGTACACCTAGCTAATATGTACATAGTCACCTACATATGCACACATGATATTTACACACAAGCACGAATCCATACATGATATCAAATAAAATGACAAAATTCGAGGGCCTTACAAATTAGGCCTGGAGGCCCTGGCAGATTCCTGCTAGGTGCTGCATCTGCCCTTGGAGTTCCGCCATTTCCTGGGCAGTTGAGGGCACAGTAGCAGCGGGGACATCTCCGGGCCCACTGGCGGGAGCGATGGCGACATCGACAGGGGGGACTCGATCGCGAGAGTCTGTGCGTGACTGTCACGACCTGGTCACTCGGCTGCCTGGATTCTGGTGAGAGGAACGTCTGCGAGCCATGACTGATGTCGATTCCCACAGACGGCGCCAAACTGTGGTGGTGTTTTTCTGTTTGGGCTGGAGCCAAATGGGCCTCCACTGGGAAGGGGGAAGACGGTGGCCGGTAGCGGATGAAAGTCTGCAAAATCAGAACGGAATCAGGGGGGCCCGGTTGAAGAACTGGGGAGAACCCTCTGATGCCTAAGTCAGTTGACTGTGGGAAGGCTTCAAAGAGAAAGATTCAGTAGTATGTTGTGTTATGCGCGAAGGTGCGTACCTTGGCATGGAAGTCATAGGTACCTTTTATAGGCCCAGGCCCTCGGGGAGATGAGCGTGTTAACCTTTAATGGTCCCCCGAAAGGACGCACCGGTTGGCGCCTTTAACGGAGGGTTATACATTGAGGCGTCCGTTGAGGACCTTTGTAGTTAAGGCTCCCTAAAACGTGGGGCGCGTGTCATGCAGCCGTTGTAACCATTGCAAGGAGATGAAGGGCTACTTGAAGGCTCCTGAGCGTAGGATATCGAGCATGTAGCTTGTTCAGTAGGCTAGACCTGGTGCTCGGTGACTGCTCATGTTCGGTAGGTAGCGCCTAGACCGAACAGGATAAGGGGTGTCCGGAGATCGCCTTCGGAACCCTGAAGGTGCTCAGGCGTGGAGATTGTGTTCGGGATCTTCGAGCTGCTCCCGAGAACACGAGGTGCCCCACTGGAGGGCCGTACCTGCCTGCTGGTTCATGATGGGCCATGATGGGCCTAGGTGGCTAGAAATAGCCACCAGAGAATCCAACAATAGTTTTGTCTTCTAGAGAAAAGTAAGGAGAAACTGGTAGAGATTTCTATTCATATACATATATATACTTATTGAAATCAAGATTAGATATCTCCATTGCAATACTCACCTAACTGGTCAAGAGGCATATAAGCAAATGCATGGATGCGAACAGGATGTGCAATAGTACGTAGGGACATACCATATAAAAGAAACACACGAAACAAATCAAGTGAATACACGACTTTGGACTTTTCTTATGGATTATTTATTTTTATTTTGAAAAATATTTATAGTAAGAATATTTTTGTAATAAAAAAAAGTAGATTGTAAATCTCGTTTGTTGAAAAGAGAGAGAGAGAGAGAGAGAGAGAGAGAGAGAGAGAGAGAGAGAGAGAGAGAGAGAGAGAGAGAGAGAGAGAGAGAGAGAGATATTGTCAAAATGTTTTCAACTAATAAAATTATTCTTTTACAATTCACGTCATTCTTATTACAAAAAATAAGTATTTCTCTTTTTTCCTTCCTCCTTCCACCTTAATTCCCCTTCAAATTTAATAAAAGCATCTCGGCAACAAAGATTCAAGTTTCACTTAATAATTAATACATATCGCAAGATCAGCTCATAAACCGTTCTGATAGCTCTGAAAGTTGGGACCAACCTTGTGAATCATGGGGATAGTTCAAAGGCGACCGGACAAACAAAAAAAACTGCACATGCAGCGGCCCTTGTTGGGTACGTGGATAGACCACATGAGGTAGTGTGCAGCGCCCACCAATGCATCCCTTTGGTCCGGAATCCAGAAACAGGAGAGAGGCCCCGGTGGCATGGGACATGGATTGATGTGTGCTCCATCCATCATTTCACTTGTTAGGGCAAGAAAATTGAGGGGCCAGTGGCCGCTGCTCGCACATAAATGCCACCTACTTTGGCTTCATGCGCTAGAACAGCCTTCTGGAAGGGCATCCCACCAAATGCTCCACATCTCCCCGGTTGGGTTTCTAATGGCGCCTGCATGTGTTTGTTGCCAGGAATCCCTCACCCCTGTCGCGGTTCCCGCAGACACCTCCATTCTCTCATTCCATTGGTGTTTCTTCTTTCACTCTGAGAAGGCTCCTAGTAGCAATCTGTAGAAAGAAAACAGCAAGACCAAACATAGGCACAGGAAGGCCCTGTCCCTCTACAATCCCCCACCCACATCATGAGTCAATATGCTGTGCTTGTAAAATTTGCTTCCGTGTGTCCCCGGGATACATCCATCGGTGATAGCTAACAAGCCAGTGGGCACCCAAACCAAGCTTGAACCCGCTTGATGTTGCACAAACAGAACAATATTCTTAGGTTATTAAAAGGATGAACTCCAACAGAGTTATGAAAGAGAGAGAGGATACATTATTACGTACGGTGGGGGAACTCATCGCCCGATGGAAAGGGAGGACAGTGTTTCTATTCATAGCTGAACTCAGGGTGCTGGCCGGCCGCCTCCCTGCAGCACGAGTGAACTCTGCGCAAGTTCACGACAGCTCAGCATTTTTGTTTGCAGTCTCCTACCATTGGGCTAATAGAAGACAGTAGAGAATAGTTCTTCTATAGGATTTTTATTACAATAATAAAAAATTAATATTTAAAAATATTTGCATTTAATAATCACCAAACCGCTAACCATGAGGGGGAGCCATGTGAGGACCCCGATTGGGTCGATCGGTTAAAACTCTTGCTTAAAAGCAAGAGGTGCCGAGTTCGATTCCTGGGGGAGCTTACCTGATCTATATGCAATCTTCGAGGTGTGTAGATTCAGAGTTTTTCCTGTCAAGTGGGGTAAGGACAATACGGGTACACGGAAAGTAGAAGCTGTCAAGTCCTGACCTTGGAGTTCACGAACAACAATCTCTGAGCCCACAAAGCCACACGGGGCGGGGGTTCTTCGTTATCAAAAAAAAAAGAGGGGGAGCCATGTCTACGTTGACAACGCAGACAATGATGTTCTTAAAAAAAAAAAAAAACACCACCCCCCTCTTCCACAAACTCCCGAAACCCCCCCCCCCCCCCCCCCCCCACCTAGAGCTGCTCCCTCCTCTCCTCTCCATCCCCCGCCACTTGCGCCGCTCCCCACTCCTCCTCACCCTCGATGGACCGCCCTCCACCCCACAGCCACCTGTGCTGCTCCCCCTCCCCCTCACCCTCGGCACAGCTCCCCCACCGCCCACGCTCCCCCTTCCCCTCCCACACTCAGCGCAGATCCACCCTCCCCCCACCCCTTATTCCTCTTAACATCATCTCGGTACTGCTCCCCACCCACCCACTCCAACATCCGGTGTTGCTCTACATTCAGTGAATATTTTTTTTAAATAATTTTTAGTTGCATGAATGAATGTATGATGAATAATATGATTGATGTTCAAGTAAATGATATTTTTTCATTTATGTGTTTATGATAGAGCAATTTTAGGTTATGGGTAGTACAATGATTCCGTTAATGTGTTTTTATAATGGAATATTTCACAAACAAGATTGTTATACACCACAATATGGAGGTATTATGCGTCCATTGTGGATAAATAAAGATATCACTTATATGGAGTTGTTGACGAAGTTATATACATTAACAACATATGATCCAAGTCGTATAAAGATTATTTTAACTTGTAAGTTTCCGACTTATCCGAGAGAATATGTTGCTTTAAGCATAGAGGATGATGGGACCATTGCAATTGTGCTTGATTTATACCCTTCTCATAGTCGTGGTATTGAGCTCTTCTTGGAGAAAGAAGATACTTAAATATAAGAATGTTCACACGTATGTTGAATGATGATGTGCCTTCCTCAAGTTTTCTTTCACCTATAGAGAATGAAAGAAGAGATAAAGATATTGGTGTGACATATGACTACCATACATGGTAAGTTGTCATTGTGTTTTTATGAAATAATGAAGTTTGTAAATTTTTATTAAGAGCCTTATATTGTCAATGTTTGAAGGCCTACGTGATGTGAAAATATTGAAGAGTACATAGTTGGATCTTCACAATATCATTATGTACCTTTCACTTAGCCTTCATTTCCATTTTGTAGTGGAAGTTCCTCACAGTATGAGACATGAAATTTTTTTGTTATAAGTGTTGTATTCTTATAATATGTATATGTACACTAAATTTTATTGTGTGTAGGGAGGTAGAAATGATGGTGCATAATGAAAAAAATGATGAAGTTGAAGAAGATGATAGGGATGAGAATGAGGATGAATATGTTGGAGACCAAATAGTGCAAAGTGCTGTAGCAAACAATACAAATGTGGTCCTTGACAATGAAGTAGATGGAGAAGAGCAAACAAATTCTTCTCAGTTAGAACTACCGGATGAATATGAAAATGATGATTGGGATGGTCAGGGAATAGCTATAAATACATGTCCAGATGTTGCTAGTTTATCTTCTGCGGATGGAGAAGAACCGTGCAAGGGACAACTGTTTCCAAACAAAGAAGTATTGATATATGCACTTCAGAAATATTTTATTATGCATAATTTGCAGTATAAAGTGACAAGAAGCCACACAAAAATATTCATGGCACAATAAATTAATAACACTTGTCCATGGAGGGTGCACACATCGATATTGAAAGGTCATAAATATTTCAAGATTAAGAAATATGCTAGTCCTCATTCATGTATTAATCCAATATTGCAGAGTTCAAATTGGCAATGCACCTCACATTTTGTGCAGAAATTAATAATGTCACAAGTGAAGACCAAGTTCACTATTACACCAGATGAAATTGTGAGAAGAATACATGATAACTATCATATTAAGATTTCTTACTTCAAGGCATGGAGAGCGAAGTATATGACAATGAAGGAGATATTTGGGAGTTGGGAGAGTTCATATGGTACTTTACCTAGATACTTGAATGCCTTGCAAGAAACTAATCCAGGAGCAGTTATCCATTTTGCTTACGCAGATAATCTCTGGTTTGATTTCAAAGGGTTTTTTTGTCATTTGCATCTTCAATATAAAGATTTCCATTTTGTCGGCCACTGATCAGTGTTGATGGCACATATTTGTATGGAAAATGTCCAAGTTCCTTATTGATTGCCACTAGTGTGGATGCAGATAATGATTTATTTTAGCTTGCATTTGCTATTGTAGAATCTGAAAATGGTGACAACTGGACATGGTTCTTAGCTTGTATCAGGAAAATGGTGACAAACAGACATGGTCTTGCAATTATTTCTGATCGTCATAGAGATTTAGAGATGGTTGTACCTGATGTTCCCTCCTCCTATTGGATTTCATTATTGTTGTATGAGACATCTTGCAGATAATTTTCAAAAAATATTTTGAGATAAATTCTGGACAAATCTTATGTGGTCAGCAGCTCAAAAAACAAGTATTTCTATGGTCGTCCTTGTGTGCACATAGTGGCTGCTTGTAGTTCATTTTCAACTAACATATCACATTTTCACTATGTTGCAACTTGGTATACAATGGATTCCTATCGACATACATATACCCCTCTATTTCATCCCGTCATGGATAGCCGCTACTGAGCACTAGCTAAAGGACACCCACTTTTGCCCTCCTTTACTAGGCGACCAAGTGGCCATCCACAAAATAGACGTCTACACATGTATATGGACAGTAACAAAGGATGTACACAAAATCATTGCAGTAGATGTGGGGAACTAGAGCACTTTCGAAATACTTGTTCGAGAGTGTCACCACATGAAGAATAAAATTAGAAAGTTTTTGTTATAGGGTTTTTGTTTACTTACAGAAGGTATTGGTTATAGGATGTACATATTTTTATGGATTTGTGCACAA
This sequence comes from Colocasia esculenta, assembly GCA_014218235.1. Taxonomy (NCBI): domain Eukaryota; kingdom Viridiplantae; phylum Streptophyta; class Magnoliopsida; order Alismatales; family Araceae; genus Colocasia; species Colocasia esculenta. The sequence goes on along the minus strand of CM024753.1, from coordinate 157,727,853 downwards.
TCGTTGTTTACTTATATGGATTTGTTTACTTGTGTAGATGAATTTTCTAACACTTATTTCATTATTTTTAGGAATGGAGGTGGATGGGATCCTTGGTCCTATTCTCCATTTCAATTGTGGTCCTGGGAGCATGTCACGCCTCGCCAATTTAGCAGCGGAATAAATCAGGGGGACGTGAGCAAAGTGTATGGTAACGTAAATTGCGCATACAATCGCAAATATCAGAGCAGCTAATGAACAATAATTGTAATAAACTCTTCATTTTATTGATAAATCATCTAAACTATTACAGCCACTAATTCTGAGCCAAATCATAGGGTTCAATAATATCATGACATTGAAAAGGATTACTAAGCAATTATCTAACTAAAATCTATGATACTAAGGTCATTCTATCGCTACGACTTCAGGTCGCTCATCACTCCGGTCCATTCCCGTTGGTGTGTGTAGGGTCATCATCCAGCTTACCTGAAACACATATAACGAATAGTGCAGGGTGAGCGATAACGCTCAGTAGGACTTAATATCTCATGTAAACATACATGCTTTAAATAATTAGTGTCTTATAAGGCAGGATACTGGAGAGAACGATCAAGTATAGTCAAGAGAGTAATAGCACATGATAGCAAGAGAACGATAAAACTTTCAATAGAATATTACAAAACGAGCATGACAACGGATTGGTCATGTAACGAAATAGTGTATATGATTGCACAAAAGTGCACTTGTAGAGATAGCACATCTGGTCGAGCATCTTGTCAACCCAGAGAACGATAGTATAGTGATTGATATATTAACTGTCATAGATTAAATTGTGATTGTTTTAAATGGCGCTGAGTGCATGCCGTACACACCCTGATCATGTTACCCTCGCGAGGAAATGGCACTCTTCGGGCACTCTCCCCAGGACCAAATCGGGCCCTATTGCACTGGCATAATTATGTTTGTTATTTTAGACAATCAATTGTATGGCCAAATAGAGTACCAAGAAGAGATGAGAGTAATAGTAGACGAAATAGACTAGATCGTAGAGAGAAAGTGAACATATGAGAGAATAGAGATAGTAGATGAGAGTAAGGACATATTCGTAAAACAACGATAACCAACGATAGTAACAGTTGCACAGCACATGGTCGTGTGCCGACAGTCTGGTAGAAGTCACATCCACCCACTAGCCGTGCCAAGACACAGACCAGAGGTTCGGCGTGATTCCAAGGTAAGAGAGAACACACTAAGGCCGTTTGGATCGTGTCGATCCCTAAGGGTATAACGGGTTTTATGGGTATAACCAGCTCATCGTCAATGGACGTACACCAAAACTAAGGAGACTTACGGAGGTCTTGAAAAAGAGTCCCTGGTTCAATTAGGAGTATTCCCAATGGAGAGGTGGTCCAAGCCAAGAAAAGTGTGTAACGAAACGTTGCTCGTCTTGTCTCGAGTGCTCGATGGAAGAGGGACGCGATAACGGTATACAAATTACGCGAATAAAACGAAGACAAGTGTCAATTAAAATAATAGGGAATTTAAGTGAATAATTACACTTAATTACAAGATATATTATTGAGTAATTTAATAAGGTCAAATGGCAAATATTAAGTTTTAGTGTATGCAAGTGTAAAGAAATCATGAGAACATGAATAATCGTGCACATGACTTTTAATTAATTGAATTTATGTAAATATTACCAAATATTAATATTCAGATTAATACTAATCAAAATAGTGCAAAATTAAGGGTTAACTAGGATAAATGGCATATAGAATAGGGGTATGTATGTAATTACAGGTTCTGACCGCATTCTGGAAATCGCAACGGGAGTCCCCGTCGCGATTCAAGTCGCGACGGGCGGTCTGGGCACGACAACTGAACCGTTCGGGCTGGCGCAGTTCGGGAGAAAAGCTCGACGACACGGGCCGTCGCGTTTATAACGTGATGGACTGGCCGATCGCGACTCCTTTGATATCGCGACGGGTCGGGCCGTCGCGATTTCAAAGGAGCGGCCCGACCCAAAAAAGGGGATTTGCCCTTTTTGGGTTTGGTCCTTCCCTCCCATGCATGATACAGTACACTTATAAAATTGATATAAAATTGCACGATGATCCAAAAATTATGAAATCAATTTTAATGAAAGTAGACACGTAGATCTATCATTAGACTTGAGTAATTAGAAAATATACAAGGTTTGGGCATGCTTTATTTAGGTTATATTTCAGTGACCTAAAATATGCACAGTTCGGGAAAATGATTTAATTCGCAAAGGATGCATGATGGAAATTGGGGAAATTAGGGGCGTTTGAAAGCTAAAATCTTGTAGTATTTATGACAATATATTTGCATGGCTTGGGATCAAGTACACACATGGATTGAAAGTGAACATGAAGGTTCGGGTACATGAAGATGGCAGAGTTTAGGGCATTTATTACTCCTTCATGGATCAACAAAAATTAGGCAAATCATGGGGCTTTGATAGAGGGGATCATGGTCTACCTAGGGCCGAGTTTAATTTGATTGAGCTTGAGAGATTGCCTACCTTTTTACGCTGTAAAGATTCCTAGGGTTGAAAAACGAAGAAGATGGAGCTCCCCCTTGTTCCTAGCCTCCTTCTCCTTGCTCCTTAGGTCCAATAGCTCCTTCTCCTCGTGCTCCCAGCTTCAGCAAGTGTCTAGGGGTTGGTAGAGACGAATTGGGAGTGTTTTGTATGCCCAATGTCTCCTAATCACCTTAGAACTCTCTCTTCTCATCAAACTCTGAATTATCCATATTTATCACCTTAATTCTAGTCTTTATCCACCTAATTGGATTGGGAAAAGCCCCAATTTCGTGGGTAGAGGGTTTGGGTAGGTTTAGGACTCTTGTAGAGATATTCATAAGCTAGTTTAGTTATTATCTTACCCATTTTTAATTTATTTAATAATTAATTCTGAATTTCCACATTTATCTCCCCCTTTTCTAGCATTTATCACCTAATTGGCTTAGGGAGAGATTTAATTTTGTGGCTAATAGGTTAGGATGGGATGATGACTCCTTTTTAGGATAATTATGGCCAATTTAATGATTATCTTAACCCCTTTTTCATTTATTATTAATTTAAGTGCGAATTTAGCTTAATTAATTCCCATCCCAGGATGGGCTCTTCACAATTGGGCCCATTCTTTTATGTTTGGACCACTAGTATTACCCATTTCTTAATTTAGCTTAATGGGTTTTAGTCTAATTCTATTTATTCATCCTTTATTCTAATTTAAATCTATTTATCATGTTAATTCAATTAATTTCTTATTTAATTCAATCTAATATTATTTATCCCAATATTTCTAACCTTCATCATTTGTGCTCTTATTTTTGACCCAATAATTTATGTATGGCTCAATTGTACAACCCATATACTTAATTTACTTAATAGATTTTAATTATCCTTTTATTAGAGAATTTATTCATGGGCCAAGATTGTGCATTGGTCCAATTATCATAATGGCTATCAACCCATATTATTTAAAGTCTACCCACATGTTTATTTTAATTTATAATCCACTTTGGCTCATAAAATAATGGGTTCTCCGACTTGTTCTTTAATTACGATAATAAGTCGCATAAATTCTTAAACTTGATTCAAATGATTTTTCTATGCTCAAATTTCTTGATGGATCATTAGAGAATATTATTTAAAGTATAAATACTATTTTTACGACATTTTTATGTGGGTTTTTACGCATGCGATAATGATGCGTACCTTTTTAACTAGTTTGAATTGATAAAATTTTAATTTATCTATATTTTAAAATTAGTAAATTTTTCGGGGTACTACATCCTCCTCCACTTAAAAAGAATTTGGTCCCCAAATTCCACGACTACTTTTGGTTACATATGAATCATCATTTCATGCTTAAAATGTATTAATCATTGTAAGTTTAGAGTTACCTTCCACGACTCCTCCCTCCTTGGTGGTCTCAACTTCCTGCACAGCTTGATGTTGGCCAGGCTTCTTTTGCCCAGTCGGGCGTTTATCTTTCTTCTGCTCTTTAAGTATATAGCACTCGAAAATGCGATGATGGTGATTTCCGCAGCGTAGGCAAGCGCCTGCTTTCCTCCAGCATTCCTCCGATATGTGGCCCATCCTATCACAATGCTTGCATCGTCCTTTGCGAATAAGGGATAATTGTATGTCTTTCTTCTTACTCTTCTTTATTTTTCTCTTGCCAATTTTTGGTTGTTTCTCTTTTGTCTTAGGGTTGAAAGCTTTGGTACTAGCAGGTATTTTCTTTAAGAGGGGACAGTCTTGTATCTGATGCTCCAAACTTCCACAACGTAGACATGCACCCACTCTTCGCCAACATTCCTTAGCCACATGACCTAGCTTACTACAATGAAGGCAGCTACATTTCCTTTATGGGCTTGCCTCCTTTCCACCTTGGTGTCTTCCTTTCTCATTCTTGTTGGTCATCTTTCTAATCTTTTTGGTCGTCCTCAAGGCTTCTTCCAGTAGTTGGGTAGCTTTCCGACATGCCCGAACTAGCTTTTGAGTTGACCTCATGTTGTCTTGCAGTGGCGTACGTTCGGCGTCTATTAAGAGTTCCTTCAAGAATAGGGTTGGCATTAGGATGCTAAAGTAATATTAAGTTGATACAAATATATAGATAAATATATTTAGATCTTAACTATGGTTCTACCCAATCCTCACATAGGTATGGTGGTTGTCTTAGACACATGTCACGACGGTTTACCTAGAACATCCTAGACTTAAAATATCGCAACAAGGACATCCTAGGCTCTGATACCAACTGTCACACCCCGCCAATTTAGCAACGGAATAAATTGGGGGGACGTGAGAAAAGTGTATGGTAACATAAATTGCACATACAATCGTAAATATCAGAGCAGCTAATGAACAATAATTACAATAAACTCTTCATTTTATTGATAAATCACCTAAACTATGACAACCACTAATTCTGAGCCAAATCATAGGGCTCAATAACATCATGACATTGAAAAGGATTAATAAGCAATTATCTAACTAAAATCTATGATACTAAGGTCATTCCACCGCTATGACTCCAGGTCGCTCATCACTCTAGTCCATTTCCGTTGGTGTGTGTAGGGTCATCATCTGGCTTACCTGAAACACATATAACGAATAGCGCAGGGTGAGCGATAACGCTCAGTAGGACTTAATATCTCATGTAAACAGACATGCTTTAAATAATTAATGTCTTATAAGGCAGGATACTAGAGAAAACGATCAAGTATAGTCAAGAGAGTAATAGCACATGATAGCAAGAGAACGATAAAACTTCCAATAGAATATTGCAAAACTAGCATGACAACGGAATGGCCATGTAACGAAATAGTGTATATGATTACACAAAAGTGCACTTGTAGAGATAGCACATCTGGTCGAGCATCTTGTCAACCCAGAGAACGATAGTATAGTGATTGACATATTGACTGTCATAAATTAAATTGTGATTGTTTTAAATGACACTAAGTGCATGCCGTACACACCCTGATCATGTTAGCCTTGCGAGGAAATGGCACTCTTCGGGCGCTCTCCCCAAGACCAGATCGGGCCATATTGCACTGTCATAGTTATGTTTGTTATTTTAGACAATCAATTGTATGACCAAATAGAGTACCAAGAAGAGATGAGAGTAATAGTAGATGAAATAGACTAGATCGTAGAGAGAAAGTGAACAGATGAGAGAATAGAGATAGTAGATGAGAGTAAGGACATATTCGTAAAACAACGATAACCAACGATAGTAACAGTTGCGCAGCACATGGTCGTGTGCCGACAGTCTGGTAGAAGTCACATCCATCCACTAGCCGTTCGAAGACACAAACTAGAGGTCCGACATGATTCCAAGGTAAGAAAGAACACGCTAAGGCCGTTTGGATTGTGTCGATCCCTAAGGGTGTAATGGGTTTTAAGGGTACAGCCAGCTCGTCGGCAATGGACATACGCCAAAGCCAAGGAGACTTACGAAGGTCTTGACAAAGAGTCCCTGGTCCAGTCAAGAGTATTTCCAACGGAGAGGTGGTCCAAGCCAAGAAAAGTGTGTAACGAAACGTTGTTCGTCTTGCCTCGAGTGCTCGATGGCAGAGGGACGCGATAACGGTGAACAAAGTACGCGAATAAAATGAAGACAAGTGTCGATTAAAATAATAGGGAATATAAGTGAATAATTACACTTAATTACCAGATATATTATTGAGTAATTTAATAAGGTCAAATGACAAATATTAAGTTGTAGTGTGTGCAAGTGTAAAGAAATCATGAGAACATGAATAATTGTGCACATGACTTTTAATTAATTGAATTTATGTAAATATTACCAAATATTAATATTCAGATTAATACTAATCATAACAGTGCACAATTAAGGGTTAACTAGGGTAAATGGCATATAGAATAGGGGTATGTATGTAATTACAGGTTTTGGCCGCATTTTGGAAATCGCGACGGGGGTCCCCATCGCGATTCAAGTCGTGACGGGCGGTCTGGACGTGACAACTGAACCGGTCGGGCTGGCGCAGTTTGGGAGAAAACTGCGACGACGCGGGCCGTCGCGTTTATAACGTGATGGATCGGCCAGTCGCGACTTCTCTGATATCGCGACAGGTCAGGCCGTCATGATTTCAAAGGCGCGGCCCGACCTAGAAAAGGGGATCTGCCTTTTTTGGGTTTGGTCCTTCCCTCCCATACATGATATAGTACACCTATAAATTCGATATAAAATTGCACGATGATTCAAAAATTATGAAACCAATTTTAAATGAAATTTGTTGTCCCTTTACGTACGGCAGCAAGCTAGCCTAGAGGGGGGGTGAATAGGTTTTCTAAAATCTGAAATAGAAACTTCAACACAGAAATTAACACTTGAAGGTTTGGTTAGTTTAGTGTGATAAAGAGTAGCAGTGCGGAAGCAAAAGAACAATCACACAAAGGACACAGGTGATTTATCCTTGTTCGGCCCTTCCCACATGGAAGTCCTACGTCCAGTTCCCAAGCAATCTCTTGGGATTTCACTAACTAAGGGTACAGTCCCCCTTAAGGACACTACAACACCCAGCACCCCAGCTGGTCTTCTTCTCTTTCCCAGGCAAGAAGGCAGCCCACTTCTTTTGCAGGTAAAGAAGCAAACCTCCTGGTACAAACCCCAGTGCAGTTCTGCTAGACACTAACCCCTAGCTAGGTTAACAACTGGTACAAACCCTAGTTTGGTTCAGCTAGACACAAACCCCTAGCTGGGTTATCTACTGTATACAGTCCTACAGCTGGACAAGGATCTTTCTTATAAAAGAAAGAACAGTGCTGAGAGTTCTACAAGAATGGCATCTACTCAAAAACTCTCAGCAAAAACTCTCCCCAGAAATTACAATAAGCTCAGGGAGAATGGAAGAGAATAAGGCTTGAAGGCGATGAAGACTTCTGCTTGGAGGCTTCTGTAGATTTTGGCTCGAGCTCTTCTCTCTTGCTTTGAGTGTATGTGGCGTGAAGGTTCTTCTCACAGTTGTACACTCCTTTAAAGATATTCAGGAAAAAGACTCTCCTTTTCTTCAGCTAAGCTTCTTCTTTTATATGAGCAATTTGAATGGATCCGTTGAAGAGATCTGTTGGATTTCTAGCCGTTGCTCATCTCCTCTTCATTTGTCTTAATCAGACTCTGACGGTCTTCGAGGTCTGTACACATAGAAGAAAGTGTTAGCATAAAAGAGTGTTTTATGATAAACGATGTATAGTACTGTGCTTCTGCTAATCATACTAAAAATAGTAGGTCATATCTTTTTCTGACAAGATTATGTATGCAGTTTTTTGTCAGAAGATATTTGACTTTTCATTTAAGCACCAAGTATATTTGAAATATAAAGGCAATCTGAGTTTGATCAGAATCCATGAAGAAATCATTATGAGCATGACTTATGAAATCGTTATGTGAAGAGTCGTTGCTCATTTATAAACAAATCGATGTGATTATTTATGAAATCGTTATGCAAGCAAATCGTTATGATCTTCTGAAGAAATCGTTGTGATCAGTAAAGAAATCGATGTGATCACTTATGAAATCGTTCTGAGATCAAATTCTTATCAAATCGTTGCGAAGGCAAATCGATGTGAGGGCAAATCGTTGCACTCACTTATCAAATCGTTATGAGAGCGAAATCGTTGTGCTTACTTAAGAAATCGTTACGTTCTAAAGAAATCGTTGCGAACACTTATGAAATCGTTATGGCATCGATTTCTTAGCAAGTCGTTGCGCTTACAGAAGAAATCGTTGCGAACACTTATGAAATCGTTATGGCATAGATTTCTTAGCAAGTCGTTGCGCTTATAGAAGAAATCATTGCGAACACTTATGAAATCGTTTTGGCATTGATTTCTTAACAAATCGTTGTAGCGCTTGTTACTTTGGCACTTTAAACAGAAATCGATGTATATGAGTTAGACATCGACTTTATCATTTTAGTGCGCCAATATTGCATCAATGTGAGACTTAGCATTTTGCTATGAGATTGATGCGACACAGATGAAACAAGATATTAAATGAGACTTATCATCTGTTAAAGGGATTGATGCAACACAGATGAAGCAAAAAATATTTATGAATACCTATATTTTGTTATCATCTAAATGCATCATATATTTTGTTATCACCAAAATACCAAGATCACAGATAACCATAGAGTGGTTCAACAATCTCCCTCTTTTTGGTGATGACAAAATTCATGCGAATTTCTGAATGATAAAAAAAAAATTTAAGCAAAAAATTCATAGAGCATACTTACTCTCCCCCTTTTTGTCAATAATCCAAAAAGGTCTTACCGTGTATCTCCTTCCTTTTGAGAGAAATTCTTACCATAGAGGGGTTCAAATTTTTCTCCCTTTTACTCTTTACTCCCCCTTAATCAGATCTCCCCCTTAATGAGAGGCTCTATTACTGCCTTGAGCATCCTTTGTTCCTGATGCTCCAAGGCTTTCCTGCAAACAACTCATTTAGATGTAGGTACCCAAAACTTTTTGGGTCCTTGATGGTTAGATGCATAAAAATATCCTTTCGGAATCCAAACTAAGTGCCTTGTTGTGCAGGTGTTTACTGTGTGTCCTAATTTATTACAATGAGAACAACAATGAATATAATCTATTTTGCAGTTCTTATTGTTTTTATGATGTCTGTTTAGAACCCAATTTTTAGAAACCTCTTGCGTTTGATAATGCTTTTTCATTTCAGGGGCCTTTTTCTGAGGCATTTTGGTTTCTTTTACAAATTTTGGTAAAGGATATTTACCTGGAGTTGTGGCTTGTTTTTCCTTTTCTGAGGGTATGTATCCAGGTCCTTGTTTGTTATTTCCAGATTTTGATCCTTTTAAGCATAGGGCTAAAGATGTTTGCCCTTTAGTTAATTTTCTAACTGATTCTTTTAAATACAGATTTTCTTCAGTTAGAGTTTTTAATTTTTCTTCCAACTCTAATTTTTCGTTATCCTTGCTCTTTAAATTTTCATTTAAAAGAGAATTATTATCTTTACTGTCCTTTAATTGTTTTTCTAGTTGCTCCAATTTGGATTTAAGATCAGAATTGGTGTTTTCTAAGCAAGTAGTGTTGTTTTTCAGATCTTTTAGTTCTTTTACAATGCCCTTATGTTTTTCATATAGTTCATTAAAGACTTCTTCTAAGTCTTCTGATTCTGACCCAGAATCTGTGCAAGAATTAAAAAAAGTGTCAGAATGTACCTCATCTAGTCCCACCATGAGGGCTAGATTTACCTGCTCCTTTTCGGAATCTCAGCTTGATGATTCTGAGCTTGTGACCTCATCATTTTCCCATGCAGCCGCCATGGCTTTTCTTCTAAGTTTCTTGTGCTGCTTCTTGGGCTTATCAATTTGACCAATCTTCTTAAGCCTTGGACAGTCTGGTCTCAGATGTCCAGGTTTTCTGCATTCATAGCAGACTTGTTCTTTCTCCTTTTTCTCTTTTCTTTGGATCCTTCTTGATCCGTTTTTCTTCTTCTTCAAAATTTTCTGAAGTTTGGACAATACTTCATCCATATTACAGTCTTCAGAATCTGCATCCTGGGAACTAGAAGAAGAGATGGAAGGAGCAGCTACAACTTTAAGAGCATTAGTACATTTCTTCTTAGATGAGCTTTCAGATAATCGCTCCATATTTATTTCATGTGCCATGAGAGAACCTATTAAATTATCAATTGATAATTTAGTTAAATCATGGGCCTCTTCAATAGTAGTTACCTTAAGTGTCCATGAAATAGTTAAGGACCTAAGTATTTTTCTAACGGTTTCTTCATTAGAAAGAATTTTTTCAAGAGAATTTAAACCTACGACTATACTTGAAAATCTATTATACATAGTAGTAATGTTTTCATTTGGAAGTATTTTAAATTGTTCATATTGAGAGATAAGAATATCTATCCTAGTTTGTTTTACTTTATATATTCCTTCATAGGTTATCTGCAATTTATCCCATATATCTTTAGCAGATTTACATGCAGAAACTCTACTGAACTCTCGTTTAGATAGAGCACAACATAGATAGTTTTTAGCCTTAAAGTTTAGAGATAGCTTACTCTTATCAGCTGGTGTAATGGCAGTAGTGCCTTCAGCTGGAATAACAATGAAATCGCCTACCTCAATTACCTGCCACAGATCAAAGTCTGTGCCTCGAATGAAGCATTCCATTCTCATCTTCCAATATTGGTAGTCCTCTCCATCAAAGAATGAAGGTCTGGTGACTGATTGACCTTCAGCATATCCTTGAGCTGCCATGGATCTTCTCTAAGATCGTTAGATCTTCTTGATAGATCAGAGAACCTCGCTTTGATACCACTTGTTGTCCCTTTACGTACGGCAGCAAGCTAGCCTAGAGGGGGGTGAATAGGTTTTCTGAAATCTGAAATAGAAACTTCAACACAGAAATTAACACTTGAAGGTTTGGTTAGTTTAGTGTGATAAAGAGTAGCAGTGCGGAAGCAAAAGAACAATCACACAAAGGACACAGGAGATTTATCTTGGTTCGGCCCTTCCCACATGGAAGTCCTACGTCCAGTCCCCAAGCAATCTCTTGAGATTTCACTAACCAAGGGTACAGTCCCCCTTAAGGACACTACAACACCCAGCACCCCAGCTGGTCTTCTTCTCTTTCCCGGGCAAGAAGGCAGCCCACTTCTTTTGCAGGTAAAGAAGCAAACCTTCTGGTACAAACCCCAGTACGGTTCTGCTAGACACTAACCCCTAGCTAGGTTAACAACTGGTACAAACCCCAGTTTGGTTCAGCTAGACACAAACCCCTAGCTGGGTTATCTACTGTATACAGTCCTACAGCTGGACAAGGATCTTTCTTACAAAAGAAAGAACAGTGCTGAGAGTTCTACAAGAATGGCATCTACTCAAAAACTCTCAGCAAAAACTCTCCCCAGAAATTACAATAAGCTCAGGGAGAATGGAAGAGAAGAAGGCTTGAAGGCGATGAAGACTTCTGCTTGGAGGCTTCTGTAGATTTTGGCTCGAGCTCTTCTCTCTTGCTTTGAGTGTATGTGGCGTGAAGGTTCTTCTCACAGTTGTACACTCCTTCAAAGATATTCAGGAAAAAGGCTCTCCTTTTCTTCAGCTAAGCTTCTTCTTTTATATGAGCAATTTGAATGGATCCGTTGAAGAGATCTGTTGGATTTCTAGCCGTTGCTCATCTTCTCTTCATTTGTCTTAATCAGACTCTGACGGTCTTCGAGGTCTGTACACATAGAAGAAAGTGTTAGCATAAAAGAGTGTTTTATGATAAACGATGTATAGTACTGTGCTTCTGCTAATCATACTAAAAATAGTAGGTCATATCTTTTTCTGACAAGATTATGTATGCAGTTTTTTGTCAGAAGATATTTGACTTTTCATTTAAGCACCAAGTATATTTGAAATATAAAGGCAATCTGAGTTTGATCAGAATCCATGAAGAAATCGTTATGAGCATGACTTATGAAATCGTTATGTGAAGAGTCATTGCTCATTTATAAACAAATCGATGTGATTATTTATGAAATCGTTATGCAAGCAAATCGTTATGATCTTCTGAAGAAATCGTTGTGATCAGTAAAGAAATCGATGTGATCACTTATGAAATCGTTCTGAGATCAAATTCTTATCAAATCGTTGCGAAGGCAAATCGATGTGAGGGCAAATCGTTGCACTCACTTATCAAATCGTTATGAGAGCGAAATCGTTGTGCTTACTTAAGAAATCGTTACGTTCTAAAGAAATCGTTGCGAACACTTATGAAATCGTTATGGCATCGATTTCTTAGCAAGTCGTTGCGCTTACAGAAGAAATCGTTGTGAACACTTATGAAATCGTTATGGCATCGATTTCTTAGCAAGTCGTTGCGCATACAGAAGAAATCGTTGCGAACACTTATGAAATCGTTATGGCATTGATTTCTTAACAAATCGTTGTAGCGCTTGTTACTTTGGCACTTTAAACAGAAATCGATGTATATGAGTTAGACATCGACTTTATCATTTTAGTGCGCCAATATTGCATCAATGTGAGACTTAGCATTTTGCTATGAGATTGATGCGACACAGATGAAACAAGATATTAAATGAGACTTATCATCTGTTAAAGGGATTGATGCAACACAGATGAAGCAAAAAATATTTATGAATACCTATATTTTGTTATCATCTAAATGCATCATATATTTTGTTATCACCAAAATACCAAGATCACAAATAACCATAGAGTGGTTCAACAAAATTAGACACGTAGATCTATCATTAGGCATGAGTAATTAGAAAATAGACAAGGTTTGGGCATGCTTTAATTAGATTACATTTCAGTGACCTAAAACATGCACAGTTCGGAAAAATGATTTAATTCGCAAAGGATACACGATGGAAATTGGGGAAATTAGGGGTGTTTGAAAGCTAACATCATGTAGTATTTATGAGAATATTTGCATGGCTTGGGATGAAGTACACGCATGGATTGAAAGCAAACATGAAGGTTTGGGTACATGAAGATGGCAGAGTTTAGGGAATTTATTACTCCTTCATGGATCAATGAAAATTAGGCAAATCATGCGGCTTTCATAGAGGGGATCATAGTCTACCTAGGGTCGAGTTTAATTTGATTGAGCTTGAGAGATTGCCTACCTTTTTGCTCTGTAAAGATTCCTAGGGTTGAAAAATGAAGAAGATGGAGCTCCCCCTTGTTCCTAGCCTCCTTAGGTCCAATAGCTCCTCCTCCTCGTGCTCCCAGCTTCAGCAAGTGTCTAGGGCTTGGTAGAGATGAATTGGGAGTGTTTTGTATGCCCAATGTCTCCTGATCACCTTAGAACTCTCTCTTCTCATCAAACTCCGAATTGTCCATATTTATCACCTTAATTCTAGTCTTTATCCACCTAATTGGATTGGGAAAAGCCCCAATTTCGTGGTTAGAGGGTTTGGGTAGGTTTAGGACTCTTGTAGAGATATTCATAAGCTAGTTTAGTCATTATCTTACCCCTTTTTAATTTATTTAATAATTAACTACAAATTTCCACATTTATCTCCCCTTTTCTAGCATTTATCACTTAATTGGCTTAAGGAGAGATCTAATTTTGTGGCTAATGGGTTAGGATGGGATGAGGACTCCTTTTTAAGATAATTATGGCCAATTTAATGATTATCTTAACCCCTTTTTCTATTTATTATTAATTTAAGTGCGAATTTAGCTTAATTAATTCCCATCCCAAGATGGGCTCTTTACAATTGGGCCCATTCTTTTATGTTTGGACCACTAGTATAACCCATTTCTTAATTTAGCTTAATGGATTTTAGTCTAATTCTTTTTATTCATCCTTTATTCTAATTTAAATCTATTTATCATGTTAATTCAATTAATTTCTTATTTAATTCAATCTAATATTATTTATCCCAATATTTCTAACCTTCATCATTTGGACTCTTGCTTTTGGCCCAATAACTTATGTATGGCTCAATTGTACAACCCATATACTTAATTTACTTAATAGATTTTAATTATCTTTTTATTAGAGAATTTATTCATGGGCCAAGATTGTCCATTGGTCTAATTATCATAATGACTATCAACTCATATTATTTAAAGTCTACTCACATGTTTATTTTAATTTATAATCCACTTTGGCTCATAAATAATGGGTTCTCCGACTTGTTCCTTAATTACGATAATAAGTCGCATAAATTCTTAAACTTGGTCCAATTAATTTTTCTATGCTCAAATTTCTTGATGGGTCATTAGAGAATATTATTTAAAGTATAACTAGTATTTCTACGATATTTTTATATGAGTTTTTACGCATGCGATAATGATGCGTACCTTTTTAACTAGTTTGAATTGATAAAATTTTAATTTATCTATATTTTTAAATTAGTGAATTTTCCTGGGTACTACAGAACATCTACATGTCGGCAGTCTAGACATTGCGACTCAGCCATTGGTACAAGAGATGCCATTGATCCATAGGTATCTACTATTTTTGTTATTAGTATAATTCAATCTTTTCCAACATAATTTTCTTACAAGTTTATTACAAGTGGAATGTGGAGAGAGAAGAGAAGGATAATCCTCACCATGTTCTCAGACTTTACAGATTAGAGTTTGATCAGCAAGCAGATTATCATGTATGTGTAGACACCTGTTTTCGGCCTATAAGTTGGGCACATTTCTTGTTCATATCATTGATGTCCAAAATTGGTTATCATTTTGGAGTTCTTCTTTGGCCCATCATGAGCCCATTCACCATTAATTTCAAGTCCATTCTCAAGCCCATGGTCAAAATCTACTTGAAACATCAAAACCATGCAATCTGTCTTATCCTCTAAACATACATTCACTTTGAGAGCTCATAACTTCCTCATTTCTAATCCAAATTGGGCATATCATACCATCATTTTGTATCCCTCTGAGTCTAGAATCTAACGCAATAAACAACACATCAATCCGATGTATGTGGAGAGATCTATGACCTGTTTCGTGAACTCTGTGTGCACTACCTTGCTGACGCGACTGGGTGCATGGTCGTGACAAGAACGGGACCCCACGACCCGTCGTGATAGCGCCATGCACGTAAACACATTTTTACATGATTTTAGGCCTCTCCTTACATCCTAGATCCTATCTAAAATCCATTTGAGTTGGACTATGACCCAAACCTTCTAACCTAATCCCTAAGGAGCCCCCAATTCCATCCTAAGTTAAGATAGGCTCTCCAACTCTCCCACAACTTGGACTCTCTCTCTAACTCGGGATTGAACTCTCTCTCTCTCTTGAACACATCTTAGAACTCTCTATGGGATAGAGGAACACCACCACCATGAGGAGAAGTCCTTGGAGGCTTTGCTCACAAGGTCCCTGTAACGACCCTCATTATATCGATACGGTTATACCAACCCACGTCGATATAGTGAGCGTTGCCACAGTGGGACATTTACCCAACGATAACATTCAGCTGAGATACACGTGAACATAAGAACAGAGTAGCGGAAGTAAAAAAACTATTGTCTTCATTTCATTCATCATCCACATTTAACATACATGATTCGATTGAATTTAAAGAGCTAGAGTCCACATAATCCATATAGAAGAAGTGCTAAGATAAAATACATAGTTTGTCCAAGTTTACATGATAGTTCTAATACAAAGCCTCAATTACATACATCAAAATGTTAAAATGTCACAATTAAGCTCCACCAAGCTAGCTACTCCCCGCGCTCGGAGTCGCTCCCCACGGTCTCCTCCAAAGGTGTGTCACCTACTACACCTATACGCCGAAGCAAGTAATGAGTCTAAAAGACTCAGCAAATAACACTACATCTATCATACATGCACATATCATAGCAGGTTTTTACATACCATTTACAAGACACAACATGTAGCATGCGTGACATTGAAATTAACAATCTATCATGGTAATTCTATTAATGACATACATGATTCATGCTTTCAGATTTCCTAAATTAAAATCTCTTATCACATGCTCTCTAATCATTCCAACATATGAAAGTTCTACTTTCAATTAAGCTAGAACATGAAAGCAATTTAGCATGACTAGCTTACATACATGGAAGAAAACATTGTTAACATGGTTACATCTCATTCTTACACATGCACATAACCATTTTACGTGCTTTAAGCTTGCTGTTTTGACATGGTTTAACACTTTACAATCTAACACATGAAAGCTACATTCTCATTCAACCACAACGTGAGAGTAAACATACATGGAATGGTTTGCACATAAGTAAGGATTGTCCCTAGCATGGATTCTACGCATTGTATCCATATAGGACATGATCATAACCACATTTATGTTGCTGTTCTAACATGATTTCAGATCATCATATCATGGATTTCAATCTCACATCCTCACATTTTGGCCTCACATTTTTACACAATTTCTTATTCACATAGTTCACACTTTACTCATTCACAGTTTCACATGTTCACATTCTCACTTTTCACAAGAACACATTCACATTTCACATTTTCACATCTTACACTTTAGTGCCGTGACACATAGTCCAAACCACCATAAGAAGGACACATCACATCACATACACATAGACGTCACCTAGGCAATACAGTGACGACTCTTGGACTGCGCAGACCGGGAGAACAAGTCTCCACCCTAACCAGTGGTACTTGTCCACCTCCAGGATTTCATCCTAATGCCTTTAAGATCACAACACATTGAACCTTCTCATGGGGACTTTTTCATGATACGGTTCCACTGCCCTCTATGGAAGCAGTCACACTTGACACAATTTTACACATATCACGTTTACCGATTTTTAACACATATTTTTACACATGACGCTCATATCTCATTCATTCTCTCATTCACAACATGACTCTATTTTCCTAATCATGCCACTATAGTTGACAGAATTTATCATTCAGGAAGTTTCACCAATCAGGTTGGATTTCCAGAAATTAAATCATTTCACAATGGCATGCATTAATTACCCATTTTTGCATGGAAAATTCATATTGCATGGTATAGTTGTCCAAATGACCTGAGAATTTAACCACATGCTGATTTCGGGTTTAGGACCCCACATGAAAATTTTCACATTTTTCTGATTCAAAATGCGATTGCAGAAAATTTAACATAAAGTCCCGTATTATTCAAAATTCAATTTATCATGGTGTATAACATAAAAGTTCAGTTTAACAGATCATAACCCTGAACCCAATATACACAATACCACAGGAAATTTCTCCGGATTTATTTCACAACACACGATTTACTGGAAATTTAACAAATCCTACACATGTTTTCTATTTCCCAAGTATAAATTTTCAGTAGATCACATTGACATGGGAAAATTTCAGAAAATTCAAAGTAGAAACTGACGTATATGCACATGGTTCAACGAGATTAGGGCATCATAATTTTCCACGGATTATTAGGATCATGGGTGAACATACATAGCCATTCTTCCACATGCATTTTAAATTAAACAATAACTCAACCATCCACAAAATAAATGCACAACCATTCTCCCACACATTCTAACATTCATATTACGTAGCATATTAGGTTTACAATATATCCTCATCGCAAAACACATCGAAAGTAATCATATATAAGGAGAGAACAGTTCACTGTTTTGTCCAGACGAACTTAACGGCAAGCCATGGCCGTTAATGGAGATTGACGGCAAAATCGCTGGCCGTCAATGAAGATCTTCACGGCAATTTATGTTGTCGTCAAGTTCAGGTCTCTACAGAATGCAGGACCCGAGCTCCAAATTCAAAGAGAATGGGGGATCTAGGACACGAGGAAAAATACATAAAAATGATAAAACCCTACTTGACATCTACATGGATGATAGGGGTAGGTTACTTGCCTTCCAAAAATCTCCAGAAGGATCAAAGGTGGCGGTGAAGCTCTCCTTGGGCAGTCCCAAGAAGCTCCCCAGAAAGCCTTCCTCCGGGTTCTTGAGCAATATTCACAGTAGATCGAGGTCGGGGATGCCTTCCTCGGTGTTCCAGCTACCTCCTTGTTGTGGTAGATGGCCGGTACAAGCTTTAGATCGCCGGATTAAAGGTTGCAAGGGTGGGGTTTTGCTCACAGCAGTTAGGGATTTTCTCTATCTCCCAAAAGAGGTCAAGAGAGGGGGTTTAGGGCTGCACTCGGGTTCAGATATAGGAGAGAGGCCTCTCCTGTCCCGCAGGGTTGATGTGAACCCCTTTCAGACCGTTGGGGATAGCTCCCCAATGGGTGAGCTAGCTTGCTCCCGGAAATCCGGCTCTTCAACGCATGCAGATCAGAGAAATTAGCGTCCACATCGCTGGACGTTGGACTTAGTGTTGGCGTCCATATGGTTGACGCCTACACGACACAAACGTCCATTGATCTTGACGCCAAGTTGGCCTTCGGCCAGAACTCAAAAACATGCAGAAACCATGCACAACTTATACCTATATACGTGTCATGCATATGTATTATCATATACACACTACCACCATGCATTTCATACATTATTTACAACTAATTATATACATGCATACATAAGTATAATTAGTTAATACATACGTAGATATGTACATCTATGCATACACAACATGAATTATTTACACGAAATTAAAATAATGCAACAAAATTCGAGGGCCTTACACCCTCTCCCCCTTAAAGAAACTTCGTCCTCGAAGTTAGAACGACACTACTCAAACAAAAGGGGATACTTCTTCTTCATCGCATCCTCAAGCTCCCAAGTAGCCTCCTCTCGTGAGAAGTTCCGCCATAGAACTTTCACCGACGCAATACTCTTGTTCCGGAGATGCTGAACCTTCCGGTCAAGAATAGCTACTGGTTGCTCCACATACGATAAATCTAGCTGAATGTCCACTGGCTCATGACTAATCACATGAGATGGATCTTGGACATACTTTCTGAGCATAGAAACGTAGAAAACAAGATGAACACTAGCTAAAACTGGGGGTAAAGCTAGCTCATATGCCACGCTGCCCAATCGTCTGAGAATCTCATACGAGCCAATGAATCTAGGGCTCAGCTTACCATGCCTGCCAAACCTGACGACACCTCGAGTAGGTGATATCTTTAAGAAGACATGATCACCCACCTCGAACTCAAGATCCTTCCTCCTGTTGTCGGCATAGCTCTTCTGCCTATCCTGGGCCGGAACAAGCCTCTTTCTGATAAGCTGGACTTTATCCGAAGTCTCCTGAACTAACTCCGGACCGATCAGCTGCCTATCACCGGTCTCCTCCCAACACAAAGGAGATCTGCAAGGCCTACCATACAACGCCTCAAATGGAGCCATACCAATACTCGCATGAAAGCTGTTGTTGTATACGAACTCCACAAGAGGTAAATGACGCTCCCAATCATCCTTCCAATCCAATACACACGCTCTCAACATATCCTCGAGCGTTTGGATAGTCCTCTCGGACTGTCCATCAGTCTGGGGATGAAACGCCGAACTGAGCTTCAGCTCCAAACCTAACGCATGCTGAAGACCCTTCCACAACCTCGAAGTAAATCTCAGATCTCGATCCGAAATGATCGACTTCGGCACACCATGCAATCTAACCACACTACTAACATACAATCTAGCTAAGCTCTCAACCGACTGCTTCTTCTTCATAGGCAAGAAATGCACAGCCTTTGAGAATCTATCTACAATCACCCAAATCGAGTCATTGCCCCTTCTAGATCGAGGCAAACCCGAGACAAAGTCCATAGTGACAGCTTCCCACTTCCAAACTGGGATCTCCATCCTTTGCATAAGGCCGGATGGTCGCTGATGCTCGGCCTTCACTTGCTGGCATACCAAACATCGAGATACATAATCCGCTACATCCTTCTTCATGCCGGACCACCAGAAGGATCTCTTCAAATCCTGGTACATCTTCGTGTTACCCGGATGAATAGAGAATCGCGATCTGTGAGCCTCCGCTAACACATGCTCACGGACATCTACCAAATCAGGGACACAAACACGGTGATGGAATCTAATCACACCGTCCTCATCACGAGCAATGCCTGCCTTGCCCACTAGCTCTAAGAGTCTAGGGTCGGCTTTCTGTTGCTCGATCACCTCATCCAAAACCGAGGACCTAAGAGATAACTGAACTACAAAAGCCTGGCATAGCGATGGCTCTAACTCAGTCAACGCACAAGCCGCATCCTCCAACATCTTCCAATCCTGCTGGAGAGATGGCCTCTTTCTACTCAGAGCATCCGCTACGACATTTGCCTTCCCAGGGTGATACTGAAGGTCGAAGTCATAGTCCTTCAAGAACTCAATCTATCTTCTCTGCCTCAAGTTTAATTCCTTTTGGGAGAAAAGATACCTTAAGCTCTTGTGATCGGTAAACACCTCAAATCTGACACCATAAAGATAGTGCCTCCAGATCTTTAGTGCATGACCCACTGCTGCGAGCTCCAAATCATGGGTCGGATAGTTCTTCTCATGCTCCTTCAACTGACGAGAAGCATAAGCCACTACCCTTTTCTGCTGCATTAGCACACAGCCTAAACCAATCCGAGACGCATCCGTGTAGATAGCAAAACCCTCTACACCGCTCGGTAAAACTAACACCGGAGCTGACGTGAGCTTAGTCTTCAACAATTGAAAACTACTCTCACACTTCTCGGACCATACAAACTTCACTCCTTTTCTGGTGAGCTGAGTCAATGGGGCGGCGATGGATGAAAATCCCTCAATGAATCGCCGATAATAACTAGCCAAACCCAGAAAACTACGAATCTCCGAAGGGGTCTTGGGAATCTCCCAATCCATAACTGCCTGGACCTTTGCAGGGTCAACTGCAACACCAGCACCGGAGATAACATGCCCGAGGAAATGAACCTCGCGCAACCAGAAATCGCACTTGCTGAACTTAGCATACAGCTTGTGCTCACGGAGAACCTCTAATACTACCCTCAAATGCTGACGGTGTGTGGCCTCATCCGGAGAGTAGACCAGCACATCATCAATAAACACCACAACAAAGCTATCTAGGTACGGCCTAAATACCCTGTTCATGAGATCCATGAACGCTGCAGGGGCGTTGGTCAATCTGAAAGGAAGGACCAAAAACTCATAATGTCCATAACGGGTTCTAAATGCCGTCTTGGACACATCCTCACTCCTAATCCTCAACTGATGATAACCAGACCGCAAATCAATCTTAGAAAAGACTGATGCATCTTGCAACTGGTCAAACAAATCATCAATACGAGGTAAGGGATACCTGTTCTTCATAGTCACTTGGTTTAGCTTTCTGTAGTCAATGCATAACCTAAGTGACCCGTCTTTCTTCTTGACAAACAATACAGGTGCGCCCCAAGGGGAAACACTAGGGCGAATAAATCCCTTATCCAGTAATTCTTGCAACTGCCTCCTCAACTCGGCTAACTCCGCAGGTGCCATCCGATATGGAGCCTTCGAGATAGGAGAGGTGCCCGGAAGCAACTCTATGGTAAACTCTATCTCTCTATCCGGTGGCAATCCAGACAAGTCATCAGGAAAGACATCTGGGAAGTCCTGCACTACCTCAATCTCTGCAAGAGTAGGTGACTCATCAGCCTCTGGCACTAATACCACGTTGGCAAGAAAAGCATCACAACCCTTGTTTACCATGCGCATCACCTTCATGGCAAAGATGACCATCTTTCCCGCCAAGTTTCTTGGCAAGGGATGAGAAAACTCGTCCTCACCAGGAATGTGGAAAACAATCCTCTTCCGACGACAATCTACCAACACATAGTGCTCCTCTAGCCAATCCAGACCAAGAATAGCATCATAGTCCTTCATCTTTAGCAAGAAGAAACACTCATCTAGGATTCTATCCTCAATGCACACAGGTAACGACGGAATGCACTTCCTAGTCGATATCGTACCCGCAGGGGTGTGCACAGACAAAGGGACCTCTAAATCCTCAGACTCTATGCCAGACTCTAGGGCTAACTGCCTAGTGAACCGCTCAGAAATGAACGAGTGAGTAGCACCCGTGTTAGACAAAACCCGAGCGTGCACTCCTAGAAGTAAAACTGTACCTTCGGTGACATGCTCCGCCTGCTCTGCGTCCTCGCATGCTAAAGCGAACACTCGAGCTGGGGCTTGAGGCCTTCTTAATCTTCCTGTAGCTGGCGCTGCTGCCGCTACCGCTGCTGGGGCTGGCGCTCCGCGCTAGACTCCCTGCTAAAGTCTCGGACAATCCTTGATCTTGTGGTCGCTGCTACCGCACTTCAAGCACTTTCCCGTAATCATCCAACATTCGGTACCGCCATGTGTCTTCCCGCAGTGGGGACACTCTTTCTTCACACCAGGGGAACGTACAGAGGGTACCTGAGAACTGCCGACTGCCACTGATCGCTGCTGTGTCGGGTACACCGTTTTCTTCTTGTCCTGTCGCTGGAACGTAGCTGCAGGTCTCTTATGCGAAGCCTTCTTCTCTTCAAGGTATTGCTCCATCTCACCCTCCTGTCTGCAAGCAGCACTAAGTGCCTCATCCAAGGTGCGATGGTCGAACGCCACTAGCCTCGTCCTCAGTGATGGCTTGAGTCCCATCACAAACTTCTTTGTCTTCTTGCGCTTATCCTCCACAATATGAGGTGCATACTTAGAGAGTTCAAAAAATCTTGCCTCATATTCCAGCACGGTCATGGAGCCTTGTGTCAACGATATGAATTCTTGCTCCATCTTATCCTGAATATGCTCGGGGACGAACTTGGCCCGAAAGAGCCTCACGAACTCGTCCCAAGCAACATCAATAGCTCCATCATCAAACGGGGTACGCAGCAATGAAGCCCACTATACATCAGCTCTTTCCTGCAGTACACCGTTCATAAGCACCGTCTAACCAAATCTAACTTAACAGAACATACAAGCATATAAACTAAAGCATACCTGTAGCATGTAGGTGGCTAACATGACCTTATCCTCATCTGCACACCTGATGGCTCGGAAGATCTTTTCTATCTCCCTCATCCAGCTTTCTGCCAACAGTGGATCGCTCTCCCCCTTGAAAGAGGGTGGCAGCATCCTCTTGAATCTCTCCATGGTAGAAGGTCCACCATGGTCCTGAGCTGGTACTTGAGCCTGCTACAGAACACGGCAAGCAATACACAATTAACGTAATATCACATAATTAAATAAAACAGACTATTAATCATTTTATTAGTCTAACCTGAGCCTCCAACTGTGACTGGAGTGCTGCCTGAGTATGAGCCTGCGTCTGCATGGCTTGCACCAGACCTTGCATGAGTACTCCATAATCCACAGGCGGCGGTGGGGGAAGTACAGGACCCTGCGGTGCCGGGGCCTGCTACTCTACCCGCTCCTCACGTCTCGGCTCGTCCTCACGAACCGGCGCTCCGCCACGCCTACCTCTCGAAGCCATGGCTGTAATAAATTTCAGCCACCATTAGAGCTACTTTAATTTATTTCCTAACCGCTTTCTTATCTATTTTTCATTCATTATTAATCAATTCTACACATGTGGACATTCCTATGTAGACTTAGCATGTAATGAAGATGATGACTTATATATATTCATGTGCAATCCCAACCGGTCGCTCTGATACCAATCTCTGTAACAACCCTCATTATATCGGTATGATTATACCAACCCACGTCAATATAGTGAACGTTGCCACAGTGGGACATTTACCCAACGATAACATTCAGCTGAGATACACATGAACATAAGAACAGAGTAGCGGAAGTAAAAGAACTACTGTCTTCATTTCATTCATCATCCACATTTAACATACATGATTCGATTGAATTTAAAGAGCTAAAGTCCACATAATCCATATAGAAGAAGTGCTAAGATAAAATACATAGTTTGTCCAAGTTTACATGATAGTTCTAATACAAAGCCTCAATTACATACATCAAAATGTTAAAATGTCACAATTAAGCTCCACCAAGCTAGCTACTCCCCGCGCTCGGAGTCGCTCCCCACGGTCTCCTCCAAAGGTGTGTCACCTACTACACCTATACGCCGAAGTAAGTAATGAGTCTAAAAGACTCAGCAAATAACACTACATCTATCATACATGCACATATCATAGCAGGTTTTTACATACCATTTACAAGACACAACATGTAGTATGCGTGACATTGAAATTAACAATCTATCATGGTAATTCTATTAATGACATACATGATTCACGCTTTCAGATTTCCTAAATTAAAATCTCCTATCACATGCTCTCTAATCATTCCAACATATGAAAGTTGTACTTTCAATTAAGCTAGAACATGAAAGCAATTTAGCATGACTAGCTTACATACATGGAAGAAAACATTGCTAACATGGTTACTTCTCATTCTTACACATGCACATAACCATTTTACGTGCTTTAAGCTTGTTGTTTTGACATGGTTTAACACTTTACAATCTAACACATGAAAGCTACATTCTCATTCAACCACAACGTGAGAGTAAACATACATGGAATGGTTTGCACATAAGTAAGGATTGTCCCTAGCATGGATTCTACGCATTGTACCCATATAGGACATGATCATAACCACATTTATGTTGCTGTTCTAACATGATTTCAGATCATCATATCATGGATTTCAATCTCACATCCTCACATTTTGGCCTCACATTTTTACACAATTTCTTATTCTCATAGTTCACACTTTACTCATTCACAGTTTCACATGTTCACATTCTCACTTTTCACATGAACACATTCACATTTCACATTTTCACATCTTACACTTTAGTGCCGTGACACATAGTCTAAACCACCATAAGAAGGACACATCACATCACATACACATAGACGTCACCTAGGCAATACAGTGACGACTCTTGGACTACACAGACCGGGAGAACAAGTCTCCACCCTAACCAGTGGTACTTGTCCACCTCCAAGATTTCATCCTAATGCCCTTAGGATCACAACACATTGAACCTTCTCATGGGGACTTTTCCATGATACAGTTCCACTGCCCTCTATGGAAGCAGTGTCACACTTGGCACAATTTTACACATATCACGTTTACCGATTTTTAACACATATTTTTACACATGACGCTCATATCTCATTCATTCTCTCATTCACAACATGACTCTGTTTTCCTAATCATGCCACTACAGCTGACAGAATTTATCATTCAGAAAGTTTCACCAATCAGGTTGGATTTCTAGAAATTAAATCATTTCACAATGGCATGCATTAATTACCCATTTTTGAATGGAAAATTCATATTGCATGGTATAGTTGTCCAAATGACCTGAGAATTTAACCACATGCTGATTTCGGGTTTAGGACCCCACATGACAATTTTCACATTTTTCTGATCCAAAATGCAATTGCAGAAAATTTAACATAAAGTCTCGTATTATTCAAAATTCAATTTATCATGGTGTATATTATAAAAGTTCAGTTTAACAGATCATAACCCTGAACCCAATATACACAATACCACAGGAAATTTCTCTGGATTTATTTCACAACACACGATTTACTGGAAATTTAACAAATCCTACACATGTTTTCTATTTCCCAAGTATAAATTTTCAGTAGATCACATTGACATGGGAAAATTTCAGAAAATTCAAAGTAGAAACTGACGTATATGCACATGGTTCAACGAGATTAGGGCATCATAATTTTCCACGGATTATTAGGATCATGGGTGAACATACATAGCCATTCTTCCACATGCATTTTAAATTAAACAATAACTCAACCATCCACAAAATAAATGCACAACCAATCTCCCACACATTCTAACATTCACATTACGTAGCATATTAGGTTTACAATATATCCTCATCGCAAAACACATCGAAAGTAATCATATACAAGGAGAGAACAGTTCACTGTTCTGTCCAGACGAACTTAACGGCAAGCCATGGCCGTTAATGGAGATTGACGGCAAAATCGCTGGCCGTCAATGAAGATCTTCACGGCAATTTATGTTGTCGTCAAGTTCAGGTCTCTGCAGAATGCAGGACCCGAGCTCCAAATTCAAAGAGAATGGGGGATCTAGGACACGAGGAAAAATACATAAAAATGATAAAACCCTACTTGACATCTACATGGACGATAGGGGTAGGTTACATGCCTTCCAAAAATCTCCAGAAGGATCAAAGGTGGCGGTGAAGCTCTCCTTGGGCAGTCCCAAGAAGCTCCCCAGAAAGCCTTCCTCCGGGTTCTTGAGCAATCTTCACAGCAGATCGAGGTCGGGGATGCCTTCCTCGATGTTCCAGCTACCTCCTTGTCGTGGTAGATGGTCGGTGCAAGCTTCAAATCGCCGGATTAAAGGTTGCAAGGGTGGGGTTTTACTCACAGCAGTTAGGGCATTTCTCTATCTCCCAAAAGAGGTCAAGAGAGGGGGTTTAGGGCTGCACTCGGGTTCAGATATAGGAGAGAGGCCTCTCCTGTCCCGCAGGGTTGATGTGAACCCCTTTCAGACCGTTGGGGACAGCTCCCCAATGGGTGAGCTAGCTTGCTCCTGGAAATCCGGCTCTGCAACGCATGCAGATCAGAGAAATTAGCGTCCACATCGCTGGACGCTGGACTTAGTGTTGGCATCCATATGGTTGACGCCTACACGACACAAACGTCCATTGATCTTGACGCCAAGTTGGCCTTCGGCCAGAACTCAAAAACATGCAGAAACCATGCACAACTTATACCTATATACGTGCCATGCATATGTATTATCATGTACACACTACCACCATGCATTTCATACATTATTTACAACTAATTATACACATGCATACATAAGTATAATTAGTTAATACATACGTAGATATGTACATCTATGCATACACAACATGAATTATTTACACGAAATTAAAATAATGCAACAAATGTCAAGGGCCTTACAGTCCCATCGCCCCCAACGCAGAGGAGGAGTTGTTCTTCCTGTTTCATCTCTTTCTCTCTCCTCTTTCTCTCTCTTATCGCCTCCAGGACCAGCAGTGCTTGCACGGCTTGTGGAGATCCAACCAAGCCAGATCAGTTCGAGGTGCCTTCATCAAAGTTGTCCCCACAGAGCCCTCTTCAACCTCGAAGTAGAATCACATCGATTGGTGGTTTGTGCGCAAAGTTATAGTAGATTATTCTTCACTTTCTCTCTCATATCGAGATCTACACATGCGAGATTATCGTGCCTTTCACAGTCCAAACAAGGGCATATCTCTTCAAGATGTCTTCATGAAAGTTGTTCCCTATGTCCTCCTCTACGAGCTCCAACTAGAATCACATCAAACGGGGTAGTATTAACTCAGTTTTGATTTTTCTATTTTTTGTACATGTATACATGCTAGTTAGGATTCCTCCCTCTCCTCTTCCATGATTTCTCTCCATGCATATTCCCTCCTAGTTTTCCCATACCCAAAAGGAGTTTCCAAAACTACCCAGTATGCACTCACCATGCTCTTTACATGATCTCTCATATGTGATGGATGCTACACTTATTTGAATGTCTAATTGGGTTCTCCTTTCTTTTTTCATGACTTGGCAGGTACTTGTAACAAAGAACAAGTGAGGAAGCTCTTCCTCTTTGGCCAGCTGAAGAGGAGGAAGGACGTCCGCCATTCATCTCCCGTACTTCTGAGAAGGCGTCAGGGGACTCGGTCGCGACATCCATATCGCGTCCGATCAGGTAGTCGTGACAAGGTTGCCATCGCATCGCACATCGGCGACGTGTTAACAGGTAAGTGGCCTTCTCTTTCCTTTTCCAAGTTGAGTAGCCCATGCTTTGGGAGTATTTCTTTAGGCAATCATCTTGGTGGCGATCACATTCCTTCATTCTATATATATCGCATGCTCTTTTGTGTTTTAGAGGGGTGCACAACCCCGTGATTACACCTTTTGGCAATCACAGTGCGACCTCCATCGCCAAACCTTGTTTGCTCTGCCATTTACCTACCTTTTTTGTTTGTTTTTGAAGTGTTAGAATCATCTTAGGATCAGGTTTTTCGTTTTATTCCATCTGTTGCTTTCGGGCCTAGTCGCGATAGATCGGGCAGGCGCGACCTTGTCATGGTTGTACACTTTGGTTGATGCTGCTTTCCGTTCCATGGTTCTATTTGTGTTTGCTAGTGAGTCTTCATCTTCTATTTAGTTGTTTTCATGTTGTACTATGTTTAGGGTAGTTTGTTTGCCATATGCTTGTGTGCGGTTTAGGGTTTCTGTAAATGAAGATTATCGTGACTGACCCATCGGTCGTGATAAGGTCGCAACAGACTCGGTCATAGTGACTTCATCAGAAACATCTTAAACTGCTATTTGTTAGTTTATGTTAGTATTTGCATACACTATGGTGTAATTAGAGCCATGCACACACTAATTCATGTAGATAGGACTCTTGCTCGATAATGGAGACCCTCTCACCCACGAGTACTTGTGGGCTGACCAGGGCATGCTATTGACTATTGAGGGCCTCCGTAAGTCCCCGTTGCCGTACGCACGTTGCGGCTGCCGGGCTGGTTGTACTTGTTGCTCCTTAGTTCAGGTCGTGTTCATGTGAGTTGTGTGTCCCCCATCTAGCCATACTAGAGTACTTGAGTACACACCCACTAGGGTTCCTCCTTAGCTGTGAAATTCATTTAAATGAATTCATTAAAAGGCTAGGTGATAACCCTAACATCCTAACATATATCATGTTAACTTGGGTGTTTACTTGAGAACTCGCTTCTCATCCCCTTCTTGTGTGATTTTAACTGTTGTTGTACCCCTTATTTGTATTTTAGTCTATCGTTTAATTCCCCTGATGTCATCATCTCATAGCTCCGTTCTACTTTACCTATCCTCTTAACCTCCCCTCTCCATGCGGATCCCTTGTCTCCTAAGCCTTTCCCAAATTTGGCCCTGCCCAGGGCCCATCAGGCTGAGGAGAGTACCTTTTCCCACTCTGTCTCGTCACCATCCTCCTCTGATGAGGCCACTGAATTGGAGTGCCTCCTGCTTGAAATGGTCCCCGACCAGGCTCGCGAGTTGTTGTCCACCTTTGCTCTATGGTCTTCTTCCTTGATGAGCCCAACAGACCCACATTATCCTGCTCATTCTAGATCCCCTCATGTTGTCACTTCTGGATTGGGCCACCCTTCTGTTTAGCCCACATCATTACAACTGGCCCATTATGCTCTGTAACGACCCCGAGAACCTGACCCTCGGCTCAAGCTGAGGACCTGACTTTCGCGGTCGTTGCCCATGGGTCCGGGGACCCGAAAGGACTATAATATAAGTCTAACAGAATATGTAAAGGAAATAAACGTCAACTGCTAACTAGGATCACACACGCGGAAGTGGAAAGAAGAGCGAGACCATTGCGTATCGCTCTAGGTACAATCCCAACACACACAACTAGTACAAGTAAAGACAGGGGAAGAACAAGTCCCTTAGGGGCATACCCTGAGGGTGGTGTACAACTGAGAGGGGGGACCACTGCTAGCTACGAGGATGGCGACTACCACCCCGTCTCCTTCGCCCGACGTGCTCCCTGCTGCTGCTGAGAAGTCTCACCTGGAAAAGGAAGGGATGAGCTTCACAACAGAAGCTCATTAGGGACTACCAATCTTCTACTGGCTCTAACAGGTAGTCAAAACTATGTACTTAATTAAATAACATTAGTTATATCTTCTACTCTACCAAGGAAAGCGCGGAAGCAAAACTACTAGCTAACAACGGTACGGAGAACACCACGGTCGGAAACTCCGTAGAACCTGCACGTCGTGACTGCAAGGAAACGATCGGGGCGTAGCGGAAACGCGATTTCCACAGATAGATATCGTTGCCGGCGGTCGGATCGAACACAAAACGGTAAACCACGCACAGGTAGATCTCATCTTTACCTTTGCGGGGTTGCGTAACTCCCGAATCCGGGGAGGAGGTGGCGCAGGAGGCGCCGGTGCTTCAAGCCGTTCAAGTGTCCTGCCTCTAGATGTATCCACGCGAGCTCCGGACGCAGACGGGATCTCCTCGTTCTCCACGCGTCTCCCGGATCTCAGCTCCACCATGTGCCGGAGAGAGGAGAGAGAGGATGGGGGGCGCCCTGGGAGAGAGAGAGGAGGGGGGCGGCTAGGGTTAAGCCTGGAGCTTGGCCCAGGGTTTAACTCTCAGCGTATTTTTATAGACACTGCGGTTTTTCATAAAAACCCAGTCATTGTCTATAAAGAACACCTTGCCCAGTCTGCTCGGAACTCTTATGCGTGTGACCCTCTAGGCCCAACTGCTAGTCCAGTTTTCAGCCCATTAAGCTCAATAACTCTTTATTGACTTATGGTAATTAATTAACATCTCATATTAATTAATTACACAATCAATTATCGTCTCACGATAATTGATCGGACTTCCAATCAAGTTGGGTGCCAAGCAACACCACTTGATCCTGGAAAGCATTGGGGTTCAGCAACCCATTCAAGGAACCTTTTGTATCATCAGTTACCACGTGACTATAATCCTTCGCTCGTACAATGCTCCCGAGTGCACTTAGGGTATGGTCAACTGTCAAACCCTAATGTGTGTACTCACTTGGTTTAGATGCCGCATAACAATATCAGAAAACTCCTTTTCTGATAAGTAGTCTTGCCCTGGCCAGGACTACAGGCATCCTTCCGTAGAGCATTCACTCTCCTATTACCGAGAGCGAGCGATCCCATATTGACCACACAATCACCTTCGAAGGTATTCCGCTAGATCCGATCACTTAACTGATTAAGACCTCATGGCTAGAGATCTATAAGTCAAGGTCAAAACCCAGAAGTCCACCAACAAGGTGTCCTTGGTGTCTCAGGTCTAAGGACCAATCACGCCACTGTGACAATGAATCTAGCTGGTTGACAGTAAGGTAATATTACCATCCAGCGATTCATAACGGATCAGTTCAGTGAACTCATTCTCCAATGAGCACCTACAGATTCACCTTAGTGTCTCCACACAAGTGACTATGAGACCAGTCACCCTCATCATATGAGCAGGTGCAACCTGTACTAGTCTAACCGGATATCCGATGTCCTTCTCGAATATCCTCCGACTAGGAACAATTAAGAATATACGTTTAAAGGATATTAATCTCATTGTTATGATCTCATCATAATTAATATCCATTGCGCATATTCATGGACTTCATAATGAAACGATAAACGAATTATACATAATGAATATAAAAGCCTTATTATTATTATCAAAGAACAAGATTGTACAAGTTATGATTGGCTTGAGGACACCCATAACTAACAATCTCCCACTTGGACTAAAGCCAATCACCTTTATGTCTTAAACCTATAGACTCTAGGTGGCGCTCAAACACAATTTGAGACAGAGGCTTCGTCAATGGATCTGCAATGTTGTCGACTGAAGGAACTCTTTCCACCAGTACATCTCCTCTAGTGATTATCTCCCTGATCAGGTGAAATCGCCTCAGAATGTGCTTCGACTTCTGATGAGACCACGGCTCTTTCGCTTGCGCAATGGCCCCATTGTTGTCACACAGCAATGGGATTGGATCAGAGTCACCTGGCACCACACCAAGGTCGGTGATGAACTTCTTCATCCACACTGCCTCCTTGGCGGCTTCAGCTGCAGCAATGTACTCAGCTTCTGTCGTCGAGTCTGCAGTGGTTTCTTGCTTGGAACTCTTCCAGCTCACTGCACCCCCGTTCAAAGTGAACACAAACCCAGATGTAGACTTGCTATCATCTGGATCTGACTGGAAACTCGAGTCAGTGTATGCCCGAAGTTTCAAGTCCCCTCCTCCATAAACCAGAAATATATCCTTAGTCCTTCTCAAGTACTTAAGGATACATTTCACTGCCATCCAGTGTGTTTCACCTGGATTTGCCTGATATCTGCTCGTAACACTTAGAGCAAATGCCACATCAGGCCTTGTACATAGCATGGCATACATGATAGACCCTATAGCCGAAGCATAGGGGACTCTATCC
Source organism: Colocasia esculenta (assembly GCA_014218235.1). Taxonomy (NCBI): domain Eukaryota; kingdom Viridiplantae; phylum Streptophyta; class Magnoliopsida; order Alismatales; family Araceae; genus Colocasia; species Colocasia esculenta. Next base: position 157,695,927 of record CM024753.1, on the reverse strand, counting down.
ATGGCTGCCCTCTCTTCAGGAGTCTTAGGAGACTGCTCCTTAGAGAGATTAATCCCATGTCTCATTGGTATGAGACCTCTCTTGGAATTTTCCATGCCAAACCTTTTGACAATGGTATCTATGTACATGGATTGGGTCAAGCCAAGCATCCTCTTAGATCTATCTCTATAGATACGTATTCCTAATACGTAGGATGCTTCTCCCAAATCCTTCATGGAGAAGTTCTTTGACAACCAAACCTTTACTGATGATAACATCCCTACATCATTCCCAATGAGTAAGATGTCATCAACGTAAAGTACGAGAAAAGTGATAGCACTCCCACTGATTTTCTTATACACACATGGTTCATCTTCATTCTTAATGAAGTCATAAGATTTGATAGCCTCATCAAACCTTATGTTCCAACTACGAGAAGCTTGCTTCAATCCATAGATGGATCTTTGAAGCTTGCATACTTTGTCTGGACACTCTTTGGATGTAAAACCCTCAGGTTGTATCATATACACTTCCTCCTCAATGTTACAATTAAGGAAAGCAATTTTTACATCCATCTGCCAGATCTCGTAATCAAAGTATGCAGCAATGGCAAGAAGAATTCTGATCGACTTTATCATGGCAACTGGTGAGAAAGTTTCGTCATAGTCAATTCCTTGCCTTTGACGATACCCCTTTGCCACCAACCTTGCCTTATAAGTGTCGATCTGTCCATCTGCACCGATCTTTCTCTTAAAGATCCACTTGCACCCAATAGGTACAATACCTTCGGGCAAGTCTACCAAGTTCCAAACTTGGTTGGTGTACATGGACTGCATCTCAGAATTCATGGCATCTCGCCATTTCCCTGACTGAGGACAATCAACAGCCTCTTGGTAGGTCTTTGGATCATCATCCTCATCATAAGACATGCCTTCACTGATATGTCCAACATATCTTTCAGGCTGTCTAGGTACTCTACCAGACCTACGCTGAATGTGTGTATATTCCTGAACAGGTTCCGGAACCGATGTTTCACCTGTGGACTTTGCACAGTCTGTGGATCTAGAACCTCTTCTAGATCTACCTTACTCCCACTGTCCTCTTGGGTAAGGTACTCCTCTTCCAAGAAGACAGCTCTTCTGGCAACAAACACTCTTTGTTCACCAGGATGGTAAAAGTAGTACCCAAATGTTTCTTTTGGGTATCCAACAAACCTGCACTTATCAGTTCTGGATTCCAGTTTATCTGGGTCGTGTTCTTTACGTGGGCAGGACAGCCCCAGATTTTAACATGTTTAAAATCAGGCTTTCTACCCTTCCATATCTCATATGGAGTAGAAGACAGATTTACTGGAACCCTGTTCAGCAGATATGCCGCTGACTCTAGCGCATATCCCCATAGGGAAACTGGTAACTGTGAACGGCTCATCATGGATCGTACCATGTCCAACAAGGTGTGATTCCTCCTTTCCGATACACCATTCATCTGTGGTGTATAGGGAGGAGTCCATTGAGAAAGGATACCATTATCCTTTAAGAATTGTGTGAACTCTGTACTCAAGTATTCACCTCCTCGGTCTGACCGTAGGATTTTAATACTTTTTCCAGTTTGTTTCTCAACTTCATTCTTAAATTCTTGGAATTTCCCAAAGGCTTCAGATTTGTACTTCATTAAGTAAACAAATCCGAACCTTGAGTAGTCATCCGTGAATGTAATGAAGTATGAGTAGCCACCCTTGGCTTGGGTAGACATTGGACCACATACATCCGAATGTATTAGTTCCATATGTCCTTGGCCCTATCTCCATGTCCACTAAATGGAGATTTGGTCAACTTACCCATTAAACAGGATTCACAAGTTGCATATGATTCATAATCAAATGGATCTAAGTATCCATTCTTATGCAACTTTTGAAGCCTATTCTCGCCAATGTGACCAAGCCTACAATGCCATAAGTAGGCAGTGTTCACACTATTCTTACTTCTCTTAGGAGAAACATCAACATGGAGATTTTCATAAGAGACATCAAGCAGATACAAACCATTCACCAAACTTGCTAAAGCAACTAGTTTATTTTCAAATAAACTGAACAACTATTGTTCTCAATGGTAAACATGTATCCAATTCTGTCTAAACAAGAAACAGAAATAATGTTCTTAATGATACTAGGCACATAGTAGCAATCATCTAATAAAAGCAAATCTCCAGAAGGTAACTTGAGCTTCACTGTCCCCACAGTGTGTGCACCAACACTTGTGCCGTTTCCAAGCCTCAAGTTCACCTCGCCCTTGCTCAGCTTCCTTCTACTTGTCAGCACCTGCATATCATTGCAGATATGAGAAGCACATCCAGTGTCTAAAACCCAAGATGTAGAATCTCTAATAGACAAGTGAAGATCTATCATATAGATACCTGAAGCTTCGCCAAGCTTCTGCTTCTCCTGAGCCTTCATTGCAAGATAGTCCTTGCAATTTCTTTTCCAGTGCCCCTTTTTCTTGCAGTGGAAGCACTCGCCCTTTTCTTCTCCTTTGCTTATGTCCTTCTTTTGTTTCTTCTTAGACTGCTTCTTTGCATTGCCTTTCTTAAAGCTTGCCCTGCTCTCCTCTTCTTGTTGGACTTTCCAACCATGAGAACAGTGGGCTTTTCCTTCTTAAGGTTGCCCTCAGCAGTCTTCAGCATGTTGAGCATCTCAGCTAAACTCACCTCAATCTTGTTCATTGTGAAGTTCACAATGAACTGGGAATATGAATCTGGAAGTGACTGGAGAATGAGGTCCGTGCTTAGTTCCTTGTCAAGAGGAAAACCAAGCCCCTCGAGCCTCTCAATCCACTCTATCATCTTCAGCACATGAGTCTGTACTGAAGACCCCTCTGCCATGCGAGCTCTGAACAGGGCCTTGGATATCTCATATCTCTCCACCCTACTCTGCTCTTCAAAGAGCTCTTGCAAGTGCTGCATGATGGATCTAGCATCCATGTTCTCATGCTGCCTTTGCAACTCATTGCTCATTGAGGCAAGCATGTAGTATTGGGCCAGAGTGGAATCCTCCTTCCACTTCGCAAACTCAAGTGTTTCCCCTTCAAGTGCATCAAGGGGTGGTTCAGCTGGGATCTCACCCTCCAGGACATAGGCAATGCGCTCAGACCTGAGGACAATCTTCAGGTTTCTGAGCCAATCCGAGTAGTTCGGGCCTGTCAATCTGTTGGCATCCAGTATGCCACGGAGTGGGTTACCTGACGACATTTTTGCCTATAAAGGAAATGTAAACACAATTAACAGATGTTCATAATAATAATTAAATCTAGATTAGGACTTTAATCAAGATTAGCTCCCACTATTTTTCGGCAGACTGTATAACCCTCAGATATACAGAATGGGAGACACCGACGGTCTCCTAGTGGGGATCGGAATCTCACAGACTCATAGCATGATCTTGTGGATAGCACAACAAACCATACTATGATCTGAAAGCGGTCAACCCTTGACACTTGCAACTCTTGCAATATCCGATCTTATTTTGGCCCCTGAATTTTAATGACCTTGTGGATAGCACAACAAGTCATTAAATCCAGTCTAAGCAGTACCATCATTACGTAACGAGCATAGATTTGGATGTAGCCCTTGTGGATAGCACAACAAAGCTACACCGGTCCTCTATCCCGTTTAAGACATCACTATGCCATAGTTTTAGTCTGTCATCAGATTTGGCAAGCCTTGTGGATAGCACAACAAACTTGCCCGATCTAATGGCAATCCTAAAACTATAATGATGGAGGGCCACGTAATTCATTCTCAATGATTACGTTACGGCTTAAAATTTAAACGAGGAGGGATTTTTATATATTTTATCTTAGTCTCTATATCTGTGTGCTATTGATATATAAAATTTGGAATATCATATATTTAATTATATATACCATAGCACATTCCACACATATCATATACATGAAGAAATATGATAGATGATCATGGACTTTAACCTAGAGTGGCATTACCAGAGCCAGTTGGTAATCCACAAACACGGTGAATAAATGGCAGCCCCGCATTGAATGCATTTACTTGATGTAACTCTATCTCCATGAAGGTCCTGCATGGTACTCTCCTCCATCTCCGCCAATCTGCTTCTTACAATTACAAGTAATATTTAAATTGGGCACGCAGGCCCATAAATGTACATCATATAATAATAAGAAACCTTGAACAAGTCAAGGGGAGTACATAATAAGAGGGAGATAGAATGTACAACCCGGATTCAATGGAGGGAGAGAGGGAGGCACGCAGTCCTCATAAATTACATCATTTGCCATTAACCATAACAATCATCACATGATATCTAAGTCCATGACCATCCATCCACACACATCACATGTATCAATAAGCAATCATTACATAATTACTTCTGAAATAACTTTTATTTCAAAAATATAATAATTATATTTTGAAAACCATTTAACTAAACAATTTAGCTAACATAGATAATATCTAATCAACATTAGATGAACGTCATTCACCGTTACTGCATGAAGTCGCCAAGATGTACAGTTAATTAATTTAAAAATCACATTTCTAAATCAATTAACATGTCTTTAATTAGATTAGAGGAAATAACTAAAACGGTTTCAGATTTCCTTTAAACTAATTAAGTAATGGGTCATTTATATGAAAATAATTTACAGAGAGTTAAAACAATTTTAAAACTCAAAAAATCATTTTTCATAATTTTTCTGGGATTTTAAAACATTTTTCTAAATTTTAAACAATTTAAAAAACCATTAAAAACTTAAAGAAATGGGGAATAGGGCCGGTCGGATCCGGCGCGGGCCGGATCCGATCGCGGCCCGATTTGGGACCCGCGGGGTCCGCCCGCGACTTACCCGCGGGCGAACCCGCGTGGGATCCGCGGCCGGCCCGCGCGTGGCCCGCAGGCGGCCCGCGTGGGGTCGCCCCTCCGCCCGATTGGAGTGACGCGCGGCTGGGGTGAAACCCTAGCCGCCGCCGCCCTCCGACGGAGGGCGGCCCCGCCGCCCCCCGCGCCGCCTCCGGCGGCTGCGGACGGCGCCGACGACGCCGGGCACCACCACCCACCGCCCCAATTGCCCAGAAAACCCCGAAAAATCCCAGAAACCTGCAAAATCGCCATATCTTGGACTGTCCAAGAAGCTGCAGCCTGTGCGACGACGGCACTTTGCAGGCAGCCGTACGACCTCCATAGATGGCCAAACGATGGCACGAGGGGTTCTTCGCGAAGGCCTTGGTACCAGGAACACCTTCCACGTACCAAGCGGCAAGTGCACATCCTATGTGCGACCCACAAACACGACAAACATGGCGACTCATGCACAACGCGAATCGACAAAAACACATGAAATATCATACACAAGATGCCGATTCCGAATGTACCAGCAACCTGGCTTTGATACCATTGTAAGGAAACGATCGGGGCGCAGTGGAAACGCGATTTCCACAGATAGATATCATTGCCGGCGGTCGGATCGAACACAAAACGGTAAACCACGCACAGGTAGATCTCATCTTTACCTTTGCGGGGTTGCGTAACTCCCGAATCCGGGGAGGAGGTAGCGCAGGAGGCGCCGGTGCTTCAAGCCGTTCAAGTGTCCGGCCTCTAGACGTATCCACGCGAGCTCTGGATGCAGACGGGATCTCCTCGTTCTCCACGCGTCTCCCGGATCTCAGCTCCACCATGTGCCGAAGAGAGGAGAGAGAGGGTGGGGGGCGCCCTGGGAGAGAGAGAGGAGGGGGGCGGCCAGGGTTAAGCCTGGAGCTTGGCCCAGGGTTTAACTCTCAGCGTATTTTTATACACACCGTGGTTTTTCATAAAAACCCAGTCATTGTCTATAAAGAACACCTTGCCCAGTCTGCTCGGAACTCTTATGCGTGTGACCCTTTAGGCCCAACTGCTAGTCCAGTTTTCAGCCCATTAAGCTCAATAACTCTTTATTGACTTATGGTAATTAATTAACATCTCATATTAATTAATTACACAATCAATTATCGTCTCACGATAATTGATCGGACTTCCAATCAAGTTGGGTGCCAAGCAACACCACTTGATCCTGGAAAGCATTAGGGTTCAGCAACCCATTCAAGGAACCTTTTGTATCATCAGTTACCACGTGACTATAATCCTTCGCTCATACAATGCTCTCGAGTGCACTTAGGGTATGGTCAACTGTCAAACCCTAATGTGTGTACTCACTTGGTTTAGATGCCGCATAATAATATCAGAAAACTCATTTTCTGATAAGTAGTCTTGCCCTGGCCAGGGACTATCAGGCATCCTTCCGTAGAGCATTCACTCTCCTATTACCGAGAGCGAGCGATCCCATATTGACCACACAATCACCTTCGAAGGTATTCCGCTAGATCCGATCACTTAATTGATTAAGACCTCATGGCTAGAGATCTATAAGTCAAGGTCAAAACCCAGAAGTCCACCAACAAGGTGTCCTTGGTGTCTCAGGTCTAAGGACCAATCACGCCACTGTGACAATGAATCTAGCTGGTTGACAGTAAGGTAATATTACCATCTAGCGATTCATAACGGATCAGTTCAGTGTACTCATTCTCCAATGAGCACCTACAGATTCACCTTAGTGTCTCCACACAAGTGACTATGAGACCAGTCACCCTCATCATATGAGCAGGTGCAACCTGTACTAGTCTAACCGGATATCCGATGTCCTTCTCGAATATCCTCCGACTAGGAACAATTAAGAATATACGTTTAAAGGATATTAATCTCATTGTTATGATCTCATCATAATTAATATCCATTGTGCATATTCATGGACTTCATAATGAAACGATAAACGAATTATACATAATGAATATAAAAGCCTTATTATTATTATCAAAGAACAAGATTGTACAAGTTATGATTGGCTTAAGGACACTCATAACTAACAGTGACCACCACACAGCTGGCTACGCGCACAGGGAGAACCCCGTCTGGACAAGAGACACTAGCTATGGAAAATACTACCACTAGTCAACTGGTCAGGTGCGTCCACTGACGTCTTATCCTCGACCCAGGTCCAAACGTCCACGTCTCGTCAGAGTGAGGCAGGAATACTAAGTACACAACGGTAACTGTCGTAGTTTGGCCGGACTACGGTCCCACACCTGGCCTCTCTAAGTAGTTCCGGGGTAACAAAGAGTGAGGTAGTGAGAAAAGGACTAGCTGGACTACATTGGGAAGAACACCCAAACCGACCTCGGTATCCCAAACCAACTACGAGAGCTCTGCAAACGACTCAACGCCGTTGTCCTAACCACCGTTTTTTCCTCCGCTCCAGAGTCCATGACTCGAGCACGCCCGCCGCCTGGAGTACTCCCTCAACAGGAGTGCGAGGACGGGGGTCCCAGGCAACGGTAACAACCTCTCTCACGGAACAAGCCCTCAAATGCCGAGCACTAGCGAACGACTAGTGTAGGACCATACTAGGGAACTAGCACTGGTGCCACGGGTACAATAAGAAGCGGAAATGGCGAAGACTCAACAAAAATATGGAACTTCGCAAGACCTACCTGTCTTTGCTGTAGTCGCGACGCATCGAGCTGTCGCGACCATATTGCGACGGCCAGACCTGTCATGACACTGTCGTGGCGGCCCAAGCCGTCGCGACCTTGTCGCGACACCTAAGAGTGTCGCGACGCTTGCCGGTCGCGACATCATCGCGACCTCTATAGCGGTCGCGTCTTCAGCCGAGGGGGGTTCCGAGACGATCCTCCTGGAGACCACCCTAAATCCGATACATTCACAACCACAAGGGGGAGGGGAGCATGCTAAACATGTAGGAAAGCTTTTGAATCATACAAGCTACCCTCAAACCCCACAAAACATGGATTTACAACGAATCTACGCTCGATGGAATCCTCACTCACACGAGCATGATTCTCACGCCCCCACAACCCCAAACCACAGAGAAACTACAATCTCAAAGGGAAAGGGAGCATGCTAGGGTGAGAGGAGTCAAGGGTCCCTACCTCCAAAAGTAGAGCCGACCCGTTGGGGCCTTCATGTCGGAATGGCCACCTCCTCCTCGCTCCAAGCTCCACGATCACGCCGCCTGCACGAACAGGGCGTCACCTCCCACCACGAGTACCTCAAGCATGTCAGGAAACCACTGGAGAGAGGAGAACTCGGAGGAGGAAAAAGAAGGGGGAAGAAGAGGAAGGAAAGGGCGAGAGGGGGAAATGGGGCGCAGCCCTCGGTTTTAAACCGATGGGCCCCAAGATGCGACCGGTCGGGCCGGCATGACACTAACCATGTCATGACGCCCCAGAGCGTCGTGACCCTATCGCGACCGCCTACCCCGGCGCGACCCCAAAAGCGGTCAAACCTCGAAGATCAGGAAACCAGAACGCAACGGCTGACCAGGTCACGTTAACGTTGTATGCACCTGACACCCGACAAGACAATTCTGACAGACGAGATAGCGGTCAATCTGTCAGAAAAGTAGTCGCGTCGCCTTCAGATGTCGTGACAAGAACACGACGCCCACCCCCGTCGTGACCATGTCGCGACGGCCAGGTGTGTCGCCACACAAACCCTGTGCCCGTCGCGACCCTGAGGATGGGGCCAAGGGCCCAAGAGGGCCTGGTCTTACATGCTCAATCTGGTCAGAACCTTGACCCTTGACTCCGCTCTCATGCGCAAGCTAGCCCTCGCCATCCACAGTCTACCTCGGCTCAGGACTTCCAATCCGAGTTTGAGTCCATGAAGCGAGAGCTTAGAGACTTGCGAAGGCAGTTAAATCCTCTGTGAGTCGGTGCCCTACCAACATGATCGTCGCTTGGTGGCTTATCTTTTTAGACGGTCATTGGATGGGCCCGCTTTAGAGTGGTTCTACTCATTGCCTCCTAATGAAGTCGAGGATTTTGAAGTCGTCAAGGGTAGATTCATACAGAAATACCGAGACTAGGTGGGCCCAAGTATTCAATGGTTGATCTAGTGGCGGAACAGATGAAGCCCGATGAAGAGTTTGCAACCTACACCGACCAGTGGCGTCATATGGCCACACATGTTCGGACATATATCCCAGAAATGGAGAAAATCAAGCTCATTACTGCTAATGCAGCCCCTATGTATCGTGATATCTTGGCTATGAATGATATCACATCCATGCAACAACTGTACAGTCAGGCTCGTTTTATTAAGAGCCAATTCCATGACTCACATATGCCATCCATGTTTGAGGCTCAACAACCACATTCTTCATTTCAAGGGCCCACTTATGAGGGAGTTTAAACCCATGCCTGAGTGGATGTTGTCCACCAATCCGCACCTCCCTATATCACCGCCCACTATACATCCTCGCCACTTCCACCAAGCCAACTCGCTCCACTACCACAAGAACAACCGCCTCGCCCGTGCCGCTGCACCCTGCCATCCATTATCCACCCACCATAGTATCCACTTGGCCCAAAGCGAGCCCACTATCACATATTGCCTGAAGCCCTTTTAGATGTCTTTGTAGCCCTGATGTCTATAAAGGAATTGCAACCCCCGTTGGAAAAGCCAAACTTGGACATGACCATGGATGGATTAGAATACTACCCATATCATCGCCATCTGGGGCATATAGTCATGAACTGCTGTGAATTTCAGGATGTGGTCTATGATCTAGAGCACAAGATAGATTGGGCTGAAATGCACATGCTCATCCTACACTGTAAAGAAAGCTGAAGAACATAAGGCCAGGGGCAGCACCCCTCCCCCTCATAGGCAGTGGAACAGCCGCCCAAGCAGCAACAACTAAGACAACAAGCATAATTGGGACAATCATCTTCATTAGTTCAAGGCTAGAGGTATTTCTTCACGTACCCCCCAAGTGCATCATCTGCTTCATCACCTCAACAACCCCCTCCACCAACCGTTGCTTAGGCTACCACCACCACACCTACCCATGATGTCGTAGCGCACCATAACAACAAGCTGTCAGCTCGACACATTGTGTCGGTGCGCCACCAGTCGTCTACACCACCCTTACCCCTCGCTACCATCTCCGCCCCACTGCCACTTGTGCCTAAGCAAGCCATTACGAAAACACCAAGGCTCGAGCAAGATCCACTCACCTCTGAGCCGGAGCAAGAGTTTTCTACTCCCAAGCTTAAGGCTGACTCAGCCTCTGAGTTGGAAGAAGAGCTCTCTCCACATGAGCCTATCCTTGCCACCATCCAATCACCTCATGCTAAACCCTTCCCATCCGACAAACCCTCCATAGCCACCATACATCCCATCACCACCCAACGGAGCGGGTGTGAACCACCAGGGGCATGCCTCAAATCTACTTCCCGTGAACAAGACAGTTTGAGCAAGGATAGCATAGTCCTAGTCATGCATTCTGACCCCTACAACTACAATAGAAACATGCCAATCTATGTCCTTATCTCGGGCACATTCGAGAAGGATGAGCCTTCATCTCCTCAGAAAATGACTGTAAAATAGAGTTCCCAAGCACTAGTGCCATCCAAAGCAGGGACGGTAGCTATTACACTACTCATTGGAAATGCTACCCTGGATGCCTTCATCACCCCTCACTCAATTATATTGCGAATAACTGGTCAAAAGAAGGGGTTCTCTACAAATGTTGTGCTATCTCACGCTGCTGCCAAGGCCGTCATGAAGTCAATGCTCAAAGGTCAGTCATGGCTATCTTTGGTTGAAGCTTTCAACACTATAACCCCCACATCTTTACTAAAGCTTCCACTAAAGGGGTACATGGCTGCACTGCCAAGCTCATCTAAGGCCTTTGCTTAGTTGATTCTACCATGCAAGGGGCAATAGACTGTGCCACTAGTTCCGTCCAAAGCTGCATTCAAAGGGCATGAATTCAAGCTGCCAAGAGCTTCTAAGTCTATTCCCAAAGCTCTCCATACTCCACTTTAGCCCAATCAGGGGCAAGTTGCTATGCTGCCAAGAACACTCAAGGTTTTGCCAAGAGTCATTTGCAATTTGCCTCAGCCTGTCAATCGGTTGGTCGTGTTGGTGCCACCTCTCATACTCTCAGAAGTCTCTCATTTTCAACTATCAAAGGGAGTTGGTCTTTATGCCAAACTGTCAGCCCAAGATGCCAAATATCAAGTTGCTAGTACCACGCATCAAGTTCCCATGGATCTGCACTATCCACATGTCAAGGAAAATCCTCTCAGCAAGGAAACCAATTTACAACGTTACTTCGTAGGAGTTTATGAAGGTTCGGCGTACAAATCAAAGGGCAAGTGCACACATGGCAATCACGACAATTGATGAGAGAGCCATGTGGCTATAGAGAAGAGCAAGGTCGTCTGCTACTTGGGCCCGTTATCTGAGGAGACATGCCAAGAAGAAGAAATCATGTCCATCAGTGAGAGCAAAGCAGTTGCAGCATGCAAGGGCATCTGCCAAGAAACGAAGGAGGCTGAGGTCAAGATTGAAACTCTACAAGAAACATGATGAACTTAATATCTTGGCAACTTCTGACCTTGATCTTTCAATACTTTTTATTCTGGTCAATCTTGTCCCAAAAGAAGATGCTCAATCTCTCGATCTTGCACTGGTGCTGCATCCTTCCCCTCCTGCTCCTCTAGGGTCTCTGGACCCTCACTTACCTCTTCCCCCTGAGTCATCCGACCACCCTCCGGGTTCTCAGGATCTCTTTCCAGTCCTTCATCCATACGAGTCACCTGATCTTCTTCCTAGTGCTCAAGATTCCCCTCTTCCTATTCCCCCTGAGCCACCGATCACCCTTTGGATTCTCAGGGTTTCTTTCCACATCCACCTAGGTCACTTGACCATTTTACTAGCACTCAGAACTTTTCCATTCCTCTTCCACCCGAGTCGACTGACTTAGGCCAGGTCTACATCCTCCAGGGACATCTGATCTTGTCCCGATTCCCCTCCTTCCACTTCCATTTTGATCCTCCAGATCCTCCACCCTCTATTTTGCAATTCATTCCTCTAACCCCTCTTGATCTCAGGTTTGACCTGATTCTTCCTTCGCTACCTACTCAGGGTCTCACTATTTTCGAGGCTTTAGCCCTCAATAACATTCCTCCCATTCTTTGTAAATCCTTTTTTGTTTGAGGGTTCTTATCCCTCATCTTCATGTAGAGTCTGGTCTTCCTCTTGTTCGTATTGAGCTGACTCCAATTCTTGCCACTCTCACTTTTCACTATTTTCTGCAAATGAGCTAATTAAAATCAACCAAAATCAAAGTTGAAAGACTAATGCAGGACGTTCTTTCAATAAAGGGTACACATTGTTCACCAAATAACCATGCAAATATTTGTTTGAACACAAAATCAAAGAGAGTCATCTCAGTTCACAACAAGAGTGGTCGAGTCAGTCTTAGGTTTATTTTACTTCTATAGCACTCAGGCTAGAGATTACTTCGCGCCAGGAGTTCGACATTCCTTCTTTTGTTGTTAAAGGATACTCTAGGCAAAGATCACATCATCACACACTCACATGGCAACCTTAGTCGGTTCCTCTAGCAAACACTGTTGCTACTTAGGCCATACCAAGAGTTGTTCTCTTCTTTACTCGGTCGAAGTGTAGGGGCAAACAAAGGGCTATCTGGGCAAGGCGACCAACCTAAGCACATCTTGATGAGAGGAAATCTCAAATAGGGACGGTCAATCAAGCATGCAAAAGAAAAGCAAAATAAAAAGAGATGAAGAACAAATGAAAGAAAATTGAGGAATAGAGGCATGGCAAAGAGTAGTAGTACAGTTCCCCATAGGACACCCTTGAGTCCGATCGTACGCATACCCCAAGCAAGAAACATGTAGGGAAAAAATATGAAATGACCAAAAGTTCCTGCACAACAGACTGAATCTTTAAGTGGTGTGCTGTGGAAGGAAGCTAAACCTAATTTGTCTTTTAAAACCTGCACTAGACTTATCACCAAACTTTTTTCTCTTTCTCTCTATAAGGGTGGACCATCTCCCGGGTATGGCCTTTGTAGTGACACCACTAGCCAGGGACAACCATCTACATGACGCCAACTTCTCAATGCATATCTGACCTTAGTGAGGTTTTTAATGAAAGGGGAATGAATGAGGAACCCTGGCCAGTAGTTTGATCTTTCTTTATTGTTGTAGTAGCAAGGGTGAGTATCTTCCGTCTCACATGTCTTTTTAGGAAGGTCTAATGTTGGCTTTAGGCGTTATTAAAAATCTTAAAAAATGAGATATTTTCAAAAAATTTTGAAAATAGATATTGTCCAAAAATCCCAAAAAATAGATATTGTCTAAAAATCTAAAAAAAATATTACTAAAAAGTAAAAAAAAAATAGATATTGTAAAAAATTTAAAAAAAATCAAAACTAAAAAAAATTCAGATGTTTTCATATTAAAATAAAAAAATGAGCAAATCTAATCAACCACGCATAGTATGGAAGTACTTTGGCTCTCTAGTATTGTTCACTCAAATCTCACAGTTTCTTCATTGCTTTTGTCTGAGTCTTGCTCACATCATCTTTATGATCTGTCTCTCCTCCTCAGTCCTACCCATGATTTAAATTTCAAGCTTATTATCCCACCAAGTCCTTCCCAAGCCCCATACGTGTTCTCTGTCATCTCAATGGCTCCATGAGAGGACACTCTATATGTGAACTTGACAATTCTTTAGTGTTTTGTTTCAATTATGTGGGTGACCAAGTTTAGGGGTGTACAACGGTTCGATTCGGTTCGTTTTCCCCAATTTTTAGGGAAACCGAACCGAACCCTTTCGGTGAACCGAACCGAACCGGTTCAGTTCGGTTCAATTGGGGAAACCGAACCGAACCCTTTCGGTGGTTCGGTTCAGTTCAAACCGAAATTTGTCCAATTTGGCCACTGGGCTCACAAAAACAGGTAAAATGGCAAAAATTGGGTATTTGGCAAGGCGCCGGCGAGATTCGAACTCACGCCAATGCGCGCGGAGGGTGCGGCGCGCGCGCCGAAGGCCACGGAAGCGGTGGAGCCACTACGCTACAGGTGGTTTTTTGTTTAAAAATAATATTTAATTATATATATATATATATATATATATATATATATATCGGTTCATTTCGGTTTCCCAGCCTGAAACCGAACTGAATAGTGAGGTCCTCCAAACCAAACCGAACCGGTCGGTTCGGTTTTTCGGTTTGAACCATAATTTGCACAGCCCTAACCAAGTTGTGTATGCTTGCTGTTGTTAACTTGTTTCAATTATGTGGGTGACAAAATCAAAGAGAGTCATCTCAGTTCACAACAAGAGTGGTCAAGTCAGTCTTAGATTTATTTTACTTCTACAGCACATAGGCTAGAGATTACTTTGCGCCAGGAGTTTGACATTCCTTCTTTTATTGTTAAAAGATACTCTAAGCAAGGATCACATCATCACACACTCACATGGAAACCTTAGTCGGTTCCTCTAGCAAACACTGTTGCTACTTAGGCCATACCCAGGAGGTGCAAGAGTTGTTCTCTTCTTTACTCGGTCGAAGTGTAGGGGCAAAAAAAGGGCTATCTAGGCAAGGCGACCAACCTAAGCACATCTCGATGAGAGGAAATCTCAAATAGGGATGGTCAATCAAGCATGCAAAAGAAAATTAAAATAAAAAGAGATGAAGAACAAATGAAAGAAAATTGAGGAATAGAGGCATGGCAAAGAGTGGTAGTACAGTTCCCCGCGGGACACCCTTGAGTCCGGCCGTACGCATGCCCCAAGCAAGAAACAGGTAGGAAAAAAATATGAAATGACCAAAAGTCCCTGCACAATGGACTGAATCTTTAAGTGGTGTACTGTGGAAGGAAGCTAAACCTAATTTGTCTTTTAAAACCTGCACTAGACTTATCGCCAAACTTTCTTCTCTTTCTCTCTATAAGGCTAGACCATCTCCCGGGTATGGCCTTTGTAGCGATACCACTAGCCAGGGACAACCATCTACAGGACGCCAACTTCTCAATGCATATCTGAGCTTAGTGAGGTCTTTAATGAAAGGGGAATGAATGAGGAACCCTGGCCAGTAGTTTGATCTTTCTTTATTGTTGTAGTAGCAAGGGTGAGTATCTTCCGTCTCACGTGTCTTTTTTAGGAAGGGCTAATGTTGATTTTAGGCGTTATTCAAAATCTAAAAAAAATGAGATATTTTCAAAAAATTTTGAAAAATATACATTGTCCAAAAATCCCAAAAAATAGATATTGTCTAAAAATCTAAAAAATAAAATATTACCAAAAGTAAGAAAAAATAGATATTGTCAAAAATTCAAAACTCTAAAAAAATCAGATGTTTTCATATTAAAATAAAAAAATGAGTAAATCTGATCAACCACTCATAGTATGGAAGTACTTTGGCTCTCTAGCATTGTTCACTCAAATCTCACAGTTTCTTCATTGCTTTTGTCTGAGTCTTGCTCACATCATCTTTATGATCTGTCTCTCCTCCTCAGTCCCACCCATGATTTGAATTTCAAACTTATTATCCCACCAAGTCCTTCCCAAGCCCCATACGTGTTCTCTGACATCTCAATGGCTCCATGAGAGGACTCTCTATATGTGAACTTGACAATTCTTTAGTGCTTTGTTTCAATTATGTGGGTGACCAAGTTGTGTATGCTTGCTGCTGTTAACTTGTTTAGTTTTCTTTCGTACTTTCTTTATTACTTTATTTACACAAAAAGACAAAAAAATCAGAAAAGCAAAACAAAAAAAAAATGACGAGCTCTGCACTTTGCAAGTAAGTTCAGGTAAGTATCCTTAACTCTACCCATGCATCTTACTATATAGTACTTATGCTACTATATCATCTCAAGGACTGGCTGGTTCTTGATGTGTTCTGAGATCTAAGTTCCCCTTCACCAAAAGTAGTGATGATTTAGATACACATTGTTAATCGTTGGATAGGCCGTAAATAAGTCTGGGAACGATGGATTTAGGCTTGCACTACAGTTGCAGGTAGTTTCTTGACCCATTCTTATTCAGCTTAGCAATATTATCATTGAGTTATTTTGTATTTTCATCCTTTCTTTGCATATTGATTTGATGATTTCTTTTTATTTTAACCCAACATGCATCATGTCGGACTTTGAGTTTTATGCCTCATGATTTGTTAAAGGTTGATTCCCTAGTGATGGTCAATTAAGCTTAAGTTTCTTAAACAAGAAATTTTATTCCACTCACAATTTGAAGGTCTTCTTTGAGCTAGTCACTTGGTCCAGTTGACCAATACGACTCCTATCTGGAACTTTCTTTTTCCATTCATCCAAATTAGCTTAAATATTCCCTTTGATCCGTCTTGGCTGTGAACCGCTCCCAAGCCTTGAGTCATCGTGACTCGCTTGGCACGCACATGTCCTCCTAAGGTGAAACCTATAGGCCAATTGGCTAGGGTACCACTTAATCAAGAGGTTGATCATCCTTTTTTTACTTTCCTTTTTCTGTCGTTCCAGACATGGGCCATCCTTGCTCGCTCTTCCTTGTGGTTAGTTTAGAGTCTTCCTGAGAATTTCTATCGCTTATTGGTTGTAACAGGTGTCTCTTTTACCTTAATGCCCACTTTTCATTCCACTATGCTTCATCCTCGCTCCATTCCATTTCATTACACTCTGCTCTCCTTCCGCTTCGCTCCCCTACAAGGCGGGCATCAAGGAGGGGCAATCTGTAGACACCCATTTTCGGCCTATAAGTTGGGTAAATTTTTTGTTCATATCATTGATGTCCAAAATTGGTTATCATTTTGGAGTTCTTCTTTGGCCCATCATGAGCCCATTCACCATTAATTTCAAGTCCATTCTCAAGCCCATGCCCAAGATCCACTTGAAACATCAAAACTGTGCAAACTGCCCTATCCTCTAAACATACATTCACTTTGAGAGCTCATAACTTCCTCATTTCTAATCCAAATTGAGCATATCATACCATCATTTTGTAGCCCTCTGAGTCTAGAATCTAAGACAAAAACAGTGCATCAATCCAATGTCTGTGGAGAGAGCTATGACCCATTTTGTGGACCCTACGTGCACTGCCCTGCTAACGTGACTGGGTGCATGGTCGTGACAAGAACGTGACCCCACGACCCGTCGCGACATCGCTATGCATGTAAACACATTTTAACGTAATTTTCGGCCTCTCCTTCTATCCTAGAGCCTATCTAAAGTCCCTTTGAATTGGATTACGACCCAAACCTCCTATCCTCATCCCCAGGGAGCCCCCAAGTCCATCCAAACTTAAGATAGACTCTCCAACTCTCCCGCAACTTGGACTCTCTCTAACTCGGAATTGGACTCTCTCTCTCTTTTGAACACATCTTAGGACTCTCTATGCGATAGAGGAAGGCCACCACCACGAGGAGAAGTCCCTGGAGGCTCTTCTCATGAGGTCCCATCGCCCCTAATGTAGAGGAGGAGGAGTTCTTCCCATTTCATCCCTTTCTCTCTCCTCTTTCTCTCTCATATCGCCTCCAGACTAGCAATGTTTGCACGACTTGTGGAGATCCAACCAAGCCAGATCAGTTCGAGGTGTCTTCATCAAAGTTGTTCCCCACAGAGCCCTCTTCAACCTCGAAGTAGAATCACATCGATTGGTGGTATGTGCGCAAAGTTACAGTAGATTATTCTTCACTTTCTCTCTCATATCAAGATCTACACATGCGGGATTATCGTGCCTTTCACAGTCCAAACGAGGGCATATCTCTTCAAGATGTCTTCATGAAAGTTGTTTTCTACATCCTCCTCTACGAGCTCCAACTGGAATCACATCAAACGAGGCAGTATTAACTCAGTTTTGATTTTTCTATTTTTTGTACATGTATACATGATAGTTAGGGTTCCTCCCTCTCCTCTTCCATGATTTCTCTCCATGCATATTCCCTTCTAGTTTTTCCATACCCAAAAGGGGTTTCCAAAACCACCCAGTACGCACTCACCATGCTCTCTATACACTCTCTCATATGTGATGGATGCTACACTTATTTGAATGTCTAATTGCGTTCCCCTTTCATTTTTCATGACTTGGCAGGTACTTGTAACAAAGAACAATCGAGGAAGCTCTTCCTCTTTGGCCAGCTGAAGAGGAGGAAGGAGGTCCGCCATTCATCTCCTGTACTGCTAAGAAGGCGTTGAAGGACTCGGTCGCGACATCCATATCACATTTGATCAGGCAATCGCGACAAGGTTGCCATCGCGTCGCACATCGGCGACGCGTTAACAGGTAAGTGGCCTTCTCTTTCCTTTTCCAAGTTGATTACCCCATGCTTTAGGAGTATTTCTTTAGGCAATCATCTTTGTGGCGTTCACATTCCTTCATTCTATATATATCACATGCTCTTTTGTGTCTTAGAGGGACGCACAACCCTGTGATTACAGTATGAAGAATAAAATGTTTAAATAGAATTTCATTACTTTGTTAACATGATCGTGATGAAGCATTTTTTGAACTACAGATTAGATGGGAGCCATATACTGCAGACATTTTGGCTATGTTACTTGATGTATCTAGGGGGAGGGGGGGTCTGATTTGTGGTTGTGTCGAGTGCCACCTTTATGTTTTGCTATAGTTGAGATAAATGTTCCAAACAGAGTGTTGAGACAGTTTGGTAGAGCACAACACATCTTTGTCCTAGTTGAGAGAGTCAGTCGTATCACACGTTAGGGTCGTGCACATAGAGATTGGAGTACTCATTTCATGACTTTTCTGCGTGCATGGAATGATTGAAAGTCTCACATTATTACACCCTTGATTGAGGATCCACCTGACACACGTCGTGATGAGTATATGGCTTGGTATTAGAGTATCACTCGACGATTTATAGGTCAACCACAGTTACAATACCACATGTTGTATGAGGCTTGTGACCATTCATCTCCTGTACTACTGAGAAGGTGTCGAAGGACTCGGTCGCGACATCCATATATATCACGTTCAATCAGGAAATCGCGACGAGGTTGCCATCGCGTCGCACATCGACGACGCGTTAACAGGTAAGTGGCCTTCTCTTTCCTTTTCCAAGTTGATTACCCCATGCTTTAGGAGTATTTCTTTAGGCAATCATCTTGGTGGCAATCACATTCCTTCATTCTATATATATCACATGCTCTTTTGTGTCTTAGAGGGACGCATAACCCTGTGATTACAGTATGAAGAATAAAATGTTTAAATAGAATGTCATTACTTTGTTAACATGATCGTGATGAAGCATTTTTTGAACTACAAATTAGATGGGAGCCATATACTGCAGACATTTTGTCTATGTTACCTGATGTATCTAGGGGGGGGGGTCTGATTTGTGGTTGTGTCGAGTGCCACCTTTATGTTTTGCTATAGTTGAGATAAATGTTCCAAACAGAGTGTTGAGATAGTTTGGTAGAGCACAACACATCTTTGTCCTAGTTGAGAGAGTCAGTCGTATCACACGTTAGGGTCGTGCACATAGAGATTGGAGTACTCAGGTATTAGAGTATCACTCGACGATTTATAGGTCAACAACAGTTACAATACCACATGTTGTATGAGACTTGTGACCATATAGAGAGGGCATTGGTAGATGTTATGGGACATTTACATATGATGGTTTCTGAAGGACTTGAAGATGATATATTGTTAGATTCTACATATTCTAGATGCATAGAGATGCAGGGATATATTGAGGGAGTATTATCTTAGGATTCACATGTTCGACCCTCACAAATAGGATCGTCACAGCTGTATACAGATGAAACACAAACACACATAGAGCCAGATATAGCAGAACCCTCACAGATAGGACCCTTACAGCCATACATGTGTGATATACAGTCTTAGACAGAGCTAGTTTTTGATGAGATGACACTTTCTCAGCATTCTTCATTTGAGACAACACCATCACACACACATCCTGAGGCTACACTTGAAGACTCAAATCTAGATGCACAGATTGAAGATGATATTTTAGTGGCAAATACACATGTTGATATACAGACACAGGTTTAGGTGCATCATCGTGGGCATGGAAGACCTTCTGACAAAGGAGCTATAAGAGGAAAAAAGAAGAGGTGATTTCCACAATTTTTTTATTATGTACTGTGTCATTTCTCTTTGGATGAATGTATGAAACAATTTGTTATGTTATTAGAATTCTCTGCCATTTCTCTTTTGTACTCTATGTTAATTTTCTTTTCCTTATGTACTTTTCTCACTATATTAAGATGAATTGTCATATTTTCAGTATTAAAATTAATAGATAAAGATGTATTTTTTTTATCCAAAGTGACAAATCATGTAGACAAGGTTATGAATCTTTAATGTCAATGAGAGATGAGAGTAAGTTTTTGTGAAAAAAATTCAGAAGTAAATAATTATATATTATTTATTATAACTAATATTTGAGTAAATGATAATTTTTTCAATGAGCATGAGAATAGAGGTATATAACGAGTCGAGTCGAGCCGAGTATTATGCTGCTCAAGCTCTGTTTGCTAATTTTTAATCGAACTTGAGTCAAGCTTGAGCTTCATCAAGTATTGAAAATGGTTGTTCAAGTTTGGTTCATTTAAATATTCTCAAATTCGAACCTTTAACAAGTATCTTAACGAACCCAATTGAATTTACAAGTTATATATATATAAATATATATATGTATCTATATATGCATATATATATATATATAAGCCCAATTCAATCTACAAGTAAAAAATTAATTATTTATAAGACCCAAATCTATCTTATTTCAAGGCCATACCTCAAGATCCTTCATAAGTTACTTGTTTAATTATTTTAGTATAATGTTTAAAATACTTAACAATTATATTTATAATTTTTATAATTAAAAAATTAAACAAACTTGCTCACGAGCTTAAACGAGCCGAGTAAGCATTTGCTCATACTCGACTCGTTTACGAAACGAGTTTATATTTTTGTTTGAGCTTGACTCGTTTACCTTATTTACGAGTCGAATTCGAATAACATCCGAACTAAATTCGAGTTACTTGTCGAGTGTATTGATTTGTTTACAGCCCTAGGGAGAGAGTTGGTCGAGCACAGAGAGGGGACAGGGAGGAGGGCAGAGGGGGAGGACAGCTGGATTTTTTTTTTTTTAAGAACCCCCTTGTCTACGTTGGCAACGTAGACAACGATGTATGCATTGGCAACACAGACAAGCCCGATGTCTACCTTAGCAACGCAAACAAGTCCCACCCCTGGCCCTCCCGGTCACCAAACCGCCTAAGTGGCGATTTGGTGACTATTCTTGCAAATATTTTAAATATTATTTATTTATTTAATTTTTATTATTTTAATAAAAATCCCTCCTGTTCTACATCAACTTTCTACATATTTCACACTTTTGGTTGGTTAGGAGCCTCATTCACTTGGCACAGGGTGAACATGGCCCAGGATAAAAGATGACATATCTTATGTAAGAATGTCTTTTTAAAGGGCATATTTCACTTATTGTCTCAAACATTTTCTCCTTAAAATACACATACATCGTTCAAGTTGGCAAATTATATTATATGCAGATATTGTATATAACAGATTGTACGTCAAGAAATAGCAGCATCTTTGGATTGTACTCTGTTCTCTTCTGCACCGTTGAAATCCTAGAAGACTTCATGCATACCACACTTTTCGCAGCAATTATGAGAGAGAAGCATTCTATGCACATCAAGTTAAAAGCTATTCAGCTCTGACACAGAATGACAAGCCTAGAGGAATATGTAAATTATATACATATATTATCTAGAAGAATTTTGGTGAACAGCACCAAACAGCAAACTACGAAGATTTTCTGAGTTTTATACAGATGAAAGAGAGAATCACTTCTGTACACAGATATAGCATATTACCAAGTAAAAGAAGTTCCAGGGAAAAGTACATTTGTAACCACTAAAATGACCACAACAGACGCTGTGCCAGGAATCGTCAAAAGGTGGACAACCAAGGATAGCAGCAGAAAACAGAAAGGAGATGACGACAGACCAGCAGTTCCCTTCCCTACTGGTAACCCAGCCCATTAATGCAATGAAGATGTCTAGGAAGGAGTATAGCCTTCGAAATCTTCCTTCAGCTTGAACTCACGCATATGCTCAAAAATATCCCAAGGAATATCAGGTTCCTCCAGAATGCTTTCATCAAAATCTGGAATATTGGAAAACATGGATTAGATGATTAATAGACATTCATCAATTGGTGGAAACTGATCAAGGTCAGCTGGCTCAATAAGTATAATTCATCAATTGGTGGAAACTGATCAAGGTCAGCTGGCTCAATAAGTAATGGAGTCTGAGACAAACTCGAGTTTATTTTATAAGAAAAGCAAACTGCATGCACAAAGCCCTGAGAAACAGTTTTGTAACACCATTTAGTAACATCATTTGGAAACATCACCATTAAAATTGTGCCACATCAGCAACTGAAATAAAGAAGCTAAAAACACCTCATAAATGATGAGGTTGTGGTGCACTTTGATTGGTGTGTTACTTTAATGTGTTACCAAATGATGTTACTAAACCATTTTCCCAAAGCCCTCATGCGTGGGGCCTGCCACGTGGGCGGGCCCCTGGACTGTGTGTGCAGATGTGATAGAAAAACTACCCGTCCACATGGGTAGATAGCACTTCTCTAATTTTATTGGTTCCAGCTCAACTTAAGGAAACATTTACAAGGTTGATTTGGCTCTGTAAAGATAATTTAGTTCTTTTGGTGGGGGGGTGTTGGACTAATGCAAGATGGAAAGTTGAGATAAGAGGAAGAGTTGGTCAAACTTCTAGGAGTCCATAAGTGCCTGGGCAGGACCTCAGCCCAGATATATCATGGAGGTTTGATTAGGCATTTTTAGTCCCATATCGAATATGCCAAAATATTCCGCCCCTACAAATGTATGAGTAATACTATGCCTGAAAATATTATGTGGGAGACCTAAAGTGTTGCCTGCATGTTAATTTGATTAGAGTGATTAAAAACTGATTTGGGTATGTTAATATATGGATAACAACCTGTTATATTAGGATTAATAGCTCCTAAGCTAACAGAGCCAAGCATGATAAAACTCAAGCTTCTCCTTTAAGCAGACAAATCTTGTGTATAGTTTAAAATTCAATCAGCTAACCAAATTGAACTAAATTAAATTTGAGCCCAACTCGAGTTACTAACAAAAAAGCTTGGTTGATTACCACCCCCTATTGTAGCTTCCTAGTCATAACAACCTAATGTAAAGTCTAAACTGACAACCTAATGGTGATCAGCCCTGTTGGCCGCACCCATTCTCTCAAACTGTGGGCATTATCTCCTCTCCCCTCTCTCAACATGTTCTAGTTGTTCTACAATAGCTGAAGATTATTGCATAATGAACTTTTAGAGCTGGAAAACCTATTTAAAAATCATGCAATTAGGCTTCTGAAAGAGAGTGATATAACCTGAGTGAACGAATTTCTTTTTGTTCATTTGTATAATTAACAGGCTTTTTAAATGAGAATGGTATTCATGAGACTAAGAACTGTGTGGAAGTATGAGCATGGAATAAACCCTAGAAAGCATAGAAAACACCAGCACCCTTTAGGGAGCTTGGCAATTTTAAAAATATGTATGAATATATATAAGACGTATGATTTATTTATGTTGCAATACTCACAGTGGAACATAAACGCCAATTAAGTTTACAGTCCCTCCGCCGGGGCGGAGTGGACAACGGGGTGGGTGGAGAGGGAGGGGCTCCGAGTTTGAACCCGGGGCAGGGTAGGTTTCCCAGTGGCTTTGAGTCATTGATCTGTACAACAAATTTTTTTTTAAAAATTTCCAATACAAATAAGTAAAAATTTCATATAATCCCAACTTTTTTATTTCACAGAAATCAGGCTTGCCTGACTATTGTCCCCCAATCGTCTCTTGTTATCTTAGTTTAAAAAATGCCACTCTAGTTAACATCTATTGATGGTCGTTGGAATCTAAAGAGAATATATGGGAAAAAATGGCCAAATTAACCGGACAGTCAATAGTCACCAAAATGTCCAAAATGGCCACGGCGACTTCTGTCCCAATAAGAGACCACACAGGAGGCTTTGCAAGGTCACACAGTGATGGCCAGAGGAACTTCCGGGTATACCGTGTGGCAGCGCTGAAGGTGAAGAAGAGAGCGGCAGGGTTGGAGAAGCCAGCCCCTTGTGCTGTGAAGGCAGAGCTGAGGGTAAGGAGCAGGGGCACAGCAGTGATTATGCCGGAGAAGGCAAACCCTAAGCTCGACCCTCCTCTGTGGTTCTCTCTCTCTCTCTCTCTCTCTCTCTCTCTTGTTCTTCCTCTCTTACTCTCCTTCTGATCAACATTGCAGAGGGTGAAGTGCATCAGGAGGTGCAATCAGATAAGCCACACCCATTTTCCCAGTGAAAGGCAGAGAGAAGTGTGGAGTGAGCAGGGAGTTGCGGGGTTCCAAGCAGCTTTTTATTTTTTAATTGGAGAGGAGTTGTGGCTGTTGCTTCTGCTGCTATTTCTGACGGCGGGGGAGCCTCTCGTCCATGGATGAGGTCCTACAGGGCCTGGACAGTGATCCAAAAGTAATCTGAGGGTTGTCATGGTGTCCTTGCCTCCTGAAGTGTGAATCTCGAGAGCGGGGCTGCAGGAGGAAGGGAGAGAGGAGAGAGGTGTGTTTGGGAACTTGGCACCAGGAGAGAGGAGGTGGCAGCACCATTGTTCCCACCGCCACTGGCATGAGTATCATGACCAACAGCAGCAGTGCACGCAGCCACACCACCAGCAGAATGTCTGCCAGCAGCAGCACCGGAGGCAAGTGCATGAAGATGGAGATCTGGTGCCATTGGCAGCACTGATCAACATGGAGTCCAAGGGCAAGAAGATGGAGAGGCTGAAAGTCAGGTACGACTGCACGGTGCATCCAAGAAAGGGGAGGTCCTCATCCTGTGTGAGATTAAATAGAGCTAATTTTTTGAGAGTGGGTTAGACATTTCAAGCCTTATCTCAATTTAACCAAATGCATGTTAAGGTGCAGTGATGGCAAGTGATGGCGATGGAAATAAAAAAAATAGCAGCGGTATATATGAAATTTTCCCCACAAGTAACTCCATTTAGTGGAGTTTATTGGGTGGTAGCCTGCCAAATATGTGGAACAATAAAAATATTGAAGGATAAAAAGGTCTCATTCAGTCATCAATTATTACTAATTCTACCACTAGTTCTATGTTCAAGAAAAATGCATTTTACCATATATCATGAAATCTAAATCTAATGTTTACAGCATGCTGCAACAATTTCAAATTTATTTGATCCAATGAGATGAAGGAAAACAGTAGAATATTCATTCTTAGATCGAATGGGGAGAAAACAACATCCATTTCTTTAGGCAAAGTCATAGAGGCACAAATTTGTCATATCATTTCAAGTTTCGACAGATGTTAACACATAGGAGATGACAGGATATTCCATACCTTCTAAGCATCAATATGCATGATTTTTATGTAAGCTGTGTACATCATATCCTAAAAGAGGATACAAGTTCCATTGGTCAAACACAGCCACTTTTCAGTGAGGGCATTCAAAATGCATGAGTCGGACAAGTTCCACAAGTCCGTGAGTCACATAGAAAAGTAGATCTTTCAATATTCTAGTCTATAAATGGTAATATGCAGATAACCCCATGAATAAGTTTACACCTGTTTATCTCATGTGCCAATTCAAATGGCAGATATTTACTCATTTAATCATCAGCATAAAAATTAAAAAGGGTTAATAAGAGAAACCTGAAGTTGGTGATATAGTGGGCCAAGGATGGAGAATCTCTGGTTCCAGCTCAAGCATCTTAATATCTTCAATATCATCATAAATTTTCTGTATCAAGAGAAGCGAGCTTGGTTAAGCAGAAAAAAAAATAAAGCAGCCGTACCTAAAGTATATGTGGATTTCAATTGCTGCTAAATTTCAATTTCTTTTCAGAAAAGAAAACTACAGAGTCCATCCAACCTACATGGATGGATATTAACTAAAAGGGAAAATTGTACAAACAAATGGCCCTATAATTTTATTGTTGCAGAGTTGCCATCCCTTTTTCATATTAATACTAACCTTGTTGTGAAAAATAAGTGCAAACTTAACCCAGTGGTTGTTGCCATTCAAAAACTATAGCATATGTGAAGAACATTTCTTTGCTAGTTAGTATAGACAAGCAGGTGCCCCTCTTGCCGGATGGGGAAACCAGCAGGCTGCACCCTAGAAGTGGGCATCTCTAGCAGGCTGTGGCGGCATTGTGGGAGAAAATAGTGGGTGTTTAGGAGGATCACAAGGGTCATATAAGTAACTTCCGACGATTGATTAAGTTCTAACATGGATTGGTTACACTCAAATTATGGTGGATTACAATGCATAAGGCAGGAATAGTTTTGCACTTATCTTCAAGCAGCAGGTTTACTAATATTAATATGAAAATGAGAATGGCGATTCTGCAATTTCTTATATAGCAGGGTTGTTTTTGCATTTTTCAATAAACAAAATACAGTTTTCTTGTGAATATTTGCATATGTAAGAAACAATACAATGAACAACTCCTGTAGGAAACTTTCTTCCTTGTAATGGGTATCAAGAGTTAAGGTAGAAAGAATCCAGAAAATGTTAAATGTTGAAAAGAGAATTCATAGTTTTCCCCATTAATAAATGACTCAAGTCTTGTACAATATGGTAGCAAAATCAAATAGGCATAGAAATAGAGAAACAAAAACATGCCAGTGTTTCACCAGTAGTTAGCATGAGAAAGTGGCTTACATGAATAATCAATGTTCTTTCCCTTTTCATGGACCAGCAATATCATCCCTTTCAAATCAAAACAATCTAGAATGGTGGCCAGTGAACAGAGGTCTATGTTGTCTCCATTTCTGATCATCCTTGGAATTTTTTTTTTTCCTTATCTTATTACTTGGTGTATGCCATTGCTTTCTAATAACATATAGTATCTTATAATTCATGCTTCCTAATATTTAAAGTGAGGAAAGGAAAGAAAAGAAGAGGATGGACAAACCTCAAAGCAGGAAAGCAGCAATTACAGTTCAGATACATGACTGTGAAATCATGAATATTGTCTTAAGAAAAGTGTGCACCAGTGAAGTGCACTTATAAACAGCTGAAGTATCAAGACAGGGAAAGTGGTTTTCAAAAAATTCAGATTTGATTTCATGCTTCTGTTCTGTTTACTTTTAACCAAGACACTTTCCTTGGTGGACAAAAGAGCATGCTTTAGACAGAGATAAGGATTTTCTGTAACCTGTGCTTTTGCTTTCTAAATATGTTGCATGAACTTCATCATATATGTGAATTACTTAAAGGTGCCGATATATAGGCTTCATCTAGAGTTCATTGGAGTACCAACATAAAGAAAGGATAAAACATTTTATTTCAAGATAAAAATAAGGTTTTGTTTTCATTGATGACATTTAAACTCTGTCCAACATCAGTTTCAGCACCTTTTCAAGGCCCGAGTTAGAAAAAGAATGTCAAGTCAAAAGATGATATGTCTCGTGGTGAATAAAGAAGCAAAATTAATACAAAATTCCATCACTTCCAGGTGTAATGTCAAACAAATTGACTTATTGCAGTGAAAGGGCATCAAAACAAAACTAGCTTTCTTTGACATCCCTACTGATAAGGAACAAAAGAAACCAACTAATTGTAAACAAAGCAGCCGATTCTGCATGTGTCAAGATTGTCATCCCAATTCAACGTGAACGAAATGTTCACTGGTAGGGGTGTCGGTAGGCTGGGTATGGTTAACCAGTGGGTCTGGGTATAAAAGAACCCTAAAACTGGGTGAATGGGCTGAGCATAGGATCTACATTGTAATCACACAAATTTGAACTTCAAAATGGGCCTGTCAAAAAATTGTTTACCTTAAGCTGACATACAATTGATAAATGGGCCCCATTTTAAGCCCAGAATTGTAAAAATCTGAATTCCTGTCAAACATAGAAATTAAAGGGTCCACCAATGGGCAAATATGCCTATCCATACCCAGTTTTATAGAGTCCAAACGGGTCCAAAAGCCATTCTGACATCCCTACCAGCTGAAACAGTTGCCATATTGTAGTTTTACCTTGAAGCTAAACTGTCCATTTTAGAAATATGAACTATATTGCATATTGAAATGTAAAGAGGCTACCAGAACAGCTTTCATGGCATACCTTAACTGGGGTTGCATAATGATAAAGGATCCGGTTCCATTCACCCATGCAAGACAAAACCATATCAACTTTCTCTTTTACACCTAAAGCAGTAGCAAGTGGCAGTGAAACAATCAGTGTAGTGGTGTACTAGAAGATAAATAGGACAATTCAAAAGTTACAACTAATAGGATCCTACGTTTATCCATGGCATCCCTCTCATGTTTTAGTATGTCATTGCCTGTAAAATGAACCTTCTCAATTTCTTCCTCTTCCCACTCAAAGCATTTCTTTGTTTCCTCTTCAGTTAATATGTTACTTGTTTGAGCCTTTTTAGTAGTTTTAGTGCCCTGCTGAGACTTTTGTTTCAAACTAGAGGCCTCCACTGCTGTAGACCCCAAATGTTTTGCAGGTTTTGAAAGATCTGCCAAAGCTTTCCTGTCCTTGCAATCTTTCTTCCCAGGTTTCGGTAGATCAGCCTTCACACCTCCAATTCCTTTGCCTGAAACAGAGCACATACAGTTGGCATGTTACTCAAAACTCAAACGGCAGGTTTGAGGGGCTATTTCAGGTTTCATGTAGACAAATCTGAAGCAGCACCGTATAAGCAAAATTAAAATTTCATATTACCTCTCAGAATGTGTATATTTTCATTTTGAGCAACAGTAGAAGTATAAGTAGCCATTTGATATTTCCAAAGTCAACCTTTCAGAAAAGTATCTAGAGCCAGAAAAAAAAAACATTTCAGAAAAAGCATAATTAGCACAGCACAGCAATTGAATCAAGAAGGTAAATTGACTAGCGCCTAAGTATGAACCAGATGAAGCAATATAAATCATGAATAGGAGTATGCGATCTACAAGCTTGAAGTTCATGTTTTGCATTAAAGGAAGGTATAGAAATTCCTTTCTTTCTCTGCTCCTAGCTAGTCAACCTTCCTTTTTGCATTCCAAAGAAAGAATATCCACATTGCCCCTTGTGGACCTCAAAAACAAGGATCGTCAAGGAACAAGCTGAGTTGCTCTTGCTGGCTAACCCGCCACTGACACTTACTGCGCTTTTTTGGCAAAAGGGCCATTTAAACACATGCAAAATAATCATTATGCAATCTTTTTTGCACATTGGTGACATTTCCAATGACATATCTACAAATCAGGAACAATTAACCTGCAACTTTTAATGGGTGATCGAGTCTTCCCAGTTCCCACTGATGATTGAGGAATCATCATCGTGTACCCTTTTTTTGGGGGGGTACCTTTCCGGTTTCTATTTCATTATCTTTCATGCACTTGTTAAACAATTAAAACAACAAAGAGGAGCAGAAAAGAGGGAGAGAAGGCTCTCCAAAGAGAACAAAAGGACAGGCAGCCGAGGATGTATAGCAATATGACAAAATCTTTCAGTTAAACAATGCCTATGACCAAATCAATGGCTCCTGATGTTCGCAGACCTGTCAGGAAACAACTAAGGAAGAAAGTAAATTTGCATAAAACTAATAACGAAAGAGGTTTCTCAAAATAAAAGTTACATCAAACATCGAAGAGGGTCTTGGGTGGAACATAAGGAAGGAAAAAAAAAAAAAACAGGAATCTGTCCGCAAGATCTGAACAGGACCCTACAACGACTCGGCTCTTCCGTTGATAGAAATCCATCAATCTTAACAGTTGTTGAATGAACCAAACGAAAGATTAAAAAAAAAAAGAAAATCCAGAACGGGGACCAATCAAAGAAAGTTTTTGGAAGAGGGCTTAACTGTACCCTAAGATAACGATCTAAACGAAGGGCAACAGAAGTTTCCAAAGAACGCTGCTGCGGTTGGCGGTGGCTACTGCCGGTGTTGGCCGCGGATGCTGCTGCTTCAGTTCGGATGATCGCCGTTTCTTTGATCGAGGGCAGGAGAGGAACTGAAACAAAGGGAAAAGGGTTTGCAACGGGCCGAACTGGCACAAAGACGAAGAGGGTTTGCAAGTTGCAACGGGACCGTTTGCTGGCTGGGAATTTTGATTTCGAGGAAGTTACTGACCACTCCCTTCTACTTCCACTTATTGGTTTTGTACCCCCCTCTGCAAACCGACTCGTTACGGTTTTGCTTACAACTCTCTTTCTTGCATACTCGTAAGAGTTCCAGTTCCAGGGAGCAAGGTTTTGCTCTTCTTTTGTTATTTTATTATTTTTTATGAGTCGAACCGTGCCGCATCCGTACAATGTTAGGATGTACTTGGTAAATCTAATCTTACGAGGGAGATGAAAAAATTATCGAAAATCTTTTCCCAAGAAAGAGAAATTTTCATGAAAATTAATTTCTGATAAATAAAGACATGTCTTTGTATTTATATAAAATTATTGTACAAAAAATATTATCTATATCACACAGGGAGGAGAGAGTTGGTGGAAACATTTGCAAAATATATTTCTTTAGATATGAGAGGTTAGAAAATAATTTTGGAAGAAATTTATAAATTCTCCGTATCCGAGAAAAAACAAAAACCGTGTTTGTGAAATAAGCAAGATTTCTATCATTAATCGTAATATTTACAATGTATATTATGCAATGTTAATAAATTTATGATAAGCCCAGTTTATTTGTCTTTTAACCCAACTTTGATTCATACTGAATTCGGTTTAAACTGAAAACACTATCCCCATATTATTAGTTTTATTTGAAATATATTTGATTTGAAAACGTTAACTTTGAAATATCTATTAAAAATGTAGAGGTGTATTGGCCAAGGAGAGTGAATTTAATGAAAGCGAGTGTCTGTTTTCATCTTTTATAAACTATTGTCCTTGCTTCTAAATTTCATTGGACTCATTTAGATTGTAAGAACATGATCAGTAAATTTGATTCATGCTAAGGGTTTATTTGATTGTATGTAAAACAGTTTAATAGATAAATAATTTTCTACGAAATAATTTTTACGTAAAAATAAAAATGTAATTGTCAATTTAATTATCAAGTAAATATAAAATTGTATGGAAGAATATAAGATCTTATGATCCACTCAAATGAGAGAAAATTATATACTCTTTGTATATTAACACTATTCGTCACGAGTTCGACTTTGAATTCCTTGGAAACACCAGGGGGAGCCCATCCTACTACATACCAACGCGCGTCTATGTCAATGACGTGGGCAACCGAGAGCAATAGATGGGCCTCTGGTTCGACCTTACCACTGACTTCCACACCTATGACATCCTTTGGAACCAGAGGCAGACCCCCCCCCCCCCCCCCATCCACCTTATGCGGGCGGGGAGTACCCGTTGTACCCTCCCCCTGTTCATCCTTCCCAAGTGCTGTCGACATGCAGCAAGGCCAACCACCGACTTTGAGAGAGAGAGAGAGAGAGAGAGAGAGAGAGAGAGAGAGAGAGAGAGTTTTTTGGGTCATTTAACATAAGAACTACCCCTCCATAATTGTCTGTCGTCATTTTCTTTCTATTCTAGTGACAATAAGGTCTCATTTTTATTACATAAGAGGGGTGTATTAAGTAATATGATTTTAAGATGGATTATCTCACAACTGGATGTTTGAAAGGGTTTTCATACAAATTACATCTCACATGAAAAAGTGCAACGCTCATTACTTATGGTAATTTAGAATTGCCATATAGTAAATATACCTCTAACTTTCATAAATCATCACAAATATCTCTAATATTTTTTAATATTTGCAGTTGTAACCATATCATGCCAATATATTCTCAAGCTAGATTGCATGTGGATATGGCAAGATTAAATGTCTTAGGTATTTTTTTGAACTTTTTTAGTATATTTGAACCATATAAAAATAAAAGTTGCTTAAGGGTAATTAGTTGAATATATCAAGGGTAATTCTAATATAACTTATAGGAATAAAGGAACATATATATATATATATATATATATACATTATATGTTAAGTATATACATTAACAATAATGATAATATATAGATATATATATATATATATATATATATATATATATGTAGAGGTCAAAAGACGGTCGTCGAACTCCCATCATTTGATCTCCGCGTGGCCCTTGCATTTATTTATTTGTGAGATGTCGTTGACACTTGCAGCCAAGAAGTAATAATCTGACACTAAAGTTAATTAGGACCTAGTTAGAACAAAGATGAATGGAGTCGGAGAGTGGGCTTTGGTGCTCTTTTGAGTTAGTGAGAGTTCAAAGCATCTTACTTTTCTTGTTTGTTGGTTTACGAGTAAGAGGACATACCTCGCAGCGGAAACGAAATAATAATAAGATCCCACAGAAGTAGATAGATGGCTACCAGAGTCGCCTACACAGCTTCACACCTTAGATCCGAGGTCTGGTGATGACGTACCTCCGTCAGCCGATACCCGATAAAGAATACCCGATGTCCCACACTTGAGACTGTATCTCCTCACACAGAGAAGCCTACACACAAGACACACTTGCATGTACCTTCATGCACTACACACTAACACTCCCCACACACTTGCATGCACACATGCATGCAATGAAAGCACTTGGGGTGCTGGGATGCCTTCTCCCTTCACCCCTCATGGGGTATTTATAGGGACGAAGGTGTGAGGGTGGGAGGAGGTGAGGCGGCGAAGGAGGTGGGGCGGTGAGGCGGCAGGCAGTGGGGTGGCAGCCTCTGCCGCCTGAGCAGAGGCGGCACTCGCCAACGCACCCAGGTGCGTTGGCGAGTTGCCAGCACGCAAGCGCCTTGGGTGCTGGCGGGCTGGCGCCCCCTCCACCCGCCCAAGGCGGTGGAGGCGGGCCCCATGCAGGGGCCCAATGGGCATTTTGCCTAACAAGCTCCCACTTGCCCATTGAGGGTTCATACCCCACTTACCCCACACAAGGTTGACGGCGCACCCAATGTTCTCCATGGCATTCGACATCAACAGCCATACCGAAAATAAGGCATGCAACCTCTGTGAGATTTGCCGAGTCACCAACAAGCGTTCCATTAAGTCGTCATTTTACTAACGGAACACTTAATCTCAATATGTACCTCATGCTCTTAATATTCACCTGATTATGATACTCCGGATCTCTCAGAAGGCAGTATCGAATCCAAAAGAGTAATACTCATGACTCTATTACCACATAGGCAATTGAGCCTCCCGGGATATGAGTAATTAAGCATGGTGAAATAACAAGATACCTTCCCTATGCTGTTTATGCCAATTCAATTTGTCTTAACCGCTTTCCTAGACATGTTCCGCTGGACGGTATCAACCATCGCCCTTAGTAACATGCTAAAGTAGTGACATCAAGCTTCCTTGTCATGGCACAGTGCTGCAGGTCACTAGGGGTACATCAGGAATCACTGACAAATGTGATTCATGAGCTCACCCAATGATGAAGAGAGAACCATTCATCATTCTTATATGCGGTTGTATATTACACATGTGGTATGATTCACATGTTGCGATGTTCCTCCATTCATATGGGCGTGTCAAATAACATCGCACAGATACAAGTCCAATTGTAACAAATACAATCGACCAGAGTCCTGCAAACCAGTCGCTCCCATTTAGCGCCTTTTTGCGACTCACATATCCAGATATAACATGCTTCATAAGATTATATCAATAATCCACATGGTCAATCTGAACTAATTCAGCTTTCATCTCGGCCTCAGCCAAAACGGCATACTAACAAAACTCGGGATATTGTGTTCGACCTCTAGCCATCTAGAGATCCACAACATCAAGTGCCTCATCTTTGCTCGCTATCAATAAGTGCCAAAAACGGATCACCCGTGTGAGAGGGCTGATCCTCCTAGCCTGGTGACACTCTTACAATGTATAAAGCAATAATTTGTTCACATAAATAACACTTTATGATGAACAAAACTTTAATGATGTCAAAACATTGTAAATTACTATAATTTACAAAGACCCATAGATCCACAATGAGTCACAAAACTCTCTCTGGCTAAAGGTTTTGTTAGTGGATCTGCTATCATTCTAACAGAACTAATCTGACGAAGCACCACTAACCCTTTTGCCACCAAATTCCTAATGTAGTGGTAACGAATATCAATATGCTTCGTTTTGCCATGAAATTTAGGATCTTTGGTGAAGGCCAATGCCGAGGTACTGTCAACATATAACAGTACACCCTCATTCTGATGAGGTGTAATCGCCAAACGCTGCAATAAACTTTGCAACCAAATTGCCTCTTGGCTAGCAGCAGAACAAGCAACATATTCGGCCTCCATTGTGGATAGGGCAATGCAAGACTGCTTCTTGCTACTCCATGAGATAGCTCCACCAGCCAACAAGAACACAAATCTTGAAGTGGACTTTCGCTCATCTCGATCACCAGCCCAATCTGCATCACTATAGCCGATGATTTTCAAGTTGCCACCCTTGTAACGTAGTGCATAATCTGACGTCCCTCGCAAATACCGTAAAATTCTTTTAACGGCTTTCCAATGCGCGAGACTAGGGTTACTTTGGTAACGACTTACCAAACCTACTGCGAAGCTAATGTCTGGCCGTGTACACAACATAGCATACATTAGACTTCCAATCGCAGCGGCATATGGCATTCTAGACATACTTTCTATTTCTTCTTTACTCTTGGGGCATTGACAAGTACTTAGGACACATCCTTTATCAAGTGGAGTATCAATGGGTTTAGAATTGAGCATTCAGAAACGCTTCAGGACCTTATTAATGTATGTCTCCTGAGACAAACTTAGTGAACTTTCCGAGCGATTCCGCACAATCTTCACTCTGATCACATAGCTCGCTTCACCCATATCTTTCATCTCAAAGACGGAAGATAACCACCTCTTAGTGGCAGCGATCAACTCCATATCATTTCCAGCCATTAAAATATCATCAACATATAATGATAAAATGAGGAGACTATCTCCCACTCGCTTAACATACACACAGTGGTCCTCTTCAATCATCTCAAAACCATATGAGATAATAGCCTTATGAAATTTCATATACCACTGTCTAGACGATTGTTTCAATCCATAGATTGAACGCTTAAGGCGGCAAACTTTTTGCTCCTCGCCTTTAGTCTCATAACCTTCTGGTTGAGCCATGTATATCTCCTCGTCTAGTTCTCCATTGAGAAATGCAGTCTTCACATCCATTTGGAACAATTCCAAGTCAAGATGCGCGACAATGGCTAGAATGAGGCGAACATGTGAGAATCTCACCACAGGTGAAAAGGTCTCATCATAATCTATACCCTCTTTTTGGGTATAACCTTTCGCCACAAGTCTTGCTTTATACTTGTCAATAGTCCCATCAACCTTGCATTTAAGCTTGAAAACCCACTTGTTTCCAATCGCCTTACGCTCAGGTGGAAGATACACTAACTCCCAGACTTCATTCTGTGCCATTGAAAGAATCTCCTCCTGCATGACAATTTCCCATTCTTTCCTAGATGATGATGCAAGAGCTTCCTGAACAAATCTAGGCTCTTCATCATCCGTGGGTTCACAAAGAAGTGCCTCACTATCAATTTCAAAAAATCGACGAGGAACATGCCCACGCTTGCTACAACGTAAGAGATCTTTGTTGGCCCTTTGAGTATTGGCAGCAAGGTAACCTAGAGGGGGGGTGAATAGGATTTTCTGAAATCTGAAATCAAAACGTGAACACTTAAAAGTTTGGTTAGTGTTAGTGTGATGAAGAGTAGCAGTGCGGAAGCAAAAGAACAATCACACAAAAGGACACAGGAGATTTATCTTGGTTCGGCCCTTCCCACATGGAAGTCCTACGTCCAGTCCCCAAGCAAACTCTTGGGATTTTACTAACCGAAGGTACAGTCTCCTTCAAGGACACTACAACACCCTGGATACCCCACCAGGTCTTCTTCTCTTTCCCGGGCAAGAAGGCAGCCCACTTCTTTTCTAGGCTCAGAAGCAAACCTACTTCTTTTACAAGTTCAGAAGTAAACCTCCTGGAACAAACCCCAATGCAGTTCTGCTAGACTTAAACCCCCAACTAGGTCCTGTTGGTACAAACCCCAACAAGGTTCTGCTAGACACTAACCTCTAGCTAGGCTACACACTGTATACAGTCCTACAACTGGACAGAAATCTTTCTTAGAAAAGAAAGATCAGACTGAGAGCTATTACAAGATAAACGCTCAGGACTTAGCTCACAGTCACAGACTCTCCCCCAAGATTACAATGAGCACAGGGAGAATGGAAGAGAAGAAGGCTTGAAGGCGATGAAGACTTCTGCTTTGAAAGCTTCTGTAGATTTTTGGCTCGAGCTCTTCTCTCTTTCTTTGAGTGTTTGTGGCGTGAAGGTTCTTCTCACAGTTGTACACTCCTTGAAGGATTTTCAGGAAAGCTCTCCTTTTTTTTCAGCAATGCTCCATCTTTTATATGAGCAGCTTGAATGGATCCGTTGGAGTTCTAGCCGTTGCTCATCTCTTCTTCATTTGCCTTAATCAGACTCTGATGGTCTTCGAGGTCTGTACACATAGAAGAAAGTGTTAGCATAAAAGAGTGTTTATGATAAATGATGCATAGTACTG
This sequence comes from Colocasia esculenta, assembly GCA_014218235.1. Taxonomy (NCBI): domain Eukaryota; kingdom Viridiplantae; phylum Streptophyta; class Magnoliopsida; order Alismatales; family Araceae; genus Colocasia; species Colocasia esculenta. Next base: position 157,659,358 of record CM024753.1, on the reverse strand, counting down.
TGCTTCTGCTAACATACTAAAAATAGTAGTTCATATCTATTTGACAAGACTCTAAAATATGCATGCAGCTTTTTGTCAGAAGATATTTGACTTTTCATTTAAGCGCCAAGCATATTTGAAATATAAAGACAATCTGTGTTTGATCAGAATCCATGAAGAAATCGTTATGAGCATGACTTATGAAATCGTTATGAGAGGAGCCGTTGCTCATTTGTAAATAAATCGTTGTGAAAGCAAATCGTTGTCTCACTTAAGAAATCGATGTGATCACTTATGAAATCGTTATGCAAGCAAGTCGTTGTGATTAATAAAGAAATCGTTATGAGATCAATTTCTTAACAAACCGTTGCGAAGGCAAATCAATGTGAGGGCAAATCGTTGCACTCACTTACCAAATCGTTATGAGCCTTAACAAATCGATGTGAGAAGCAAATCGTTATGCTCACTTATGGAATTGTTATGGAATCGATTTCTTAGAAAATCGTTGCGCTTACAAAATAAATCGTTATACGATAAAATTGATGTTTCACTTAGCGAATCGTTACACGATCAAATCGTTGTTAGTGAAATTGATGTGGCACTTTTGAATAGAAATTGATGTATATTGAATGAACATCGATTTAGCATTTTAGTGCGCCATATTTCATCAATATGAGACTCAGCATTTTGCTATGAGATTGATGCGACACAGATGAAACAAAATATTCAATTTAAGTTGCATCATAAATTTTATTATCACCAAAATACAAGAACAAATAGAGAGTGGTTCAACAATCTCCCCATTTTTGATGATGATAAAATTTATGAGAATTTTCTGACAAGAATATATATAAAGCATAGAGGTTTCAGAAAATTCATACAAACTCTTCCCCTTTTTGTCACTAACCAAAAAGGAAAGATCTTACCAGGATTTCTCTCCCCCTTTGAGAGAATTTCTTACCATTGAGGGGTTCAACAATAATAGTTGATAAGGAATGACTCCCCCTTAATCTGTGCTCCCCTGAATGAGAGACTCCACCTGAATGAAACTTGCAAATAATTGTTAGCAATAAAGACCAATTCAATTTTTGTGACTACTCTTTCTTCAGATGTGATTTGAATGAAGAGTCTGCAGTCACTCCTGCCTTGAGCATCCTTGGTTTTTGATGCTCCAAGGCTAACCTGCAAAAAATTACTCAAAGGTAGGTACCCAAATCCTTTTGGGTCCTTGATGGTTAGATGCATGAAAATATCCTTTAGGGATCTAAACTAAATGCCTCGTTGTGCAGGTGTTTACAGTGTGTCCTAGTTTATTGCAATGAGAACAACAATGAATATAAATTGTTTTGTTGTTCTTATTTTCTTTGTGCTGAGTTTTTAGAACGAGATTTTTGTAACCTTTTTCTTTTACAGGGGCCTTTTTCTGGGGCATCTTGGTTTCTTTTACAAATTTTGGTAGGAGATATTTTTCTGGAATTATGGCTTGTTTTCCTCTTTCTGGAGGTATGTATCCAAGCCCTTGTTTGTTATTTCCAGATTTTGATCCTTGTAAGCATAGGGCTAAAGATGTTTTCCCCTCAGTTAATTTTCTAACTGATTCTTTTAAATACATATTTTCTTCAGTTATAGTTTTTAATTTTTCTTCTAACTCTAGCTTCTCATTATTCTTCCTTTTCAAATCTTCATTTAAAAGATAATTTTTATCTTTACATTCTTTTAATTGTTCTTCTAGTTGCTCCAATTCAGATTTAAGATCAGAATTGGTGTTTTCCAAGCAAGTAGAATTGTTTTTCAGATGTTTTAGTTCTTTTACAACCCCCTTATGTTTTTCATATAGTTCATTAAAGACTTCTTCTAAGTCTTCTGATTCTGACCCTGAATCTGTGCAAGAATTAAAAAATGAGTCAGAATGTACCTCATCTAGTCCTACCATGAGGGCTAGATTTACCTGCTCTTTTTCGGAATCTGAGCTTGTGACCTCATCATTTTCCCAAGCAGCCGCCATTGCTTTTCTTTTAAATTTCTTGTACTGCTTCTTGGGCTTATCAGTTTGACCAATCTTCTTGAGCCTTGGACAGTCTGGTCTCAGATGTCCAGGTTTTCTGCATTCATAGCAGACTGGTTCTTTCTCCTTTTTCTCTTTCCTTTGAATTCTTCTTGATCCGTTTTTCTTCGTCTTCAAAATCTTCTAAAGCTTGGACTATACATCACCCATATTACAGTCTTCAAAATCTGCATCCAGGGAACTAGAAGAAGAGGTGGAAGGAGCAGCTACAACTTTAAGAGCATTAGTACATTTCTTCTTAAATGAGCTTTCAGATAATCGCTCCATATTTATTTCATGTGCCATGAGAGAACCTATTAAATTATCAATTGATAATTTAGTTAAATCATGGGCCTCTTCAATAGTAGTTACCTTAGGTGTTCATGAAATAGTTAAGGACCTAAGTATTTTTCTAACGATTTCTTCATTAGAAAGAATTCTTCCAAGAGAATTTAAACTGACTACTATACTTGAAAATCTATTATACATAGTAGTAATGTTTTCATTTGGAAGCATTTTAAATTGCTCATATTGAGAGATAAGAATATCTATCCTAGTTTGTTTTACTTTATCTGTTCCTTCATAGGTTATCTGCAATTTATCCCATATTTCTATAGCAGATTTACATGCAGAAACTCTACTGAACTCTCTTTTAGATAGAGCACAACATAGATAGTTTTTAGCCTTAAAGTTTAGAGATAGCTTATTTTTATCAGCTGCTGTAATGGCAGTAGTGCCTTTAGCTGGAACAATAATGAAATCACCTACCTCTATTACCTGCCACAGATCAAAGTCTGTGCCTCGAATGAAACATTCCATCCTTATCTTCCAATATTGATAATCTTCTCCATCGAAGAATGGAGGTCTGGTGATGGATTGGACTTCAACATATCCTTGAGCTGCCATGGATCTTTGCTCTAAGATCGTTGGATCTTCTTGAAAGTTCAGAGACCCTCTCTGATACCACTTGTTGGCCCTTTGAGTATTGGCAGCAAGGTAACCTAGAGTGGGGGGGGGGGGGTGAATAAGATTTTCTGAAATCTAAAATCAAAATGTGAACACTTAAAAGTTTGGTTAGTGTTAGTGTGATGAAGAGTAGCAGTGCGGAAGCAAAAGAACAATCACACAAAAGGACACATGAGATTTATCCTGGTTCGGCCCTTCCCACATGGAAGTCCTACGTCCAGTCCCCAAGCAAACTCTTGGGATTTCATTAACCGAAGGTACAGTCCCCTTCAAGGACACTACAACACCATGGATACCCCACCAGGTCTTCTTCTCTTTCCCGGGCAAGAAGGCAGCCCACTTCTTTTCTAAGCTCAGAAGCAAACCTACTTCTTTTACAGGTTCAGAAGTAAACCTCCTAGAACAAACCCCAGTGCGGTTCTGCTAGACTTAAACCCCCAGCTAGGTCCTGTTGGTACAAACCCCAACAAGGTTCTGCTAGACACTAACCTCTAGCTAGGTTACACATTGTATACAGTCCTACATCTGGACAGAAATCTTTCTTAGAAAAGAAAGATCAGACTGAGAGCTATTACAAGATGAACGCTCAGGACTTAACTCACAGCCACAGACTCTCCCCCAAGATTACAATGAGCACAGAGAGAATGGAAGAGAAGAAGGCTTGAAGGCGATGCAGACTTCTGCTTTGAAAGCTTCTGTAGATTTTTGGCTCGAGCCCTTCTCTCTTTCTTTGAGTGTTTGTGGCGTGAAGGTTCTTCTCACAATTGTACACTCCTTGAAGGATTTTCAGGAAAGCTCTCCTTTTTTATTCAGCAATGCTCCATCTTTTATATGAGCAGCTTGAATGGATCCGTTGAAGAGATCCGTTGGAGTTCTAGTCGTTGCTCATCTCTTCTTCATTTACCTTAATCAGACTCTGATGGTCTTCGAGGTCTGTACATATAGAAGAAAGTGTTAGCATAAAAGAGTGTTTATGATAAATGATGCATAGTACTGTGCTTCTGCTAACATACTGAAAATAGTAGTTCATATCTATTTGACAAGACTCTGAAATATGCATGCAGCTTTTTGTCAGAAGATATTTGACTTTTCATTTAAGCGCCAAGCATATTTGAAATATAAAGACAATATGTGTTTGATCAGAATTCATGAAGAAATCGTTATGAGCATGACTTATGAAATCGTTATGAGAGGAGTCGTTGCTCATTTGTAAATAAATCATTGTGAGAGCAAATCGTTGTCTCACTTAAGAAATCGATGTGATCACTTATGAAATCGTTATGCAAGCAAGTCGTTGTAATCAATAAAGAAATCGTTATGAGATCGATTTCTTAACAAACCGTTGCGAAGACAAATCGATGTGAGGGAAAATCGTTGCACTCACTTACCAAATCGTTATGAGCCTTTAACAAATCGATGTGAGAAGCAAATCGTTATGCTCACTTATGGAATCGTTATGGAATCGATTTCTTAGAAAATCGTTGCGCTTACAAAATAAATCGTTATACTATAAAATCGATGTTTCACTTAGCGAATCGTTACACGATCAAATGGTTGTGTAACTTATGAAATCGTTGTTAGTGAAATCGATGTGGCACTTTTGAATAGAAATCGATGTATATTGAATGAACATCGATTTAGCATTTTAGTGCGCCATATTTCATCAATGTGAGACTCAGCATTTTGCTATGAGATTGATGCGACACAGATGAAATAAAATATTCAATTTAAGTTACATCATAAATTTTATTATCACCAAAATATAAGAACAAATAGAGAGTGGTTCAACAATCTTGACTTTCTGTTGGTGCACTCCCACTGGACGCACTCCCACTTGACTGACCATCCCTCTCATTTTCGGCGGACATTGGTATGGGAACACATTCCCTCCCTTCGCCGGAAGATGATAGGATGTTCAATTGTTCATCTATTTCAAAAAGATCAAGATTCTTCTCATTGTTGCCAAGACTAGGAAATTCATTCTCTAAGAAGACAACATCTCGGACCTCACGCTCTATCATTCCTCCATCTGGATGATGTCCATACATGACATAACCTATTGAGCTCTCAGGATATCTAAGAAAGATAGACTTTTGAGCTCTAGGGCCAAGCTTCCCAAACTTACTCGTCATGTGATGAACATATCCAACTGATCCCCATGGACGTAAACAATTTAAGTCCGGTTTGTGACCATGCCACAATTCATATGGGGTAGAAGGAACTGATTGAGATGGCACTCGGTTAAGAATGTAGGCAGCAGTTAACAGAGCATCCCCCCAAAAGGAGATTGACAAATTTGCCTGTGCCATCATTGACCTAACCATGTCTAGCATTGTTCTATTCCTTCGTTCTGCAACACCATTTTGTTGCGGCATATATGGAATAGTAAGTTGCCGATGTATACCTTTTTCTTCACATAATGCTCGGAAATGATCCGACAGATATTCGCGTCCACGGTCTATCCGAAGAGCTTTAACACTCCTCTCCTTTTGATTTTCAACTCTGGCTAAGAAATGCTTGAAACAATCCAACACTTCATAGGGATGAGTAATCAAATAGACAAATCTGTATCGCGAAAAATCATCAATAAATGTGAGAAAATAGTAATATCCATGTTGAGCTCTAACACTCATGGGTCCACAGACGTCGGAATGGATCAATTCCAATGGTTCGAAGGTTCTAACAGCCTTTCCAAAAGGCTTACATCATGCTTTTCTTGCCAAGCAGGGCTCACATATGGGCAAGTTGACCTTAGCGAGCGACCCTAAAAGACCTTCTCTAGCTAATCTAGCCATTCTATCTTGTCCAATATGGCCTAAACGAGCATGCCATGTCACATAATCTAAATCTTTTGGAGCTAACGCAGGCATAACCATAGAAGAAGAATTAGGAAAGTTGTCAACCAAATCTAAGATATAAAAACCATCACGTAGCAATGCATGTCCATAAAAGACATCATCCAAGACTATGGTTACAAGACTGTCGGAAAAAGATAAACAAAAGCCCATTGCTGACAAAGTTGAAACTGACAATAGATTATATTGGATTCTAGGCGCATAAAGTACATCACTTAAAAGTAATGTACGTCCATTCGCAAAATAGAGTTGGTATGAACCGACTCCACGAACTTCTTCACTGACACCATTGCCCATGAAGACTCTTTGCATGCCTTATGGAATCCGATGATAATCCACGAAACCCGCTCGATCCTTCGTTATATGTTTTGTTGCTCCTGAATCCACGATCCACACAGGATTAGGATGAGCAGTTAAAAAATGTGTACATACAAACGTACATGGAGAGCTGGGGAAATGAGTTACCTTTTTCGGCTCAGGACATTCATGATCGAAATGGCCTTGCTTTTTGCAGTTAAAACACTTCAGACGGGTTTTGTCTTTCTTGCCGCCACGTTTCTCACGTTGACGCTTGAAAGATTTATCCTTGATGGAATCTGGTGCAGGGTCTGATCCTTTCTTTTGCGACCTCTTTTTCTTGAAGCATCTGCTATCTTGAGTGACATTAGTAACAGCGCGATGCACCATCTCGCGCTCTGCTTCTAACTTCACATGTCGAGATATATCAATAAAATTTTTGATATTCTCATTGTAAGTTAAAATTTGCTTCAAATGAGTCCAAGCATCTGGCAAGGATCTTATTACCGCCTGCACTTGTTGTTCATCAGTGAGTTCATGACCTACAGCCTTCAAATCACGGACCATAGATGAAATCACCCTAAGGTGTTCACCTACCGTGTGGCGCGAGTCCATCCGATAGGTCTCAAATTTCAAAACGAGAGCCCTTAATCGGGTGACTGAGGTCCCACCATAAATAAACTTTAATTGATTCCACAAATCCTTAGCAGTGGTGCAGTTCTCAAACTCGCCAATAAGATCGTCGGCCATTGCGCTTAACATAGTAAAGCGCACACTACGATCTTTCTTGAACCAAGCTACATAAGCTTCTTGGTTTGTTTTGCTACTGCCCTCAATGGGCGGTGACAAGGACATCGTAAAATGATCAATCACATCTTGTTCATCCAGCAAATATTGCATTTTACGATGCCATATATCATAGTTTGTGCCATTCAACTTTTCACCCTTAGTGAGATCAGCTATAATGTTTTTGGCAGCCATAGAATACCACTACATATCAAAATAGGAAAAAAGAGTTTTTGACATCAATTTATACATTATTCTTATTTGCTTCTAGAAATCCAAGCCAATTATATTGAACATTTCTTATATAGTAAAATCGAAAGTAAAGCTAGGCAATTACAATCATCTCCCACTTATATAAGATAAATCAATATAATTAAAATAATTTCGAGCAAATATCTCATATGCAAAACTAATTTGCATAACATTAAAGAAAATATGTACAAAACATACTAACTTTAAACATATTTTATTATATATAAAACATATTTATATATGAACATATGAAGGTTACATGTACTATTTCCAATGTAAGCGTGAACATATTCACGCGCAAAAAGGGAAAATCAAAATTGCGCTTCAAAAAACTAGCACAGTACATGACCGGACATCTCTATCCTCTCTACAAAAGCTGTATATAACCCTCTGCAACCACCAAATCTCCCTCTCTGGTCCTAAGGGTGGTAGTGAGAGGTGGTGTAGGGAGGGTCACTACTGGTACAACCAGCGCCCATTCTGCCGGCCATGGTTCCCAAAGAGCCTGTTCAGAAATAGGTGGGGACCAAGGATTTGACACAGTCAGAGGAGAAGGTGTATAGACACTCAGACTATCCGATGTGTCCACTCCATGAAGTGATCATGGGACCACCTGGAACTCGGAGTCAGCCGTGCCCCTGGCCGCTGCCTGCGCATCTGAACTCGGTACACCCGTCCTGCCAGTCGTAGTGTCGAGCAAGTCCAACGCTTGTCTGTAATCTGCTGCCAGCACACTAGAGTTGACGTCGTCCAACGTCAGATCTACATCCGAGAACCAATCCTCGAAATATTGATCCGCCAACTTAGGGTCCGACTGTGCCGGGGAACTTGCCATCTATACAGTTTGCAAGAGATGGAGAAAATTAAAAACAAACCAATTGGCTTTGATACCAATGTTGGTTTACGAGTAAGAGGACATACCTCGCAGCGGAAACGAAATAATAATAAGATCCCACGGAAGTAGATAGATGGCTACCAGAGTCGCCTACACAGCTTCACACCTTAGATCCGAGGTCTGGCGATGACGTACCTCCGTCAACCGATATCCGATAAAGAATACCGATGTTCCACACTTGAGACAGTATCTCCTTACACAGAGAAGCCTACACACAAGACACACTTGCATGTACCTTCATGCACTACACACTAACACTCCTCACACACTTGCATGCACACATGCATGCAATGAAAGCACTTGGGGTGTTGGGATGCCTTCTCCTTTCACCCCTCATGGGATATTTATAGGGACAAAGGTGTGAGGGTGGGAGGAGGTGAGGCGGCGAAGGAGGTGGGGCGATGAGGTGGCAGGCGGTGGGGTGGCAGCCTCTGCCGCCTGAGCAGAGGCAGCACTCGCCAATGCACCCAAGTGCGGCTGGCGCCCCCTCCACCCGCCCAAGGCGGTGGAGGCGGGCCCCATGCAGGGGCCCAATGGGCATTTTTCCTAACATTGTTCAATATGATTGATCTCCTTTTAAGCATCTATCTAGAGATCTCTCTTTGCTTGCTGCCCCCATTTAAGCCATGCTACTTGGCCCCCTAGGATTGCTGGGGGCATATGTTGGGTCCACATTGTCTTAGATAAGGGATGGAGAAGCATCTTATTGTCCTCACAAGACATGGTATGAACCATACTGCCATCATTGGTCCTTAGAAGGGAGCCATTAAAAGATGTGCTAGAGAGGTGGAGAGAGAGTTCCTGACGGGGGTAGGGGCATGCTGGGCAGTAAGCAAGACCTTACCTTGTCACCGCGGGGCATGCCTAGCCTAGTTATGTGCATGGCCATTGACACTAGTGTGCGGGGTCTTACTTTGGCTCAGAGGATTGAAGACTCAACCTTAGCACGAATACAGTAGATCAAGGACAATGAACTCAAAGGGCCACTTTCATGTGCTTTTGAGTTGGATGCCGATTATGTGATGGAAATGGACTTTGGTGGTCCAAACCCTCATTCCTCTGTCTTCACTCGTCATTGCTAGGTAGCAAGATGGCTGTTTACTGTCTCCCCCATTCTCGAACCCTAATTATGGTGATCATTCTTTATTTGGTCATGTGCACACACGACAAAGTATAAGTCATAAACATGAACGATAAAGATGAACTCGACAGTTACTTTTGCACATGGGGGTTTAAGTGCAACGTGAAGTGAATGTCATAAGATGAGCAAATAATTTGGCATGAGCAAATAAGAGAAACAAATTAATTAAATAGAAGGGTTCATGTCATTTGTTACCACCAAAGCTATTATGTTGTTTGGCCCTCTTTCGTCCAAACCAGCTGATCTGCATTCTGCTGCTTTCCTTCACACAATGTAAAGTACCACAAAAAAAGAGCTCCGTTCATGCACTAGCACATATAAGATGATGTTCACACGGGAGAGTTATTGCGTCTTACATAATTGCTATGTACTGGTAACTACGTGGCTGGATTCTAATGGCAGGCAAAAATGCCCCATCAGCATCATAACTGTTACCACATCCACTAATGACTCTATAGATATAATTACTGAAGGATATGGGAAAAGAAATGATGTTTTTATGACTAGCTTTTTGTCTAACATCGGTGCTCCAAAGCCATGAACAGTCAACTCAACAAGAGAGAGGAGATTGAAAAGCTAGTTTATCTATCTTTTCCTTTGTCCTCTCTCTCCCCCTTGGATTAGAAAGATAAGATTTCACACCTAGATGACCACATTATTATGGCTTCAACACCTTTTGCCTAATAAATTTCTCATCAAAAGGATAAGCAAAGTTATATGAATTATCCCAACAAGGCCAAGAAAGCCAAGAACTCTGAAAATACCACATATCACCTGCACAAGAAGCTTTCATAGGAAGCCTCAAAACTTTAGGATCATAAGCAATCTAAATGGGGAAGAAAAAAAAAGTTAGCGGAAGCTGTTCAACTTACTTTTCTATACACTTGGGAGAATGAGGGCTGATCCAATCTGATCTCTCTTGAACCAGCCAACACTCTAGGGAAGATGACTAGCTGGTCAATTCAATAAAGTTCTGGATGTTAACCTTCGCAAAGAAGCATTTCGGGAACCAGAAAGACCCCCCCACTTCATTTAAGATCATATCCATAGTTGTTCCATCTCGATTGCTCCTTCCTCAAAGGATGACAGTGAAACTTCACCTCCACCGTGGTATTGTTGGTGGCCTCCTGTAGTAACTCAGATTAATTAATAATAAATAAATAGAAAATTAAAAAAAAATAAAAAAAATAAATAAAGTAAAGATCAATAAATTAAATAGACAATTTTAAAGTGTTAATGGGCCAAAAGAAGACATAAATAAAAGTAAAGAAAGAAAAATACTATGAAATACAGAATGCCCAATTATCCATAATTATCTTGGGCTAAATAAGCTCAAACATAAAGATTAATGGACCAAAAAGCATGTTTAAACCCTAACCCAATAAGAGAATTCTATTTCCCATCAAAACCCTAATCTAATTAGGGATGGAAGCTCTAATTTGGGTAGAAATAGCTAAAAATTGCAACCTTTTATGTTGAGTCACAATGGGACTCCTAAAGCCGTAACCCCCTTAAATAAACCCTTAATCCCCTCAAGACTGACCCTTACTATAGCTGCGGAGTTTCTGGATGTGGGAAAAAGGCAGTTAGAAAGGAGGAGGATTGCAAGAAACCCTAGACTCTTCACCGTTCATCAACATTCTTGCCGTAGCTTCATAAATCACCCAAAAGATAGGTGTTCTCATAGACTCAACCTAATTAATTCTTTCAAATCATGATTTCAATGTTTTCCCAATTCTCATAATCTGTATTGCATATATTTTGAGGATTAAGTTTGGGCTTTCATGTGCAATCCTATTCATGTAATTCATTCCAAACACGTTAAATCCTTAATTTCATGACAATTAATCTTTACTATAGGTTTAGAAGCATGATTTAAGATGTTTCCATGTATTTCCCCTCTTTTAAATCCATCATACATTGAGATTTTGACATTTTGGATCTAAAACCATTGGAAACTAGGGCCACTGCAATGAAATGCTGTAACGACCCTCTTCATACCGGTACGATTATACCAATCCCCATCGGTATAAAGGGCGTCGTCACAGTGGGACATGTACCCAACACTAGTCGATAGGTCGATATGTACCTGGATAGCAATAGAGTACAGCGGAATAAAATAGATAACTCAACTCCTACCCATCACCAACACACATTCCACAATCTAAATAGCGAAATAGAAAGACAATGTCCACATTAATACAAGATAAAAGAACTACATTGTCCAAATATTGTCCATACAATAACCCTTTTCGTGCTAGGAAAAAAGAAGTACAACTAGTAACAGCTCCACAAAATAGTCTTCTAATGACGATCCTTACCAAGCTTCTTTCTAGAAAAAGATACCTGTCAACCTATACGCCGAAGCAAGAGTGAGTCCAAAGACTCAGCAAGCAAACCAAAGTCTTAAACTTAAACATGTCACACTCACAATATGGCATTAACATTTAAGAGATGCACACTATCATCAAATCACGATGGTACTCATGGTCCTTACTCTCAACTAGCAAGACATATTATCTTCACAGGAGCATGCTTTAGTCTACCATAATTCTATTCTAAATCATGAGCATTACATCATACACATGCACTTATTAGTTACACTTAACATGTAGCATGATTCGTCCACGCATTCTTTTAACCCATGGATATTTCTACTACTTGAGCATACAATTGAGCGTAAAGAAAAGAACAAGCTAGCATGATGACTACTTGCTTTTTACATGACCTTTTTGTATTTATTTATACAATTTGCTTGCTATTTTAACATAATAAAATCACATGCACATGGTTCACATTTGTAGCATGACTTGAAGGTTAAAACATGGTGAAACCATTTAGCAATCCATGAGCACTTAAGTATAAAACTTTTATACTAATTGAGCCTTCCAACTAGCATGGAATCCAAATATTTTTCATGCAATTGCCATATTCATAATCAACCTTTTGCAAACGTGAAAATCCTATTACATGCTCACTACCATTTCATTCACGTGAGAGATATATATATATACAATTCAATCACAACATGATAGCAATTAACGTGAGATTATCATATGTTTGAAAGGGAAGTTCCTAATATGAATTCTACTCATTCTTACACAAGTGAAACATCGTTTTGCATACATTTAGGTTGCTGTTTGGATATGCATTTAACACTTTCATGACATATATCATAAGTTCACAATCTAACACATTTATCCCACATGATTGCACACTTACTCATTCACATTGTTCACTTTTACACATTTGACATGTACACATGTTCACACTTACACAATTTACACGTTCCCACATCATTTACTCTACCACTTTCACTTATCATGTATCACATCGATTGCACTTACCACGTGTCATGTTCACATATTTCACACTTTGTTCATTTTTCATTGCTTACACAATTTGCCATGACACATAGTCCTAACCACCAGTAGAGGACACTAACAAATATCTCAAAGCTCATGCTCATTCTTTAGCACAGCTCTCAACACAACTCATAACACAACTCATAACACAACGCATGACACAACTCATACACATACTCACCACCTAGGCAATACAGCGGTGAATCTTGGTAACTGCGCAGACCGGGAGAAGCCCTCTCCACCCTATCCAGTGGTACTTGTCCACCTCCGGGGTTTTCCCAATACCTTTGGGACAAACTTATATCACATGAAGCCTTCTATAGGGACTTTTCTATATACAGCTCCCGATGCCTCTAGGGTAGCAGTGTCACATAGGCACAACTTTTACACTTTACTCATACCGAGTTTTAACACGTATTTTACACATAACACTCACATCTCCCTCATTTTCTCATGCACAATGTGACTCTGTTTTTCTCCTAACCATGCTACTACAGATGACCATAATTAACATTCCAGAAGTTTCTTTAATCAGGTTGGGTTTAAGCAATAACTAACCACATTACGATAACATACGTAGATTATTACATTTCACATGAAAACACATAACTCTTTATATACTGGTCCAAATGACCCGAAATTTTAACCACATGCTATTTTCGGGTTCAAGATCATACCCTCAATTTTTTTCAGATTTTTCTGAGCTAAATAGAATTTACAGAAAATCAAACATCTATTTTACATGCTATTTGAAATCCCTATTAGCATGGAAACCTAGCATAAGCATTTGATTTAACATGCCTCAGCCCTGACCTGACATGCCTGTATTTACACGACATTCTACCCGTATTTATTGCACAAAGCACGATTTACTAGAGAATTTAATAGTCATATACATATTCTCTATTTTCCAAAACATAAACTCTAACAAATCATATAAACATGGGAAAAATCATAGAAATTGCAGGGGATGACTGATGCATGCATACATGGCTCACAACATTTAGCACTTTCCGACCCTCTCTAAATCATACAAACAGTGAATCAAGAAGGTTATTATCTTAACATACATGCATTTTCACAAAACAATTAAATTGCATTACTCATACCATGCTCAATAACCCATCCACACACCACAATAGATATCTTACATAATGTATAGGGTTTACAGTATATCCTCATCGCGAGAAACCCATCAAAAATAGTCATTTAGAGGAGAGAAAACAGTTAACGGTTCTGTCCTGACGAACTCAGCGTCAATGTCTAGCCGTTTACAGGGGTTGACGGCATTATCGCATGCCGTTAACAGATGCACTTGATGGCAAGGTCTCTTGCCGTCAAGTTCCTGTCTGTGTAAGAACACAGACCGAGCTTGGAAAAAGATTCAGAATAGGGGCTCCAGGACACGAATTAAAATCCACAAAAATTCCTGAGACTTAGGGGACATATCTAGGCTCAAGACCTAGGGTTTACTTGCCTGAAGAAAAACTTCTAAACGGATCAAAATAGCCGATGAAGCTCTCCTTGGCTCTTGCCAAGAAGCCTCCAGAAATCCTTTGCTCCGGGTTCCAGGGGGTTGCAAGCCGCAGTCCAACGCTGGGGAAGCCTTCTCCTATGCTTGGACTTCCTCCTTGTCGAAGAAGATCGCCGGATCCAAGCCTCAGAACGCCGGATCTGAGCTCTCAAGGTCAGTCCTTCATCTCTTCTCTCAGCTAGGGTTTCTTTTTAGAAAATGAGCCAAGAGCTCTCTAGGATAGCAAAGAGAGGTGTTTTAAAGAATAAGGGGGCAAGAGGGGCTCGTGCAGGGGCTGAAGGGACAAGAGAGACGTTGGGAAGACATCTCCCCAATCAGAGGCCTGGCCCAATGAGTGCTCTCTGCGCTCTGCAGAGCACAGAAAATTAGGGATATTGACATCCACATCCCTGGACGGCTACATAGGGTTGGCGTCCGTCGATATGGACGCTGACATAACATGGGCGTCCATCCATGTTGACGCCAATACACTCTTCTGCCAGAACTCAGAATCGTGTAGAACCATGCTTAATCTACTCATACATGCACATGAAATCTATGTAGTATAGTGTATACACCACTACACTATGTAAATATCCAATAATTACTACTTATCCTACACATACATACATAGGTACATTTAAGATAACAACACGCACATGAATATCTTCATACGCATACAAAGTATAAGGTATAACATGTATATTACTACACCGGCAATCAATAGCATTTATACCTAGGCATACACAAGCATACATGAATACACTAAGATGAGATGTACGTAGATATCTACCTATGCATACACACTTGATTTGGCATATATATAGTATACACACACGGGTGTAGCACACTTGTGTACATTATGCTTGAAATAGATGGATACAACATGCGAACCGATAATTAGATTAACTTGCACAACTTTACCTAACATTGCTTAAGTACTATATGCATAATTTAGCCAATTGACTATCATCACCTAATTATCATAAAAATACATGCATGTTATTCATGAGGAGTATAGAATCCCAATATAAACTACTAAATACACCTACCATGCTTGAACTCTTTATGTACATGCAATGTACGAAGTACAATGTACGCATTAACTAACCATGTAATGAACCATGTTTACAATTAAACATACACATGCATATATAAGTACACCAATGTGTTATGCATGTAGAATTAGGTATACAATTGTCACACGCATAAGATAACATACATACGTACATACACATATGTACTTCATATACTCTCATACAAAATTCCATGAAATAGGTAGTATAGGATATTCTTCAATATTTAGAAAATACATACATAATATTACTCAATCATTCTAAGTCTAAGATTCTTGGAAAAGAAAAGAGAACATTCATATTACTTCTTAATTTAGCTAATTGCTCATGCTCAAGAGAAGTATAAAACTTATAGTAGGCACAATGAACTACGCATGCTATGCACACAACAAGCGAACTCCCAACACACCATTCATATACATACATATATATATAAAAGAGAATAAAAATTTGGGGTCTAACAAATGCGGTGGATTTCTAGACTGTGTTCATGAACACGCCTACCAAATATGGTGCGTTCAAGATGCACCTTCCTAGATCGACACATTCTCTTAATGTGAACACGCCATAGGACACAGTCATGCAGCCTTGTTCTTAACACACCTACCAACCCTAGTGCATTCAGACTATCGACTTTAAATTTTATTTTAAATGGAAAATAGTGCCATGTAACTGGAAGTCCATATTGGCTAATCATTATTTCAACCCTAAACATGCTATATAGTAACAATACATGTAAATTAAAGATGCTTATAGCCTTTAATCATATATGTTGATCCAATCATGCACCTATCACTTGAATCTCTCATGAGTACTTGATCTATGTTCATGATCTCATTATATCTAGTTAAATCCTCTTGTATAATCATGCTAGTCTCCTTAGCCTTTAAACTTGGATATTGCCATTTCATGATAAAAGTCATTTTGTTAAATTATCGATAATTACATATTAATTTGTTACTTGATTTACTACTATTTTATCAAACCATGTCACATCGTGTGACATGTTTCCACCGTTATGTTTTACTGAACGTCCTGCGGTAAAGTTAGGACCCTCTGTCGGAAATTTCTCCTAGTGGATTGAAACTACTTCATTGAGACATTTGTAAGTCTCCGCTAGCCATGGATTTCCACATGGTAGTCGAGCACTTTGTACCACAAACACCTAGAAACCCTTGAACATTGTTGGACTATTTTGGCATGTTTCAACTAGCCTTTCTATGACTATTTTGGCATGTTTCAACATTGCCGGTCTTCATAATTGTTTTCAGAACGTGCCAGTGACCCTAGCTATGTCTTTTGTTCTAAACGCACTTGGACCCCTGACCGCATTATTATTGCGGTTATGGTCTTGCCCACATTCAACCTTGTGCTGCCAGTAGCCTATGTATACTGTGCATATGTCATTTCTCATGTATTTTATGTACTGATTCATGAGCAGTCCTTCTGTAAAGCTTTTGGAAAGTCAAAAACTTTATTTTCCTTTAGGTCCATGATAATCCAGTTTTATGTACCTTAATTACCTAGCTTATTCCTTGGAACTCGTTGGCCATTAATAATTGTCTAGATGTTACACGCGATCTTGTATCTATTACCCAATGCCTAGCATTAATAAGGTCAGATTTGGTCCTACAAGGAACACATAAAAAGTGCTTATACTTGTGGGAGTTGATTGGCCACGATGTTGGCATTGCTTTGAAGTGCTTGATTTGCTTGATTCATCTATAACAATCATCTTGTGAATGAATGCTTGATATGATAAATGCCTGACTAGTACTTGTTGCACTCGTGTATATTGCTCATGATGTGGCCAACCTCATACTTGGTTCACATTATTGTACTTGTTCAATTATCTTATTCTAGATGCTATCACCCTTTATTCACTTACTTATTTGTCCTGCTCTATTTATTGATTCCTATCATGATGTTAATTTATTGTACTTGATAATGTGTTAATTACTTTAAGCCTACCTGGTAAAGAGATATTAATCATGTTGAGCATCTTGCTCATTCAGTTTTACATGTGTTTCTCAAGAGATTCAGATGAGGATGAGCCTACTGACGGGGATGGGTAAGAGTGATGAGCATCTTGGACTATTGTAGAGAAGTTTTTCTTAGAGTCCTAGTAGAGTTTTAGTAAAGATGTGTTTTATTTCTAGCAAAGTCAGATGTAATTATCATGATGGGGCCTATGTATAGTCTCTTATTAGTGATTGTAATAGATAATTAGTGATTGAGATCAATAAAAGCATTATTTGATTTCCTTGATATTATTCACCTTATGTCCTAATAGTTTGTTATTATTTTCTTTAGCACTTGCTCTGATCGACACACATGTTAAACAACTATACGTTCCAATATTCCACATTGAGGTATGACACCTCCAGTTGTGACAGTGATGGTGTTCATCCTTCGTTCCCTTTTCCTCTAGTTTTCTACAAAAAACAACCTGCCAATTATGTATGGATTGATAAGACTATGAGAACTTATTGAAAAAAGAAATGGCGGAGCTAAAAATAGTGAAAGAATTCCAATAGCTTAACATCATTTTGACATCTAAAAGGTTTGAAAGTTAGAACAATTTGTAGGAGATCATCTCTGCTTAGGACTGTCAACGGGTCAGAGTTAGAAACATAAATCACATTTTCCGCATTAAAAGTCAAAAATAGACTAGAAATGGAAAGATATCGAAAATATTAGCTACGATCAAATACTGGATGTGTGTAGCATTATAAGTAGTGATAAAAGGCATATCTTTGATAATAATTGGCATAATAAATACTAGGAGAGAAACAAGCTAATTAGATTCTATTTACAAATTAAAGAGAAGCCAAAAACTTAGTCTACAATTTCTCAATATTAAGAAATAAGATTTTAAGAGTAGATATTTTGTAGATAAAATAAATTTATATATTATCAAAAATGAAAACGGAAAAACAGATGCAGAAATGATCGTTTCCTCATCCACTAAAAAAAGTCAGAAACGAATCAGAAAGTCGAAAATCAGATATCCATTGGCAGCCCTATCTTTGCTAAAACTTCAAGAAGATTCAAAGTCTTAAAGATGAAGTTACAACATAGCTAGATACATCTTCCAAATAAAAGGGGTGTAGCTCCTTTTTCATATATGATCTAGAAAACATAATCTCTCTATAATATTGCCTTGTTTTGACCTTTTGCTCCCATTGTATGCATCCATATTAACACCTTTTCCCTCTTAATATGTGGGATGTCAATCCATCCACTTTCCATAAAAGGGCAATTTTGAACTAAAGATCCAACTAGTTGTTTGAAACTTGAATGAGACATGATACCCTTATTATTTCTCCACATTAAAGAAAGAAGATACTTATGTCAAGATCCGTCAATATCCCAGACTTAAGACATGTATTGCATATCTGCAAGCATATCCATTTTGTAGGCTCTGAAAGTTGCTGACATGTCACTCTTGAAATCATGCTCTATCATACACCAGATATCACTCATAAACACAACTAACCATAATATTACTAAAGTAAGTTCTTCAGATCCCCTTAAAGAAGGTTCCTCAGAACCACTAATAGATGACTGTTTCTAGGATGAAGAACTTTAATTCATGATAGATGATGTTCATTTTTATTTCAAATTTGATTGTTAGAGTGTTTGTTTAGTCCTATCATTGTTCCATTAGTGAGGGTTCTAAGGGTTTGGGATGAACCTTAGGGGACACGTGCTGGATCAAGCATAGGAGTGTAGATCCAAGTCCTTTACGTCTCCCCACCAACCTTAGCTGGTGTTAACTACACTGTTAATTAATCGAGAACCCTTGATTAACTGCCATGAGATGTTTTAAAAAAAACCCATCGTGATAATTTTAAAAGAGGACAAGTTTCAAGTGTTTGCAATTTAATTCAGAAGAAAAAGCAAGAGTTGTTAAAACCATATGTCTTCTCTCTCTCTCTCTCTATGTGTGTGTGTAAGACCCAGCTTCCTGACTTTCTGTCTGGTTTCTTGGATGATTGGCCACTAACGCGTCCGGGCTGGGTAACGCGTTAGTGTCGCGTCGTGGGTGTCTGACGCGATAGTCATCCTTGTCGCGACCAACTTGTGCGTTGCATTCTTGTCGCACCCGGCTTTCCCATCACGTCTTCATGTCGCGCCCGGTCAATGGGTCGCGACAGTGTCCCATCGCTTCGGTCGTCTGACGGCTGTCAGAGTGGCAGGTGTGTCAGTACGACCAGCCGCGTTGTCGCGGCGTCCTTGGGGGACGCGTTCTTGTCACGGTGCGTTGACCCGTCGTGTTAAGGTCTTTAACGCAACGCATCGCCCCATCACGTCTTGGGTGCCAAAGGCATAAGGCCTTGGCCGGCGACCCCTTCCCCCTTTCTCCCTCTTTCCCCTCTCTTCTCCCCCTCCAGTGGTGCTTTGCCTCCCTCTCTCCCCTTTGTGCGTTTCAGGTGAGGAGGAGGGCCGTGCTCGTGTTCCCGGTGTTATGGAGCATGCGTGGAGCAAGGAGGAGGTGGCCAATCCGACGTGAAGGGCCCTATTGGGGTTCGTGATGACCAGTCTGTCGCTATGTAATTTTAATTAATTACATATATATATATATACATATTTTGATGATTAACAAAACCAAACAAAAGTTTATCAATTATATCTAATGAATATTTCATAAGTCTTAAGTACAGGAAAAATACCAAGGTCAAACAAGCCAATAAAGGTATGCATTACTTCTTTGAAGCCTTAATTTTTTCAACATGATATTTCTCTAAGTCCATATCGACTTCTATTGAAGGCCATAACGATTTCTTTATAAGCATATCGATTTCAATAGAATTATCATAATGATTTCCTTTCTGGCTGAAAAGTCATGTTGTTTCAAACAAATCGATGCCGCAACGACTCTATAAGTTACCGTAACGATTTCTTTAGAGCCCGTAACGACTTGTTCGTCACAACGACTCTTCAAGTTACCGTAACGATTTCTTTAGAGCTCGTAACGACTTGCCTGTCGCAACGACTATATAGGTTGTCGCAACGATTTCTTTAGAGCCCGTAACGACTTGCTCGTCACAACGACTCTATAAGTTACCGTAACGATTTCTTTAGAAACTCGTAACGACTTGCCTGTCATAACGACTCTATAAGTTATCGCAACGATTTCTTTAGAAAGCGCAATGACTTGCTTGCTGTAACGATTTTTACCGTAACGACTTCTTTAGAACTCGCAACGACTTGCTTGTTGTAACGATTTCATAAGTTACCGTAACGACTTCTTTAGAACTCGCAATGACTTGCTTATTGTAACGACTTCATAAGTTACCATAACGATTTCTTTAGAGTTCATAATGACTTGATAAGTATTCATAACGATTTCTTTAGAATTCACAACAACTTGCTTTGTATAATGATTTGTTAAGTATTTCACATCGATTTCTTCAGAAACACAACGATTTGCTTTGTGCAATGATTCATTAAGTGTTCATGATATATCGTCTGTCACATAACGATTTGCTATGACTCATAACGATTTCATAAGTCATATAGCCATTGATTTCATATCTTGATATCTTATTCATCTTAAAAGCGTTGACTAGTCAAAGTCCACGTAGACATCTCTCTGACGCTTTTGCATTTATGAGATCTGAACGTATCTCTGCATGCATGCATACCATATCGTGCCTACTCTGATTACGTCCTTTAGACTTAAGCTATTTTGCATTACTATTTTCATGCCTATTGCTATTGACGTTGACAGACATCAGAGATAGCTTAGCTGTCTGCTATTTGAGATTGACATTTGTGTAGATCTTTGAACTAGCTTCATGGTACAACGTTAAACAAAATAGAAGCCAACGGATATTTCTGAAGATCTCATCTCTTTGCATGCTCAAGTGATCAAAAGACTGTTGACTGGAAGCTTCCAAGACTCCAGATGTCATTCAGTCTAACGACTACTCAAAAGAGAGACAACGGACACTTCAACATCTACATTTCAAATTGAAGATATAAATTCAAGTCAGAAGAACAGAAGAAAGATAGAGATCGCGCATTCAAGCATTCAAATTCTTATGAAGAAAGTCCAGAGCCAAGAACCTTCATTCCACTTAGCTTTTGCTCTTTTGCTCTCCACTAGTTTGTGAAAATCTTGAGAGAGCCTGTATAGTTCTGAGAGTGTGCCTTGTTTAGATCTTTGCTCTCAGTTCTAGTTGCTTCAGATCCTTGCATGTCAAAAGCTTGATCTAGGGGCTTGAATTTCATTCACTCTCTTTGTGTTGTTCCCTTCGGGTGTGAAGGAAGACCTGGTGGTATCCAGGGTGTTATTCCCTTTGGTTGTGAAGGAAGACCTGGTGGTATCCAGGGTGTTATTCCCTTCGGTTGTGAAGGAAGATCTGGTGTGGTATCCAGGGTGTTGTTCCCTTCGGTTGTGAAGCAAGACCTGGTGTGGTATCCAGGGTGTTGTTCCCTTCGGGTGTGAAGGAAGACCAGCTGAGCTGGGTATTGTAGCGTCCTTAGGGGGACTGTACCCTAGTTAGTGAAATCCTTAGTTGTTGCTCAGGGACTGGACGTAGAACTCCTAAGGAAAGGAGGTCCGAACCAGGATAATCCTTATGTTGTGTGATTGTCTCCTTTGTATGTTTGATATTTAAACTAACAGTCACTAACCTACTTCGAAGAACGTTTGTGTGAATGTTTTTAGTTTCAGGTATCTTCTAGATTAATTTTTAAAGACCCATTCACCCCCCCCCCCCTTTGGGCTCGTCAACTGGGCAACAAGTGGTATCAGAGCGAGTCTCTTCGACAAAGAAAGGATCCACCGATCTAAAGAGTAAAGATCCATGGCAGCCCAAGGTAACTTTGAAGGTCAGTCTGTCAACCGACCCCCTCTCTTCGATGGTGAAGATTATCCTTACTGGAAGACCAGAATGGAATACTTTCTACAAGGGAACGACTATCAAATTTGGTCCATAGTAGAAGAAGGTAATCTGTTAGTCACAAATGAGAAAGCACAATGGACAGATGATGACAGGAAGAAGATTTCCCTGAATTGCAAAGCAAAGAGCATCCTATGCTGTGCTCTAAGCAAGAAGGAATTCAACAGAGTTTCAGCCTGCAAATCCTCAATGGAAATGTGGGAAAAACTCAGGATTACTTATGAAGGCACAGACAAAGTAAAGGAAACAAGAATCGACATTCTTCTCACTCAATATGAAAGATTTCAGATGCAGTCAAGTGAGTCCATAACTCAAATGTTCAGCCGGTTCACTGACATCACAAATGGACTAGCTAGTCTGGGGAAAACCTATGAGATGGGAGACATGGTAAGGAAGATACATAGATCCTTACCATCCTCATGTACCCCAAAGGTCACAGCAATAGAAGAAGCTAATGACCTGAAGAGAATGTCTGTAGAAAAGCTCATTGGGTCCCTCATGGCCCATGAGATCAACATGGAAAGGCTAGGAGAGTCCTCTAGCAGAAAGAAGCACTCCAACGCCTTAAAAGCTGAAGAAGATTCACCAGAAGCAAGTTCAGCTGAAAGTGAAAGTGATGCAGACAGTGAAAATGAGGAAGCTATGCTATCTAGAAAATTACAGCGAATTTTGGCTAAGAAGAAGAAATTCCAATCTGGAAGAAGGCACTTCAAAAGGAACAAGGAATTCAAGAAGCCAGATGGAAAGGAAATAAAGAAAGGAGAATCCATCTGCTATGAATGTAAGAAGCCAGGACACATTAAAACTGAGTGTCCAAAGTTAAAGAAGCCGGAGTTCATAAAGAAGGACAGTTCCAAGAAGTTCAGAAAGTACAAGAAGAAGGCGATGGCAGCAGCATGGGAAAACAGTAGTGACTCAGACAGTGAGTCAAGTTCCTGCAGTGATGAAGAAGAGGCCAACTTGGCCTTCATGGCAAATACTGAAGATAAGGTAACTTCTGACTCCTCTTTTGATTCATGCAATGATTCAGATTCCGATAGCTTAGAAGAGGCTTTCAACGAACTATATGAAAAATATAAAGAAGTAACCAAATTATTAAAAGTGAGCAAGAAAAACATAGTCTGTATAGAAAATACAAACTCAGATCTAAAATCAGAAAATGAACAATTAGAAAGTCAAATAACTGAACTTAAAAGAAGAAATGAACTGTTATGTGAAGACCTAAAAGCTAAGAATGAACAAATAACTAAATTAGAGAAACAAGTAAGTTCAGATGAACTGAAAACTGAAATCAAAACACTAACAGAAGAAAATATACAGTTATCTAGCACATTAGAAAAATTCACTAATGGTAAAAACTCCCTCATATTAAAAGGTGCTAGAAGATCAGGTAAGAAGAAAAATGGATTAGGATATACACCCCCAGATAATGAAGAAACCATAATTTATCCTAAAACATATCCAACACCAAAATTTGTACCTGAACAAGATACAACATACAAAGCTGATTTCAGATATATAGAAAAAGTAACCAAATTATCCTGCTGTAGTCACTGTAACAAGTTAGGACACATCATAACGACATGCCCAACAAGACATAAGAAATGGATAATAAAAGGCAAAATAAATGATACTAACCCATCAGGACCCAAAAGAATTTGGGTACCTAAAACTTGATGTTTTTATTTCAGGACATCTCTCGAGCATCCAAATGGTATTTGGATAGCGGGTGCTCAAGACACATGTCAGGAAACCAGAAGTTATTCTCTCATCTCCAAGCTGAAGAAGGAACAGTTACTTATGGAGATAATGGGAAAGGAACCGTGATAGGCAGTGGCTCTGTGAATAACAAAGGAAAAACAGTCATAGAAGATGTGTTATTAGTCAAGGGATTGAAGCACAATCTCATTAGCATTAGCCAGCTGTGTGACAGAGGCCATCAGATCAAGTTTCAAGAGTCAAAGTGCAGCATACTGAAGGATGGAGCAGTCACCTTTGAAGCTAATAGAGAAAAAAATTTGTATGTGCTCTATCTTGAAGAACTCAAGGTTCAGAATGTTTGTCTGGTAGCAAGTAAAGACAAGTCTACATAATTATGGCACAGACGACTTGGACATTGCAGCATAGATGGCATGAGAAAACTGCTGAAGAAGAATCTTGTGGAAGGTCTACCTAAGGTTAGTACAAAATTGGATGGTGTATGTAAACCTTGTGCTAAGGGAAAGCACACCAAAGGCTCCTTCAAGTCAAAGACGGTGGTGACCACCTCAAAACCCTTAGAGCTCCTTCATATGGATCTATTTGGGCCAATGAGGACTACCAGTCTTGGAGGAAAGAATTTTGGATTTGTCATAGTTGATGACTACTCAAGATTCACATGGGTATCATTCCTAGAGCATAAAGATGACACTTTTGAAAACTTTGTTAGTTTCAGCAAGAAGGTCCAGAAAGATCAGAAGTTCAGCATTGTGTCTATCCGATCAGATCATGGTGGTGAATTTCAAAATGAAAAGTTTGCTAGATTCTGTGATGATCAGGGAATTGAGCATAATTTCTCAGCACCAAGGACACCACAACAAAATGGTATTGCTGAGAGGAAGAACAGAACCCTATTGGATATGGCAAGAACTATGCTCTCAGAATATGATCTGCCAAGATACTTCTGGGCTGAAGCAGTCAACACAGCAAGCTACATTATCAACCGAGTAATGATCAGGCCAATCCTGAAGAAGACTGCATATGAACTATTCAAAGGGAAGAAGCCAAAGATCAGCCACTTCAGGACTTTTGGATGTCCTTGCTTCATTCACAACAATGGAAAAAGGGACATTGGTAAGTTGGATGCCAAATCAGATGAAGGCATCTTTATGGGGTACACCTCTAAACCCAAAGGCTATAGAGTATTTAACAAACGTACTTTATTGATTGAACAGTCTGTACATATTATTTTTGATGAAACTAACCCTTCCTTGAGAAAGGAAGTAGATAGTGACAATGATGATGCAGATGAACTGTCCAAGAAACTAAAAGATACATCAATTGAGGACAAGGATGATCCACCTCTGGAAGAATTGCAACAAGAAGAAGTTACTCATGAAAACCTTCCAAAGGAGTGGAGATACAAGAAAGATCACCCACTTGAGAATATTATTGGTGATCCATCCATAGGGGTAAGAACAAGAGGTAATGTTATTCCTTGTGATTACCTAGCTTTTGTTTCTCAAATAGAGCCTAGGACAGTCAATGAAGCTCTTTCTGATGAATCTTGGATAGTAGCCATGCAAGATGAATTAAATCAATTCAAGAGAAACCAAGTATGGTCACTTGTTCCTAGACCATCAGACCATCCAGTCATTGGCACCAAATGGGTTCAGTAAACTGGATGAAACTGGTGCAATCTTAAGAAACAAGGCCAGATTGGTAGCTCAAGGCTATTCTCAAGAGGAAGGCATAGATTTCGATGAAACCTATGCACCTGTAGCTAGACTTGAGGCCATTAGAATATTACTTGCATATGCATCTGCTTTGAATTTAACACTATTTCAAATGGATGTTAAATCCGCATTTTTAAATGGTTTTATAAAAGAGGAAGTTTATGTGGAACAACCTCCGGGTTTTGATGACACAGAATTTCCTAATCATGTTTTCAAACTTCACAAGGCATTATATGGTTTAAAGCAAGCACCTAGAGCCTGGTATGAAAGGCTTAGTTCTTTTCTTTTAAACCATGGTTTCAGTAGAGGTCAAGTAGATAGTACTCTTTTTATAAAGTCAAAGGTCAAACACATTCTATTAGTCCAAATTTATGTAGATGATATTATCTTTGGATCTACTGATGAATCCCTTTGCAAGTACTTTGAAAAGTTGATGCAGGGAGAATTTGAAATGAGCATGATGGGAGAACTTAATTACTTCCTTGGACTTCAAATCAAACAAGGAAAGGAAGGAACTCACATCTGTCAAGCAAAGTACACAAAAGAACTCTTGAAGAAATTTGGATTCAAAATACCAAGCCACTGTCAACACCAATGAGTACATCAACAAGAATGGACAGTGACAAAGATGGTAAGAAAGTAGATCAAAAGATCTACAGAGGTATGATAGGTTCACTCCTTTATTTACAGCTAGTAGACCTGATATTTTATTTAGTGTATGCATGTGTGCTAGATATCAGGCAGATCCTAAAGAATCACATTTAATTTCTGTGAAAAGAATATTTAGATATTTAGCAAGATCTCATGACTTAGGTCTATGGTATCCAAAACATTGTGAAATTAACTTAGTAGGTTACTCTGATGCTGACTATGCTGGATGCAAATTAGATAGAAAAAGCACCAGTGGTGGTTGTCAATTTCTTGCAGGATGTTTAATATCTTGGTCTTCAAAGAAACAAAATTCAGTAGCACTATCTACTGTTGAAGCTGAGTACGTAGCTGCTGGAAATTGCTGTACACAACTCTTATGGATAAAGCAACAACTTGAAGATTTCGGATTAAACATCAAATCCATCCCACTGCTGTGTGACAACACCAGTGCCATTAATCTCACCAAGAATCCAGTTCAGCACTCAAGGACCAAACATATTGAGGTTAGATATCATTTTATTCGTGATCATGTTGCAAATGGAAATATTGAAATATCCTTTATTGATACAAATGGCCAATTAGCAGACATTTTCACAAAAGCCTTACCTGAAGAGAGATTCACATCTCTTAGAAGGGAATTAGGCATGTGCAAATTGTGATAAAAGTTTGCTTACAAATGGCACATTAAATTTTAGAATTAAGTAATTTTTCCCTCCATGGCGTTAAGCAAAAGAAATTCAAATTATCCTTTGTAACCGCTCTCTCATTGAAGTCGGTTTGAATAGTCAACACCTTTTGTCATTTTCCACCGCCTTTTGGCGCCTCACTTACCACATCGCATTAATTTATTCATAAAATCAATGACAGAACGATTCGTATCTCATCGTCTACCTTTTCCCCTTTTCATCCTGTCACATGAGCCGATGCCCTAACAACTCATATCTCAACCCTCTGCAAATTTGAACCTTCCTCCTTCCCGCAAAATTTCTTGAGGATTCCTTCTCTTCCCCTTCCGTTTCAACCCTCCAGAGACTTTCCCACCTGAATCCATGGCCGCACCAGTCATCGCCGACAATTTGGGTGGCTACAGCGCCGAGTTTCTCACTCCTGAGCAGCAGGAGAGGTTTACCTTTGTGAAGACGAAGCTCTGTGGAAATAAAGAAGTCGATGTTGCTAATCCGAGGAAAAATGGAGTGAGCAGCGTGGCAGACTTGATCAATCAGATGCAGTGGACGGGAGTCACCACCTTTTCAGAGGTCAGTTATCCGGACTTGGTAAAAGCTTTCTTCGTGTGTATGAGAACAGAGGAAGATGGGTCTCTAGTTTCTTCAGTGAAGGGAACCATGATTAGAATAGACTCTGAATTGCTGAAGATGTTGTTTGATGTGAAGACTTCCGGATTTAGTGGGGTTCACACTGTGGACGCCCAAGTGAAAGGTTTGGGAATTGTAGGACCGGGCTTCAAGCTAAGGGATGGCAAGTTGGATATAAATCAACTAACTGCTTTCAACCGCCTCCTTCACTTTATTGTTTGTCAAATCTTAGTTCCCAGAAGTGTAACATTTTCATCTTGCACAAAGGCCGACTCAGACATGATGTACTGGGCCATTCAAAATAAGGAGATAAATATGGCCGCAGTGATGATGGAAAGAATGAAATTTGCTAGAGATCAGATTTGGGACACCAAGAGCAAGTTAAATGTGTCCCTGCCCTATGCCCACCTACTTACCAAGATCTTCAAACACTTCGGTGTTGATATTTCTGGAGCAGTTGTAGAGAAAATGGGCCAAGCAATCAGGTCCGGGAACCTGAAGAAGAGTGGCTTCTCTGTGGAAAATGGTGTCTGGTTCAAGGCTTCAGTTGCTGAAGGCGAAGCCATCATTGACGACACCTTAGTTGTTCATCAGGAGATGGGATCAGCAGATATGATTCCAGAATTGCCAGTGGAGTCAGTTTCAGGTCCAGCAGTTGGAGCAGAAGAATCATCAGGCCCCTCTTTAGTAGAAGTTCAGTCTGAAATTACAGTGGAAGAATAAAGGATATCAGCACCAGCTTCAGAATTTCCAGAAGAATTAGCTGTAAATTTTGCATAAAGGAGAATTGAGGATATTCTCCCAGAGGACATTTTTCCAGTTGAGGACCCACTACCCTCAACTGTTGTTGCATCTATTCTTTCAGACATTATCGATTCAATTCCTTTCACCTCTAGTGCTCCAGAAACTAGTGGCAGAGTTGCAGAAGAGGCTGTGGCATCAGGCCACATTGATGAACCAATGGAAGATGTTCAAGTAGAGGTAGAGCACCCAGCTGCTCAAGGTGACTCTGTGATGGAAGATGCTCCCATTCAGGGGGAGCAAGTATCAAATAAAGAAGATGCTCCTATTGAGGGGGAGCTATCAAAAGAAGGTTCAGCAGAAACAACTCCAGTTGTTGATGGTCAGGAGGAAAGGCATAGAGATTCTCAAAATTTGGATGACAGAGAAGGGGAGATTGCAAGCTCTTCGAGCTCAGATGATGATCAACCTCCTCCAGTAAAAGAAGGCAAGAAGAAAGGAAAAGAAGTTGCCTCTGAAGTTCCTCTCCTGGCTGATACACCTTTTGAGAGGCAGGTCAAGCAGAAAATTGTCATAAATTTGAAGCCAGTGATTGAAAGGCTGAATGTGCAAGGTGAGCTATTATGTACTCTCCAGTCAGATGTAAATTCTATATTTCTGAGCCAAGCTTCAGCTAACAAAGAATTGGGACAAATCAGAAATGCTATGAAATGGTTTAATAAAGAAATGAGTAGCATGAAAGGCATGGTCTCGGATATTATCAAGGCAGTTGGAGTTTAAGCTCCTCCTCCTCCAGAAGCTCAGGAGCCTGGAGAAAATGTGTCTGGGCCATCAGGGCCAGCACCAGCACCAGAAGAGGTAGGGCCAACAGGGCCAGCTGATCAGGTTGAAGGGCCTCCAGGGCCATCTGAGCAAGGGTTAGGCCCATCAGGGCCATTGGATAGTGAGTCCGTGCAGATAGAGGCAGAAGAGTTCTTGGCACCCAAGCCCCCAGCTCCCTCTTCTCCCTCTCACACACCTATTCCTCCAACTCCACCCTCAGCTCCTACAGCACCTCCTGCTCCTCAAACATTCAAGAAGCCTCAATCTAGACCAATTTCTTCTCCTACACCATTTCAGTCCACCTCATCTCCTGCCTCCTCTACTTCCATTCCTTCTCCTTCTCCTATACATGAGGCCCCTCCAGCATCCTCAGCTGGAGCATCCTACTCCTCCTCTGGTCCCTCCCTTGGACCAGTTGATGACCTCCCTACTACTTCTCACTCTTTTCTTCATCATACTCCTCCACCCTCTTTAATCACTATCATACCTGAAAGAGCCCAACTTAACTCTCCCTTTATGGAACAAATAAAGGATGAGTTTGAGGAAGAGATCCTCAGGTCTGTGTTGAAGGTTGGGGAACATATTCATAGGGCAGACCCTTCTAGTCCTGCCCCCAAGAAGAGGAAGCTTACTTCTACTTCCTCCCTCTCCTCTGAACCCAAATACCCACCTTTGTGGTTTTCTCTCACAGTGGACAACAAACATCCCTCACTGTACAGAGAATATCTCTCAAAGGTTGTTTTTGCAACCATCATTAACCTTCCCTTTCTTGATCTCACAGATCATTTGAACACCATTCTACCCTACACTTCTCTTTCGAAATCCAAAAAATCCAAAATCTTCTCTCTTGCCCACTCCAAAACTGAAGAGCAGTGGGGCAAAGGTCACAAGGATCTCCTAAAGAAATTCATTCTTGCCAAATCTGCTAGATTCCCTCCAAGGGACCACTCCCTGACCTTATCAGAGTGGTTCAGGATCTATCATAGGGAACTTTGGGCACCCTATATTCAAAAGGAAATCAAAATGATCAGGCACCTCATGCTATTCAACAACTACAGATATATTCATAGACTTCCAGAGGTTCAGCTCAGTCAGTTCAAAAGGGCCATTTCAGCTCTGACTCCGGATATCTCTCAAACTTCAGATGTTCAGGTAGATTTTGCTACCCTCCAAGTACCTGAAGAGATAGCCCTTCCTCAAATTCACTTTTCTAGTTATGGAATCCTCTGTAGGATCCATCATCTTTGAACGTTTTGCCAGAGTAATGGGCAGAATTAAAGTACAGAAAGGCTGCCTAGTTGCTTTTCCTAGATTCCTGTTTAGGGAATATCACCAGGGCATGTAAGTGCTGAAGTTCTAGCCCCTATTCTGTCTGAATGTGAAAGACTGACATCTTCTGAATGGTCCAAGTTCTACCCCCTGACAGCTCAGCAACTATTTGAAATCAATGAAGTTCAGGCCAGAGAAGGCAAACCAGCCATTTCTCCAGCCACTTTCCTAGATATGAATTCCATTCATCTTGTTGATGACCCCTTCAAGGTCTGGGAGGAAAGATACAAAGTGTATGTGGCTATGCAAAAAGCTCTCAGAGATAACCACACCATTATCCTGTCACCATGGACCAATTCCTCACCTGTGCCAGCTTTGGGACTCGTCGATTTCTCAAGATGAACATGGACAAGAATGCATATGCTGATCTTCTCTATCAGCACCTAGATCTTCATCTCAAAAGGATGGCTTCCACCATGGGACCCTCCTACTCTGTATCCTTTGGAGTCTTCAAAACTCTTTTTGAAGAGCAGGAAGCACAGGCATGGGAAACCATCTCCCATTTTGCCTCTCTTCTGTCTCCTGCCTTCTATTTACCAGTACCTCCACAAAGTTAATGAAATGACCTTCTTTGTATACTCCTGTTCTCTTTCTCTCTTCTTTCTTTGTCGAAGATTGTCTTTTTGCTTAATGACAAAAAGGGGAGAAAACTTATGTCTGAAACATCTATATGCATTTTTTCATCCATGCTTATTGTTCAGTTTTGTCATCACCAAAAAGGGGAGATTGATGACCAGTCTGTCCCCATGTAATTTTAATTAATTACATATATATATTATATATATATATATATATGATGATTAACAAAACCAAACAAAAGTTTATCAATTATATCTAATGAATATTTCATAAGTCTTAAGTACAGGAAAAATACCAAGGTCAAACAAGCCAATAAAGGTATGCATTACTTCTCTGAAGCCTTAATCTTTTCAACATGATATTTCTCTAAGTCCATATCGACTTCTATTGAAGGCTATAACGATTTCTTTATAAGCATATCGATTTCAATAGAATTATCATAACGATTTCCTTTCTGGCTGAAAAGTCATGTTGTTTCAAACAAATCGATGCCGCAACGACTCTATAAGTTACGTAACGATTTCTTTAGAGCCCGTAACGACTTGCTTGTCACAACGACTCTATAAGTTACCGTAACGATTTCTTAGAGCGTAACGACTTCCTATCGCAACGACTCTATAAGTTGTCGCAACGATTTCTTTAGAGCCCGTAACGACTTGCTCGTCACAACGACTCTATAAGTTACCGTAACGATTTCTTTAGAACTCGTAACGACTTGCCTGTCATAACGACTCTATAAGTTATCGCAACGATTTCTTTAGAAAGCGCAACGACTTGCTTGCTGTAACGATTTGTTACCGTAACGACTTTCTTTAGAACTCGCAACGACTTGCTTGTTGTAACGATTTCATAAGTTACCGTAACGACTTCTTTAGAACTCGCAACGACTTGCTTATTGTAACGACTTCATAAGTTACCATAACGATTTCTTTAGAGTTCATAACGACTTGATAAGTATTCATAACGATTTCTTTAGAATTCACAACGACTTGCTTTGTATAATGATTGTTAAGTATTTCACATCGATTTCTTCAGAAACAAACGATTTGCTTTGTGCAACGATTCATTAAGTGTTCATGATATATCATCTGTCACATAACGATTTGCTATGACTCATAACGATTTCATAAGTCATATAGCCATCGATTTCATATCTTGATATCTTATTCATCTTAAAAGCGTTGACTAGTCAAAGTCCACGTAGACATCTCTCTGACGCTTTTGCATTTATGAGATCTGAACGTATCTCTGCATGCATGCAGACCATATCATGCCTACTCTGATTACGTCCTTTAGACTTAAGCTATTTGCATTACTATTTTCATGTCTATTGCTACTGACGTTGACTGACATCAGAGACAGCTTAGCTGTCTGCTATTTGAGATTGACATTTGTGCAGACCTCTGAACTAGCTTCATGGTACAACGTTAAACAAAATAGAAGCCAACGGATATTTCTGAAGATCTCATCTCTTTGCGTGCTCAAGTGATCAAAAGACTGTTGACTGGAAGCTTCCAAGACTCCAGATGTCATTCAGTCTAACGACTACTCAAAAGAGAGACAACAGACACTTCAACGTCTACATTTCAAATTGAAGATATAAATTCAAGTCAGAAGAACAGAAGAAAGATAGAGATCGCGCATTCAAGCATTCAAATTCTTCTGAAGAAAGTCCAGAGCCAAGAACCTTCATTCCACTTAGCTTTTGCTCTTTTGCTCTCCACTAGTTTGTGAAAATCTTGAGAGAGCCTGCATAGTTCTGAGAGTGTGCCTTGTTTAGATCTTTGCTCTCAGTTCTAGTTGCTTCAGATCCTTTCTTGTCAAAGGCTTGATCTAGGGGCTTGAAGTTCATTAACTCTCTTTGTGTTGTTCCCTTCGGGTGTGAAGGAAGACCTGGTGGTATCCAGGGTGTTATTCCCTTCAGTTGTGAAGGAAGACCTGGTGGTATCCAGGGTGTTATTCCCTTCGGTTGTGAAGGAAGACCTGGTGTGGTATCAAGGGTGTTGTTCCCTTCGGTTGTGAAGGAAGACCTGGTGTGGTATCCAGGGTGTTGTTCCCTTCGGGTGTGAAGGAAGACCAGCTGAGCTGGGTGTTGTAGCGTCCTTAGGGGGACTGTACCCTAGTTAGTGAAATCCTGAGTTGTTGCTCAGGAACTGGACGTAGGACTCCTAAGGAAAGGAGGTCCAAACCAGGATAATCCTTGTGTTGTGTGATTGTCTCCTTTGTGTGTTTGATATTTAAACTAACAGTCACTAACCTACTTCGAAGAACGTTTGTGTGAATGTTTTTAGTTACAGGTATCTTCTAGATTAATTTTTAAAGACCCATTCACCCCCCCTCTGGGCTCGTCAACTGGGCAACAGTTCGTTCTTCATTTAAGGTAGGGATTGCTTGTACTCTTCTCGATCTGGGTGGATTGGGAGCTTCTCGTACTTTCTAGTTAGTTTAGATAGCTTCTCCATGCTCCCCTCCCCTGTATAGTATGTGTGTGGCTTGTGGGCAGCCCCGGGATGGAGCATCCCATGGTCTGCCTCTCTGCTAGTGTCGCGATCGCGGTGCGCGTCGCGACACCAGAAGAGGCGTTTGCCCGGTCGGGCGACCTTATCGCAATGCGTTTACCTGTCGCGATAAGGATCGCTATCGCGACATGTTTTCCTATCGCGACAAGGTTTGCTGTCGCGACGCTTCGCCCCGTCGTGACATGGTTCCTGTCGCGGTGCCTTTCTCTGTCGTGATGGTATCGTGATGGCCTTGGAGGTCGCGACAGTACCAGTGTTGTCTCGGGTGTTTCTGTGGCCCCGGTTGGTGTGTCGGCGTGTGCCCTAGGGTAGGTTTGCCCTTAGGACCTTCTGGTGGGGAACCAGATAGGTTACCTCCTTGTGTTCAGTGACCAAAGGTGACACCTTCGTGGCCGTGTCCTAGAGACGGTGCTAGGAGGCTCGCGTCTGTCTAGTAATCGATTGTCCGACGGCCAATCGATTATTAGCAGAGCAATGTTTTTCGTATTATCTGGTGGTGTTCTGAGGTTCTGGCTTGCTTGTGAGTGCCTTGGTTGGCCGAAAGCCCTCTCGAGGGTCCGTAAATGCCTTGTGCTTGCTAGGCTTTTCGTGGGTTACAAGCCAGCAGTTCGGCGTGATTCTTATTGTGCTTGCCCCGTCTGTTCGCCCGGTGCTTGGCACTTGAGGGCTTGTCCCGTTCAGAGGTTATCTCCATTGCCTCGGACCTCCATCCTCGGGAGCCTGTTGAGGGAGTGCTCTGGGCTACGAGCATGTTCGAGTTGGCAGCCGAGTTGGCAGACTCTAGAGCGGAGGGGAAAATGAGGTTTGGACAATGGCGCTGAGTCGTTTGTAGAGCTCTCTTGTCTGGGATGGGACGTCGAGGTCGTTGAGGTGTTTTCTTGCCGGCACAGCCTAGACAGTCCTTTGTCTCACTGCCTCTCTTTGCATTGGTTCCAAAGCCATATAGTGGTGTTAGGCGTGGGGCCGCAGCTTGGCCAGGCTACGGTGTTGCGTGCGTTCTCGTGGTGTTCTGTGGCGGCTCTGTCTTACTCTTCTGAGGAGGTTAGAGGCAGGAGCTAGGCTGGCGAGTAGAGGGAGTGGCTGGTGTGTCCTCCTCTTGGCTGCCAGTGGCGGTGGCTTGGTTGTTGTTGTTGTGACGGTGTTTCCTTACGATGTTTCCAAGAACGAATCGTTGCCCGAGCCTGCACAGTGGTTGTAGCCTGGCTGTGTCTAGCTTCTCTGGGTGTTGTTGGTTCGGCCTTCTTGGCTTGTGCTTCTGGTGGTTTCTGCTTGGTGTTCTGTGTTCTCCATGGTGGCACCGGCGCGTGTGGCTTCCCGACCTCGTGGTGTGTCTGGGGTCCGGGATGGTTCTGTTTGTCGGCCCTTGAACTTGTGGAGGTCTGAGGTGGTCGTGCCTATGGTGAGACGTCGTTCTCACCTGGTTGTTGCGTGGTCTCGGTTGGTGTGCCGAGGGTTGCTTCCGCTTTGTGCTCGACTCCGTTGGTTTCTGCGGGAGTCGTGTGTGTGTGTCACGACCTTGGTTGGTAGTCGTGACGTTGCACTGTTCTATTCCGCTACTTAGTAGTACCCTGCTGTAGGTGTTCCTCGCTTTACAGCTTTCTAGGGTAGTTTCCTATTTTCGGAGTTCCTGCTGCTCTGGCCGGTGAGGGACTGGTAATCTCTACTGGGCCTTGTTCGCGAGGCTCACCCGCCTACTTCCTTCAGCTAGGGGCTCGTCGTCATGGGAGCTTGGTGTCGGAGGCGGTTGTGGCGCCGTGTGTTGTCAGCAACAGTGAGAGCGAGTGTTGTGAGCTCTTGTACCTGAGTGAGTTGAGAGTTGTGGTTTTCATGTTCTCGGGGTATGCCCCTTAAGGACTGCACCTTTGTTCTTGTACCTGTGCTTTTACTTGGGGCACGTTGTACAACTGTTATATTGTTATAGTTATTTAAATTCAGTACATATCTCACTAGACTATTTCTTCTAACCCTTCCGGGTCTTCAGATCCGTGGGTGGCAAAGCGAACTTCGGGGTCCCTGGCGAGGGTCCGGGAGGTCGGGTCATTACAGTTGGTATTAGAGCGTGGGTCTATTGAGATTTGTAATGAGTTAATAATTATAGATGTCCCAAAGAAAGGTACTAGTACGCTGATGACACCGTCTGACTAGTGTTAGGCTTGTGCTTTCAATTGTTTTGCAGGTGTGCGGCTTCCCTGCAAGGTTCGTGTGCGTGCTGCAGGAGGGTTGCAGCTGTCGCTATGTCGTGTGCGTGGCGAGTGTGGTCACTTGGTGTGTTTGTGCCGTGGTGGCGTGGTTGGCGGTGGACTCGCTGGCAGTGGTCTTCCCATATGGAGGACGGTTGCAGGCAAGTCCAAGCGCGGTGCTCTTGGTCATCTTTGGCGCATTTGGGTGCATGTGTGTGGCGATGGCTGAGAGAGCCTGCGTGTGGTGTGGCCTTCACTGGTGCAGAGTTGTTGTCTGTGGAACTAGTCGAAGTGTCCTGCCTTGTTGGATGTTCCCCTCTTGTTGGGGTGTGCTGCGTTGGTTGTGTGTGTGTGGTCTCCTATCTATGCACTATTGTACGCAGTGCTCTGCTTGGTCGGCGTTGTTGCTCGGGCTAAGCAGATGTTCTGTGTGCCATGTTGTATCGCTGGTTGAGCGCTGCGACACTTGTCTATGGTTGTTGTCGGCCTGGTGTTGGCTGGTTGTGAGCTCTGGTGAGGTGCTCCTGGAGTCTTTCTTTGTTGGTTCTGGAAGAAGTGAGGTTTCCCCAGAACCATGTTGTGCTCGTTTCTGGTTGCTGTTGCGTTGCCCTCTAGGTTGAGGTGCATCGCTTCGTTGCCCTGTGTTCTGGTGAGGGTTTCTCCCAAGATTGTTCTGTGCTCGTTTCTGTTGTTGCTGTGTTGCCTTAGGGTATGAGGTATGCTGTTGCTTTTGGCTGGTGCGTTCTGGTGGGTTTTCCCAGAACTTTGCCTTGGTGGTTCTGGTAGAGGTTCTCCCAGGACTTGCTTGCGTTGCTTCTGCAGTTCTGTTTGCTGTGATGTTCTCTCTGAAGTTCTGTGTCGTTTGGTCATTGGGTTGTGCATCCTGGTGAAGGTCCTTCTGAGGATCGCCCTTTGTCGTTTTTGGCAGAGGTTCTTCCCAAGAGTACTCTGTGTTCGTTTTGGGCCACCGTTGTGTTGCCCCTGTGGTTTGAAGTGTGTCGTTTGGTTTGGTTGTTTGTTATGGTGAAGTTCTCCTAGGATGACATTCTATTGTTCCTAGTGGAGGTCCTTCCCAGGGTGCTTCGGGTTGTTTTGGTTGTCGTTGCTCTCTCTCTCTCTCTCTGTAGAGATGAGCTGTCATTGTTTCCAGTTGGACTGTCCGTGTTACAGTCTGCTTGGGTGTTGTCGGTCAAGGTGTGGTGCCTTTGATCGTGTGTCTGGCCATTGCACTGGCTAGGTTGTCTCGTTGTTCGTTTCCAAGTTCTTGGCTGTGCTGGTAGGACTTTGTGTGTCCCCATGGTGTGAGTGGTTTGCTTCGTTTCTCGCTCCTGGTGTGCTCTTGCAGATGGTGGTCTGATGAGTGCAGTCAATGTCTGGCTGATTGTGCTTCTTATGAAAGTGCCAGTCTTGTGTTATGGTTTTATCGCCCTCGCGTGTGTGGAAGAGACTCGTTGCGTGTCTCCTTCCTCTGCTTTTCGTGGGTTGCTCGGGGTGGCGATGCTCCACTGTGGTGTTGTGTTGCCAGGGTGCACATTGTTGCGACCTTCTGGTGGAGTCATCTTCCCTTGAGTTATTTTTGGGTTGAGTTGGTTGCTCCCCTCGTGTTGTCGTTTCCGTGTGGCACCATGGGTCAGTGGACCTGTTCGTGCCGTTTGTTGTCGTGATGGTTTCTTACTACCTGCCAGAGCAATTTGGGGCATTGGGTCCCTGCTGGTTTGGTGTGAGGTAGTACCTGTTTTCTTGTTGGGTTGCACTGTGTTGCAAGCGTTGTTCCGGTGTATGCTCGATTGTGCCTCAGCTTGTGCATTGGAGGCTTTTCGTGTCATTATTTTGGTGTTTGGCCTCTCTATCGGTCATGATAGAGGTGGTGCTTCTTGATCTTGCGCGCCAGGGAGTCTCTTTTGCTCCCCGTGTGGCAGAGTCGGTGCTCCGTGTTTTGTGTGGTCTTTGGAGCTAACGTAGTCATTGCGCTCTTGAAGTCGTCAGTTTTCTATGTGCTTCTGTTGTGGGTCTCTAGTGGAGAGTCCCCTTCGGTGGACCCTGTGTTGTCTCGAGCCGTTGGTGCTGTTGTGTGTGCTGCATCTTGAGCGTTTTCTTCGATGCTTTGTGTTTTTGTGTCTCAAGGGCTGGGGCCGGCGTGGCCTATTGTGCCCTTTCAGGCTTGTGGTTCTTTGTGTGTGGCTTTTGGTGGGTGTCTGGTGAAGAGTCCCTCCTGTTATCCCGTGTTGTTTCGGCTGCTGGTGCACTTGTGTTGCACTTTGCTTAGTTTTGGTGCTTGTGGTAGCACCATGTGCGCGTGCACGAGTGTTTTAGTTTTGTGCCGTCTAGAGCCTTGGTGCATTGTTGTACCTTGGGTGGCTTCTGGTGCTTGTGATAGCATCATGTGTTGTGCGTGTGCCTGTTTCTGAGATTTGTGTGTCCTTTCACGACTTCGCTCGATGTTGGAGGCGTTGAGCTTTCCGCCTATGTGACACATGTGCTAGCCTGAGTCTTGTGGTTGTACCATTACCACTGTGGGGTGGCTGCTTTGCCTTGTCTAGGTAGCCTTATTGGTGGTACTCCAGGCTTTGGTCGTGGCCTGTGTCCGGGTTTTCCCTCTCACTTTGGGAGCGAGTGTGTTCGGTTGTGGTACCCTGCTTCGGTTTGGGTCCCTCTAAGGCTGACATGTTGTCCTCGACCTCTGCAGTTATTTTGGCTCCCGTATGGTTGTGCGTCTTTTGGTGGTTGGCATGTTGGTACCCGCGCTAAGCTCTGTGTGCGTGTGGCAGGCGTGCTATCAACTCTTCATTGGTTCTACGGTTGTGCGTGGTGTTGGTGAGTCTGGAAGCCGATGGCGAAGTCTTCTGCCAGTTTGTCTGGTGACAGTGATGCCTATTGGCTTGCTAGTACTCGACCATGTGGTTTGTCGACGTTGTGAGGTGCGCTTGACCTCAGACACCTTTCCTGCTTCCGTTGCGATGTGTTGCACTGTGGAGCGTGTGGTTTCCCAGTCTTGTGGCTATACGTGCATTTGGTGTCATTGTCGGACCACGAGGAAGATTTGGGTGAGACCTGGTGGTGACAGTGGATGCCATTTTCACGTGTTGAGCTTTCTCCGCGTGCGTTTGGTGTCCTTGTCGAACCATGAGGAAGGTCTGGGTGAAACCTAGTGGTGGTTGTGGATGTTGTTCCATGTGTTGAGGATTCTCCGTGAGCGTGTTGTCGCTCTGGTTCTCGTCGCTCGCGTGGTTTCTAGGTTAGGCTGGTGACCAATACTAGCTACTGCTAGTAGCGTGAGGCTGTTCCCCTGAGTGTTATGCTTGACTCTCAGGCATTTTTCCCGGTTGTTGTCAGCAACTGTGTACTATGTCAGGTTTCACTGGCGATAGAGTGAGTTGCTGACCGGCGATTCTCGTGTTGCTGTCGGCAATTGCATCCTCTGTCGAGTTTTGCTGGCGATAGAGTGGGTTGCTGGTCGGTCGGTCCCAACAGCGGGGTCTATTGGCGGCTGCAGCTGTGTGGTTCTCAGCTGATATTTTTCTGCCATTCAGGTCAGATTTGGCATTGCTCAGCACCTGTGGGGTTGTTGTTCCGTTTGGACGCCCCTCATGTGGCTGGAGTGAGCCATTGGTTTTCGGTTTTGTGCTCCAGGTGCGTTTGGAGCGTGTTGTGAGCCGTTGGGTTTTTGGTTGTGTGCTCCCCATGTATTTGGAGCCCGTTGTGTGAGCCGTTGGTTTTTTGGCTTCGTGTGCTTCGTGCATGTTTGGCGGTGCAGTTGTTGCCACAAGGTGTTGAGCAACTACCACTAAGGAATTTATGAATTTTCATAAATTAAAATATCTATTGTTTTTTGCTATGACAAAACTCTTTAAAATAAACTTTCTACTCTTTAAAATAAATTTTCTACAAAGATAAAAATTACATATCACAAAAATCATTCAGATACATTTCAGGTCTTTACCTCCATCTCAGAAATTTTTCTAAGTCAACAGACTCTCTCTTTGACCTACTGAATTCGACTGCTAAACTTCGAATGTCAAATCCGACTCCTTCAGAATCGAACTTAAACAATCTTCAATTTTTTTTTAAGGTCACAACTTTATACTTGATTCGACTTATGTTTCCGACTGGTATAGTCGAATGCTTCATTTAATCTTATACTTGATTCGACTTATGTTTTCGACTGGTACAGTCGAATGCTTCATAAAATCTTATACTTGATTCGACTTATGTCTCCGACTGTTACAATCGAATGACTCTCTATATCCGTCTGTCTTCTTCGACTGTCACAGTCAAATGCTTCAGTAAACAATCTATATGGTATTCGACTACTGAAGTCGAATCACTCTTATTTGTCCAGTCTAATTGCATGATTCCTTTAGATTCGACTTCACTGATTAACTCTGTACTTAAACTTTGTTTTGATCCTTTTAGTCTTAATTTCTAAATGCAAATTTATCCCCAAATCTTTTCATACATCCTTTTAATAATCTTTCAATATCTTATTGATTCATCAAAACTGTCATTACCCTATTATTGTATTATTTTATTCTTTGTCAGAACAAGTCATATCAGTCTTGATTTATTCATTTAAATCCTGTGCATGATACGTCTAATATAATTTAAGAAATAATCCTTGAGTTGTTCAATGCCTTTGCTCCATATTTTGTAAGGATTCATTAGACACTATGCATTTATGATTTCTCAGGAGCATGGCATCTGACAGGACTCACCTACCACTGACAGACCCATGCTTTACCTTTTTAGCCTAACTGTCTGTCTACTTTCTTTTTTGCATCTGAGGTTTCCATACCCTCCTATGTACTTGTCTAATCCACCTACCTCAAAGGTATGGAGATACTCTTCTCTTTTGTCTTGTCCCTGTGTAGGCATTTATTGAAGAACATTTTCAGCATGTCTCCCTCACAGTCCACTCCGAAAGAAAAAGAGCTTATCCCTTAGCTGTGAAAAATTGCACCTCCTTCTGAAGATCTTGGAAAGAAGAAAAACTGAAAGACTTCTGGATAACAAACACTTCAAGACTCAAAGGATCCTAGAGATCTCTTCAAACAGACATATTACAAACGACCACAAACTCCAACAGCTACATTTCAAATGGCTATATTCTGAAGTGTATAAAAGGAGCTCAAGTTTGAAGAAGGAAGCGACATCCATACCACAACAAAAGAAGCGCATGCAAGCCTTTACACCTTCATGTGAACTTCATTCGAATTCTTCCAAGTCCACACAAGCCTTCTGCAAGCAAAAGTCTGAGAGCTGCTCTTCATAAGAAGCCTTTCTCTGAAGCTCTCCTAGAAGAAGTCTTGTGTTGAGTGGCAATTGTATTTGATTACTTTCTTAGTCCACTCTTGTTGTTCAGATAGGATTCATATCTCATTTTCTGATCTCTAAATTCTTCTGAAGTCTGTGTGTGTTTATGCTCAGATCTGAGGCAAACACACAAGTGTTTCTCTATTTATTCCTGTGTAATTTCTACAGAAGTTTGGTTCTGCATTGCCCCTCCTGTGAAGGTAAGACCATGTGAAAGGTAGTTGTTGTTCCCCTGTTTAGGGAAGACTTGCTTGGGAGCAAGTGAGTTTGTAATTCCTCTCAAAGGTGAGAGAAGGCCAATTTATTGGCAGTTAGTGGAAATCTCAAGTGGTTGGCTTGAGGACTGGATGTAGGACTTCCATGTGAGAAGGGCCGAACTAGGATAAATCCCTGTGCATTCATTGTGTGATTGTTTCCGCCTTGTCTACACTTGAATCACACACACTACACTAAGCTCTAACAATTTACTTAGTGTTGTGAAATTTCAGAAGCAAATTTTAAAAGGGAAGAAGTCCTATTCACCCCCGTCTAGGACATTCTTAGTGCCATTTCGATCCAACAAGTGGTATCAGAGCAAGGTCTTCTCAGAAGAATCCAAGAGATTTGAGAAGAAATGGCATCCGAAGGTCACAACTATGAAGGTCAATCTATCACAAGGCCACCATTCTTTGATGGTGAAGATTACCAATACTGGAAGATGCGAATGGAGTGCTTCATCAGAGGTACTGACTTCGACTTATGGCAGGTAATAGAACAAGGTGACTTTTAAATCATGGGTGAAGCTTCTTCCTCTGGTCTTTCCATTGTAGATAAAAGAAATATGTCTTTAAATTACAAGGCAAAAAATTATCTTTGCTGTGCTTTGTCTAAAAGAGAATTTAACAGACTTTCAGCATGTAAAACAACTAAGAAAATGTGGGATAAACTTCAAGTAACCTATGAAGGTACAGATAGGGTTAAACAAACAAGAATAGATATACTTGTATCCCAATATGAACAATTCAAAATGCTTCCTAATGAAAATATAACTCAAATGTATAACGGATTTTCAAACATAATTGTCGGACTAAGTTCTTTAGGAGAAGTCCTAACTAATGAAGAAATAGTTAGAAAAATCCTAAGATCTCTAACTAATATATGGACCCCTAAAGTTACAGCCATAGAGGAAGCTCATGACTTAACACAATTATCTATTGATAAATTAATAGGATCCCTTATGGCTCATGAAATTAATATGGAAAGGTTTTCTGAAAATTCCTCGAAAAAGAAATTTTCAAATGCCTTAAAGATTGCAGATTCCTCCTCATCTGAAGACTCAAAGGAAAAATCAAATGACAGTGATGATGAGGCTATGCTTTCAAGAAAACTACAGAGAATTCTTGCAAAGAAGAAGAAGTTTGGCTCAAAAAGATTTTTTAAGAAAGATAAGAAGAAAGAGCCAACTTTCTATGAGTGTAATCAGCTAGGACATTACAAGTCTGAATGTCCAAAGCTTAAGAAGAAGGATCAAGCAGAAAAATTCGACAAGAAGACAGGCAAGGACAAGAAGTTCAGAAAGTTCAAAAAGAAGGCAATGGCAGCAACATGGGACAATGAAGAAGGAACCAGTTCAGAATCCTCCAGCTCAGAATCCGAAGAAGAAGAGAAGGCAAATCTAGCCCTCATGGCAGGGCTAGAGCAGGAAAACTCAGAAACCTCCTTTACTTCATGTTTTGAATTTGATTCTGATAGCCTTGAAGATGCCTTCAATGAACTTTATGAAAAATATAGGACAGTAGTAAAACAAATAAAAATAGTTAAACTAAATCTACTGAACCAAGAAAAAGCTAATACCTTTCTTAAAAATAAAACGGAAAGGTTAAACAAAAGTTTAAGTGAAATAAAAAGAACTAATGAATTGCTGTGCGAAGACTTAAAAAATAAAAATAGCAAAATCTTGGAAATTGAATCAAACCTTAAGGAACTTAATAATGAAGAAAAACTGCAAGAAGAAAATAATTAT
Source organism: Colocasia esculenta (assembly GCA_014218235.1). Classification (NCBI taxonomy): domain Eukaryota; kingdom Viridiplantae; phylum Streptophyta; class Magnoliopsida; order Alismatales; family Araceae; genus Colocasia; species Colocasia esculenta. Next base: position 157,616,395 of record CM024753.1, on the reverse strand, counting down.
CTAAAAGCTACCATAGAAAAGATTTCTAATTGCAAAACCTCTTTATTTGTTAAATTAAAAGGTTCTAGAATAGGAAAGAAGAAATATGGATTAGGATACACACCTCCACAAAATGAAGAAAACATTATTCATCCTCAAGTATATCCAACCCCTAAATTTGTAGCAGAAAAGAAAGTCAAAAATACCAAAAAAGTAAATTAGTATGTGTACAAACAAAAACAAAAATCCAATAATTTTACATATATGAAGAATGCTTTTGATTTATGTTGTAGTCACTGTAATCAATTAGGACACACAGTAAGCACATGCACCACTAGACATTTAAGATGGATTCCTAAAACTAACCTTTAAGGACCCAAGAAAATTTGGGTACCAAAAGTTACAACCTGATTTTGTTTGCAGGGTCGACTGAGGGCATCCAAATGGTATTTGGATAGTGGATGCTCAAGGCATATGACAGGGGATAGGAAGTTATTCACAGGTTTTAGAGAAGAAAATGGTCAAGTCACTTATGGTGATAATGGGAAAGGAAAAGTACTATGATGTGGAACAGTTGGTACTAAAGAAAAGAACCTAATTGAAGATGTCATGTATGTAGAAGGTCTGAAGCATAATCTGATAAGTATTAGTCAGTTATGTGATAAAGGGCATTCAATAAATTTTCAGAATGATAAGTGTATTATTCAGAAAGATAACAAGATTGTGTTCGAAGCTCAAAGAGTGAAGAATTTATACACATTGCAACTAGCAGAATTAAAAGAAGTGAACTTATGTCTTGCAGCCACCAAAAGTGAAGAGTCTGATTTGTGGCATAGAAGACTTGGTCATGCAAGCACCTCAGTGATCAAGAAGTTAATAAAGCATGATCTGGTTGAGGGTCTTCTAAAGATGAAACTTAGGAAATCTGGAATTTGTTTAGCTTGTGCTAAAGGAAAACAAACAAAGACTTCATTTCAGTCTAAAACAATTGTTACAACTTCCAAGCCTTTGGAGTTAATTCACATGGATCTATTTGGACCTATGAGGACAGTTAGTCTTGGAGGAAAAATATATGGCTATGTATTAGTTGATGACTACTCAAGGTACACTTGGGTATCTTTTCTAGAAGCCAAATCAGAAGCATTTCAAGCATTTCTGAAGTTCAGCAAAATAGTTCAGAAAAATCAAAAATTTCTGATTACAAGCATTAGATCTGATCATGGAGGCGAATTCAAAAATAAAGAATTCATGAAGTTCTGTGAAAAAAATGGGATTGAGCATAACATCTCAGCACCAAGAACACCTCAGCAAAATGTGTTGGCCTTTTTGGTACGACAATAAGCTAACCTAGAGGGGGGGGGGGGGTGAATAGGTTTTCTGAAATTTGAAACAGAAACTTAAACACAGAAAATTATCACTTCAAAGTTTGGTTAGTTTAGTGTGATAAAGAGTAGCAGTGCGGAAGCAAGTAAACAATCACACAAATAACACAAGGGATTTATCCTGGTTCGGCCCTTCCCACATGGAAGTCCTACATCCAGTCCCCAAGCAACCTCTTGGGATTTTACTAACCAAGGGTACAGTCCCCCTCAAGGACAATACAACACCCAGCACCCCAACTGGTCTTCTTCTCTTTTCCAGGCAAGAAGGTAGCCCACTTCTCTTACAGGTAAAGAAGCCAACCTCCTGGTACAAACCCCAGTGCGGTTCTACTAGACACAAACCCCTAGCTAGGTTCTACACTGTATACAGTCCTACAGCTGGACATAAGTCTTTCTTAGAAAAGAAAGAGCAAAGCTAAGAGTTGGAACAAATGAAAACCAACTAGAAGAACTCTCAGCAAAAAGACTCTCTCCCCAGATTACAGAGATGCACACAGAGAGAGTGAAGAGAGGAGAAGGAGCTTAAAGCTTGAAGGCTTTAGATGCTTTAACACTTCTTCTTGGCTCGAGCTCTTTCTCTCTTTTCCTTTGAGTGTATGTGGAGTTGAGGTTCTTCACAGGATGTACACTCCTTAAAAAAAATCTTCAGGAAAGCTCTTATTGTTCTTCAGCCAAGCTCCATCTTTTATATGAGAAGATTTGAAAGGATCCGTTGAAGGGATCCGTTGGAGTTTTAGCCGTTGCTCATCTCTTGTCTTGATCATCTTTTAGTGGTCTTCGAGGTCTGTGAGCATGGAGCAGAGTGTTAGCACAAAAGAGTGTTTACATGATAATAGTGCACACTACTGTATTTCTCTTGTCATGCTAAAAATGATAAGTCTTATCTTTTTCTCTGACAGGATTCTGAAATAAGCATGCAGCTTTTTGTCAGAAGATATTTGACTTTTCATTTAAGCGCCAAGCATATTTGAAATATAAAGGCAATCTGTGTTTGAACAGAATCCATGAAGAAATCGTTATGAGCATGACTTATGAAATCGTTATGTGAAGAGTCGTTGCTCATTTGTAAACAAATCGTTGAAAGATTATGAACAAATCGATGTGATCATTTATGAAATCGTTATGCAAGCAAATCATTATGATCACCTGAAGAAATCGTTGTGATCACTTATGAAATCGTTATGTGAGCAAATCGATGTGATCACTTAAGGAATCGTTACGGCAAGCAAATCGTTATGATCAATAAAGAAATCGATGTGATCACTAAAGAAATCGTTATGGAAGCAAATCGTTGTGATCACTTAAGGAGTCGATGTGGTCACTTAAGAAATCAATGTGAGACCAAATCGTTGCACTCACTTATCAAATCGTTATGAGCCTTAACGAATCGTTATGAGATCGATTTCTTAACAAATCGTTATGGCGCTTATAAGACCAAATCGTTGTAGCGCTTTATGAAATCAGATTAAATCGTTATAGCGCTAGTTACTTTGGCACTTGAACTGAAATCGATGTATATGGATTAAACATCGATTTTATCATTTTAGTGCGCCATATTGCATCAATGGGAGACTTAGCATTTTGCTATGAGATTGATGCGACACAGATGAAATAAAATATTCAATTTAAGTTACATCATAAATTTTGTTAGCACCAAAATATGAAGGTAATAAAGAGTGGTTCAACAATCTCCCCCTTTCTGGTGATGACAAAATTTATGAGAATTTTCTGACTTAAAAATATTATAGAAACTACAGAAAATTCACATGACATACATACTCTCCCCTTTTTGTCACTAACCAAAAAGGAAGGATCTTACCATCCATTTCTTTCCCCTTTGAGAGAATTTCTTACCATTTAGGGGTTCAACAATGATTGTTATTTATTGAATAACTCCCCCTTAATCTGTGCTCCCCTGAGTGAGACTCCCTCTTAATCTGACCCAAGTCAGATCTTGTTGCTCTTGACCTTTGACATGTTGTTTGTCAAGTCTTCAGAATCATTGTCTATATTTATCTTAAAAACTTGCAAACATTGTTAGTAGCAATATAAATAAAAACAACATTTGTGACTACTCCCTCTTCAGATATGAGATGGATGAAGAGCTGGCAGTCATCAGTGCCTTGAGCATCCTTGATCCTGATGCTCCAAGGCTATCCTGCAAACAATCTTATTCAAAAATAGGTACCCAAATCTTTTTGGGTCCTTGATGGTTAGATGCATAAGAGTATCTGTCACGCCCCGATGCGGAATATCGGAGTGCGAAGGCAGTTGCAAGTGAACGGGTATAAAAAAAGCACTAGACATCAAACCATTGCACAATGAATAATACTAAAGCAAATTCTTTTCATTAATACATTCTGATGCCTAGTTACAACCACTAATATCAGAGCCAATCTATGAGGCCCAATTACATTGAAAGAAAGTAAAAGACTAAACTTCAAACCTAACTACTACAACGCTAAATATAGTAATAGGACACTAGGGTATTCAAGACATCACTCCAGGTCGTTCCCGTCCTCTTGAGTGTATGGTTCATCCTCGGTCTCACCTGAGAACACAACGACAAATAACGCAGGGTGAGCGATAACGCCCAGTAGGACTTAAATATCAGGATCAAGCATGCTTTAAGTGTTTAATGTCTTGTAAAGCAGGATATCTAGAGAGAGTAACGAGAAACATATAGAAAGTACTGGTACACGATAATGAGAAACAATAGCACAATGCACGAGTGTATAGCACGACAAGTGTTGATATCGGATTGGCCGTATAACAAGATAACAAGTAAAGTTGCACAACAGTGCACAAGTCACGATAGCAAGTGTTGGTCGATATTCTTTCAACCACGAGATTCAAGTAAACAATAATTGACTGTTTGATTAATTGATTGCCATAGATCAAATCTTGCGTGTTCATGCGTTAGGTGTATGCCATCACCCTGATCATTAGACCCTCGCGAGTTATAGCCTTTCAGGTACTCCTCCCAAGGACCAGATCGGGCCCTTATAATGTTGCCTAGCATAGTCATGTTTTATCGTAGACAATCAATCATTTAATTGGCCAAATAGAGAGTACCAAGAAATAGATGAGATCGCTAGATGAATAGATGAGATAGTATAGTGAACGTGAATAGATGAGCGAGTCGAGTATAGATGAGAGCTAGTGGATCTTGTACGTAAAGCGACGAGTAAACAGGCGATAGTAACAGTTGCACAACACGCGCACGTCGTATTGGCAGTCAGGTGGAATTCACGATCTTCCCGCTGGCCATGTTATGCACAAGTCCAGAGGTCCGACGTGATTCAAGGTAAGAGCGAATTTCTAATAGCCGTTTGGATCATATCGATCCCTAAAAGTGTAATGGGTGTTAGGGTACAACCGGCTCGTCGACCATGTGGGAATCCATGATCAGAGGAGACTTACGGAGGCCTTGTGCAAGGTTTCACTAGTCCGGCGAAAGGAATATCCAATGGAGAGTTCACCACAAGTCAAGTAAAGTGTGTATACAAAACAGGTGCTCGACGTTCTAGAGGAATTCTAGGACAGTGGAGCGTCGATATCGGTATTATAAACAACGCAAGAAACGAATACAAGTCCTTTAAAATAGGGCAATTAATGTACTTTATTTCAATAAATTACCAAGTACATTATGAGATATTTTCTGCATGATTTTAGCCATAAATGGATGGTTTATGTGTGTGCAAGTGCAAGAGGAATCATAGATGGAAATAAGTCGTGAAGATGTATTTAAAATTATTCAATATTGCTCCATTTTTAAGCAAGGTTTTGACCTGGGGTATAACTGTAAAAAGGCGTAAGGATTATTTAGAAAGTGACAGAAATATTTTTATGGGTCTTTCACCAAAAATTTCTGTGAAGGCGACATAGGCCAGTACGGATTGCGACAGGGGTAGGCAGATCGCGACATGGGTACTATCGCGACGGCCTTGTGAACGCGACAGAGGCGGGAAAGGGTCGCGACAAGACAGCCACAGGGATAGCGACGGCTTACCTGTCGCTTTCTGAACGCGACGGGTACACTGTCGCAATCAACCTCCAGAAGGCGACATATCGGCCCATCGCAATCTGGTGGTCTGTGCCTGGATCTGACAGGAATCAGACCAGGCTTTGGATTGCGGGCCAACTTGAATCAAATTGATACATGGTCGTTTAGAAAATCATAACTAATTATATACATGATGAAAAATCACAAAATCAGTGGCAAATGAAACTAGACATGCGAGAGTACTTCCAGTAAATAGGAATTCGAGAGAGAGCATGGTTTGAATAGGGTTTGAGAACGAACAAGAACAAGTAACATAGAACATGACACAGGGAGCAAGATGGATTTAATTCGAGTAACATGCTCAACAGAAATTAGGGCTTTTGGGGTCAAAAGATCCCAAACAAGATCAAGTATTTACAATAAAAATTTCATAGCATGGGATCAAGTATACGAGGAGATATGGATTTAACATGATGTCTCGGGGTTATCATGTTTGCAGAACTTCAAAAATTAAGAACAAAAGATAAGATGGATGGAAAAATATGAAACTTGGGGGTTTCGTTCAAGAGGGCAGGAAGAACCTACAGAAAAAGTTTCATGGTTTATGCTTGTGAGAATGCCTACCTTTGGATTTATTTGTCTTCTAGGGTTGAAACTCCCAAAAACGAGGAAGAAGCTTCAAGAACACCTTCTTCCCACGAGATCCTCTCCTCCTTGACCTCTTCCCCACGTCCAGCAACCTTTGGCAATGAGCTAGGGTCGGCCAAGAGGGTTTATGAGGTGTATTTATGCATGCATGAATTCCTATTCCTATTTCTACTCTAATTCCTCTAAATTCCGAGATTTCCAAACTCTAACCTTCCTTCCTTGCTTTCCAATCCCTATTTAGGCTAGGAAGAGATCTAAATTCGTGCTAAACTATATGGGGTAGGTTTAGGAATCCAATTCCAACTCTAACTTCCTATTTAATGCATTAAATACCCCTTTTCTATTTAGGTAATAATTTAGTTACGAATTTAGGATATTTTCCTATTATTCTCCCTTTGTAAATTCATATTTTTGACCCAATAAATTCTAGAGGATCCATTAAGCAAAGCCCATTACTCTTTTCCATTTAATGGGTTTTATTTAATGCTCTTTTCATTTAAATATCCATTTAGCTAGGTTTTAAATTTTTTATTTAAATTTTTATTTTTCTTAAAAATTCAGGTTGCTACAGTATCCTTTCGGAATCCAAACTAGGTGCCTTGTTGTGCAGGTGTTTACTGTGTGCCCTAATTTATTACAATGAGAGCAACAATGAATATAATCTATTTTGTAGTTCTTACTATTTTTATGATGTCTATTTAGGACATAATTTTTGGAAACATTTTCTTTTACAGGGGCCTTTTTGAGGCAACTTGGTTTCTTTTACAAATTTCGGCAAAGGATATTTTCCTAGATTTATGGCTTGTTTTTCTTTTTCCAGAGGAATGTATCTAAGCCCTTATTTATTATTTTCAGATTTTGATCCTCTTAAGCATAGAGCTAGAGATGTTTTTCCTTGAGTTAATTTCTTAACTGATTCTTTTAAATACAGATTTTCTTCAGTTAGAATTTTTAATTTTTCTTCTAACTCTAACTTCTCATTATTCTTACTTTTCAAATGTTCATTTAAACGATGATTATTATCTTTACTGACCTTTAGTTGTTTTTCCAATTGTTCCAATTCTAATTTCAGACCAGAATTAGTATTTTCCAAACAAGTAAGGTTGTTCTTGATATTTTTCAATTCTTTCACAACCTTGTGTTTATCATAAAGTTCATTAAAGATTTCTTCCAAGTCTTCAGATTCTGGCCCTGAATTTGTGCATGAATTAAAAAATGAGTCAGAGTGTACCTCATCTAGTCCTACCATGAGGGCTAGGTTTACTTGCTCTTTCTCTAAACTTGAGCTTGATGAGTCTGAGCTTGTGTCCTCTTCATTTTCCCAAGCAGCCGCCATGGCTTTTCTTTTGAACTTCTTGTGCTGCTTCTTGGGCTTCTCGGTTTGACCAGTCTTCTTGAGTCTTGGACAGTCCTCTTCATTTTCCCAACAAACCTACTATTGATCAATCCAAGAAGCCTGAGCCTCACGCCAAGCAGCAGAGTGTGGAGGAGAAGCCTCATGAGCAGCATAAAGACTTAGAGCAAGAAGAAAACCTAGCTATGATTGTATTTCATCCTCAAGAGGAGCATCAGTAGCAGTCTGTATCAGAAAAGTAGTCAGTGGCAGTAGCAGAAGCTGAGGTTTCCCAGCCCAGGCAGGCTTTCTAGATAGAATCTTCGATCAAGAGACCCCTGGAGTTGAGTCCTAACTTGCAAACGTTCAAGAGGAAAGTGAAGCGCAGACTGGTCGAAAATGGTGACCCAGTCTTCCCTCATCCTTCTTCTAGACAAGTTCATCCCTCTCTAGCTAAGCCATTTGTTAAGCCTCCTTTAGAGCCTAAAAAGGCACCTTCAGCTAAACCTCAATCCACTGCACCCTCTGCACCTACTCCTCTCACCACTGAAATTCCCTCAAAATCCACTTCTCCGGATCCTACTCCACTTGCAACTATTCCTATGGATCCTTTCCACCAGGACATCAAATTCAATATCTACCCAATGAAATACCAGTTCAATCCTCCCAAATCTCTTTCTCTCACTCTTTCAACTCAACCTCCTCAGTATTTTTCTTGTCTTCCCACTGCCTTAAAAACAAACTCCAAGCAAACACTTCTCCATCTAGCTGAAATACTCCCCAGTATTCAGCTTTCCTCATCCAGTGGACCAAAACTTGGAGACAATCCTTCTAAACTCCTTCCACCCTTTTGGTTTGCCTTCATCTACCACTCTTAACATCACATGAATCTGTTCAAAGAATATCTATCTATTCGTGCTTTCCTTGAAGTTCATGAGATGCCAGGATTCACTTTCGAACATTGGCTTCCTATTCTTCTTAGAACTTCACATATTTCAGTTGAGGATCTCCAATTTATCTCTCAGAAAAGTCATAGCTTGACTCCTAAGGAGTTCCTTGACCTCTATCTAGGAGAAGCAGCCAAATATCATCAAACCCAATCTAGAAACCAATTTTTGACTGTCCAGCATCACCTATCCTTGAGGTTTCATGACATGTTTGGGCAACTTCTCCAGGACTCTCAGGCCAAGTACATTAGAATGAGGACCTTCAATTTTGAAAGATTCAAATTAGGATTGCCTGATGTTTCTAAAGGTCAATGGGACAATCTAAGAGGTCAAAGAGAAATCATTCCCTCCATAACTGTGGCATTACCCTTTGGACTGCATCCTTCTTTTATAGGAGCATAGGAGCTCCTTCAGAGAAGAGACTTTGCAGAAGTAGTATTCAACAGATTCATTCGCATTGCCACTAGGTTCAAAATCAAATACAAGCTCAAATTGTCTTTCCAAAGATTTGTGTTCCTTCAAATCTCCAAGAACCCTCATCATCTGTTGGATTTCCAGTTATGTTTTGCTGAATCTGAAAGACTCAATGAAGATCAGTGGGCAGTTGCTTATCCCTCTTACCACTCGGACTATGAAAAAATGAAGATCTCTCTTTATGAATTCCAGTCCAAGAGTCTTAAAGATCTAAGGAAAAACATTGGTCACAAATGGGCTCAAAGATACTTAGTATATTATCAAGCCAAAGATGCAGTAGTGTGCCGAGGCCTGCACTGGAACATCACTGTCCATGAGTTTCTTCTTCTTGCAGCCTCTAAAAAGTTTGTTTCCCTCAAGTATCGTCTGAGCAGGGATAAATTTCTCTACAAGATAAGCTGGTTCCATAGGCACCACATCAAATCTCATAGGAAATTGCCTACCACTAATCCCTCCTACAACATTGACCTCTCCTTGTTTGAGAATTTCTTTTGTGAGAATGAGACAAAGCTCTGGGACCTTCTCAAACCATATTTTGCTCAAATTCCCAGATCTTTGTACTTACCTAGTTCTTTGTCTAGGTCTTGATCAGTCTTTTCTTACATCTTGAGAACTGTGTAATGAATTGTATTTTGATCAATTTCTGCTATATATCAGATCTCTTTATTATGCATCTTGTGTTTAATGATTGTCACTTCTGAATGCAACAATGTGTATCTTTGTGATGATTTCCTTTATGTTAATGCCACAAAGGGGGAGAGAGACAACAACATATTCACACCTCACTTATGTTTTTTTACTGTCAATTTATAGAATTTTGTCATTAATAAAAAGGGGGAGAACTGTTGAGCAACTACCCCTAAGGAATTTATGAATTTTCTTAAATTAAAATATCTATTGTTTTTGCTATGACAAAACTCTTTAAAATAAACTTTCTGCTCTTTAAAATAAATTTTCTACAAAGATAAAAATTACATATCACAAAAATCATTCAGATACATTTCAGGTCTTTACCTCCATCTCAGAAATTTTTCTAAGTCCACAGACTCTCTCTTTGACCTACTGAATTCGACTGCCAAACTTCGAATGTCAAATCCGACTCCTTCAGAATCGAACTTAAACAATCTTCAAATTTTTCTAAGGTCACAACTTTATACTTGATTCGACTTATGTTTCCGACTGGTATAGTCAAATGCTTCATATAATCTTATACTTGATTCGACTTATGTTTCCGACTGGTACATTCGAATGCTTCATAAAATCTTATACTTGATTTGACTTATGTCTCCGACTGTTACAGTCGAATGACTCTCTATATCCATCTATCTTCTTCGACTGTCACAGTCAAATGCTTCAGTAAACAATCTATATGGTATTCGACTATTGAAGTCGAATCACTCTTATTTGTCCAGTCTAATTGCATGATTCCTTTGGATTCGACTTCACTGATTAACTCTGTACTTAAACTTTGTTTTGATCCTTTTAGTCTTAATTTCTAAATGCAAATTTATCCCCAAATCTTTTCATACATCCTTTTAATAATCTTTCAATATCTTATTGATTCATCAAAACTGTCATTACCCTATTATTGTATTATTTTATTCTCTGTTAGAACAAGTCATATCAGTCGATTTATTCATTTAAATCCTGTGCATGATACCTCTAATATAATTTAAGAAATAATTCTTGAGTTGTTCAATGCCTTTGCTCCGGATTTTGTAAGGATTCATTAGACACTATGCATTTATGATTTCTCAGGAGCATGGCATCTGACAGGACTCACCTACCACTGACAGACCCATGCTTTACCTTTTTAGCCTAACTGTCTGTCTACTTTCTTTTTTGCATCTGAGGTTTCCATACCCTCCTATGTACTTGTCTAATCCACCTACCTCAAAGGTATGGAGATACTCTTCTCTTTTGTCTTGTCCCTGTGCAAGCATTTATTGAAGAACGTTTTCAGCATGTCTACCTCACAGTCCACTCCGAATGAAAAAGAGCTTATCCCTTAGCTGTGAAAAATTGCACCTCCTTCTGAAGATCTTGGAAAGAAGCAAAACTGAAAGACTTCTGGATAACAAACACTTCAAGACTCAAAGGATCCTAGAGATCTCTTCAAACAGACATATTACAAACGGCCACAACCTCCAACGGCTACATTTCAAACGGCTATATTCTGAAGTGTATAAAAGGATCTCAAGTTTGAAAAAGGAAGCGACATCCATACCACAACAAAAGAAGCGCATACAAGCCTTTACACCTTCATGTGAACTTCATTCGAATTCTTCCAAGTCCACACAAGACTTCTGCAAGCAAAAGTCTGAGAGCTGCTCTTCTTAAGAAGCCTTTCTCTGAAGCTCTCCTAGAAGAAGTCTTGTGTTGAGTGGAAACTGTATTTGATTACTTTCTTAGTTCACTCTTGTTGTTCAGATAGGATTGATATCTCATTTTTTGATCTCTAAATCCTTCTGAAGTCTGTGTGTGTTTGTGCTCATATCTGAGGCAAACACACAAGTGTTTCTCTATTTATTCCTGTGTAATTTCTACAGAAGTTTTGTTCTGCATTGCCCCTCCTGTGAAGGGAAGACCTTGTGAAAGGTAGTTGTTGTTCCTCTGTTTAGGGAAGACTTGCTTGGGAGCAAGTGGGTTTGTAATTCCTCTCAAGGGTGAGAGAAGGCCAATTTATTGGCAGTTAGTGGAAATCTCAAGTGGTTGGCTTGAGGACTGGATGTAGGACTTCCATTTGGGAAGGGCCGAACTAGGATAAATCCATGTGCATTCATTGTGTGATTGTTTCCGCCTTGTCTACACTTGAATCACACACACTACACTAAGCTCTAACAATTTACTTAATGTTGTGAAATTTCAGAAGCAAATTTTAAAAGGGAAGAAGTCCTATTCACCCCCCTCTAGGACATTCTTAGTGCCATTTCTATCCAACACGAGGAAGTCGTGGTGAGACTTAGTGGCTTTTCGCACTCGCGCTTCGTGTGCTCTACGCGTGTTTGGCTGTGCGATTGTTGCCACGAGGAGGTTATGTTGAGACTTAGTGGCTTATTCGCACTGATCTTACGTTTGCTCCCTATGCTGCGTTTGGTGCCTCGGGATCTTTTGGGCATGCCCTAAATTTCGAGGACAAAATTGTTTTAAGGGGGGTAGAATATAAGACCCGGCTTGCTGGCTTTCCATAACGCATCCGGGCTGGGTGATGCGTTAGTGTCGCATCGTGGGTGTCCGACATGACAGTTATCCTTGTCGTGACCAGCTTGTGTGTCGCGTTCTTGTCGTACCCGTATTTCCCGTCGTGTCTTCGTGTCGCGCCCAGTCAACGGGTGGTGATAGTGTCCCGTCACTTCGGTCGTCTGACGGCTGTCAGGGTGGTAGGTGTGTAAGTACAACCTGTCGCGTTGTCCTAGGGGGACGTGTTCTTGTCGCGGTGTGTTGACCCGTCGCGTTAAGGTCTTTAACGCGACGCATCGCCCTATAGTATCTTGGGTGTTGAAGGCATAAGGCCTTGGCCGGCGACCCCTTCCCCCTTTCTCCCTCTTTCCCCTCTCTTCTCCCCCTCCGGTGGTGCTCCGCCTCCCTCTCTCCCCTTTATGCATTTCAGGTGAGGAGGAGGGCTGTGCTCATGTCCCCGACATTGTGGAGCTTGCGTGCAGCGAGGAGGAGGTGGCCAATCCGACGTGAAGGGACCTATTGGGGTTCGTTCTTCGTTTAAGGTAGGGATTGCTTGTACTCTTCTCGATCTGGGTGGATTGGGAGCTTCTTGTGCTTTCTAGTTAGTTTAGATAGCTTCTCCATACTCCCTCCCCCGTGTGGTATGTGTGTGGCTTGTGGGCGGCCCCGGGATGGAGCATCCCATGGGTCTGCCTCTCTGCTGGTGTCACGACCGCGGTGCGCGTCGTGATACCATAAGATGTGTCTGCCTAGTCGGGCGTGACCTTATCGCTCCGTGTTTGCCTGTCGCGATAAGGATCGCTGTCATGATGCGTTTTCCTATCGCGATAGGGTTTACTATCGCGACGCTTCACCCTGTCGCGACAGGGTTGCTGTCGTGGTGCCTTTCTTCATCGCGATGGTATCACGACGGCCTTGGAGGTGGCGACAGTACCCGTGTTGTCTCGAGTGTTTCTGTGGCCCCGGTTGGTGTGTCAGCGTGTGCCCCAGGGAAGGTTTGCCCTTAGGACCTTCTGGTGGGGAACGCAGCAGGTTACCTCCCTACGTTCAGTGACCGAAGGTGATACCTTCGTGGCCGTGTCCTAGCGGCGGTGCGAGGAGGCTCGCGTCTGTCTAGTAATCGATTGTCCGACAGCCAATCGATTAATAGCAGAGCGATGTTTTTTGTATTGTCTGGTGGTGTTCTAAGGTTCTGGCTTGCTCGTGCATGCCTTGGTTGGCCGACGGCCCTCTCGAGGGTCTATGCATGCCTTGTGCTTGCTGGGCTTGTCATGGGTTACAAGCCAGCATTTCGGCGTGGTTCCTGTTGTGCTTGCCCCACTTGTTCACCCGATGCTTGGAACTTGAGGGCTTGTCCCATTCAGAGGTTGTCTCCATTGCCTCGGACCCCCATCCTCAGGAGCCTGTTGAGGGAGTGCTCTGGGCTATGAGCATGCTCGAGTTGGCATCCGAGTTGGCGGACACTAGAGTGGAGGGGAAAACGAGGTTTGGACAGCAGCACCGAGTCATTTGTAGAGCTCTCTTGTCTGGGGTGGGGCATCGAGGTCGTTGTGGTGTTTTCTTACAGGCGCAGCCCAGACAGTCCTTTGTCTTACTGCCTCTCTCTGTGTTGGTTCCAGAGCCACATAGTGGTGCTAGGCATGGGGCCGCAGCTTGGCCAGGCTGCGGTGTTGCGTGCGTTCTCGTAGCATTATGTGGCAGCTCTGTCTTGCTCTTCCGAGGAGGTTAGAGGTAGGAGCCAGGCTGACGAGCAGAGAGAGTGGCTGGTGTGTCCTCCTCTTGGCTGCCAGTGGCGGTGGCTTGGTTGCTGTTGTTGTGACGGTGTTTCCTCATGACGTTTCCAAGTACGACTCGTTGCCTGAGCCTGCACGGTGGTTGTAGCCTGGCCGTGTCTAGCTTCTGTGGGCGTTGTTGGTTCGGCCTTGTTGGCCTGTGCTTCTGGTGGTTTCCGCTCGGTCTTCTCTTGGTTCCGTAGTCCCGTTCTTGGGTGCCAGTCCGTGGTGGCACTGGCACGTGTGGCTTCCTGACCTCGTAGTGTGTCCGGGGTCTGGGGTGGTTCTATTTGTCAACCCTCGACCTTGTGGAGGTCTGAGGTGGCCGTGCTTTTGGTGAGACGTCGTTCTCACCTGGTTGTTGCGTGGTCTCAAAGGGTGTGCTGAGGGTTGCTTCCGCTTTCTGCTCGACTTCGTTGGTTTCTGCGAGAGTCGTGTGTGTGTGTCACGACCTTGGTTGGTGGTTGTGACGTTGCACTGTTCTATTCCGCTGCTTAGTAGTACCCTGCTATTGTGTTCCTCACTTTACAACTTTCTAGGGTAATTTCCTATTTTCGGAGTTCCTGCTACTCTGGCTAGTGAGGGACTAGTAATCTCTACTGGGCCTTGTTCGCGAGGCTCACCCCCCTACTTCCTTCAGCTAGAGGCTCGTCGTCGTGGGAGCTCGGTGTCAGACGGGTTGCGGAGGTGGCTGTGGCGCCGTGTGTTGTCAGCAGTAGTGAGAGCGAGTTTTGTGAGCTCTTGTACCTGAGTGAGTTGAGAGTTGTGCTTTGAAAGTTCTCAGGGTATGCCCCTTAAGGATTGCACCTTTCTTCTTGTACCTGTGCTTTTACTTGGGACACATTGTATAGTTGTTATATTATATAGTTATTTAAATTCAGTACATATCTCACTAGACTATTTCTTCTAACCCTTCTGGGTCTTCGGATCCGTGGGTGGCGAGGCAAATTTTGGGGTCCCTGGCGGGGGTCGGGGAGGTCAGGTCGTTACACTGTGTGTGTGTGTGTGTGTGATGTGGAACTTAGTAGTAATTGATATGTTGGTCACCAATTGGAACAATATAACAAAAATCAAAAGACTTTAAGTTAAATGTTCATCAATAGGAAAACTCATGGCATATATAACACCAATCGCAAGACTTAACATCAATTGAAACATAATAAGTATTTGTTCACTAATCGATATGGAACTTTGACTGATTAAGAATATAATGTTGTCATGTGAAGTTGAACTTCGACTTGTGGTATTTATAACCTTAATCAAAAATCAATCGTTAATATATAGTATGAATAGTCACCAATCAGAATATTACATCTCTAATTGATAGGATATAGATTATTTGTTCATCAATCGATAGGATAAAACATATATAACATCAATGGAAACATCTTTACTTCAATCGGAAGGAAAATGATATCAATCGATATGGAATTTCGACTAATCAAGATATGAACTTCGATTGTTAATACTATAAAATAGTCAGTCGAAGTGGGACTTCGGTTGGTGCACAAAAATAACTTTGACAGTCAAAATGGAACTTCGTATAAGACAAGTAGAAACTTCGGATGTGATGAAGTGGTACTTCGACTGGACCAAAGTACATGCAGTCAGTCAAAGTGAGACTTTGAATATTGATAAAATGAAGCTTTGGATTGTACTTCATATATCGATGAATTGAAGCTTTGAATGGTGCTTCCATTGGATCAAAATGCACACAGTCAATCGAAGTGAGACTTCGAATATAATGAAGTGAGCTTCACATATGATGAAGTGAGACTTCGACTGCTCAAGATACAAACATTCCAGTCGATGTGGACTTAGAAAATTTTCCATAAAGAGAATGCTAAGGAATTAAATTGAGCTTACTTGGAATACTTACAGTGATGATCATTGGAGTCATAAAAAGGCTTATTTGTCCTGTTGATTGACTCAATGGAACAAGAATATGTTAATCATATTAAAGTAAATTATCATCATGATTAAAATAGATATGAAACAATAAGTATGAAAGGTATAATCATAATTAAAGAAATATGATTTTGAGTTTTGTTATCACCAAAATATATAGTCATGGAGATAAAAGAGTTAACCATCCCTTCCTTTTTGGTGATGACAAAACTAAAAAGATGTTAGCTGAAATATACATAAAAAATTAACATAAAAAAATATAACCAAAAATGCATATGCATTGTGCATGATAACATGTGAACTAAAGTGATATAAATGGTATGTATTTCGGAATATCTCTCCCCTTTTTTGTCAATAACCAAAAAGAAAAAAATATTGGAATAATTAGGATCAATGAGAAAAAGGAAGTAATAGGGTAGAGAAATCAGGAGATGGAAAAAAAAATTAATGAATGCTCCCCTTAGTCCAAGGCTTCCCCTGAGTTCATGTCAATTTTAAAAGATAAAGGAGTCAAATGTAGGAGACTAATCAGAAAAGAGTAATTTATGATTATGATCCAATTTTGAAGGGAAACAAGAAAAAATATATATGATATTGATTGAAAAGTAAACAGAGGGTTTCTTCCATTTTTTGAGGAAGCATACAAAGATTTTGATAAGAAAGGCATATAACACACAGATGACAGTTGTGTTCCAACTACAGAAACAAGATAGTCGGTGAGTGCCAATTTGTGAGAGAAGTCCAAAAATTATAGAATAGAAGTCATATATTGTTTTAAGTAACTCTGGAAAAATTGATATTGCTCAATTATTGTAGAAACAAATCTTCTACAAATTGCGCATGCCTAGTTCCCTTCCGAGAGAGGTGAATCTCCATTCAGATAGAACTTTTGTGAAGATGTCTGCCAACTGATTTGCAGTATATACAAATGAAATGCTTATATTACCTTGTACTACATGATCCGTAATAAAATGGTACCTGACCTCAATATGTTTGGTTTTGAATGCTGTACTAGATTCTTTGTGAGATTGATTGCACTGGTGTTATCACATAGCAGGGGTACAGACTTAATGTTTATTCCATAATCATCAAGTTATTTGATCCAAAGTAGTTGAGTCTAGCAGCTCCTAGCAGTAACATATTCAACTTCAGTTGTCGAAAGGGTCACTAAGTTCTACTTTTTTTAGGACTAGGAGATCAAATACCCTGCAAGAGACTGACATGAATCGCTGGTGCTTTTTTTTATCTACTTTGCATCCAACATAGTCAGTATCATAATAACCAATTAAATTCATCTTACATGATCTTAGATACCATAGTCCTAATTCACATGTATGTGTGCTAAATATCTAAAAATACATATGCATACACTAAATAAAATGTTAGGCCTACTGAAAGTTAGATACAGTAACGAACCAATCATATCTCTATAGATTTTTGATCACTTCTTACCTTAAGGATCACTGTCTAACCTAGTAGAAGTGCTCATTGAAGTGGGTAGAGACTTTGCATGCTCGAATCCGAACTTCTTTAGCAGGTCCATGATATATTTGGCTTGGTTGATGTGGGTTCCTCCTTTGCCTTGTTTGATTTGAAGTCCAAGAAAGTAAGTCAATTCCCCCATCATGCTCATTTCAAATTCTCTCTGCATCAACTTTTTAAAACACTTGCAAAGGGATTCATCAGTAGCTCCGAAAATAACATCATCAACATAGATTTGCAAAATTAAGGTGTTATGTGAATATTATTTAATGAACAATGTGCTATCCACTTTTCCTCTAGTGAAACCATGGTTTAAAAGAAATGCACGTAGTCTTTCATACCAAGCTCTTGGAGCTTGTTTCAAACCATATAGTGTCTTAAGCAATTTGAAAATATGATTTGGGAAAATAGGGTCACCAAAACTAGGTGGTTGTTCTACATATACTTCTTCTTTGATAAACCCATTTAGAAAAATAGATTTTACATCCATTTGAAAAAGTTTTAACTCCAATCCAGATGTATATGCCAATAAAATTCTAATTGCCTCTAGTCTGGCTACTGGTGCATAGGTTTCATCAAAATCTATACTTTCCTCTTGGGAATAGCCTTAAGCTACCAGTCTAGACTTGTTCCTAGTAATAACACTAGCCTCATCCACTTTGTTTCTGAACACCCATTTGGTGCCAATAATTGGATGGTCTGATGGTCTAGGTACAAGAGTTCAAACATGGTTTCTCCTGAACTGATTAAGTCATCTTGCATGGCTAAAATCCAAAAGTCATCAGCTAGTGCCTCATTGACTGTCTTAGGCTCAATTTGAGAGACAAATGCTAGGTATATAGGATCTCTTGCATTGTCATTAT
The DNA here is from genome assembly GCA_014218235.1 of Colocasia esculenta. Lineage (NCBI taxonomy): Eukaryota > Viridiplantae > Streptophyta > Magnoliopsida > Alismatales > Araceae > Colocasia > Colocasia esculenta. Next base: position 157,598,421 of record CM024753.1, on the reverse strand, counting down.
GCCAAAACTCGAGTTGTTGTGTAAGGATACCATCTTTCCTTATAACCCACCACAGGGTACAGTCCCCCTACTGGATAACCCGGCAACACCCACAGGCAGGTCCACACCCAGACCTAGGCACGACTTGGCCAACCTGGCCTCCGCCACACCCTAGTTCCTAGGTCGCCCCATGGTGAGATGCTGGCGTGTGCACCTGCCTTGTAGCATGTCACCCAACAATCTCTCTCTCTCTCCCCCCCAACGGCACCCTTGGGAATCGAACCCGTGACTTGCTCTAATACTAGGTATATAGGATCTCAGGCATTGCCGTTATGCCAAAACTTGAGTGGTTGTGTAAGGATACCATCCTACCTTATAACCCACCACAAGGTACAGTCCCCCTGCTGGACAACTCAGCAATGTTGCTTATGGAATGTATATCTAGACGGGGGGGGGGGGGGGGGGGGGGGGTGAATAGATATATACCTTATTAAAAAATTGAAGTACAGGATTTGAGACTTAGCAAATTCAACAACACAAACTGAAGGCAAACCACACAATGCGAGCCGAATTTTTAAAGTGGTTCAGCTCCGGTATGGAGACCTATATCCACCCCTCACTAAACTAAGTGAGGCTTCAATCAACAATCCAAATGTGTGAGACTCTCACACAACCGCTGATTCATAGCTTCATACAATTGCTGATACATAGCTTAAACACTGCTCACACAGCTTAACTGCTGATTCACAGCACCAAGATCTTAGCAATTCCATAATCCTCACACTCATAAGTGTAGGATCAGTTCTCCTACTCCAGACGGAGAAAACAACTAAACAATGTATGGTTCGAAGGAAAAAGAAAAAGGTTGCACAAGAGAAATCACTAAGAGTGAGAGAGATTTTATCAAACACTCTTGCTGCAGATTGGAGTTGTGTCGAGATCTAATCAATTCTTCCTTGAACTCTTCATCTGGTAGCAACTTGATGATTGAAAACCTCTAATCAAGTAGGATTTCCGATGCTCTATGTCAACATGACAATGACAAGGCTTTCTCCAAGACTCAGCATCGATGCAGAATCTTCTCTTCCCACAGAGAGTGTTGTACCGGCTCTTCTTCTTCACTTGCTCTCTCTCTCTTTTTGTTGTATATCTTTTTTGAAAGGGACACCACACGTATTTTTGATCAGTACCGCGAAATCTTTAGATGGGCCCCATCAGAATCCCCAATTCGTTAGTGACAAGTTTGACACCAAAAAGGTTCTCTTCCAAAACCTCGTAGAGTGTGCCAAGTAGTCCCAATGTTTGGGCCTCAGATCATGTGTCTGAATCGAAACACGCTAGCATTATATTTTTCTAATTGAAAAAAAAATGATTAGTGTGTCGACACTCCCTGTGCACAGTGTCGACCCACAAATGAGTTGATTAAATCCAATGCGTCCTTCAACAGTGCCGACCTCATGACTTCATACGTCGACCTCCTTCATTGGATTTTAGAATAGACTTGCTGAATATATACTTCATGTTGACCTAACTACTGTCATGTGTCAATCTCTTGAGATACCTGAGTCGACCTGACCTTCAGCATGTGTCGACCACATTGGGATAACTGAGTCGACCTGGACTCCAGCTAGGGTGGACCTCTTGTGTTCTTTTCCTTTCAGCGCTAATTGAAAAAATAGCTTGTGTCGGCCTAAGCTTCAGCTAGTGTCGACTCAAATGTTTTACTGCACATATATGTTTCACTGACTGAGCTATGTGCGTCGACCTTCAAAGCAATATGTGTCGACACACATATGATCTTTTGACTTTGTGATTATTCTTGTCATGAGTATAAATGTGTTAGGGGATTCTTAAGTATTCATGTACAGACATTTATCATAGTTAGACTTGGTTCATAACATCATCAAAACAAGGGACACAACAGTCTCCCCTTTTTGATGATGGCAACTATGATTCATAGAAACTTTGACTATAACTTAAATTCATCACACAAGTAGTACACACATGATGATAGTTCAAAAAAGGATTTCATTTCATATAAGAATTTGTACAATAAAAGGCATAGATGACTATCACACAAAGACAAAAGATTCTATGAAGATGTCTCCCCATTTGACATTATATAAAAAAAACAATCACTACTGAGGTGGAGTAGGAGGCTGAGGTGTGTGGACAGTGAGTCGCTGCTCAATTATGGAAAGTCTAGCCTCTAAGTCATCATAGTTGTCTTTCAGGTAGATGTGAACAACATTAAGTCTTGTATTCAGTATGTTGGACATGTCTTTCAAACGGTTAGTGACAAGAACATATATCTGATCCACTCCATGAGGCATTGGTGATGCGACTATAGAGGAAGTGGCATAGGTGCTATCAGCTGTTTCTATATCACCATGAAGCTTCCAGACTTGATCAAAATCTTTCCTTATTGATTGGAGATCTCCACCCATGGCTATATGATAGTCCCTCAACATACTCAGACTGGTAGCCATTTGAGAATATGACACCTTTATTGTTGGAATATCATCCAGTTTATCACAACCTCTAGACATCATCTCTTCAAACGACTGTAGTTTGTCAAAGATCTCTGCCTGAGTATATACAGCATGATTGAATACCTCACTTATCTTCTCAATGAGCTTATTAGATCTGACAGTTGCAAACTCAATAGTCTGTATCTATTTCTCAATATTCTCACTTAGCTATTTCTCAATAGCTTCCATTCTTTCCTTAAATTTTATTGATTGTTCTTCAACTTTAGCAGTCAGTTGACCAACAAAGTCATGTACTCTTGCAAATTGATCCTGGAGTAGTTGCATAAACTATGAGGGAATAACAAACTCATTTGAAAAGGTGGATAGGTTAGCATGCTGAAAAGCAGATGCATCTTCTTTATTGAAAGCTACTGTTTGATCTTGAGTTTCTCCCACATCTAGTTCATCAAAACTGGGAATATGGCTAAAAGGTCTGCGTGCATAGGATGGTGTTGGTGAAAACTAATCCTCTATCATGTGATGGAGTTGTTCTCCAGTTCCTTCTCCCAGCTGCTCTTCATGTGACTGGTCTTCATGCAAATCATCCAGTAGAGTAGCTGGAGAGGGAGCTGGCCCTCTCACTAACTTGGCACCTTGCAGTTTGAATTTCATGAATTTGATTATGTAAGCCAAGCAATAAATGTTGTATTTTGGTATGGATTTGGACTTGGCATTACCAAGAGGGATCTTAGCTTTGAGAAAGATGCCAGTCAACTGGGCGACATAGGGTAGGCTTCTTCTAAGTTCAGTTCTGGTAGTCTCATGAAGGATTTGACAGAAAACAACAACTAAATTTGCCTGTTCCTTTGTGAGAAGACAGTAGAGTAGGAATCTTTGAACTCCTGTCACTCTGCTTCTGCCTCCACCTTGTGGTGTCAAAATGGTGGTGCAGATGTGATGAAGTACCCGATTCAAAGGAGAAAACTTGTTTGCATTGATACTAGAAACCCTAGTCTGAACTACATTTTGCTTGTCATATTCAAGTTCAGTTATTAAGGAGTAAGCTTCATGTAGGCAGAAATTGAACACATAGGCATCTTGTCCATCATTTGGAATACCCAATGCTTCTCCCACAATGGTTGGTGTCAGGTTTATAGGAATTCCTTGGACAATGGTTTCCAGAACATGTTCCTTACTAATTAGATTCTTGTAGAATTTTTGGACAAGGGTTGGGTAGTAGACTCTATGGTCACTGACAAAACTAGTCTAGCCTTGAAAATCAATCATGTCAAAAAAGTCTGGAAAAACATTTCTCATATCTTTATCATTAATGTCCACAACTCTGGGTTTCATGATTTGTTTGTTCTCATGTGGTATAGTTTCATCTACTGGTTCCTTATTGCTTTCTATACTACCATGCTCTGTCTCATGCTTGGACCCTGAAGGTTGTTCAGTGCTGTGTGAATCAGCATTACTACTATCTGCCCTGCCGAAAATATCTTGTATGGCTGCGTCATTGATTTTCCTAATTCTGTCTCAACGATTCTGGAATTTTGTTCTGTAGAAGCATTTTGATCATTTAAATTACTGTGACTTGACTTCTCAGAAGTAGATTCTTCTTGATCGAATGAACTTTTACTCTTAGATGATTGATTGGAGCCTTGAACTTCAGGGTTTGCTCCCTCCGTGTGCTCATCATTTGACTGATTGACTTCCTCTTCACCAGAACTTCCAAGATAAAAAAACTCACTCTTTTTCTTACCTTTTGACAGAGTCTTCTCCTTTGCGGTTCTAGCATGTGTGAATCTGCGGTGTGAGAAGGAAGGACATGCATATTTTATCTTCAGCGGTACAGTGCTCTGCCCACTATCATTCTACGCCTTGGTTCGACGCTTAGTAGATGCTGGCTCCGCATCCTTTCATTTGCCACCTTGTTGAGTAGATAACTTGGGCACCATGATGAAAAAGAGAGAGGAAACGCCTAGCTTGAACATAATGGAAGGACGTTGGAAGCAAGAGTGAGAGATAAGGAAAGAGAAGTCTGTATAGGATGAGCACGAATAGGCATGAGTGCTGAGACTATTTGGGGAAGAAGAAGAGCCACACGTCCACCTGCCCTAGACAGTGCATTGGTCATGCAGAACACCAAAGTTTAACTGGTTCCATAGAAAGAGATGTTGAGATGTGTCGACACTGAGACCCAGTGTGTCGACTCTGGTAAGAAAAGAACTAGTTACCAAATTCAGATGAATGAAGAGAAGAGCGTTGAACCATGACTTTATTGGGTTTTTGAGGAACCTTTTAAGTAGTTAAAGAAGTTATACTCTATCCTCATTGTATACTCCTCTTAGTGAAATTAATGGCTTGAGAGTTATAAGCTTTAGTTTAACCATTTGAAAGGAAACTGAAGAACTAAGAGGCATAGTTAATAGAATTAAAACACTTCTTCAAGTTGAAATTGCAGTCTCCTTAAGTCTTACTCATCAGTTGCATAAAGGAAACTCTAGGGGAATACAAATATTCAAGAAGTATTAAAATAAAGCTATCTTGAGAATTCATTATCGGCTTGAATTGTTCAATTTTGAAGGATTATTCTGCTTCTTGTCAATTTAGAAGAATATTCAGATATACCATTTCTTTTTCATGCAAGAGGATACATGTTGGTTAGATACAAGAATCCCTAGTTACTCAGTAAGTACAATTTTTTTTTTTTTTTTTATGAATCCTGTACAGAATTAACTAGCTCTTCATGACATGCATTAGATTCTTTCGATTTCCTCAAGATATGCAGTTTCTCAGAGACTAGTCATTATTTTGCCAAAATAGTTTTTACAGGAGTGAAATTTTGGCCAACTTCAAACTCAAAGAAAGTTTAAGAACAATACTTCTTTGATTATTTTTAGTTTTCACCCAGAGAAACCAAAATACTCATGAATTTCAGAAGTGAGTAAGATGTAATTTTTCCTTTTTACAGGGTTTTAAAACTGTTATTTAGCCACATTTAGGTGTTTTTCAAAAAATTCAAGGTTAAGCTCAATAGTTTATAATTGACAAACCATTCCTTTCACTTTCAGAGATGATGAAGAATAGAGAATAAAGCTTTAACTCCCCCTGAAAAGTTGACCTACTTCAAAATACATCATGGGTAAATGCTCCCCCTTAATGAGTGAATCCATTTAGAAAAGAAGGAGAATGACTGAAGGTGAATAGATGAAAGAGATTCAGGTGCACCAGAGAATTAGTTGACCTAAGCATCAAGTGTCAATTCTTTTCAGACCATTTCATAGAATTTCCAAACTTCTCTTCTTCCTCAGATAGCAATTTCTCTGTGAAAACTCATCTTTCTCAACTTATCCAGCCTTTTTGGTAACAAATGAGTTAGTTAAACTCTCTCTCCATATAATGTGTTCCTTTTAGAAAAAGGATTCATGAAACAAGAGCAATTTAAGAGAAATCTTCCCTTTACAAAGTGCAACAAAAAAATTGATGTGCAAGGATCAAGCAAAGAGCAATTTCAAGCAATATATCATGAAATCAATCAACTAAGCACTTGCAGGCAATTAATCAAGTAATTATCAATCACTAAATCAAGCAAAGTCGAAGTTCTCTTCTTAAAGAAGAAAATCTTTCATTACAAAGTGGTTTTGTGAAGATGTCAGCAATTTGTTTTGATATTTAAATAAAATATAGTTCAAATGAATTCTTTGCTAACTTCATCTCTTAAAAAATGGTGTCTAATTTCAATGTGCTTAGTCCTAGAATGCTGAATTAGATTTTTTGCCAAATTTATTACACTAGTGTTATCACACATTATTAGGACATATCTAAGATCTACTTGGTAGTCTTGGAGTTGATGTTTAATCCATAACATCTGAGTGCCACAACTTCTTACAGCTACATATTCTCCTTCTACAGTAGAGAGGGCAACCGAGTGTTGTTTCTTGGAGGCCTAAGAGACTAAACACCATCCCAAAAACCGGCAATAGCCACTAGTACTTTTTCTATACAATTTATAGCCAGCATAATCCGCATATGAGTAAGAGATTAACTTATATTCACAAGTTGTTGGATACCATAATCTCAGGCCATGAGTTCCTACAAGATATCTAAAGATTCTTTTTACAGCACTCATGTGAGATTCTCTAGGATTAGCCTGAAATCTAGCACACATGCATACAAAGAATTGAATATCAGGTCTGGAAGCTATGAAATAAAGCAAGGATCCGATCATACCTCTGTACATTTTTGCATCTACCATGTTACCTTTCAGATCGACATCTAGACTTGATTTGGTGCTCATTGGAGTTTCCATAGCTTTTGTGTTTTCCATTTTGTATTTCTTCAGCAACTCTTGAATATATTTGATTGATTTATGAATATTCCTTTTTAGTTTGAATTACTTGCAATCCAAGATCAGTTCTCCCATTAAACTCATCTCGAACCTTGTCATTAGATCATCAAACTCCTTACACAAAGAAGATTTTTTTGATCCAAATATAATGTCATCGACATAAATTTGGACAACCAGAATATCATTTTCCTGCACTTTAGTAAAGAGAGTTTGATCTACTGTACCTCTTGTATAATCCTTATCTGTGAGGAATGAGCTCAACCTGTCATACCAAGTCCTAGGAGCTTGCTTTAATCCATAAAGTGCATTGTCAAGCTTGAACACATAATTAGGAAAATCTAAGCATTCAAAACCAAGAGGTTGTTCTACAAAAACTTCCTCTTTTATTAAACCATTCAAGCACATGTAAAAGAGAGCAAAATCCTGATTGCCTCTAGCCTAGCTAGGAGGTCAATCCTAAATTCCTACTTATAGTCTTTATTTCTTTATTTTGCAACCGAAATTTGTTCCAATAACACTTGTCAGGAGGGTCTTGCAACCAAATTTTATTTCTTTCAAATTGATTTACTCTTCTTGCATGACACTAATCCGGAAGTTATCCTTTAAAGCATCTTCAATATTTTTAGGTTCAATTTGAGAAACTAGGGCCATCTGATCTAACTCATGAATAAGCCTAAAATGTGATCTTGTTCTGGGTGGATCAAGCAAGTTACCTATTATACTGTCTTATGGATGATCTTTAAGCATTCTGATATTCAGTTGATCTTTATATTCATTGATAGTCGATGTTCCTTGCTCAGCTTCCTCACCTTCATTTTTCTTTGCATTTGATCACTCTCCTTGTTGGTTGTCTAGGTCTTCCTTTTACAAAAATCTCCATCATATTCTTTTCTACAGATATCATCATTAAATTCATCAAAAGTTATATGAGGGGATTCTTCAACAGTTTGATTTTAACATTGATGACTCTATATGCTCTAGAATAATCTGAATAACCAAGAAAGATGCCCAACTCACTTTTGTGTTCAAATTTATCCAAATCATTTTTGTTATTGTTTAAAATGAAACATTTTGTTCCAAAAACTCTAAAGTGAGCAATGGAAGGTTTCTTACCTTTCAAAAGTTCATATGGAGTCATTTTGCTTAAAGGTCTTACCATTGCACGATTTATGATGTAGCATGAGGTATTAACAGCTTCTGCCCAAAATTTTCTGGACAACCCACTTTCAACCAGCATAGTTCTTACCATTTCTACCAGAGTTTGATTTCGCCTTTCCACTACTCCATTTTGTTCAGGAGTTCTGGGTGATAAGAATCTGTAAGTTACTCCTTCCCTGCAAAAATTTTCGAAATCAGTATTCTCAAACTCACCACCATGGCCAGACAATATGGATATAATCTTGAATTTTCCTACTTGCATGATTTTCTTATAGAATTCCAGAAATTTCATAATAAAAGCATCACTTTTGTGAGCAAGAAAGAATACCCAAGTGAATCTTGAAAAGTCATCAACAAGTACATATCTAAACCTTTTCCCATTAAGACTATTGATCATAGTAGGTCCAAACAGATCCATGTGAATGAGTTCGAAAGATTTAGAAGATTGACTTTCAGATCTACTTTTGAAAGATTTTCTTGTTTGCTTATCTTGAACACATACTTCAGAGATTTTATTGTTTTGCTTGAAGGAAATTTTTGGTAATCCTTTTACCATGTTGAATTTTACTAGTTTGTGCTGCATGTTGTAGCTAGCATGGCCAAGTCTACGATGCCAAAGACATGCAAGATCATCCTTGTTAGCAGTAAGGCATAGATTATCATTTTTCAGGATCATCCAAATCAACTATGTATACATTGTTAACTTTCTTACTAGTGAATTTGACAGACTCTGAATTTGGTTCAACAAACAAGAGAGTCAAAGATTATCTTATGTCCTTTGTTACAAAGTTGACTTATGCTCAGTAGGTTGCATCCCAATACATCCACCAAAAGTGCATCATCAATTGAATTGGAGAGATTCTTACCTACTTTACCTGATCTAACAATTTTGTCTTTGTTGTTCCATCCATAAGTCACATGTCTTGCTTTCTTTTCAGATAACAAACAAAATTTATCTTTGTCTTTTGTCATATGTCTTGAATAGCCACTGTCAAGATACCACTTGTTGTTTCTGACTATAAGACATACCTGCAATACATTTAAAAATGTACATTTGGAACCCAAGTACATTTGGGTCCCCTCAAATCACCTAATTCAAAGACACATGACAACAAACTCTTTGGAATCCATGCTTGTCTCTTTATTGTTGAAGTAGTGATGTTTTTTACTTTACTTTGTTTTTTATTCTTTTTATTGTCCCCAAAGGTTTTTGGGTCACTGTTATTTTTCACATTCATAAAATTATCTTTAGATTTTTGTTTGCTACTCCTTTGAAAGATCCATGGGAAATCATGACCACTGAACCACTTGGAGTATTCTAGATGACTGGGTCTAGCAAAGGTTTGAGGGTGTGCCGACACTCAGAAGGTGTTATGTTGACCTGTTTGAGTCCATCTAGAAATATCCTGGGTTCTGGTGTATGGGAGTGTCAACTTGCCATATGAGGGGTGTCGACCTTCCCAATTATGTGGTTGCCAAAATTTATTCCAGTGAGGCATTTGTGTTGACCTGGTATACATAGGATGTCGATGCACTTGTCTGTGATTAGTCTTTCTATTTGAGAAAAATTGACCTCCTTTGTATTCAGTGTTAACCTTGCCTTTTTCTTTGGATTTTTCAATTCCAGAAATTTTAACATCTTTTCTTTGCTCATTTCTTTGAAATTTTCTTCCATTTTGTTGAGTTTTAGATGAAGAGGCTTCTATATTTGTTGAGGAGAAAAATGTGATTGTTTTCAATCCAATTTCTTTTTTCTTTGTGGGATTGAAGCCTAAACCTTCTTTGTTAAAGTTCACTTTTGTTCCTAACAGAGCCTCCATATTATTTTTTCCACTAACAAACTTTTCCAAAGCCTCTTGTCTTTAATCACCTCTTTTTGAAGTTTTTCAATTTCTTTCTTCATTTCAGCATTCACACTCTTGACAGCATCATATTTTTCAACAGCCAGTTCCATTTCGTTTTCATGCTTAAGTTCCTTAAGCTTCAATTCATCAATGTTCTCTTTTAATACATAGATTTCTTTGACAAATTCTTTTTCCTTTTCTTTCATTGAAGTGTCATGAACAATATAATTTTTTTTTTCTCTTAAGAGCTTTGTTTTCTTTTTTAATTTCATCATACTGATCAAGCAATTCAAAGTAAACTTTCTCCCAATCACTAAATGAAAAATCTTTAAAAGGAGATGTTACCTCATCTTCATCTTCTTCTCCTCCCCTAGCCATTAAGCAAATCCTGGTGTCTGTTTCATCAGCTTCTGAACTTTCATCATCATCATCATCTTCCTCTTCACTCCAGATTCCAATCATTGCCTTGGGCTTGTTCTTCTTCCATTTGGGATGAGTTTTCTTCTGAAGCTCAAGACATTCTGGTTTGACATGCCCTGATTTTCTGTAGTTATAGCAAACGATTCTGTCAGATCTTTTATTCATAAGCTGTTTAGGTTTTGTAGAGCTACTTACTTGTGGTCTTCCTTTCAAAAATCCCTTACCTTCCTTTCTCAGGATTTTTATGAACTTCCTTGTGATAAATGAAAACTCACCTAAATCATCTTTTGAGTTGGATGACTCACTTCCATCAGATAGTTCTTTGATGCTTAGACTTACTTTGAGAGCCAATGGCTTCTTTTTCTTAACATCTTCTTCTGTTCTCTTCAAGCCCAGCTCATAGGTCATCAAGGAACCAATCAATTCATCAATAGTTGTGGTTGATGAATTTTTGGACTCTTCCACTACAGTGGCCTTTGTATGCCATATGGGAGTCAAGGATCTAAGAATTTTTCTAACAAGTTCTTGCTAAGTGTAAGTTTTTCCTAGATTCTTTAAGCCATTTGTCAACAGAGTCAACCTACCGTGCATCTCTGAGATGGTTTCTTCATTTTTCATTTTAAAGGCTTCATACTCAGAAACTAACATATTGGCTTTAGTTTCTTTTACTTCAGATGTACCTTCATAGATTACCATTAGACGATTCCATATCTCCTTGGTGCTGGCACATGAGGAGACTCTTGAAAACTCTGTAGAATGGAGAGAGCATTGCATAATGTTCATGGTGCTCCAGTTAGCATTTGACTTTTTGATTTGTTATGGTGGTTCCTGTTGGGTTGAGTGTGTTTTGGAACTTCCTAAAGTTGTATTTTAATGATATCCAATGAACATCACTCATACCCTGATTTTGATGATGACATACTGTGATCTTAATGATGACATACTGTGATATTGATGATGACATATCATGTTGTTAATGATGAGATATTATGATCTTAATGAAGACATGTTGTGATTTTAATAATGATATATTGTGATTTTGATGATGACATATTGTGATTTTGATGATGACATGTTGTGATTTTGATGATGATATGTTGAACATGTTATACATTTTATACATTTCACAATAATGCTTAAACAACATGTTTTTGATGTTTAATATCTCATATTTTAATTATAATATCTTGTACTAATGGTTTATGTGTTAAATTTTCAGGTTCACACATTTTTGTCTTGGTAGTGTCGACACTAGATCAAAGCAGGTCGACACTAGTCCCAGATTCCAGAAGACTCAATTGCCAGACTGGGACATCAGGTCGACACTAGATCAAGTCAGGTCGACACTAGTTCCAGGCAGTGTCGACACTAGTCCCAGGCAGTGTTGACACTAGATCAGGGCAGGTCGACACTAGACCCAGTTTCCAGCAGACCAGTTTGCCTAACTGGGAGAGCAGGTCGACACTAGATCAGGGCAGGTCGATACACTTCGGCTGAAACTGAAAAATGTGAATTTCTTTGTACACGTGGCTGCTTGGGATTTAGGGGAATTGACATAGGGTTTCGTGCCCATGCACCCCAAGGCACTTTATGGACATATGGGGCTATAAATACCCATGCTCCTTGAACCCCAAAGGCAAGAGAGCCCATACACTTCCAGAAGAAGCCTTTTGGCGGCCAAAGGGGGTTCTCCAGATCTGTCTCCATCTCCAGAAGCTACAAGCCATCCTTTGAAGAAGAAGGACAAGGGAATCAAGGGGAATCCCTGGAGAGAAGGTTGTTGTGCAAGGCAAGGGAGCAGATCCAACTGAAGAGGCTCAGGAGAAGAAGGATTCCTGGCATTTCAGATGCCATCAAAGCAGAGCATCGCCAATTGAGGAGAATCTCCATCGATTTCCATCAAGCCTCCTCAATTGAAGTCTCTGCAAGGCCTCTTCATCGAACAACACTCTTTCTACATCCATTTCCCTCATCTCAGAGTTTGTTCTTCCTTATTTCGTCTGTGAGATTTGTGCATGAAGTTCTGCACAAATTTCTGTGTATGAATCTATTTTGAATCAGATCATTGCTAGAGGATCTGATCTCTTTTGTGTTTGATCTAGCTTTTGTTTGTGAGCCGTTGAGCTCAGTAGTTTGTGAGTCGTCGTACTCACTGTGTAGTTTGAGCCGTCGTGCTCAATTTGGAGTTGTCGTACTCCGGTTGTTGTTTGAGCCGTCGTGCTTAGTTTGGAGTCGTCGTGCTCCAGGTGTTTTTAAGTCATCGTGCTCAAGGGTGTTTGGAGTCGTCATGCTCCTGTGTGAGTTGTACTCAGGGTATTTGAGTAGTGTGGCCTCACTGTGTGAGGGGTGGACGTAGGAGTCACTGGAGGTGATTTCCGAACCACCTAAAAATCCTCTGTGCAATGGTTTGAATTGTGGTTTGCCTTTGTACCTCGCTAGATGCATGCATAGGGATTTCGTTCACACTGCAAATTGATTTGCTCACACACTCTAATCACACTTCAGATCAGTAAATTGTTTGGGTGAATTGATCTCTGATTCGAAGTAATTTTTAATTGCTTAAGCTTCCGAGTTAATTGGTATTAGATCTATTCAACCCCCCCCCCCCCCCCTCTAGATCTTGTCCACATCTTTTCTCGATCCTTCAATTGGTATCAGAGTGGGTTGATGTCTATCTCTGATCTGATTTGATTGCTTCTGTTTGATCTATGTATTAATTGCTTAAACTGTTTGCTTGATAGTTCACTGTCCTTTTGTGTTTAATCGCTCTGATTCCTACCTTTGGTACTAGAGTAGGTTAACCACTCTAATTGTTAGATCTAATTCTTTGTTATATTGATTTTCTGTGATTAGATCTAATAGTCTTTTGAGTTTTGGTGTAATGGAAAATTGTCTTAATCTACATGAATTTCCTGTTACAATTTCAGAGAAATCCCCAAGCTTATTTTCATTGGATTTCTCAAAGGACTCACAAAGACAAAGAGCAAAAGAAACCCACAAGCACTCAATGGCAAAGAAGAGCTTCAATGAATCCAGAAAATCAACAATTCAAAATACTTCGGCTCTAACAGCACATTCCACGAGATCAGAGCATTCTTCATCCTCTTCAGAACACAAGAGCTCAAATAAGTCTAAAAGGTCAGGTAAATCAACTCCAGATTCATTTGTGTATTCTGATTCTGATTCTGATGAAGATGAAGGTATGTCTTATGTTGAATTGATTGAATTTTGTAAGAAGTTACAAAATCTTAATGCAAAGCTAAACACTAAGAATAAAGATTTGAAAAATACTTTAAAACATTGCCATAAAGAAAGTGAAAATTTGAAAAATACACTTGAATTGCACCAGAACAATGATAAGGATCTTTCAGAAGAAAATGATAATTTGAAAAATGAAGTTGAAAAATTAAATTCTGAAAAAGAGAATTTGGAAGATGAACTCCAAATCTGTGAAAATAAACTGAATGGATTGAAAGAAAATCATGAGCTATTGAAATCAAAAGTCATTGATCTGGAAAATGAAAAAGAAGAATTGATTGATCTCAATAACAACTTCAAATTTGATAATGATCAATTAAACAAACAAATCTCTAATATGGCTCATGATCATCAAATAAATGAAAGATGCAAACAACTTGTTGAAGAAAATATCATTTAAAAAGGAAGATTGAATGCTTGTACCATGACAAATCATTGGACAATGAATGTAGCAATTTGAGTAATAAAATCGCCGATTTGGAAAAAACAAATTGCTCAATTTGAAAATGAAAAGAACAAGATGAAAAATGGTTTGGATGTCATGCTAAACAAGCTTCAAATTTCAGAAAAGGAAGTAATTGCATTAAAGTCTGAAAAACGGAAGATTCAAAATATATTGAAGAACACAAGTCTTGCTTCTGTTAAAAATAAGAAAAATGAAAAGAAAAGCACAGTAACTTCTGTTAAAACTGTTGTGAACAAGAACCTTGATATCTCTAATGAAAAACTTGTGAAAGTTCTTGTTCAGAAACAGATAGGGAAAGAGAGGAATGCTACTGTCAAGAGGACTCATCTACTTCCTCCATCAATCCAAAAAGCTCCAAGGCAAATTCCAAATTCACATCATGCCAAGAGCTACAAAAAGGCATCTCCTTCTTCTCATGGTAAGCCTCCTCACTTAAAAAGGAGATTTCAGCAAATGCATACATGCCAAGGTAAGTACCAGGTAAGAAATCCTCTCATTTGCTTTAATTGTAATAAACCTGGTCATCTTGCCAAACATTGTTTGAATAAAGATTAACATTTCAATAAACATGTCAAATCAGTCCAATGCTTTTATTATCATAAATTTGGGCATACTTCTAGGGAATGTTGGCATAAATTGATAATCTTGTGCATGCTCCCTTGTTTCATGTTAATGTACATAAGAATAAAGATCATGTTCATGCTGAAAACACTCAGAAATTCTATGTACATGAAAAAGGAACTATTGCACAAATGATCTCTTCTAAATTCCATGTTAAAAATCTCAATGATAAAAATCTGAAAAATAGAAAACAAATATTAGTATGTCAGTGGTGCATTCTATACCAATAACTCTAAGATTAGAAACCAAGATTCCAGTGTTTCTAGTCTTCAGAAAAATGCACCCAATATAAAATCTTTTTGGATTCAAAAATATTGTTGCAAATTCATGGAAGATCCTTAGGACCCAAACAAGTTTGGGTTCTAAAATGTGCTGCTTGAATGCTGGATGCAGGGATCCTTGTAGTCAATTTCATAGATGAAGGCTTCATGACAAAGGCTACAAGGAAAGTAAGTGAAGAGAATGAAAGAAAATGAAAATCTCACTAGGTAAATACTTCTGAGAGATTCCCTGCTAAATAAAAACTGAAATCAATTGGGCTCTTATGCAAAGATCAATTGGTATATCAAATGGTGAAATGTGGAAGGACAAGTCATGCTTGTCTGGAAACTATCATTATGTGTGAGGAATAACCTCCGCCAAGTACCAATGATCTTCCTTGTGTAAGAGTCATTAATTTAAAAAAAAATTAAAAAAAATGGTTGTCATTGAAAAATGAGTGCTTGTTTATTTCATCTCTTCCATGATGATTTTAGCCTGAATTACTTGCAAAAATTTCACATCATTCACATGTTACTAAGAATCATGATTTTGTTGAAAATGCTCAGAAACTCCATGTGAATATAAATTGAACATTTCATGAAAACATAGATGCATTGAGCAAGGCAAAAAGAAAATTTGGAACTAATTCAGCTCATAGTTCTGTCAATGAAAGAAATGCATTTATACCAAAAATAAAATCATTTTGGATTCAAAAATCTATATTGCACTCTAACATTGATTTCATTGCAGGACCTAAGCAAGTGTGGGTCCCAGAACCAGCTTGATCAGCAAGCTGAGGAGTCTTGCAGCCATACATTGTAAATGGATTCAAGATATTAACTGTGCAAGGCTAGAAATGATTGGAGAACACAGGTAAAATCTTTGAAAAAGAAATGAAGACTGTTCAGGTAAAATTTCTTTATCATTTCAAACTTAAATTGCTTGAATTGAGATGAATGTTTAATTTTTATCTGAACAATAAGAAATGTGTATCAATGCTACTCCCAACAATGAACTTTATGTCATAACAATTGGAATCATGTTTGTGTGCATGTCAACTGATTTGACTTTTTGGTATATCAAATAATGACATGTGGAAGAACAAGTTATGCTTGTTTGGAAGCTATCATTATGCGTGAGTAAAATACTCCGCCAAGTACCAAAAGTCATGTTATGCTTAAAGCTAATTGTGCTCATAATCATGTGCGAATAGTTTGCTAGCTTTTTCATTCCATGCACATATTAAGGGGGAGTAAATTTGAAAAAGTACAAAAATGTTTTCAATAAATGCAATGAATTTCATGCTAAAAATAAAGTGTAATTGACCCTTTTTGCAGTGACTATAGGGTATATCAAATGGTGAAATGTGAAAGGACAAGTTAGACTTGTCTGGAAACTATCATCATGCGTGAGAAAAATTCTCCGCCAAGTATCAATAGTCTTTTCTGCATAAAGGTCATCAAGCAAAATGAAAAATCTCAAAAACTTTATTTTCAGTCTTTGAAAAACTTTTCTCCTTCAATAAATTGTCATGTTGATGTATGCTTGATCATGTTCATACTCTTTCTGTGCAAATTACTTGAAATGAACATATCTGAATTACTTAAATGATCATTTCATATCATGCATATCTTATGGGGGAGTGAATTTGAAAGAATCTTTGAGTGAAATGCTGGAGAAATTTGCTGGAAAAATATTCTGTCATATCTGATTCATCATCAACTCCCATTCAATTGTTGACAAATGTTCTTGCAACTAAATTCCTCACTCTCACATTGCATTGGCATTCTTGGTATATCAAATGGTGATTTGAAGAAAGACAAGTCAGACTTGTCTGGACACTTTCACTATGTGTGAGTATATGTCTCCACCAAGTATCAAGAGCTTTGTATGCAATTGTTGAGGGGGAGTCATTGTCTTTCAATAAAAACATTCATGTTCATTCTGCCTTCATGTCATTCCATTTCTATTCCTCCTATAATCCTCATGTTCACCTTGTGAGGGGGAGTTACATGAAAAGGGGAAGTTATTGTTACATTTCTTGACCTTACTTGTCTATTTTGAACCCCAAAATCATCAGAATTTTTGAGTCCTTGTGCTATTTTCTTATGAGAGAGTTAAAACATTGAAACTAAACTAATTGTGCATTTAGTTTAATTTCAAAGATTCAGTATCATTTCAAGGTTAAGCAATCATAATACTGAATGTTTTTAAAATGATTTGCAAAACACTATTATAGGCACATGAGTGGCTTTAATATTTCACATGTGTATGTTTAAGCCTTATTTTTACCACATGTTAAGAATAATCTTTCTAAATTCATAGTCTTGACTTCCCTGGTCAAAGCAAACATATTCCTGCAAAATATCAAAAGAAAAATGATCAATCTGGAAAGATACAAACAGAGCAATGCAAATGCTTGAACCACTGAGTAACCGGGCCATTTCACCTAACAAGTGATTTGTTTCGCGTCAAAAAGTGGAAATCAAAATTTTCAACTCTGTATAACATAATGAAAGTTAAACCACTGAGTAATCAGGAGGTCTTGCATCTGATCAATGTGATCTCTTGCACTGAAAAGTGAGATTTAACTAATTTATTCTTGTATTCTTTCCCAGTTAAAATTGAAAGAAAATAAAAAAGACAGGATAGAAAAGCTTAAGACCTTAATTAAGTTCATGTCTACTGAGTTTAGATCTATTATTTTAATTGTGTTAAACTTAAATCTCCTAACATCCTTGTTAAATATTTCTGCTCATTCATATAAGTCACTTTTCTTCACATTTGCATCATTATTTTAACTACATTTAGCTTATTATAATTTGCTATTCCTTGTGTTGAGTGTGTCTTTGTGATTAAGCTTTCTTGTACAATAACAAAAACATTATCTTTTCTCTCATTTGACAATATCACTTTGCCTCATTTATTTTGATCATTTCTGAACCTTCATTTCTCACTCTTTATCTTTTGGTCTCCAACCATCATTGTGTCTCTCTCTTGTCTATCTTTTTGATGCTGTCAAAAAGGGGGAGAAAGTTCCTTGAAAGGGGGAGAAAGTAAAAGTTTCTAAGGGGAGAATGTTCTTTATGGGGAGAAAGTTCAAAGGATGCATATGGTCAAGGGAGTTATTGCAGTCAAGGGAGATATGTTTTGTCATCATCAAAAAGGGGGAGATTGTTGGGTTGAGTGTGTTTTGGAACTTCCTAAAGTTGTATTTTAATGATATCCAATGAACATCACTCATACCCTGATTTTGATGATGACATACTGTGATCTTAATGATGACATACTGTGATATTGATGATGACATATCATGATGTTAATGATGAGATATTATGATCTTAATGAAGACATGTTGTGATTTTAATAATGATATATTGTGATTTTGATGATGACATATTATGATTTTGATGATGACATGTTGTGATTTTAATGATGATATGTTGAACATGTTATACATTTTATACATATCACAATAATGCTTAAACAACATGTTTTTGATGATTAATATCTCATATTTTAATTATAATATCTTGTACTAATGGTTTATATGTTAAATTTGCAGGTTCACACATTTTTGTCTTGGTAGTGTCGACACTAGATCAAAGTAGGTCGACACTAGTCCCAGATTCCAGAAGACCCAGTTGCCAGACTGGGACATCAGGTCGACACTAGATCAAGTCAGGTCGACACTAGTCCCAGGCAGTGTCGACACTAGTCCCAGGCAGTGTCGACACAGTCCCAGGCAGTGTTGACACTAGATCAGGGCAGGTCGACACTAGACCCAGTTTCCTGCAGACCAGTTTACCTAACTGGGAGAGCAGGTCGACACTAGATCAGGGCAGGTCGACACACTTCGGCTGAAACTGAAAAACGTGAATTTCTTTGTACACGTGGCTACTTGGGATTTAGGAAATTTGACCTAGGGTTTCGTGCCCATGCACCCCAAGGCACTTTATGGACATATGGGGCTATAAATACCCATGCTCCTTGAACCCCAAAGGCAAGAGAGCCCATACACTTCCAGAAGAAGCCTTTTGGCGGCCAAAGGGGGTTCTCCAGATCTGTCTCCATCTCCAGAAACTACAAGCCATCCTTTCAAGAAGAAGGACAAGGGAATCAAGGGGAATCCCTGGAGAGAAGGTTGTTGTGCAAGGCAAGGGAGCAGATCCAACTGAAGAGGCTCAGGAGAAGAAGGATTCCTGGCATTTCAGATGCCATCAAAGCAGAGCATCGCCAATTGAGGAGAATCTCCATCGATTTCCATCAAGCCTCCTCAATTGAAGTCTTTGCAAGGCCTCTTCATCGAAGAACACTCTTTCTACATCCATTTCCTTCATCTCAGAGTTTGTTCTTCCTTATTTCGTCTATGAGATTTGTGCATGAAGTTCTGCACAAATTTATGTGTACGAATCTATTTTGAATCAGATCATTGCTAGAGGATCTGATCTCTTTTGTGTTTGATCTAGCTTTTTTTGGTGAGCCGTTGAGCTCAGTAGTTTGTGATTCGTCATACTCACTGTGTAGTTTGAGCCGTCGTGCTCAATTTGGAGTTGTCGTACTCCGGTTGTTGTTTGAGCCGTCGTGCTCAGTTTGGAGTCGTCGTGCTCCAGGTGTTTTTGAGTCGTCGTGCTCAAGGGTGTTTGGAGTCGTCGTGCTTCTGTGTGAGTTGTACGCAGGGTATTTGAGTAGTGTGTCCTCACTGTGTGAGGGGTGGACGTAGGAGTCACTGGAGGTGATTTCCGAACCACCTAAAAATCCTCTGTGCAATGGTTTGAATTGTGGTTTGCCTTTGTATCTCACTAGATGCATGCATAGGGATTTCGTTCACACTGTAAATTGATTTGCTCATACACTCTAATCACACTTCAGATCAGTAAATTGTTTGGGTGAATTGATCTTTGATTCGAAGTAATTTTTAATTGCTTAAGCTTCTGCGTTAATTGGTATTAGATCTATTCAACCCCCTCCTTCTAGATCTTGTCCACATCTTTTCTCGATCCTTCAGTTCCCACATCTTGTCCTTATTGCAGATCCTCTCCAGACACTCCAGGATGGCCACTGACCATTGCATATTAAACTTTGCTAATCTAACCTCTATTGCTAACCAATGTGTTGCTTTATTACCTTCTCTGTTAATGTGAGAAATTGTACAATGTGTTAGCATAGCTTCCTGGTTAAGATTATAATCATTTTTTCCCCCCAGATTTGCATGTTGGAGGGTTTATAAGATCAGCAACGTAGAAGCAAGCCTTTTTTAGGCATCCTTCATCACAATGCTCACATTGAGTCTGTTTCTGAAGAAAATAGAAGGGAACCATGGCATAAGGTGTTGCTTCGAGACCAAGGACCATTGCCTTCATGCAGCCATGTTATAAGGTAGCCATTGTAAGTAATTTTCCCACTCTCAACATTGCCAAAGAAGACATCAGGTACTGGGTACCTAATCAGAAGGGCCTTTTCAATACTAAAAAGACTTACAACTGGCTTCTCCCTGAGAAGGTACAAAAAGAAAATGTGAAAAATTTTGAGTGGGATTTAATATGGAAGTGGCCGGTTGACAACCGGATCAGGGTGTTACTTTGGAAACTAGCCTGGAGGAGATTACCCACCAAAGTGCATCTCATTAACTGTAACACCCAGGTATCAGCCACATGCCACAGGTGTTTAGGCACAGGAGGAGGAGGATGAACATGATCTTACTAGCAACTCCAAATCAGAGATAGAGGATTGAGGCAGCCAATAGATTTCTTTCCATTCAAGCCAACTAAAACCAGGGAAAGAAGAAAGCACAACAGTCCTAAGTGCAAGGGCAATAAGCAGCAAAATGACACATCTGTAGGCAAAACTCTTATGCGCCTGGAAGATCTTATGATAGTCACAGCTAGAGGCATTCATTGAATTGGCACACAAATCCCTTATAAAATCGAAACAACTTTTGCATGCTCAAATCAGCTATCAAAACCGTAACTTTGGCCTAGCTCCCCTCTCTTCCTACATCCATGAAACAAGGATAGCAAAATAAGATGATGAGGAGAAAAAAGAATTGCTGAGAACAAAACCTTATCCATTAGCTTTTAAGAATGAAAGTGATCAAATTCGTTACTCTTTTTCTCCGGAAGTGGAAACCCATTCAGATATTGGAATACAAAAGCCCAAAAAGAAGGGAAGATGAGTACCACAGCAAAATGAACAAATTTGGAACAATCAACTGGAAGTAACTGACACTACAACTCTCCAAGAAGAAAGCATGGGAAGTCAGAATCAAGAATCTCCATTCATGTAGAACTTTAGAAAAATAGAAAACAAGTTCAGGACTTTCAAGCAGAATCCATCCTGTTTATGCAGCGACCTGATGATTTTAGATGCACTCAAGGAAAACCAATGGAGAAGGAACCATGTGGATACCCCAGTAACAGAGACAAAGAAGGCACGCATCTAGACTCATCAAAATCCATAAACAAAGAAACCAACAACAGGGGGGACCGAGGAGGAGGGGAGGGCACGCCGGAGGAGGAGATCCCCGGCTTCCTCTGGCGCTAGAGAGAGAGAGAGAGAGAGAGAGAGAGAGAGAGAGAGAGAGAGAGAGAGAGAGAGAGAGAGAGAGAGAGAGAGAGAGAGAGAGAGAGAGAGAGAGAGAGGACTTGGTCTGCCTCTGCTGGCAGTGGGGGAAGCATACACGTTTGGCTTCCCTTCCATCCGCGATTGTCCACTTCAGGCATTCCACCCTGCTGGAGGAGATTACCTTGCAAAGGAAACACCCTCCTTGCGACGCTAGCAAAAACCCTACTCGGCAGATTCGGACAAGGAGGAAGAGGGCAGATCTCTTGCTATGCTGGAGCTCACCATCGCCTCGCAGGGAGTCTTCGTGCTCGACCTTCGGGATGGCGGTGAGGCTTGCGGAGAGCAAAAGGGGGATGTTGTCGAGGTTCGCGGAGAGAGGGGATGGGGATAGTGACGTCGACGGCGATGTGCGGCAGAAAGGGGGATGGCGTCGAGGAGGCTCACGACGAGCTCGCAGCGAGAGGGGATGAGGGTGGCTCGCGACAAGGGCGAATGGGGGAAATGGAGTTATGGGGAAAACTGCGTATGGGGTTTTAAGTCGGATGCCAAAATTTGAAAATTTTAGAAAAATTAATTTTTGTATCAACTTTTCAATGAAAACAAACGATCAATTTTATAAAGATTTTTTGGAAAACTTTATCTGTGGAGGGGTTTTACATGGAACCAAACAGACCCTAAACTAAGGCGTCAATCAACAATCCAAATGTGTGAGACTCTCACACAACTGCTGATTCACAACTTCATACAATCACTGATATACAGCTTAAACACCGCTATCACATAGCTTAACTGCTGATTCGCAATACCAAGATCTTTGCAAATCCACAATCCTCACACTTAGAAGTGTAGGATCAGCTCTCCTACTCCAAACGGAGCAAACAATCGAACAATGTATGGTTCAAAGGAAAAAGAAAAAGTTGCATAAGAGAAATCACTAAGAGTGAGAGAGATTTTATCAAACACTTTTGCTGCAGATTGGAGTTGTGTCGAGATTTGATCAATTCTTCACTTGAGATCCAAGTTGCTTATGCTTCAGACTTGAATTCCTCAAACTCTTCATTGGTAGCAGCTTGTTCCTAGGTCGCCCCAGGGTGAGACGCCGGTGAGCGCACCTGCCTTGTAGCATGCCACCCAACAATCACAAGGAATCACATTACCTCTTGTTCTTACCCCTTGACTTGGATCACCTATGATATTGTCTTTGGAATGATCCTGTAAGGCCCTCGAGTTTTGTTGCATTATTTGTATTGCATGTGAATACTTCATGTTTGTGTATGTACGTATGTAAATATCTACGTAAGTACTAGTTAGTATACTTGTGTATAATTAGTTGTAAATAATGTATGAATGGCATGATGGTAGCATGTACGTGATAGTATACATAATGCATGTATATATGTATAGGTTATGCATGGTTTCCTGCATGTTTTGAGTTCTGGCCGAAGGCCAGCTTGGCGTCAATATCAATGGACGTTTGTGTTGTGTAGGCATCAACCATATGGACTCCAACACTAATCCCAGGGTCCAGCGATGTGGACGCTAATTTCTCTGGCCTGCATACGTTGCAGAGCCGAAAATCCCAGGAACAAGCTACCCCAACTATTGGGGAGCTGTCCCCAACGGTCTGAAAGGCTTCTTGTCAAGCCTGCGTGAAAGGAGAGCCCCATCTCCTATTTACAAAGCCCTTTTTGCAACCCTCAACCCTCTCTTGGCTCTCTTTGCAAGAGCAGAAGAAGGAGAAGAAAAACCCTAGAGAAAACTGTGAGAAAACCCCACCCTTTGCAAGCTTGGATCCGACCTTCTGAAGCTGTTCCTGGCCATCTACCACGACAAGGAGCTAGCTGAAGTGAAGGAGGAGGCTTCCCCGACCTCATCTTGGAGGCATCTTCGTCCTAGAACCTGGAGGAGAGCAATTGTGGAGCTTCTTGGGACTGCCCAAGGAGAGCTTCTCCGACCATTTAGATCTGTCTGGAGTATTTTCTAGAGGCAAGTAACCTACCCCTATCGTCCATGTAGATGTCAAGTAGGGTTTTATCATTTTTATGTATTTTTCCTCGTGTCCTAGATTCCCCATTCACCTTTTTATTTGGAGTTCAGTCTGTGTTTCTGCACAGACAGGAACTTGGCGTCAATGCCCTTGACGCAGAGATCCCTAATGTGCGTCCAGCCTTGCCGTCCACTCCTGGAACGGCCAGAGACCGCCGTTAAGTTCTCCAGGACAGAACAGTGAGCTGTTCTTCCTGGTATATGATTATTTTCGATGTGTTTTCGATGAGGATATATTGTAAACCTATTATGATATGTAATATGGATGTCTGAATGTGTGGTGAGATCTTTGTAATTTCGGTGATTTGGCATAAATGGTTTTATTATGGAGAATGTATGCATGATGAGACCTAGACCATGTTCTTTATCGTTTGTGCAATTCATGTGAAGTTGGATGCCCTAAAATTTTCTAAACCGTGAGTGGGTAAATCAGTCCATGCTCTGAATTTTTGGGAATTTTCTCCATGCTCATCTGATTTATTGAATTTTCTGAAATGGAATTAGAAAAACATGTGTAGGATTATTAAAATTCCAGTAAATTGTGTGTTGTGTAATAAATTCGGAAAAATTTCCGGTGGTATTGTGTATATCGGGTTCAGGGTTATGATCTGTTAAACTGAACTTTTATGTTATATACCATGATAAATTGAATTTTGTATAATACAAGAATTTATGTTAAAATTTCTGCAATTGCATTTTGGATCAGAAAAATGTGAAAATTTTCATGTGGGGTCCTAAACCCGAAATCAGCATGTGGTTAAATTTTTAGGTCGTTTGGACAACTATATAGTGAAATATGAATTTTTCCTTACAAAAATGTGAAAAATGCATGTTAATGTGGGAATAATTTGACATGTGTGTGCGATCTGATTTATGCAAATTACTGAACATGTGATCCCTGTAAATTGTAGAATCATGTTAGGAAAACAGAGCCCTTATGTGAATAAGAAAATGAATGAGAGGTAAGTGACATGCGTAAAGATATGCGTTAAAATCGGTAAATGTGTAAATCGTGCCAAGTGTGACACTGCTTCCATAGAGGGCAGTGGAACCGTATCAGGGAAAAGTCTCCCTGAGAAGGTTCAATGTGTTGTGATCATAAGGGCATTAAGATGAAATCCTGGAGGTGGACAAGTACCACAGGTTAGGGTGGAGACTTGTTCTCCCGGTCTGCGCAGTCCAAGAGTCGTCACTGTATTGCCTAGGTGACGTCTATGTGTATGTGATGTGATGTGTCCTTCTTATGGTGGTTTGGACTATGTGTCATGGCACTAAAGTGTAAAATGTGAATGTGATTGTGATCATGTGCAAATTGTGTAGTGTGAACAATGTGTAAATGTGAATGTGTAAATGTGCAATGTGTAAAAAGTGAAGTATGTGAATTAGAAATTGTGTAAAAATGTGAAACCAAAATGTGAGGATGTGAAATTGAAATCCATGATATGATGATCTGAAATCATGTTAGAACAGCAACATAAATGTGGTTATGATCATGTGTTATATGTGTACAATGCGTAGAATCCATGCTAGGGACAATCCTTACTTATGTGTAACCCATTCCATGTGTGTTTACTCTCACGTTGTGGTTTGAATGAGAACATAGCTTTCATGTGTTAGATTGTAAAGTGTTTAATCATGTCTAAACAGCAAGCTTAAAGCATGTAAAATGGCTATGTGCATGCGTAAGAATGAGAAGTAACCATGTTAGCAATGTTTTCTTTCATGTATGTAAACTAGTCATGCTAAACTTGCTTTCATGTCTTAGTTTAATTGAAAGTAAACCTTTCATGTGTTGGAATGATTAGAGAGCATGTGATAGGAGATTTTGATTTAGAAAATCTGAAAGCATGAATCATGTGTTCATTAATAGAATTACCATGATAGGAGTTAATTTCAATGACAAGCATGCTACATGATGGTGTCTTGTAAATGTGTATGTAAAACCTGCTATGATATATACATGGATGATAGATGTAGTGTTATTTGCTGAGTCTTTTAGACTCATTACTTGCTTCGGCGTACAGGCATAGTTGGTGACGACACGGTTGTGGAGGAGGCAGTGGAGACCGACTCCGAGCGTGGAGATTAGATCGTTGGTGTACCTTGCGATATTTTGATTTCATAAGTATGTAATTGCAACATTGTACTAGCATTATCATGGAAGAATGTTTAAGTGTGGACAATTATGTATTTGATTTTCAGCAATTTAATTATGTGGACTTTTAGTTCTTTAAATGTTATCGAATCATGTATGTTAAATGTGGATGATGAATGAAATGAAGACAGTGGTTCTTTTACTTCCGCTACTCTGTTCTTATATTACGTGTATCTCAGCTGAATGTTATTGTTGGGTAAATGTCCCACTGTGGCAACGTTCACTATACCGACGTGGGTTGGTATAACCGTACCGGTATAATGAGGGTCGCCACAGAGATTGGTATCAGAGCGCAACCGGTTGAGATTGCACATGAATATACATAAGTCATCATCCCCATTACATGCTAAGTCTACATAGGAATGTCCACATGTGTAGAATTGATTAATAATGAATGAAAAGTAGATAAGAAAATGGTTAGAAAACTTAGTAACCTAGCTCTAATGGTGGCTGAAATTTATTACAGCCATGGCTTCGAGAGGTAGGCATGGCGGAGCGCTGGCCCGTGAGGACGAGCCGAGACGTGACTAGCGGGAGGAGTAGTAGGCCTCGGCACCGCAAGGTCCTGTACTTCCCCCACCGCCGCCTGTGGATTATGGAGTATTCATACAAGGTCTGGTGCAAGCCATGCAGACGCAGGCTCATACCCAGGCAGCACTCCAGGCACAGTTGGAGGCTCAGGTTAGACTAATAAAATGATTTATAATCTGTTTTATTTGATTGTGCGATATTATGTTGATTGTGTATTGCTTGCTGTGTACTGTAGTAGGCTCAGGTACCAGCTCAGGACCATGGTGGACCTTCTACCATGGAAAGATTCAAGAGGATGCTGCCACCCTCTTTTAAGGGGGAGAGCGATCCATTGTTGGCTGAAAGCTGGATGAGGGAGATAGAAAAGATCTTCTGAGCCATCAGGTGTGCAGATGAGGATAAGGTCACATTAGCCACCTACATGCTACAGGTATGCTTTAGTTTATATGCTTGTATGTTTTGTTAAGTTAGATTTGTTTAGATGGTGCTTATGAGCTGTGTACTGCAGGAAAGAGCTGATGTATGGTGGGCTTCATTGCTGCGTACCCGGTTTGAGGATGGAGCTATTGATGTTGCTTGGGATGAGTTCGTGAGGCTCTTTCGGGCCAAGTTCGTCCCCGAGCATGTTCAAGATCGGATGGAGCAGGAATTCCTCTCTTTGGCTCAAGGCTCCATGACCGTGCTAGAATATGAGGCAAGATTTTTTGAACTCTCTAAATATGCTCCTCATATCGTGGCAGACGAGTGCAGAAGGACAAAGAAGTTCGTGATGGGCCTGAAACCATCACTGAGGACGAGACTCGTGGCATTTGACCACCGCACTTTGGACGAGGCCCTCAGCGCTGCTTGTAGGCAGGAGGGTGAGATGGAGCAATACCTTGAAGAGAAGAAGGCTTCGCAGAAGAGACCTGCAGCTACGTTCCAGCGACAGGACAAGAAGAAAGCGGTGTACTCGACACAGCAGTGATCAGTGGCAGTCGGTAGTTCTCAGGTACCTTCTGTACGTTCCCCTGGTGTGAAGAAAGAGTGTCCCCACTGTGGGAAGACACATGGTGGTACCGAATGTTGGATGATTACGGGAAAGTGCTTGAAGTGCGGAAGCAGCGACCACAAGATCAAGGATTGTCCGAGACTTCAGCAGGGAGTCCAGTGCGGAGCGCCAACCCCAGCAGCGGTAGCGGCAGTAGTGTCAGCTACAGGAAGACCAGGAAGGCCTCGAGCCCCAGCTCGAGTGTTTGCTTTAGCTCGCGAGGACGCCGAGCAGGCGGAGCATGTCACCGAAGGTACGATTTTGCTTTTAGGTTTGCACGCTTGAGTTTTGTTTGATACGGGTGCTACTCACTCGTTCATTTCCGAGCGGTTCGCTAGGCAGTTAGCCCTAGAGTCAGGTGTAGAGTCTGAGGATTTAGAGGTCCCTTTGTCTGTGCACACCCCTGCGGGTACGGTATCGACTAGGAAGTGCATTCCGTCGCTACCTGTGTGCATTGAGGATAGAGTCCTAGATGGGTGTTTCTTCTTGCTAAAGATGAAGGACTATGATGCTATTCTTGGTCTGGATTGGCTAGAGGAGCACTATGTGTTAGTGGATTGTCGTCGGAAGAGGATTGTTTTCCGCATTCCTGGTGAGGACGAGTTCTCTCATCCCTTGCCAAGGAACTTGGCGGGAAAGTTAGTCATCTCTGCCATGAAGGCGATGCGCATGGTAAACAAGGGTTGTGACGCTTTTCTTGCCAGCGTGGTGTTAGTGCCAGAGGCTGATGAGTCACCTACTCTTGCGGAGATTGAGGTAGTGCAAGATTTTTCAGATGTCTTTCTTGATGACTTGTCTAGATTGCCACCGGATAGAGAGATAGACTTTACTATAGAGTTGCTTCCGGGCACCTCTCCTATCTCGAAGGCTCCATATTGGATGGCACCTGCGGAGTTAGCCGAGTTGAGGAGGCAGTTGCAAGAGTTGCTTGATAAGGGATTTATTCGCCCTAGTGTTTCCCCTTGGGGCGCACCTGTGTTATTCGTCAAGAAGAAAGACGGGTCACTTAGGTTATGCATTGATTACAGAAAGTTGAACCAAGTGACTGTGAAGAACAGGTATCCCTTACCTCGTATTGATGATTTGTTTGACTAGTTGCGAGATGCATCAGTCTTTTCTAAGATTGATTTGCGATCTGGTTATCATCAGTTGAGGATTCAGAGTGAGGATGTGTCCAAGACGGAGTTTAGAACCCGTTATGGACATTATGAGTTTTTGGTCCTTCCTTTCAGATTGACCAATGCCCCTGCAGCGTTCATGGATCTCATGAACAGGGTGTTTAGGCCTTATCTAGATAGCTTTGTCGTAGTGTTTATTGATGATGTGTTGGTCTACTCTCCGGACGAGGCCACACACCGTCAGCATTTGAGGGTAGTGTTAGAGATTCTTCATGAGCACAAGCTGTACACTAAGTTCAGCAAGTGCGATTTCTGGTTGCGCGAGGTTCATTTCCTCGGGCATGTTATCTCCGGTGCTGGTGTAGCAGTTGATCCAGCAAAGGTCCAGGCAGTTATGGATTGGGAGATTCCCAAGACCCCTTCGGAGATTCGTAGTTTTATTAGTTTAGCTGGTTACTATCGACAATTTATTGAGGGATTTTCATCCATCGCCGCCCCTTTGACTCAGCTCACCAGAAAGGGAATGAAGTTTGTTTGGTCCGAGAAGTGTGAGAGTAGTTTTCAATTGCTGAAGACTAAGCTCACGACAGCCCCGGTGTTAGTCTTACCGAGCGGTGTAGAGGGTTTTGTTATCTACACAGATGCATCTCGGATTGGTTTAGGCTGTGTGCTAATGCAGCAGGAAAGGGTAGTGGCTTATGCTTCTCGTCAGTTGAAGGAGCATGAGAGGAACTATCCGACTCATGACTTGGAGCTCGCAACAGTGGTTCATGCACTAAAGATCTGGAGGCACTATCTTTATGGTGTCAGATTTGAGGTGTTTACCGACCACAAGAGCTTGAAGTATCTTTTCTCCCAAAAGGAACTAAACCTGAGGCAGAGAAGATGGATTGAGTTCTTGAAGGACTATGACTTCGACCTTCAGTATCACCCTGGGAAGGCGAATGTCGTAGAGGATGCTCTGAGTAGAAAGAGGCCATCTCTTTAGCAGGATTGGAAGATGTTGGAGGATGCGGCTTGCGCGTTGACTGAGTTAGAGCCATCTCTATGCCAGGCTTTTGTAGCTCAGTTATCTCTTAGGTCCTCGGTTTTGGATGAGGTGATCGAGCAACAAAAAGCCGACCCTAGACTCTTAGAGTTAGTGGGCAAGGCAGGCATTGCTCGTGATGAGGACGGTGTGATTAGATTTCATCACCGTGTTTGTGTCCCTGATTTGGTAGATGTCCGTGAGCATGTGTTAGCGGAGGCTCACAGATCATGATTCTCTATTCATCCGGGTAACACTAAGATGTACCAGGATTTGAAGAGATCCTTTTGGTGGTCTGGCAGGAAGAGGGATGTAGCAGATTATGTGTCTAGGTGTTTGGTGTGCCAGCAAGTGAAGGCCGAGCGACAGCGCACATCTGGCCTTATGCAAAGGATGGAGATCCCAGTGTGGAAGTGGGAAGCTGTCACTATGGACTTTGTTTCAGGTTTGCCTCATCTAGAAGGGGCAATGACTCGATTTGGGTAGTTGTAGATAGATTCTCGAAGACTGCTCATTTCTTGCCTATGAAGAAGAAGCAGTCAGTAGAGAGTTTAGCTAGATTGTATGTTAGCAGTATCATTAGATTGCATGGTGTGCCGAAGTCGATCATTTTGGATCGAGATCCGAGATTCACTTCGAGGTTGTGGAAGGGTCTTCAGGATGCTTTGGTTCGGAGCTGAAGCTCAGTTCAGCGTTTCATCCCCAGACTGATGGACAGTCCGAGAGGACTATCCAGACGCTCGAGGATATGTTGAGAGCGTGTGTTTTGGATTGGAAGGATGATTGGGAGCGTCATTTACCTCTTGTGGAGTTCGCATACAACAACAGCTTTCATGCGAGTATTGGTATGGCTCCATTTGAGGCGTTGTATGGTAGGCCTTGCAGATCTCCTTTATGTTGGGAGGAGACCGGTGATAGGCAGTTGATCGGTCCGGAGTTAGTGCAGGAAACTTCGGATAAGATCCAGCTTATCAGGAAGAGGCTTGTTGCGGCTCAGGATAGGCAGAAGAGCTATGCCGACAACAAAAGGAAGGATTTGGAGTTCGAGGTTGGCGATCATGTCTTCTTGAAGATATCGCCTACTCGAGGTGTCGTCAGATTTGGCAGGCATAGTAAGTTGACCCCTAGATTCATTGGCCCGTATGAGATTCTCAGACGATTGGGCAACGTGGCATATGAGCTAGCATTACCCCCATCTTTGGCTAGTGTTCATCCCGTCTTCCACATTTCGATGCTTAGGAAGTATGTCTGAGATCCATCTCTTGTGATTAGTCATGAGCCAGTGGAGATTCAGCCAGATCTGTCGTATGTCGAGCAACCAGTAGCCATTCTTGACCGGAAGGTTCAGCATCTCCGGAACAATAGTATTGCGTCGGTGAAAGTTCTATGGCGGAACTTCTCACGAGAGGAGGCTACTTGGGAGCTTGAGGATGCGATGAAGAAGAAGTATCCCCTTTTGTTTGAGTAGTGTCGTTCTAACTTCAAGGACGAAGTTTTTTTAAGGGGGAGAGGGTGTAAGGCCCTCGAATTTTGTTGCATTATTTGTATTGCATGTGAATACTTCATGTTTGTGTATGTACGTTTGTAAATATCTACGTAAGTACTAGTTAGTATACTTGTGTATGCATGTGTATAATTAGTAGTAAATAATGTATGAATGGCATGATGGTAGCATGTACGTGATAGTATACATAATGCATGTATATATGTATAGGTTATGCATGGTTTCCTGCATGTTTTGAGTTCTGGCCGAAGGCCAGCTTGGCATCAATATCAATGGACGTTTGTGTTGTGTAGGCGTCAACTATATGGATGCCAACACTAATCCCAGCGTCCAGCGATGTGGAGGCTAATTTCTCTGGCCTGCATGTGTTGCAGAGCCGGAAATCCCGAGAACAAGCTACCCCAACCATTGGGGAGCTGTCCCCAACGGTCTGAAAGGCTTCTTGTCAAGCCTGCGTGAAAGGAGAGCCCCCTCTCCTATTTACAAAGCCCTTTTTGCAACCCTCAACCCTCTCTTGGCTCTCTTTGCAAGAGGAGAAGAAGGAGAAGAAAAACCCTAGAGAAAACTGTGAGAAAACCCCACCCTTTGCAAGCTTGGATCCGACCTTCTGAAGCTGTTCCTGGCCATCTACCACGACAAGGAGCTAGCTGAAGTGAAGGAGGAGGCTTCCCCGACCTCATCTTGGAGGCATCTTCATCCTAGAACCTGGAGGAGAGCAATTGCGGAGCTTCTTGTGACTGCCCAAGGAAAGCTTCTCCGACCATTTAGATCTGTCTGGAGTATTTTCTAGAGGCAAGTAACCTACCCCTATCGTCCATGTAGATGTCAAGTAGGGTTTTATCATTTTTATGTATTTTTCCTCGTGTCCTAGATTCCCCATTCACCTTTTTATTTGGAGTTCAGTCTGTGTTTCTGCACAGACAGGAACTTGGCGTCAATGCCCTTGACGCCGATATCCCTAATGTGCGTCCAGCGATCTTGCCGTCCACTCCTGGAACGGCCAGAGACCGTCGTTAAGTTCTCCAGGACAGAACAATGAGCTGTTCTTCCTGGTATATGATTATTTTCGATGTGTTTTCGATGAGGTTATATTGTAAACCTATTATGATATGTAATATGGATGTCTGAATGTGTGGTGAGATCTTTGTAATTTCGGTGATTTGGCATAAATGGTTTTATTGTGGAGAATGTATGCATGATGAGACCTAGACCATGTTCTTTACTGTTTGTGCAATTCATGAGAAGTTGGATGCCCTAAAATTTTCTAAACCGTGAGTGGGTAAATCAGTCCATGCTCTGAATTTTTGGGAATTTTCTCCATGCTTCTCTGATTTATTGAATTTTCTGAAATGAATTAGAAAAACATGTGTAGGATTGTTAAAATTCCAATAAATCGTGTGTTGTGTAATAAATCTGGAAAAATTTTCTGTGGTATTGTGTATATCGGGTTCAGGGTTATGATCTGTTAAACTGAACTTTTATGTTATATACCATGATAAATTGAATTTTGTATAATACGGGAATTTATGTTAAAATTTTTGCAATTGCATTTTGGATCATAAAAATGTGAAAATTTTCATGTGGGGTCCTAAACCCGAAATCAGCATGTGGTTAAATTTTCAGGTCGTTTGGACAACTATATAGTGAAATATGATTTTTTCCTTGCAAAAATGTGAACAATGCATGTTAATATGGGAATAATTTGACATGTGTGTGCGATCTGATTTATGCAAATTACTGAACATGTGATCCCTGTAAATTGTAGAATCATGTTAGGAAAATAGAGCCCTTGTGTGAATAAGAAAATGAATGAGAGGTAAGTGATATGCATAAAGATATGCGTTAAAATCGGTAAATGTGTAAATCGTGCCAAGTGTGACACTGCTTCCATAGAGGGCAGTGGAACTGTATCAGGGAAAAGTCCCCCTGAGAAGGTTCAATGTGTTGTGATCCTAAGGGCATTAGGATGAAATCCTGGAGGTGGACAAGTACCACTGGTTAGGGTGGGGACTTGTTCTCCCGGTCTGCGCAGTCCAAGAGTCGTCACTGTATTGTCTAGGTGACGTCTATGTGTATGTGATGTGATGTGTCCTTCTTATGGTGGTTTGGACTATGTGTCATGGCACTAAAGTGTAAAATGTGAATGTGATTGTGATCATGTGCAAATTGTGTAGTGTGAACAATGTGTAAATGTGAATGTGTAAATGTGCAATGTGTAAAAAGTGAAGTATGTGAATTAGAAATTGTGTAAAAATGTGAAACCAAAATGTGAGGATGTGAAATTGAAATCCATGATATGATGATCTGAAATCATGTTAGAACAGCAACATAAATGTGGTTATGATCATGTGTTATATGTGTACAATGCGTAGAATCCATGCTAGGGACAATCCTTACTTATGTGTAACCCATTCCATGTGTGTTTACTCTCACGTTGTGGTTTGAATGAGAACATAGCTTTCATGTGTTAGATTGTAAAGTGTTTAATCATGTCAAAACAGCAAGCTTAAAGCATGTAAAATCGTTATGTGCATGCTTAAGAATGAGAAGTAACCATGTTAGCAATGTTTTCTTTCATGTATGTAAACTAGTCATGCTAAACTTGCTTTTATGTCTTAGTTTAATTGAAAGTAAACCTTTCATGTGTTGGAATGATTAGAGAGCATGTGATAGGAGATTTTGATTTAAAAAATCTGAAAGCATGAATCATGTGTTCATTAATATAATTACCATGATAGGAGTTAATTTCAATGACAAGCATGCTACATGATGGTGTCTTGTAAATGTGTATGTAAAACCTGCTATGATATGTACATGTATGATAGATGTAGTGTTATTTGCTGAGTCTTTTAGAGTCATTACTTGCTTCGACGTACAGGCGTAGTTGGTGACGACACCCTTGCGGAGGAGGCAGTGGAGACCGACTCCGAGCGTGGAGATTAGATCGTTGGTGTACCTTGCGATATTTTGATTTCATAAGTATGTAATTGCAACATTGTACTAGCATTATCATGGAAGAATGTTTAAGTGTGGACAATTATGTATTTGATTTTCAGCAATTTAATTATGTGGACTTTTAGTTCTTTAAATGTTATCGAATCATGTATGTTAAATGTGGATGATGAATGAAATGAAGACAGTGGTTCTTTTACTTCCGCTACTCTATTCTTATATTCACGTGTATCTCAGCTGAATGTTATTGTTGGGTAAATGTCCCACTGTGGCAACGTTCACTATACCGACGTGGGTTGGTATAACCGTACCGGTATAATGAGGGTCGCTACAGATCCTTTTAAAATTTCCACTCACTAGGAAGATCTTCATGAGAAGGTTCATTTTGGAGTAGATCTTCTAATGGTGGCTCCATCTTGTCTTCTCTGATGGTGATATCCTTTAGTTTTTCTTCTAGTTCCCCTATTCCTTCATCATCACTATCATTTTCTTTCCTTAAAGATGGGTTAGCCTCATCAAATATGATATGAATGGTTTGCTCAATCAATAAATTTTTCTATTAAATACTATATAACCTTTAGGTTTTGAGGTATAGCCAAGAAATATACCTTTCATCGGATTTTGCATCCAACTTACCCAAATTTGACTTACCATTATTGAGAATGTAGCATTTACATCCAAATGGCTTGAGGTTACTAACATTTGGTTTCTTGTCCTTGTATAGTTCATATGTAGTCTTCTTCAGAATTGGCCTGATCATTGCTTTGGTTATTATGTAGTATATTGTGTTGATTGCCTCTGCCAAAATACTCAGATAGTATTGTTCTTGCCATCTCTAATTCTTTCAGCAACTTCATTTTTTTTAGGTGTCCTTGGTGCTGAAAAGTTGTGCTCAATTCCTTGGTCTTCACAGAAACTTATGAACTCCTTGTTCTAAAATTCTCCTCCTTGATCTGACCTTAATCCAATTATGCTAGGCTACTGATCCTTCTGCACCAGTTTATTGAATTTTACAAAGGTTTCGAATGTGTCATTTTTATGTGCTAAAATGACACCCATATGAACCTAGAGAAATCATCAACAATGACAAATCCATAATTCTTTCCTCCTAAACTTGTTGTAGATATTGGACCAAATAAGTCTATGTGAAGTAGCTCCAAAGGCTTGGTGGTGGTGACAATTGTCTTTGATTTGAAGGAAGTCTTGGCATGTTTCCTTTTGGAACAAGGTCCACAAACTTTATCATAGTGTATGCTGATCTTTGGTAATCTTTCCACTAGCTTATGCTTTATTAATTTTCTGAACACATCTAAGCTAGCATGACCCAATCTTCTATGCCATAATTTGACATCAATGCTTTTACTGGTTGCTAGACATACATTTTGATCCTTTAAATGTTTGAGGTGTAGGACATATAAGTTCTTTTCTCTATGAGCTATAAAGACTGTTTCACCTTCCTTGGTGATCAAACATTTTGATTCTTTAAATTTGACTTGATATCCCTTGTCACAGAGCTGCCATATGCTAATGAGATTGTGTTTCAATCCTTTGACACAAAGAACTTCTTCAATTAGATTGTTGTCTTGCTGCCTACTGTGCCACATCTAATAACTACACCTTTTCCATTATCTCCATAGGTAACTGATCCTTCTTTTGCTTTGATTGAGGAGAACAACTTCTTGTCACCTATCATGTGCCTTGAGCATCCACTATCCAAGTACCACTTAGATGCTTTAAGGCTAACATGCATAAAAATCATTGAGATTTAGGTGCCCAAAATCTTTTGGGTTCTTGGGGGTTAGTTTCATAATAAGCTTTCTTAGGAATCCATTTCAGGTACTTTGTTATGTAGTTTCTTATTGTATGACCAAACTTGTTACAGTGAGAACAATATGCAATGTTTATGTTGTTTTGATCATTTATTTTATTTCTATTTTTAACAAATTGTTTTCTTATGTTTTTGTTAACATAACTCCCTTCGGATATGAATTTTGGCATTGGATATGTTTCCATTTTTTTTTTTTGTTCATTTTCAGGTGGTGTGTAACCAACACCAAATTTCTTTTTACCACTTCTTCTTGCATCTTTTAAAATTATGGATGATTTTTCGTTTGTTAGTTTGTCTATTGTAGAGTTTAGGTATTTATTATCTTCTATTAGGATCTTCATTTCTTCATTTAATTTATTTGTTATGTTATCATTTTATAGATTCTTTATTTTACTATTTTTCTCTTTTAGATCCTCACATAATAGATTGTTCTTATGTTTTAGTTCTTCAACTTGTTTTTCAAATTGTTCAATTTCTGACTTCAGATCTGAATTAGTGTTTTCTAAACATGAAATGTTTTTCTTTAATACTTTTAGTTGCTTGGATACATCTATATATTTTTCATATAGTTCATTAAATGCATCTTCTAAATTATCATCATTAGGATCTAAAAATGAATCAAAAGAAGTGTCAAAAATTACCTTATCATCATAATTTGTTATAAAGGTAAGATGAGCCTTTTCTTCTTATTGTTCATCTGAGCTCTTCATATGACCTTTCTTCATTATTCCAAGTAGCTGTCATAGCCTTCTTCTTATTCTTCTTCAT
This sequence comes from Colocasia esculenta, assembly GCA_014218235.1. Lineage (NCBI taxonomy): Eukaryota > Viridiplantae > Streptophyta > Magnoliopsida > Alismatales > Araceae > Colocasia > Colocasia esculenta. The sequence continues at coordinate 157,562,069 of CM024753.1, read as the reverse complement.
CTTCATTGAAGGCTTATTCTTTTTGTACTTCTTTTTCTTGAGCTTCAGGCACTTTATTTTCAGGTGCCTGGGCTGCTTTCATTCATAACAGATAGGTTCTATTTTCTTGACTGCCTTTTCCTTTCTAAAGAACCTTCTCCCTGACAAGTATTTCTTCTTGGCCAAAATTCTTTGTAGATGTCTTGACAGAAATTCTTCTTCACTGTCTGCACCACTGCTCTCATTGGTCATGGCTTCATCTAAGTTTGGCTCTTCTATCTTCAAGGCAATGCTGATCTTTTTCTTTGAAGTGCCTTCTCCAAATCTTTCCATATTTATCTCATGAGCTATAAGAGACCCAATGAGCTTTTCCAAAAACATTGAGGTGATGTCATTGACTTATTCTATAGCAGTGACTTTTAGTGCTCACTAGTTTGGTAGTGAATGGAGAATTTTTCTTACCATATCCCCAGTGTTGTATGCCTTTCCCAATCCGACTAGACCATTTGTGATGTCAGTAAATGTACTGCACATCTGAGTAATGGCTTTCCCCTAGTTGCATATGAAAATTCTTATATTGGGCAACTAAGATGTCAATTCTCATTTCCTTAACTTTATTTGTCCCTTCATAAGTAAGATGAAGTTTGTCGCACATTTCTTTGCCAGATGTGCAAGTTGAGATCATGTTGAATTCTCTTTTGGAAAAGGCACAGTAAATGAGATTCTTGGCCTTACTATTTTGTGATAGTATTTTTTCTCGTTGTCTGTCTAGTTTTCCCTTAAAGAGAGGACTATTAGATCTCCTTCTTTGATGATGATCCACAACTAATAGTCATATCCCTGAAGAAAGAACTCCATCTTTATCTTCTAGTAGTTGTAGTTTCACCATTGAACAAAGGTGGTCTGTTGACAGTTTACCCTTCAGAGTATCCTATTTTGAACTTTTTTGAAATAAAAAAAACACAAACACTAAGCAAGACTGTAAGTACTTCTAGTTAGTATGTAGCGGAAGTAAACTAAAGCAATCACACAAAAGACACAAGATTTTATTCTGGTTCGGCACTGAGATGCACCTTAGCCCTACGTCTAGTCCCCAATCAACCTCTTGGGATTTCACTATGTAACGACCCGACCTCCCAGACCCCCGCTAGGGACCCTGAAGTTCGCGCTGCCAACCACGAATCCGAAGACCCGGAAGGGTTAGAAAAATAGTCTAGTGAGATATGTATCGAATTTAAATAACTATAACAATATAACAACTGTACAACGTGTCCCAAGTAAAAGCACAAGTACAAGAAGAAAGGCGCAGTCCTTAAGGGGCATACCCCGAGAACTTGCAAAGCACAACTCTCAACTCACTCAGGTACAAGTGCTCACAACACTCACTTTCACTGCTGCTGACAACACACGATGCCACAGTTGCCTCCGCAACCCGTCCGACACCGAGTTCCCACGACGATGAGCCCCTAGCTGAAGGAAGTAGGGGGGGTGAGCCATGCGAACAAGGCCCAGTAGGGATTACCAGTCCCTCACCGGCCAGAGCAGCAGAAACTCCGAAAATAAAAAACTACACTAGAAAGTTGTAAAGTGAGGACCTACAGCAGGGTACTACAAAGCAGCGGAACAGAACAATGCAACACCACGACCACCAACCAAGGTCATGACACAGACACCACTCCCGTAGAAACCAACGGACTCGGGCACCAAGCAGAAGAAACCCTCGGCACACCCACCGAGACCATGCAACAACCAAGTGAGAATGACGTCTCACCACAAGCACGGCCACCTCAGACCTCCACAAGGTCGAGGGCCCACAAGCAGAACCACCCCAGACCCCGGACACACCATAAGGTTGGGAAACCACACATGCCAGTGCCACCACGGACTGGCACCAAGGAACAGGACTACGAAACCGAGAGAAGACCGAAGTGGAAACCACCAGAAGCACGGGTCCGCACAAGGCCAGACCAACAATGCCCACAGAAACTAAACACAGCCAGGCTATAACCGCTGTGCAAGCTAGGGCAACGAGTTGCTCTTGGAAACATCGTGAGGAAACATCGTCACAACAACAGCAACCAAGCCACCACCACTGGTAGCCAAGAGGAGGACACGCCGGCCAATCCCTCTGCTCGCCATCCTGACTCCTGCCTCTAACATCCCCGAAAGAGCGAGACAGAGCCGCTACAGAACACCACAAGAACGCACGCACCACCACAGCCTGGCCACGCCGAGCACCACTACGTGGCTCTGAAACCAATCTGGAGAGAGGCAATGAGACAGAGGAATGTCTAGGCTGTGCCGAGAAGAAAACACCTCAATGACCTCGGCGTCCCGCCCCAGACAAGAGAGCTCTACAAATGACTCGGTGCCGCTGTCCAAACCTCAATTTTCCCTCTGCTCTAGAGTCCGCCAACTCGGCTGCCAACTCAAGCACGCTCGTAGCCCAGAGCACTCCTTCAATAGGCTCCCGAGGATGGGGGTCCCAGGCAATGGAGACAACCTCTGAATGGGACAAGCCCTCAAGTGCCAAGCATCGGGCAAACAGGCGGGGCAAGCACAACAAGAACCACGCCGAATTACTGGCTTGTAACCCACGATAAGCCCAACAAGCACAAGGCACGCACGGACCCTCAAGAGGGCCGTCGGCCAACCAAGGCACACACGAACAAGCCAGAACCTTGGAACACCACTAGTAGCATGGAAAACCCATCGCTCTGCGATTATTAGATAGACATGACCCTCCTGGCACCACTACCAGAACACGGCCACAAAGGTGTCACCTTCAGTAACTGAACGCAGCGAGACAACCTGCCCCGTTCCCCACCTGAAGGTCCTAAGGGTAAGCCAGCCCTGGGGCACACGCCGACACCCCAACCGGAACCACAAAAACACCTGAGGCAACACAGGTACTGTCGCATCCCCCTTAGCCGTCACAATACCATCGCGACAGGGAAACACGCCGCGACAAGATCGCGTCAGACCGCCCGACCGCGATGCCATCGTGTCGCGACACGATCGCGCCCTTTGGTGTAGCGACGGGCACCGCAGTTGCGACACCAGAAGAAGGGCAAACCCACGAGATCCTCCATCCCGGGGCCACCCTGTCACGTCCTAATAAAAGTCTATTTATCAAAAATGAAAAAAATTAGGCTCAAGAAATAGGACTAATGTTTTATTCATATAACATTAACATTGTGGAAGCATAATTACATGGTACTTCTCAATATTGCCTACAAGAGGAGTGGAAAACAGAAAACTTAATTACACATTGTTTTAACAATACTAAGAAAGGTAAAATTGCTGAACTTCTGAAGATGGGATGTTCCACTCAGCACACTCCCCTTTAAGCATTAAGCTCATTTTGATCACCTGAAAAGGTAGGATTATATGAGCTATCTAGCCTAGTAAGATTCAATTTTTCTAATAAAAAAGGATTAAGAGGATCAAAGATCAGAATAAGAAACTTAACTATTGTCAGTACTGAGTATCAAAGATGGTTGGACAAACATGTCAACTAGATAATAAATGTAGAACAGAAGTACTGACTTATGAATACATGGTCAAGATTTCATGATAATATTCATGCTTCAATTCAAATACAAAACTCATGATAGGATAACATGATGACTAATCAAGCTAGTATTTGATGCAATGCCAAGCATCCACAGATCCTTTATTGTTTCGTACGGCTACTAAAAGAATTCGGGTGCTCCTCCCGGGACTGGACCAGCCCCATTTGCACAGGCATATATCTCATTTGAGTCCAAAGAATCAATAATTGTCATCACAAGTCATTCATAAGCAAATGTGGTACACAAGTACTCAAAGCTCTCATATAACCAAAGTTTATGAATTAAGGTCAATGAATACAGAAGATTGTAACCATTTAGGAATTAATTGTACTTGGGAGATTTCAAGGATAATCCAAAGTAGGATATGGAAAACAATTGGATGATCTCTCTTAATGATATAGTGGTAGAAACCCATGAGAATGAGAGAAGCAACTTGCTAGGCTAATAGCATGATGTATCAACAGGAGATTGGGCAAGACAAGGTGCTAGAAAGTAAGACTGGATGGTGTATGTCGACAGTCAAAGGGTGGCTGTTAACAGCTCCTGCCTTCCAGAACCAGATTTCTGGAGTCTGGCCACTACCTGTCGATAGGCCAAGGTCGGCTATCGATAGGTGAAGGCCATCTGTCGACAGATGAGGGCTATCTATCGACATCTACTGGTGTTCTGCACAATCTAGGTTCTGGAAGCATGATTCTTGTCGACAGGTGAGTTTTGTCTGTCGACAGGTGCAGTGTAAACTTCTAGAAAACATGCAAAACTACCACGAGATACTCTACTAAGTATTCCTATGATACCGAACATGACTACAACATCAAATGAATCTGATCCATACCTCTAAACTCCATGTTACAGGAAGAAAAGAATGAAACAGAAGGAATGCAAACTGTACACATGAATGGTTAGAAACTTAGGGAAGGAGAACTACTGAAAGAACAACTCTTCTAACAGCATGTCCCTACATCTAACAAGATATTTTCCACAAACACACCTGATCATGACATGATCTTGAGCTAAACTAGCTAATAGTGGATAGAAAACAATCATAAGGAAGCTTTTAGATTCTAAGCTAGGGTATAAACATAATAACATGTTAACTTCAAGTTTTAATCATGGATAGAAATCAAGGAGGAGGAAATGAGGAGAGATTCCTACCTGTCTGGGGAAAGAATGAAGTTTCTTCTTCTCCTCCACGTAGAGTCAGTAGAGTGTGAAGAAGAACAAGAAGACTATAGGAATAGCAGCTTCAGACGATGCAGTTGAAGAAGTGGCAATCAAAGAAGAAGAAACAACAATAGGAACCACAATAAAAGTAGCAACACCTATGGCAAGAGCAGCAGCAGCAGCCACGGGAAGCAACTGCAACAGCTCCAGTAGCTACAACTCCAGCAAGAACAACAGCAGCAGCAGTAGTAGAAGGAAAGGCTTGCACGATGGGTGAAGGGAGAGTTTTTATAAACTCTCACACTTCATGCATGCATGGCACGTAGGCCATACATTTGTTGAGGTAAAAAGCCTCTTTAACCAGCCAAAGCCATGTTTACCATGCAATCCTCAAAGGTTACACATAGGGTAAAACGTGTAGGTCTTCTACCCCATGTGAAATGGGCTTACGTAGCCCCCAATACGTAAGCAAGAAATTACCCAAAAAAATGGTTACCGTAATTGGACAATAATTCAGCTGGCCCATTTGACCCCATGTTTATATCTCCAAATTGTATTCATTCAAGTTGAAATTTCAACCATAAACTAATAAGAAAGTTTTACTAATTATGGTGATTTTAGTTTAATTTTTAGAATTTATTTTTCACCCAGCAAAAATTACTCTGAAAATAGTTACGTCAACTTAATCTTGAAATCCATGTGTCAACAATTCCGGATATTTATATTTCTGATATCAACACATTTTTCTAAAAATTATAGTGTTCTTGAATTTCATTTTCGTTACAGAATTCCGGTGTCGCCTTGTCGGAGGAGCACGCACCTCTGAGTACGACACTGGAATAACATTTTCTAGTACAAATTAAAGTTAATTACATCTCATGATAGTAGTTATGTTTAACAATCAAATTATTCACATTTTTCTAGTAAATAATTTTTTTGGGGCGTTACAACTCTCCCCCACTAAAGAAAATTTGGTGGTCCAAATTTAACAAGTAAGAGTGTAACGAAAAATAATACTGACCTGTAAATAGTTCCGGATACTTGGTTTTGATGGCATCTTCCAATTCCCACATTGCTTCTTCTTGTCCTCGTTTATTCCATTGAATCTTTAATAATGGAACCTCCTTGTTCCGGAGTTGCTTGATCTTTCGGTCGAGGATTTTTACAGCTCTTTCTTTATATGCCAAGTTTCTTTGTACATCCATATCTTGATATTCAATAACATGCTCTGGATCTTAAACATATTTCCTCAACATTGATACATGAAAGATATCATGTATATTGGATAATTGAGGTGGAAGTGCCAACTGATATGTCATCTCCCCAACTCTCTTTATTATGTCAAACGGTCCAATGTATCTTGGACTCAATTTTCCTTTGATTCCAAACCTCCTGATTCCTCTTCGGGGTGATACCTTAAGGAACACATAATCACCTTGTTGAAATTCCAATTCTCTTCTTCGTCGATCAGCATAACTTTTCTGTCAGTCTTGGGCAGCTTTCATTCGATCTTGCACTAATTTTATAATTTCTGTTGTTTCTTGGATCATTTCAAGTCCAAGAATGTGTGTTTCTTTTAACTCCACCCAACATAGTGGTGATCTACACTGCTGGCCATATAACGTTTCAAATGGTGCCATTTGAATAGTAGACTGATAGCTATTATTATAAGCAAACTCCATAATTGCTAATTGATTACTCCAGTCATTTCCAAATTCTAGAACACAAGCACGGCACATATCCTCAATAATTTGATTTACTCGTTCCATTTGTCCATCAGTTTGAGGATGAAATGTAGTACTAAACTTCAGCTTGGTTCCTAATGCCTCTTGTAGTTCCCTCCAAAAATGTGATGTGAACCTTACATCTCTGTCAGAAATAATATCTTTTGGAATTCCATGCAGTCGAACAATTTCTTTCAAGTACAGAGCTGCTAATATATTGACTGACCATCTTGTCTTAATAGCCAAGAAGTGAGCTGACTTTGTAAGTTGATCTATTATTACCCATATTGCATCATGTCTACTATGTGTTCTGGGTAATCTCACAATGAAATCCATACCACTATCCCATTTCCATTCTGGTACCTCAAGACGATTTAACTTCCCTGCGGGTTTCTGGTGTTCAGCCTTAATTTTCTAACATGTTAAGCATCTAGCTATAAAATCTACAATATTCTTCTTCATGTTACACCACCAGAAAATTTTCTTTAAGTCATGGTACATTTTGACAGCTCCTGGATGGATAGTATAATGCACCCGATGAGCTTCTTCTAATATTTGCTTCTTGATTTCTGAATTATCCATACACATAACCTGTTCCGAAACCGAAGATTTCCATGTGCATCTTCATTAAAGTCTGGTCTGGAATTCAGTTTCTCTCTAATTTCTATCAATGTAGGGTCATTGTCTTGTTGTTCTTCAATTTATCTTAATAGATCTGGCTGTACTATCAAATTATCTATCACAACCCTATCTTTTTGTGGCTCAGCTTTTAGACTCAATGTAGAAAATTCTTCCAACAACTTCCATTCTTTAACTTGCAATTGGAAGATTCTAGCCATGGGATTTCTACTGAGAGCATCAGCCACAGTATTGCCTTTAGTAGGATGGTACTCAATTTTAAAATCATAATCTTTGATATATTCCATCCATCTTCTTTGCCTCATGTTTAATTTTTTCTGTGAAAATAAATACTTTAAACTTTTGTGATTGGAGTACACTATGAATTGGTTATCATATAAGTAGTGTCTCTAGAGTTTAAGAGCAAAAATTATTGCAACTAATTCCAAATCATGTACTGGGTAATTTTTCTCATGAGTTTTTAATTGTCTAGATGCATAGGCAATAACTCTTCCTTTTTGCATCAAAACACATCCTAATCCAATGTTTGATGCATCAATATAAACTTCAAATGTTTTTCCCTCTACCGAAAAGGCTAAAACTGGTGCGGATGATAAACATTCCTTCAATATTTGAAATGCTTGCTCACAACTCTCATTCCATTCAAATGCAGTTACTTTTCGAGTTAGTTGTGTGAGAGGTGAGGCAATCCTGGGAAAATCTTTAACAAACCGCCGGTAATAACTAGCCATACCCAAAAAACTTCGAATTTCAATAAGATTCTTAGGTTGTTCCCACTTTTGTATAGCTTCAATTTTTGAGGAATCTACTAACAATCCCTCTCTAGAAATAACATGCCCTAAGAATGTCACTTGTTCCAACCAGAATTCACATTTACTGAATTTTTCATATAACGTGATCTCGTAATAATTGCAAGGTAACTCGTAAATGTGCTTCATGTTATTCCACACTCTTAGAGTAAATTAATATGCTATCAATACACACAACTATAAACTGATCCAAATATGATCTAAACACATCATTCATCAAACGCATAAATGCAGCAGGTGCATTGGTCAACCCAAATGGCATCACAACAAATTCATAATGTCCATATCTACTTCGAAAAGCTGTCTTATGAATATCCTCTTCTTGAATTCTTAATTGATGATACCCAGATCTAAGATTAATCTTTGAAAAATACTGAGCTCCAGACAATTGATCAAATAAATCATCAGTTCTAGGGAGTGGGTACTTATTCTTAATCGTCAACTGGTTCAATTGTCTATAATCTATGCATAACCGCATAGTCCTATCCTTCTTCTTAACAAATAACATTGGAACACCCCAGGGTGATGTATTGGGTCTAATGAATCCTTTCTCTGTCAATTCCATCAATTGCCTTTTTAATTCTTTCAACTCTTCCATCGACATTCTATAAGGCATTCTTGAAATTGGTGTGGCTCCTGAAACCAATTCAATTGAAAAGCTTACCTCTCTACTAGGTGGTAAACCAGGTAGTTCTTCTGGAAAAACATCAAGAAATTCTTTTACTACTGGAATATCCTTCAACCAAGTAGTGTTCTGATTTATTAATGTCACAGAAGCCAAATACCCTTGACAGCATTTTTGTACTAACTTACATGCTTTAACTGCCGAGATTATGAGTATTCTTCTTGTACGGGGTTTATCAAAAGTCATGGAGTAAACTTCTTTACCCTGGAAAGTTACTTGTCTTAATTGGCAATCTAAATTTGCATGATGTTTAGATAGCCAATCTACCCCAAGGATTACATCATAATCCCACATCTCAAGGCATATCAAATCCCCCAAAAAATTATGTTCTTTGACTAAAATTTGACTAGCAGGGTAATATTCCTTAAGTTTCTTACCCTTACTTAAAGGAGTAGCAACTTCCAACTGTGTAGGTAGTAGAACTGATTGCATTCCTAAAGATCTAGCAAACTCACAACTAATGAAAGAATGTGTAGCTCCCGAATCAAATAATACATATGCGGGTTTGAGTTTACTAGTAGTGTACCTTCAATAAGTCCCCCCTCCTATGGAGACTCAGGTTCCACTTCCTGAATAGCTTGTATAAATCCCTGCTTGGCTCGGGGATTCTGGTTTGCTGGTGCATTCTTGATCATAGGACAATCCGAAATCCGATGTTGATTGTTTCCACATCGGAGACAAGCACCCAACTTACGCCAACAGTACTCAGTCTTGTGTCCACTGAGGTGGCAATGCCGACACACACCCTTGTTTCCGACCGAAGCTTTTCCTTCTTTCTTAGTGGTTTGCTGAACCTTAGGGGCATTCCCCGACTCAAACTTCCTTTTACGATCAAAAGAACTATCACCGAACCTACCTCTAATCTTTTCCACAGTATCATTGGCAGCTTCCAATGCCAATGCTCTTTTAACCATTTCAGAATATGTGGCAATCAAGCGAGGTGTTAACTACGTAATGAGGTTTGGACGTAGACCGTTCATGAATCTTTTCGCTTTCAACTTCTCTGTGGCTACTAGATGAGGAGCATACTTAGATAATCAGGTAAACTGTGCCTCGTATTCCGACATTAACATTCTGAGTTGCTTTAAACTAGCAAACTCGTTAGCTTTCCTCTCCTGAACTACCTCGGAGAAATACTGATCATTAAACAGTTCCACAAACTCCTCCCAACCAACCTGGTTTGGGTCCTCTAGAGTAGACTCTACTGTTTCCCATCATGCTCGGGCATCGCGATCCAATTGAAACGTTGCTAGGCATATTTTTTCCTCTTCTGTACATCGAATCATCTTAAAAATTCTCTCAATATCCTTTAACCAATTCTCAGCCTCATCCGGATCCGTACTACCTGTAAATCTTGGAGGATCTAGACTTCGAAAATCCTTAAACAAATTTGCTCCATTGTGACTGTTATTCTTGGCTACAGTCCTCATCACTCGTGTCAGATCGTGCATTGAGCTCTCCATCTTCTTCCAATTTTCATCACTTCCTTACATAATTAGTTTGGGAAATTATCTGAGACATCCAACAATATATATATTAATACCATAACCAAACCATGCTCACATTCAACACATCCAATTTTTTAGTTTCACATAACATACCACTTTTCATTAACTAACCAAAATATTTTCATTACATTAGCATTCTTGTTCTAATAAGCCGGACATATTTACAATACATCCCTAATAAGCCGAGAATAATTACAATACTGTCATCATCCTTTAACCTCCCACTACACATATACATGTGAGTTATATATACAACCACTATTAACAAAATGAGAGGTTACAAAAGTAAGTTCCTCATTCTCTAACTAACTTCATGTCTGAGCAGCGGACTCCATAGACGGTTTCTGATCTCCCCCAGGCCCATGGTACAGCTCCCTTGCTGCTTCAGAAAGCACTTCCCAATATCCTTCAACCTGATGGAGCAACATGTCCCGTCCCAGCTTCAAACTGTCCAGGTTACTCATTATCTGGGTCATGGTCTCCAAGGAGGCACGAGAATTTCTTGCCAGAAATGAGCCTGCAGTCAAGTTCAACACTTCCTCCTTGATCTGCACATGCGCTTCCCGTTGGACCTGAGCATACAATTCCACATCTTGACGGAGCATTTCCATTACTGCCACTAGTCATTCCTGAGCATTCATGTCCATGCTGTAGAAAATAACAGGTTAAGTACTTACACCTTTACAGAATCACTATGACCTTTATAGCTAGTCCCAAGTTTCTACCCCAACTCACTGGTTATTCCCTAGGTTTATGGAACCTAAGGCTCTGATACAAAGTTATCTGTCATGTCCTAATAAAAGCCTATTTATCAAAAATGACAGAAATCAGGCTCAAGAAATAGGGCTAATGTTTTATTCATCTAACATTAACATTGCGAAAGCATAATTACATGGCACTCCTCAATACTGCTTACAAGAGGAGTGGAAAATAGAAAACTTAATTACACGTTGTTTTTACAATACTAAGAAAGGTAAAATTGCTGAACTTCTGAAGAGGGGATGTTCCACTCAGCACACTTCCCTTTAAGCATTAAGCTCATCTTGATCACCTAAAAAAGTAAGATTATATGAGCTATCTAGCCCAGTAGGATTCAATTTTTCTAATAAAAAAGGATTAAGAGGTTCAAATATCAGAATAAGAAACTTAACTATTATCAGTACTGAGTATCAAAGATGGTTGGACAAACATGTCAACTAGACAATAAATATAGAACAGAAGTACTGACTTACGAATACATAGTCAAGATTTCATAATAATATTCATTTTCAATTCAAATACAAAACTCATGATAGGATAACATGATGACTAATCAAGCTACTATTTGATGCAATGCCAAGCATCCATAGATCCTTTATCGTTCCGTACGGCCACTAAACGAATTCAGGTGCTCCTCCCGGGACTGGACCAGCCCCATTTGCACAGGCATATATCTCATTTGAGTCCAAGGACCCAATAATTGTCATCACAAGTCATTCATAAGCAAATGTGGTACACAAGTACTCAAAGCTCTCATATAACCAAAGTTTATGAATTAAGGTCAATGAATACAGAAGTTTGTAACCATTTAGGAATTAATTGTATTTAGGAGATTTCAAGGATAATCCAAAGTAGGATATGGAAAACAATTGGATGATCTCTCTTAGTGATATAGTGGTAGAAACCCAAGAGAATGAGAGAAGCAACTTTCTAGGCTAATAGCATGATGTATCAACAAGAGATTGGGCAAGACAAGGTGCTAGAAAGCAAGACTGGATGATGTATGTCGACAGTTAAAGGGTGGCTGTTGACAGCTACTGCCTTCCAGAACCAGATTTCTGGAGTTTGGCCATTGCCTGTCGACAGGCCAAGGTCGCCTGTCGACAGGTGAAGGCCAACTGTTGATAGATGAGAGCTATCTGTCGACATCTACTAGTGTTTTGCACAATCTGGGTTCTGGAAGCATGATTCCTGTCGACAGGTGAGTTCTGTCTGTCGACAGGTGCAGTGTAGACTTCCAGAAAATATGCAAAACTACCACGGGATACTCTACTAAGTATTCCTATGATACCTAACATGACGACAACATCAAATGAATCTGATCCATACCTCTAAACTCCATGTTAAAGAATGAAAAGAATGAACTAGAAGAAATGCAAACTGTACACATGAATGGTTAGAAAATTGGGGAAGGAGAACTACGGAAAGAACAACTCTTCTAACAGCATGTCCCTACATCTAACATGATATTTTCCACAGACATGATCTTGAGCTAAACAAGCTAATAGTGGATAGAAAACAATCATAAGGAAGCTTTCAGATTCTAAACATGGGTATAAACATAATAACATGTTAACTTCATGGTATAATCAAGGATAGAAATCAAGAAGGAGGAAATGAAGAGAGATTCCTACCTGTCTTGGGAAAGAATGAAGTTTCTTCTTCTCCTCCACGTAGAGTCAGTAGAGTGTAAAGAAGAACAAGAAGACTGCAGGAATAGCAGCTTCAGACGATGCAGTTGAAGAAGTGGCAATCAAAGAAGAAGAAACAATAATAGGAACCACAACAAAAGCAGCAGCAGCAGCCACGACAAGTAGCTGCAACAGCTCTAGCAGCTACAACTCCAATAGGAACAACAGTAGCGGCAGCAGCAGCCACGACAAGTAGCTGGAACAACTCCAGCAACTACAACTCCAGCGACTTCATCCTTCTCTTCTTTTATAGACTCTTGTTAGAAGATAGCTGTTGAGTCTTTTGTGCCAGCTTCTTCTTCTTTTTCTCTTCTGCTCTTCTATCCGTTAGACTATAGATCTTCCTGTTGCCTTTGTGTAACCCAGCTGTTAGACTCATTGTAAGATCTGGATCTTCTGGGTCTTAGCCCCATCCTTAGGGTTGCGACGAACCTGCTAGTAGCGACGGTGTCGCGACAGCAAAGCCGGACGCGACATGGTTCTTGTCACGGCACTCTTGCCCGTCGCATTCTGGTGGTGATGGAGGTGGGCGACGCGTTCTTGTTGCGGTGTCTGGAGGCGACGTGACTTTGCTTCTGATCATTTTGACGTTTGTCCTTTCTATTAGAACGACCTTGTCGGGTGTCAGGTCGTTGCTTTGACCGCCTTTTAGGGTCGCTATTGCCCGGCTAGCTAGCCTAGAGGGGGAGGGTTGAATGGGATATTAAAATTTTGATCACTTTAAAACCTATCCACAAAAACAATCACACAAAACACACTTCTATAGATGTTAGTGTTAGTGAGAGTTAACAACAAACAAACACAAAACAATCACACTACACAAGGATTTATCCTGGTTCGGATCTCCTCTCCACAGGAGTCCTACGTCCAGTCCATGAGCAATACCTTAGGATATCACTCCCCAAGGGTATAGTCCCCCTCACAGACACTTACACACCCAGTCGCAGCTCGTCTTCTCTTCACAACCTGAAGAGGAAATACAACACCCTGGATCTTACCAGGTCTTCCTTCAACACGAAGGGAAATAAACACCCTGGAATCCCTAGGTCTTCCTTCAACACGAAGGGAAATAAACACCCTGGAATCCCCAGGTCTTCCTTCAACACGAAGGGAAATAAACACAAGAATGTGTTCAGGAAGACAAGCCCCTGGACCAAGCTAACAACACAATGCTTGATCTGAAGCAAATACTGAGAGGAAGAAAATGAGAAGTAATGAACTCTCTCAGTACACAAAAAATGCTCTCTCTAAAATGTACACTCGATGCAGAGAGCTAAGAGCTAGATAAGCAAAGGAGTGAAGCTTCTCTCTTTCAGATGCTTGCAGAAAGCTTGTAAAAGATTTTCGTGAGTGTTCTTTCAGTTTCTGAAGCTTCAGTCTTCTATATAAGTCTTTCATTTGAAAATTGAATGTTGAAGTGTCCGTTATCTCTAAGCTTTCAGTCAACGGTCGTTAGCTTTCCATGCACGCAAAGAGAGAGAATCCTCTTTGATATCCTTAGGCTTCTATTGTGTCCAACGTTGTATCGAGATGTGCTGTCAGAGACCTGCACGCATTAAAAGCTTAAACGATAGACAGCTAAGCTATCTCTTGGTGTTAGTCAACGTTAAGAAAGGTTTTATACCGAAATGGAAATTCCATTATGTTCTTCTAAAAAGATGTTTACAGTATAAGCATGGAAATAGAAGATATCGTTTGCATGCAGTGCAGTGATATGTTCAGTCATAATAAATGCATGGATGTGAGAGAGAAGCGAGGGAAGACTTTGACTTACAACCTATTTAAATATTAAGTCGTTATGAACCAAGGAATTGTCGTGAGCATGACTTATAAAATCATTGTGCAAATGAGTCGTTATCTATGCGAATCGTTGCACATTCATAAACAAATCGATGCATATATAAGTCATTATAAAATCATAACCAAATCGTTGTAGAGAGAAATCGTTATGATAGTATAAGCAAATCGTTATGAGAAACTCATTATAATCAAATCGTTATAAACGAATCATTGTGAAATATTGTTATAAGCAAATCGTTGTTTCACTTATCGAGTCGATGTAGTGAGCAAATCATTGTTTGCTGTATCGAATCGTTACGGCGACCAAGTCGTTGTTGTAACTTATTGAATCGTTACAGTGACCAAGTCGTTGTTGTAACTTATCGAATCGTTATGAAAGATCAAATCGATATGTGACTTAAAGAATCGTTATAAAAACCAAATCGATGTGAGAGCAAGTTGTTGTTCTCACTTATTAAATCGTTATAAAAAGAATATCGTTATGCTTGAGCAAATCTTTGTGAATATAAGCAAATTGATGTGAGAGAATCGTTGTTCTCACTTATCGAATCGTTATGAAGGCAAATCATTATGCTTTCTTAGTGAATCGTTGTGAGAGCAAATTGTTGTTCTCACTTACGAAATCGTTATGAGATAAAAATCAAAATAAATTGGAATGACTTATGAAATTGTTATGAAATCACAAAATCGTTGCAGCACATAGAAAATCGATGTGTACTTAGATAAATTTTGTGCTTTGAACTTAAAAGCTACAGGATGATAAAACACTTATTTTTTGCTTGTACTTCCTTGATTTATTTCCTATGCTCACCAAAATAGATATATAATTTATTTAAATTACATGGGGATAAACTGATCATCAATCTCCCCCTTTTTGGTGATGATAAAACATGGCATAAACATAAGGGATTTTTAATACCCGGTCCAAAAAAGACCACCGGAATTAATTTCCAGTCCAAAGACTGGAAATTGTAATTTTAGGTCGTTTGACCAAGGAAACATTAACTTTAAGTCTTTACCGTCAACTCCCCTGTTAGTTTTTTACGTAATCCCTAAAATACCCTTTTAAACTTCCTACCCAACCCACCCAGTGAAAACCCCCCCATCGAAACCCAAAACCCAATCTTACATCCCATTCTCACCGTGGAAACCCAAGACAGGTTGGTCGGAGCACCGGCGCTGGCGACACCCATCGGAACGCAGTAGATCGGAGCAGTGGGGTCAAAGCACCAGCACGCAGGTACTCTCTCTCTCTCTCTCTCTACACGCAACCAGAACAAAACTGGCCACCTCCCCCTCCGACGTCCGGCTCCCCCTCCAGCGTCCTACTCCCCCTCCGGCGTCGGAGCCAGTAGCCGCAGGGCCGCGACTGCTCTGTCGCATCGAGCAGCCAGACCGCCGGTTCTCAGAACTCCACCTTTGTTCCCCTCTATTCCCCTCTGTTGCAACGATCAACTAGGCCACCGGCTGCTCCCCTCTGTTCTCAGAACTCCACCGCACCACGGCAGAACCCCATGCCCACCACGGCAGAACCCCAGGCCCAACCCGCATTTTACTGGGAGGGTTTGGAATGAGCTAGGGCATTTTCTTTATGTCTCCGCAGAAGGTGAATAGTAGGTTTTTGATAGCTAGGGCATTTTCTTTATTATCTAGAAGAAGCTTAGAAGGATTAGTAATTGGTTAATTACGTAGAAGCAGACAGACAGATTCTTAACTGGCCAGACAAAACCCCACGGGCTGGGCCTGGGATTCTTAACTAGCCATGTCCAGCGGGGTTGGTGGGTATGAGGGAAGGGTATTATGGTCTTTTCAATGGGGAAATGTTAACTAGCCAGACGAATTCCTTCCTCAAAGGACTGAAAATTAAAGTTTTCAAATTTTAGGACTAATCATACTACATTTTTTGTGTCTGGACCTAAAATTAAAACAAACTCCCTACTCAGGACCAGGAGTCAATTTCTCCTAAACATAATGAAATAAATCTAAGGAGTTGTGCGAAATTAGAGATGTTTTTAGAATGATTTATTCTTCTCCCCCTTTTTGTCATTAAGCAAAAAGAATAAAATGCTGAGACAAAGATGAAGAGAAAAGATAGCAAGGGATCATTTCATTCAACTTGAGGGGATACAGTAAGATAGAAGGCAGGCGATAAAAGAGAGGCATAATGGGAAATGACTTCCCAAGCCTTAGATTCCTGTTCTTCAAAATAAAGACGAAATACTCCACAAACAACATAATACGACGGTCCCATGGTGGGAGCCATTCTCTAATGATGAAGAGTCCTCTATTCTTCCAAGAAGTTAGCATAGCGATTTGGGTCAAAGGAATGTTTATACAAACTGACTTTTCCAAAACTGGCACAAGAGAGAAACTGATCAATAGAGACTGGGTAGAAGAGTTGCTTCTGCTTTAGTTCTAGGCGCATGGCTACATAAACCTTGTATCTTTCAACCCATGTTTGAAAGGGATCATTAACAAGGTGGATGGAGTTCATGTCTAGAAATTCAGCAGCTGAAACTGGATGTTTATTCTCTGACTTGAGAGACATTCAGATTTGTAAGATGCTGAGCAAATATGGGATAAAATCTGGCCCAATCTGAAGGAGATAGTCTTTCACACTCAGATAAGAGAGGGGCGAGGACATCAGCATTGACATGGCCCTGGTGATACTCTCTAAACAAAAATATGTGAAAGGCAACCAGATGACCCTTCTGCACTTTGATTCTTCCCATGACTCTGGCAAAACGCTCAAAAATAAGAGTGCCAACAGCTGAATCCATGACCAAAGAATGAAGTGGGGGAAGAAGAATAGTATTAGGCAACTAGAGGGTGGCAAAGTCAACCTGAATAGCTTCAGTGTGGGCATCAAGAGACCCAAGATCTCTAATAGCCTGCTTGAACTGACCAAGCTGAACCTCAGGAAGATGATTGAGATATCTGTAGTTATTGAACATCTGAAAGTGCCTGATCATTTTTATTTCCTTTTGAATGAACGGAGCCCAGGTGTCCTTGTGAAGGATCTAGAACCACTCTGATAAAGTCAAGGAATGATCCCGGGGAGGGAACCGACTGATCGGGCAAGAAGAAACTTATTGTACAAAGCTTTATGACTCCGAGCCCACTGCTCTTCAGTTTTGGCTTCGGCTAGAGAGAAGATTTTTTATTTTTCAGATTTAGAGTGAGAAGTATAAGGCAAGATGACATTAAGATGATCGGTAAGGTTGAGATGAGGAAGGTTTATGATGGTAGCAAAAACAACTTTCTGAAGGAATTCTCTATAGAGTGGTTTATTTTTGTTGTCCACTGTTAGAGAAAACCATAGGGGTGGATAATAAGGATCAGAAGAGATAGAGGAAGTGGAGGTTATTTTTCTTTTCTTAGGAGCAGGGCTAGAAGAGCCTATCCTATGAACATGAGTTCCAACCTTCAATATAGATCGGAGAATAACTTCTTCAAACTCATCCTTGATGTCCCTAAGATAGGGGGCATCAATCTGAGCACTCTCCGGAATAATAGTAATGAAGGAGGGAGGAGTAGAGGGATGAAGAAAGGAATGAGAAGTGGAGGGAGGTAGATCATCTGGTCCAAAAGAGGAGGGACCAGAGGATGAGGAGGCTCCAGCTAATGAGGAGGCTGGAGGAACCTCAAAGAGAGGAGGAGGTGGAGGAATGGAAGTGGAAATGGCAGGAGATGAGGAAGGTTCAAAGGGAAAAGGTGTTGGAGATGAGATGGTTGTAGGTACAGGTTGTTTGAAGGTAGGTGGAGTTGGAGGTGCTGTGGAGGAGGATGGTGGTGAAGAAGGAGCTGGTGTCTGAATGGGAGAAGGAGTTAGGCGCTCAGGAGCTACAACTTTTTCTTCTTCTGCCCTGACATGATCAGCTTCAGTAACCACTGGCCTGGTTGTCCCTGACAGATCCTCAGCTGGCCCTGTTGGCCCAGATTCTACAGCTGCCACCTGATCAACAACTACTGGCCCTGATGGCCCCGCTGGATCCTCAGAAACATGCCCTGATGGAAAATCTTCAGTTTGTGGCCCGGATGGCCTAACAACCTCTTCTACAACCTCCTCAAAGGGCTGAGGAGCAGATGGTGTGGGAGCAGGAGGTGCTGGTGCCCTTACCTCCTTTAAAATATCTGATAATAGGGTCTTCATACTTCCCATTTCTTTATTCAACCACCTTAAAGCATTCTTTACCATCCCCATTTCTTTTGCTACTGAGCTCTAGCTCAAGAATATAGAGGTAATGTCTGATTGCACAGAGCAAAGTATCTCACCTTGGGCATCTAGCCTATCCATCACAGGCTTCAGTTTAATGACAAATCTCTGCTGCCTGGTCCTCTGATGTGGTGTCTCTGTAAGGAGGGGAATCTCAGAAACAGCTTCCTTTCCCTTCTCACTTGCCCTAGCAATGGGCTTCTCATGATCAACATGGTCATCTTGCTCATCTGAATCAGAGGAACTGGTTGTCACACCTTCTTGAAATTTATTCACTGGGGGGTTTTCAGTACTCTCCCCCTGAGGCTGACCTTCCTTTTCAGTCAAATTCTCCCCTTCAACAGGAGCATCCTCCATAGAGGTATCAGCTGGCACAACTGCTTCTTGCTCCTCATGGACAGGAGCATCTCTCATCTGAACTCCAGAGTGGCGTGATGCCACAACTTCACCTTCCAGATCAGCACAGATAGCTTGCTCCCCCTAAGTGGGAGTCTCTTCCAAAATAGAATTCTCATTGTGGTCTGGTGCCACTTCTTCTCTGCCACCATCTACAGACACTTGATCTTGCTCCCCCTGACTAGGAGCATCTTTTACTTGCACATCTATTTGCTCCCCCTGAATGGAAGCCTTTTCCAAAACAATATGTGCATCACTTGTAGCCTGAACATCCCTGACCACTAGCTCCCCTTGAGTGCTAGGAAGGGAGTCCAGTGCATCCCTAAGAATGGAAGCAATACGAGATGAAGGAGGCACATCCTCTACAATTTGCCCAACGGGCTCAATCTGCTCACTAGGAATGTCCTCAATCCGACGGCTTCTAAGCACTGAGTCTTCAACTCTGACTTCTGCTATTTTATCTGCTGCTACTTCCTCCTGAGCCATATGAATTTCTTCATGAACTTGTTCTTGCTCAACTGAAGCTCCTGGTTCTGCTGCTGCTTCCACTGCCCAAACTTCCTCTTCCTGAACTTCTTGGGCTTCACCAATAATGGCTTCACCCTCAGCTACTGAGGTCTTTGTCAAAACCCCAGCAATTAATAAAAAACCACTTTTCTTCAGGTTCCTAGACCAGATTGCTTGGCCCATCTTCTTAGACACATCTCCTACCATACTGATGCCAAAGTGTTGAAATATCTTGGTTAGCAAATGGGCATAGGGTAGAGACACGTGCAACTTACTCTTCTTGTCCCATAATTGAGCACTTGCAAACTTCATTCTTTCCAATAATACTTCTGCAGTGTTGATACTCTAGTTCTAGATCGCCCAGAACATCAAGTCTGAGTCCGTCTTGGTGCATGTAGAGAAGGTGGCACTCCTTAGAACTACTATCTGACAAACTATGAAATGTAATAGAGGATTGAAAGTATTTAACTGGTTAATATCTAACTTTCCATCCTTTAATCAGAACTCGGGACCAACAATTCCTAACCCTTTTGCCTGAACATCAACAGTGTGAACTCCACTGTGACCGGAGGTAGTCACACAAAACAATGACTCCAACAAATTGTAGGTGATTCTAATCTGGGTTCCCTTGACCAGTGAAGTCAAGGACCCGTCTTCCTTAGTCTTCAAATAGACATAAAAAGCCTTTACTAGGTCAGGATAACTTACTTCTGATAGAGTACCAATCTTTGTCCATTTTAATCTTTCCAGTGCCGCGATGATGCTGTGCATGCCATTCTTTTCCAAATCTGCCACATCTACTGCCTTGTGACTGCACAACTTGGTCTTCACTGTCGCAAACCTCTCCATAGCTCCCGATAGTGTCAGAAACTCCAGAAACGGCCATGATTTTGAATGGGGAAAGGTTCTGGATGATTGGAATGAAGATTGGAGCAAAAGCCCCTAAGAAATTTCTAGCGGGAAGAGGTGAAAGCTTTGAAATCGCACGAGGTGGATGCCGGAGTCGTTAGGGTATCGTCTCAGGCAAGTTGAAAGAGATGAATGCGGGAAGTGAATTTT
Source organism: Colocasia esculenta (assembly GCA_014218235.1). NCBI lineage: Eukaryota > Viridiplantae > Streptophyta > Magnoliopsida > Alismatales > Araceae > Colocasia > Colocasia esculenta. The sequence continues at coordinate 157,541,558 of CM024753.1, read as the reverse complement.
TGCAACACAGATTTCGGGATATATAGAATAACAAAAAAGTGACTTTTGAGGTGCTGACACCATAAGGGCAGAAAACGACAAACTAGCATGATTTTGAGATGAAAGAAAGCTTTAAAATAAACAAACCGTCTCTGATAAAAATGCAACATCCAATATTGATGAAATTTTGCTTAACTACATGGGAGAGAATATTTAATATTCTGTAGTAATTATTATTTCAGTTATTTGCAGGTAAATCTCTCACAATTTACACATGCCTAATTCCCTTCTAAGAGATGTAAATCTCTCTTCAGGTAGGGCTTTTGTGAAGATATCTGCTAACTGATTCTGAGTATCAATAAAAGAAATTTCTATATTACCATTAGCTACATGATCACGAATGAAATGATATCTAACCTCTATGTGTTTTGTCCTTGAGTGCTGCACTAGATTTTTGGTAAGGTTTATTGCACTGGTGTTGTCGTACATCAAGGGAATTGTCTTGATGTTGAGTCCATAATCCTCAAGTTGTTGCTTAATCCACAAAAGTTGTGTACAACAACTTCCAGCAGCCACGTACTCAGCTTCAGCTGTAGACAGTGCTACTGAATTTTGCTTCTTTAAGGACCATGATATCAGACATCCTGCAAGAATTTGACAACAACCACTGGTGGTTTTTCTATCTATTTTGCATCCAGCGTAGTTAGCATCAGAGTATCCTACTAAATTAATTTCACATGATTTTGGATACCACAGACCTAAGTCATAAGCTCTTGTCAAATATCTAAAAATTCTCTTGACAGAAATTAAATGAGACTCTCTAGGGTCTGCCTGATATCTAGCACACATGCAAACACTAAATAATATATCAGGTCTACTTGCTGTTAAATAAAGCAAAGAGCCTATCATACCTCTATAAAGCTTCTGATCTACTTTCTTACCATCTTTATCACTGTCTAATCTTGTTGATGTACTCATTGGTGTGGACAATGGCTTGGTATTTTCAAAACCGAATTTCTTTAGCAGCTCTTTTCTGTATTTGTCTTGACAAATATGTGAGCCTTCTTTTCCTTGTTTGATTTGCAATCCGAGGAAGTAGTGAAGCTCCCCCATCATGCTCATTTCAAATTCTCCCTGCATTAGCTTCTTAAAATACTTGCAAAGAGATTCATCAACCAAATATTATATCACCAACATATATTTGAACAAGTAACACATTTTTGAGTTTAGACTTAATGAATAGTGTGCTATCTACTTTTCCTCTAATAAAACCATGATCTAATAGAAATGCACTTAATCATTCATACCATGCTCTAGGTGCTTGTTTTAAACCATATAAACTTTATGCAATTTAAATACATGATCCGGAAAATCCATGTCATCAACACCAGGCGGTTGTTCCACATAAACTTCTTCTTTTATAAAACCATTTAAAAATACTGATTTCACATCTATTTGAAAGAGTTTTAAATTTAATGCAGATGCATAAGCAAGTAAAATTCTAATAGCTTCAAGTCTAGCTACTGGTGCATAGGTTTCATCGAAATCTATGCCTTCCTCTTGGGAATAGCCTTGAGCTACCAGTCTGGTCTTGTTTCTAATGATCACACCAGCTTCATCCAATTTTTTCCTGAACACCCATTTGGTGCCAATTACTGGATGATCTGATGGTCTAGGAACAAGTGACCACACATGGTTTCCCTTGAACTGATTCAGTTCATCTTGCATGGCTAAAATCTAAGATTCATCAGTAAGAGCTTCATTGACTGTCTTAGGCTCTATTTGTGAAACAAAAGCTAGATAGTCACAAGGAATTACATTACCTCTGGTTCTTACCTCAACTGACGGATCACCAATGATGTTGTCTAGAGGGTGATCTTTCTTATACCTCCATTCTTTTGGAAGATTATCATGAGATTTGTCCTTTTGTTGTAGGTCTTCCAAAGGTGGATCTTCCTTGTCCTTAATGGATGTATCCTTTAATTTCTTGGACAATTTTTTCTGCAACATCAATATCACTATCTTCTTCCTCTTTCAAGGAAGGGTTAGTTTCATCAATTAACAAGGTACGCTTATTAAATACTCTATATCCTTTAGGTTTAGAGACATACCCCATGAAGATACCTTCATCTGATTTAGCATCTAACTTACCGAGGTCTCTTTTGCCGTTGTTGTGGATGAAACATGGACATCCAAATGTCCTGAAATGACTGATCTTTGGCTTCTTCTCTTTGTATAGCTCATATGAAGTCTTCCTCAGGATTGGCCTGATCATGACTCGGTTGATGATATAACATGCTGTGTTAAATGCTTCGGCCCAAAAATATCTTGGCAAATCATATTCTGACAGCATTGTCCTTGCCATGTCCAATAGGATTCTATTCTTCCTCTTAGCAACTCCATTTTGCTGTGGTGTCCTTGGCGCTGAGAAATTATGCTCTATGCCTTTATCATCACAAAACTTAGCAAATCTCTCATTTTGGAATTCTCCTCCATGGTCTGATTGAATACTAATGATACTATACTTCTTATCCTTCTGTACCTTCTTACTGAAACTTACAAAACTGTCGAATGTAGCATCCTTGTGCTCCAAGAAGGATACCCATGTAAATCTGGAGTAATCATCTACCATAACAAATCCAAAGTTCTTTCCTCCGAGACTTGTGGTTCTCATTGGCCCAAATAAATCCATATGTAGAAGTTCTAAGGGTTTAGAGGTAGTTACCACAGTCTTTGACTTGAAGGATGACTTAGTGTGCTTTCCTTTTGCACAAGGCCCACAGACACCATCCAATCTTGTACTAACATTGGGTAGGCCTTCCACCAAGCTTCTCTTGATCAACTTTCTCATGCCATCCAAGCTGCAGTGGCCCAGTCTTCGGTGCCAGAGATCTGTTAACTATTCTTTACTTGCTGAAAACATATGTCCTGATCTTTTAGTTCTTCTAAATAAAGCACATACAGGTTCTTTTCTCTATTAGCTTCAAAGATGACCGCACCATCCTTCATAATGTGCACTTTGACTCTTGAAATCTGATCTGATGTCCTTTATCGCACAGCTGGCTGATACTGATGTGGTTGTGCTTCAGTCCTTTGACGCATAGCACATCTTCAATAACTGTTTTGCCTTTGCTGCTCACTGATCCACTGCCTATCACAGTCCCTTTTCCATTATCTCCATAGGTGACTGTGCCTTCCTCATCTTTGAGATGAGAAAATAGCTTCCTATTTCCTGACATGTGCCTTGAGCATCCATTGTCTAAATACCATTTTGATGCTCGAAGGTTTACCTGCAATGAAAACACTAAGCTTTAGGTACCCAAGTTCTTTTGGGTCCTGGTTGGTTAGTATCATCATTTTTCCTTTTGATTATCCATATTTTATATTTAGTTGAACATGATACTTTGATATGACCTAACTTGTTGCAATGGCTACAACAAGACATCTTAGTTACCTTTTCAGTTAGAATGTATTTAAAATTTGATTTATATGTTGTGTCTTGTTCAGCTATAAACTTTGGTGTTGGATATGTTTTAGGATGTATTATTGTTTCTTCATTGTCTGGAGGTGTGTATCCTAATCCATGTTTCTTTCTACCTGACCGCCTAGCTCCTTTTAGTATTAGTGATGGTTTTCCATTTGTGAATTTATCTAATGTACTTAATAGCTTTTCATTTTCTTTAGTTAGTGTGTTGATCTCCTTTTTAAGTTCATTGGAGTTTCCTGTTTTTCTAGTTTAACTATCTGTTTATTTTTATTTTTTAGACCTTCACATAACAAATCGTTTCTTCTTTTTAGTTCCGTAATTTGTTTTTCCATTTGCTCATTTTCAGATTTTAAATCTGAGTTAGTATTTTCTAAACATGCGATGTTTTTCTTACTTATTTTTAGTAATTTACATACTTCTTTATATTTACAATATAGTTCATTAAAAGCTTCTTCCAAATTATCAGAATCTGATTCATTACATGAAGAAAAAGATGACTCTGATGTTACCTTGTCTTCGATGTTGGCCATGAATGCCAGGTTTGCTTCTTCTTCTTCTTCATTGCTTGAGCTTGACTCGCTGTCCGAGTCGCTACTGTTGTCCCAAGCTGCTGCCATAGCTTTCTTCTTATACCTTCTGAATTTCTTGGAACTATCTTTCTTTCTAAATTCAGCTTTCTTGAGTTTCAAACATTCTACCTTAATATGTCCGGGCTTCTTACATTCATAACAGATTGGTTCATTTTCCTTCGAATCTTTTGTAGGATCGGATTTGAGGATTGATCAGATCTAGAAGGGGGGGTTGAATAGATCTGAATGATAATTGTGGAAACTTAACCAATTCAGAATTACTTGAATCAGAGATCAATCCAATTAAACAATCTCCTGATCTGAAATGTGATTGTTTGTGTGATTGATATGTGAAGCAGTTAAACTCTTAGTGAGAGATCGAAATCATGTGCAAACATCTAGCTTAAACAAGCAAAACAAACCACTTCACACAGAATTTTTTAGGTGGTTCAGAAATCACACCAGTGATCCCTACATCCACCCCTCACACAGTAAGGCTTCACTAATCACAGAGTTCAACCACATTGGAGCACGACGACTCCAAAACAGCCTTGAGCTCGACAGCTCACACACACAAACCAGAGCACAACCGCTCCACTAACCAAGTACAATTGCTCAACTAGACACTTAGTATGAAACTCACAAAATCGAGCTAAACGGCTCACAAACCCACGCTAGATCAAAGACAACAAAAATCAGATCCTCTAGTAATGATCTGACTCAAGATGGATTCGTTCACAGGAATTTATGCAGAACTTCATGCATAAATTTCATAGACGAATTAAGGAAGAACAAACTCAAAGTTAGAGAAGTGGATGTAGAATGAGTGTTCTTCGATGAAGATTTCTTGTAGAAGGTTGAATTGAAGAGGCTTGATGAAGCTCCTCATCAATTGGCGATGCTCTGCTTCAATAGCTTCTGAATCACCAGAAAATCCTCTTCAATTGCTGTGCTCCTGCTGGATCTACTCCCTTGCTCAGCACATCAAGGCTCTCTTCAGAAATTGGCCTTGATTCCCTTGTACTTTTTCTTGAAGGAATGGATCGCAGCTTCTAGAGATGAGCAAGATCTGGAGAGACCTCTTTTTGCCGCCAAAAGGTTTCGCTGGGAATTGCAACAGCAGCAGCACCCCTTGGGCGGCAAGAATTGGGGGTATTTATAGCCCCATAGGTCCATGTGGACCCTTGGAGTACGTGGGCACAAAAACCTAGGCAGATTCCCTTGATCCCCAAGTGGCCACGTGTCTAGAGAATTCAAGTACTGAGATTTTATCCGATGTGTGTTGACACCACCAAGTTGTGTGTCGACACCATTGGCAAAGTCTTCAAACCGGGCTTCTAGGATAGTGAACTAGTGTCGACACCATCAGGGAGTGTGTCGACACCACTGGCATTTCTTTCACAACATGCTCCTAGGACAGTCAACCAGTGTCGACACCATCAGGGACTGTGTCGACACCACTGGTCCTTTCTTTTAGAAAATGCTTTTGAAACAGTTATCTAGTGTCGACACCATCAGGGAGTGTGTCGACACCACTGTGGCAAACTTGTGTTCCTGAAAATATTAAATGTAGGCCATTAACATAAGATATTATCATCAAAGTGTGAGATAATAACTATTAAAAAACATGTTGTTTATATCTTGAAATCCAAAAAAAAACTCCATTGCAAAATGAATCTGTCTCCCCCTTTGACATCAACAAAACAAAAGGATTGATCAAGAGGATGGAGGTGGAGGAGGAATAGGGAGTAAGAGGGTCTCAAAAGACTTCATCCTGGCTTCCAAGGCAGTCAGACTTGTTCTCATCTGTGCGTGCATGGTGGAAAATCTTGTATGCAACAGGTCTTCCATCCTTTGATGATTATCATACATGTTCTCTTGAAATGCACTTAGACTAGCTGACACGTGGGGAGGCTGAAGAGGAGCTTGGGATGGTGCCATGGTGTCGGAAATTACTGAGCTCATTCTTGAGATCTTCCATTTCCTGATCAATGTGAGCTATCAAGGTTTTCATTCTGTCCATTTCATCAACCAAGTGAGCAAAGGACAGTCGACTCTTAGACACTTGAGAGACAGCTTCTTAACTGTTGAAAAGACCCTGTTGAGTGTTGGCTAAAATAGCTTCTAGAACAACTTGAGTCTTGAGTTGTAGGTCTTTAAGTTGGGTGCAAGCATCACCCAAAGTGCCAATGAGCCTATTGAATCTACACGTGGCATGGTCAACTGCCTCTTGCTGTCTAACAAACTGCCCATTGACTGAATTTTCCAATCTTTGAATCCGAAGCTCAAATCTGTCTGGCATCTGCTGTATAGAGGAATTGAGATTGTCAAATTGTTCTTGAAGAAATTTGTACAACTCTGGTGGAACAGAAGGTCCACCAGAAGATGTGGAGGCTGATGCATGAGACTAGTGAAAGAAGGTGGAAGGAATTAGGACACTAGAATGAGGAGGAGGTGTATGAGGTATGGGTGGAGCAGGTGTGTCTTGTGGGACCTCCATCTCAACTTCAACCTGAGACTGATCAGCTGGATCATTCTGTGGAACATCAGCATCTGGAAATTGTGCTTCTCCTTCAGGTGCAGCTGGTGGCACAACAACTGGTCCTCTAATTATCTGATCACCTTCAATCTGAAAGCCCATGAATTTCTGCAAATGTTTGAGACAGTAAATGTTGTTCTTTGGGATTTTCTGAACCTTTTCATTATCAAATGAAACTCCAAAATGGCTGAACACTTCAATGAGATGGGCAGCATAAGGCAGAGACCTATGGAGATCCTTTCTATTTGTCTCAGACAGAATTTGAGTCATAATCAGATTCCAGTTGACCTTAATGTCCTTCTTCATGTAGTACATCACAAACCTCTGTATATCTGTCAGTCTATTCCTCCCACCACCTTGAGGTGTGATAATAGTGGTGAGAATGTGATGAACTAAATGAAGAACTGGAGGAAAGGTATTGGTGTTAAATCGAGTGACGTGAGTTTGCCGTGAATCAATACGATCTTGTGGAAGACCAGTGAGTAGAGTGTATGCGTCATGGAGATCAAATTCAAATGCACTGTAATCCTCTCCATCATTAGGAAACTGGAATAACCGAGAAGCCACTTCTGGAGTAAACAAAATTGAAGTGCCTTTGATTTCAGACTTAAAACCCTCAGAAACATCCTCCAAGTTCATATAAAATTCCTGAACCAATCGAGGGTAGAATGTGCGAAATTCAGAAATAAATTTCAACCAGCCTTGAAATTGGAAGAAATTGATAAAATCAGAAAAAGCATTGGCGAAATTCTCGTCTGACAAGTCAACTGCCCGGGGCTTAAGGATGGATCTTCCTTCAATAGTAGCCTTGGATGGTGTGACTCCAGGAGTTGAAGAGGAATCAGAGGAGTTGGATGAGGATTCTTCGGTACGAGAAGCACTGGAGTCTGAAGAGCTGGAGAGAATCTTTCGTCGTGGGTGTCGAGACGAAATGGGGGACTTGCCTTTACTAGAGGGAGTCACCCTTCCCCGCTTGGAGGATGTTGCGGAAGGAGAAGGAGCACCCTGATGCTTGGATGGATCATGGTGAAGCTTGCTCCGACGTTCAGGCTGGGGCTCTTCAATCACGACCCCGCACGCCGAAGCCCTAGACTTTGCGCCCCTTCTTGGAGACTGCTTGGGAGGCATGACGGCGAGCAGGATGGAGGAGATGGAGGGAACGTGGAAGAGATTATGTTCCTTGCTAGGTGGAGAGAGAGCGAGGGTGGAGGTTAAAGAAAGGAAGATTTGAAGGTGGTGGGTCGACTTAGTAAAAGGGGCAAAGAAAAAGGAGGGTCGATACAAGATAGAAGAGGTAAAATGAACCGCCAGTTCATTTACCCTAAACATGGACTGGCGAAAGAGCTCACCCTGATAGTCTGTGGTGTCGACATAGAAGGAGACTAGTGTCGACCTGACAGACTTTGGTGTCGACACAAGGAGACTGTGTCGACCTGTTGGGGCAAAAAGTGGTGAAATTTTCAGGAAAAAGGGAAGGAAAGTCTTTATGATGATGAAAAAGTCATGGAATCAAGTATTCAAGGATTTTTAATATGTTAAAGAAAGCATTTGCCATTTGTCATCATAAAACCATTATCTAGTCAAGGGTTAAACAGCAGCTCACAAGATTTGTTCATAAATTCTTCTGAAACACTAGAATGACAATTTTCATTGAGATATGATATTCTATGTAGTCAATTACAATCTTTCATCTCTTACTAATCCAAAGTAATGTGCTTACTTTAGGATTAAGTCAATTGTGTTGAAGTTAACCATTCTTAAATAGTCTGATTTGGGTTTAGGTTGTTTGTGTTGTTGATTGAATGTTCTTTAACATTTGAGCAAAGAGCTTTCAAATGTAGTAAATCTCTTTCACTCAAGTATTAATATTTTTTACACACTATGGTCCCTGGTTACTAAGGATTTACTCATTATCCAGCTTCAAGGGGTGAATGATAACCTTTTGACATGGAAATATACGTTTATCAGACGCCAATATTTCCAGTTACTCAGTTGTCATTGAATTTTTTTTAAAAAAATTTTAGATAGACCCCTTAGAATAGAGATAGCAAAAACACCTCATGACATACATTGCTCTTCATTCTTTGTGAAGGTGTGTAGTTTCTCAGCATTAATGTCATTGCTCTGTCGAAAAATATTTGAAAGTGAACAAAAAGATATGAGATACAACCTTATCCTTCATCATATGTGAAAGGGATGTGTAAAGTCAATGCACAATTAACCTTAATTCCATTAAAGAAAGCATATTACTTTAGAAGTTCAGAATAGAAATGAAGTATGACTGAGAGAATATAATAAAGCAATCAAGAAGTCAATCTTTGGTGTCTTTAGACAAAATTAATGAACATTTCTTATACAGATGTTGTATCAACACATTGAAGTAATTTTGATTTTATGAGAGAGAGATGCAATAAATTCTTTAGCTCCCCCTGAGTTGTTAATTCCATCATTCTTTCATAAAAAATAAAGAGGATCCTTCTGTACTAAGAAGTTATTCACATGAATTGAATGAAGGGTAGAATGAAGATTTGGTGAGGATAAGAATGAACAGGAATGCACAAGAGTTAATGCAGAATTTTGTCAAGACTTCCTGAAAGTGTATTGATTTGATATTGACACCAAAGACTCACATTACTTCAGCATTTTTCAGATCAGCCACAGTATTACAAATCTCTATCCCTGAGCTTAACTTTTTTTACAAGCAATAGGACTCCCCCTCAAAATGTGCCTCAATAAGCATTCAACACTAAACCAATGACATAGAATTTAAGAAGTATGAGCAAAAAAATTTACTAAAGACAAAAGCTCCCTCTGAACAAATGCCTACAAGGTTCTTGATACTTGGGGCGGAACATATACTCTCGCATAGTGAAAGTATTTGGAAAAGCTTGACTTGTCTTTACAAATCACATTTGATATATCAAGAAACTAATGTAATGCAAAAAGAGAGAGTTTATTTGTAAAAAGAACAACATTTGTAAAAAAAATTTGAAGACATCAAAAATGTGGACATTGCATAAACCAAGCTCTCTTCTTAAAGATGAAAATGTTGTCAGGAAGCGGCTTAGTGAAAATATTGAATATTAGGCCTAGAGGTTGTAAGATAAAGTAGAGATCCAATCATACCTCTGTAGGTCTTTGGGTCTACTGACTTACCAAGTGAATCTTCTTCTAGTTTTACATTTATTGCCATTGGTGTGCTTGAATGTTTGAGGTGCTGAAAGTTAAACCTTTTCAGAAGTTCTTTGACATACTTTATTTGACTAATGAATATCCCTTCACTGGTTTGGTACACCTGCAATCCCCAAAAAGAACTGTAAGTCACCTATCAAGCTCATTTCAAATTCAGTTTTCATATGTTCAACAAATTCAATACACAATTCTTTATTTGTGGATCCAAAATTTATGTCATCAACATAAATTTGGACAGCAATGATTTGTTGATTTATAGTTTTTGTGAACAAAGTTTGGTCAACATTACCTCGAGTGTATCCTTTCTCCAATAAGAATGAACTCAAGCGGTCATACCAAGCTCTTGGAGCTCGCTTAAGACCATAAAGAGCCTTATTAAGCTTGAAAATATAATCAGGAATTTTTCATTTTCAAAGCCTGGAGGTTGTTCTACAAAAACACTTTCTTTGATGTATCCTATTCAAAAAGGCACTTTTTACATCCATTTAGTAAACTTTAAATTTCAAGGATGATGCAAAAGCAAGAAATATTCTCACAGCTTCTAGCCTAGTTACAGGGGCATATGACTCTTCAAAATCAATTCCAAACTTTTGATTATACCCCTTGGCAACTAGTCTAGCTTTATTCCTAACAACATGTCCATTTTCATTCAATTTATTTCTAAACACCCATCTAGTACCAATAACAAATTGATCACTAGGTCTAGGTACTAATTTCCACACTTGATTTCTGTCAAATTGATGAAGTTCATCATGCATTGCATTGATCCAATCCTCACTCGTTAGAGCTTCATTAATTGACTTGGGTTCAATTTGGGAAATTAGTGCTAGTGGGTCTTCATTTGTTGCATTTAGAAAAGATGATCTAGTTCTAACTCTATCATGCACATTACCAACTACATTCTCAATTGGATGATCTCTTAAAAATCGGTTTTTAGAAATTACCTCTTGAGATGCATTCAAGTATGGAACAATATTACCTGATCCACTTGTGGTAGGTGATTGGTTGTCCAGAATTTCTGTGACGACCCAACCAGCAAACTAGCCCAACAACCATGCTAGTTGGTAGACTTCCCAAGAAGGTCACCCATCCTAGGACTACTCTCAACTGAGCACACTTAACTTCAGAGTTCTTTTCCTACTCGAGCTCTGTAAATGACTAGTCTGAGTTGTTGGTAGTCTGCTTATTTAGTCCATTTAACATATTCTTATATGGGGCATTACAATCTACCCCTCTTATATAAGCGACGTCCTCGTTGCTATTCACATATAGCACACAATCAAACCCCAGGCGAGCAGGATTCTAGAGGTGGTGGCCCCCATAGGCTCAAGAGGTGGCTCCCACTATGTAGTACTTTGCGCCATTACAGCCTCAAGAGGTGGCTCCCAAAGCATAGCACTTTGCCCTATGTGGCACTTAGTTCCTGCACTTCCGACTGGGCAAGGCTCTGATACCATTTGTGACGACCCAACCAGCAAACTGGCCCAACAACCATGCTAGTTGGTAGACTTCCCAAGAAGTTCACCCATCCTAGGACTACTCCCAACTGAGCACGCTTAACTTCAACGTTCTTTTCTTACTCGAGCTCTCTAAATGACTAGTCCGAGTTGTTGGTAGTCTGCTGATTTAGTCCATTTAACATATTCTTATATGGGGCATTACAATTTCAAATGAGTCTTTATTCTCCTCAACGGTTGGTGAAGATTCAACAATGAAATCATTCTCTTCATTATTTTGAGGAACCCTGCAAGATGTAGAATCATCAGTTGAAAATGAGTTTTCATCAAAGATTACATGTGGAGATTCTTCCACAGTTTTATTCTTGAGAATGTACACTCGAAAAGCTCTAGAGGTTTCTGAATAACCAAGGAAAATGGCTTCATGACTTTTGGCATCAAATTTATTAAGATTTTCTTTATTGTTATTATGTACAAAGCACTTACAACCAAAGACTTTAAAATAAGATAAAATTGGCCTTTTGTTTTTCAAAAGTTCATAAGAGGTTTTTCTGATTTTTGGTCTGACCAATGCTCTGTTTAGAATGTGATTTGCTGTATTTACAACTTCAGCCCAGAAGGATTTGGGCAGTTTGCTTTCCAAGAGCATGGATCTAGCCATTTCCATAAGTGTTCTATTCTTCCTTTCCATAACTCTATTTTGTTCTGGAGTTCTTGGAGAAGAAAATTTGTGGAAAATGTTTAGTTCAGCACATAAATCAGAAAAAGTTTTGTTCTCAAATTCACCCCCATGATCAGTCAAAATGGATTTCCTTTTATGTGAAAAACTAGTTAAGGCAGAGGTGCAAAAGTTCTTGAATTCTAGGCAAACATCACTCTTGTGGGATAGAAAAATATCCCAAGTATATCTAGTAAAATCATCAATGATGACAAAACCATATCTTTTGCCACTTAGACTAAGAATTCTTGTTGGCCCAAAAAGGTCCATATGAAGTAATTCTAGTGGCTTTAAAGTGAGTACATCATTGAAGGTTTTAAAAGATTTTCTAGTTTGTTTTCCTTGAGCACATATCGAACAAAGTTGATTCTCAATATTTGGAAAAGATTCAGGAAGTCCTTTAACCAGATTTAGCCTTAAAAGTTTGTTTATTGTGTTAAAACTTGCATGACCAAGTCTTTTATGTCATGTCCATGCAATTTCATCTTTATTTGCAACCAAACAAATGTTTTCAGCAAAGTTTTTATCAAGATTGATCATATAGACATTGTTTTCTCTTTTGCCAAAGAATTTTATTTTTTCAATTGAAGAATCGATTATTTTGCAAAAATCAGATTCAAAAACAACCTTGTGACCTTTGTCACACAATTGACTAATGCTCAAAAGATTATAATCTAAACCATCAACTAACAAAACATTTTCAATTGAGTTTGAGGAGGATTTACCAACCTTTCTAGATCCAATGATTTTCCCTTTATTTGTACCTCAAAAAGTAACAGATCCTCCTTCCTTTTCAATCAGAAATGAAAACTTTGTTTTGTCTCCAGTCATGTGTGGTGAACACCCACTGTCAAGGAACCACACATTGGAGTTGGGTGCATAACCTTCCTGCAAGAATCAAATTAGAGAAGAAAAGATTTTGGTACCCAAACATTGTTGGGAACATCAGTTTGTTTGAGCAGAAACAATAAATCTTTTCTAATCCATATTTGAATTGTTTTTGGCATTTGCTTTGTTTTAGAAGTGATTTCTCTTTTTGGCATTCTAACAATTCTTCTTGGAATGAGAGCACCAGTGTTATTTCTTTCATGAGCATGGAAGTTATCCATTTTGGCATGATTATTCATGTAAGGAACTCCAAACCAAAATTTCTGTTAGTATCTTGGGAATTTTAGATAAAAGGATTGTGAATGGTACCAATAAGGATTATGATACCATTTATTCCAAGAGTTGATCCAATCAGATTGATGTGTTGTCTTGTATCTCTAATAACTATCATGAAAGTTTGCTTATTTGTTTTTATTGTTTTTCAAATTTTTGTTTGATTTTTGTTTAACTGATTGTTAGTTTTAAGAATTGGACAGGTCGGCCTGTGTTGGACTGGTGTCGACCTATCACCAATGTGTGTTGACCTATCTTGTTTCTTTTGGTTAGAGACATTCTTTTTGTTCTAATTCTTGGACATTTCAAATGTGTTCTTTGACACTTGTTCATTTTTGTTTTCTGGACTAGTGCTTTTGACAAATTTTATCAAAGGAATTTTTGAAGGTTTTTCTTTCTTTTCACCAGATTTATTCTTCAAAGATTTTTGTGTGGTGAATCCTAGTCCATGTTTTTCAGCATTCATTCTTACTCCTAACAATGCATTAAGGTTTTCTTTTCCTTTTGTAAAGTTTTCAATTACTTGTTCCTTTTCTCCCAACAACTTATTAAGTTTTTGGATTTCATCAACAACTTGTAGCTTTTCCTTTTGTTGCAATTCTATTTTTTCAGAAAGTTTTTCAAAATCACCTTTTGATATGCAAGTTTGAGTTCATCAATTTCATTCAGAAGTTCTTCCTTTTTTTCATTAAGTTCATATACTTCATTTGCACGTTCAGAAATTTGTCTATTCAATGAAGTATCATGCATGGTATTTTCAAATTTCTTTTTTAGATGTTTGTTTTCTTTTCTTATTTCAGAGAATTTTTCAACCAACTCAGCATATGCATCTTGCCAATCTTCAATAGAGTATTGTTCAAAATAAGAACTTACCTTTCCATTACTGCTATTGGCCATAAAGCATAGCTCCTCATTTCCTGAACTTGAGGACTTTTCTTCTTCATCCTCTCTTTAGTCATCATCTGACCAAGTTGCTACCATAGCTTTAGGCTTCTTCATTTTGTTGTTCTTTTTGTACTTGTCCTTCTTATTCTCAGGACATTCCCCCTTCATATGTCCTGCCTTGTTGCATCTATAGCAAATAATAACCTCATCAGTTTTTGATTTCTACTAGAATTGAAATTTGAAGAAGAAGAGATATTCCTTTTGCCAGAAGAAAATTTCTTCTTTCCAGTAAATTTTCCTTTTCTTGATTTTAAAAATTTTCTGAATTGCCTAGTCATGAGAGCAAGTTCATCCTCATTGGACTCAGACTCTTCAGAACTTGATTTCTCTTTACTTTTCTCTTTATTACTTGATGAAGCCTTAAGTGCTACCGGTTTGACCTTAAGCATATGTTCTTCATTTCTTTTAAAATTTATTTCATAAGTCATTAAAGACCCTATGAGTTCATCCAAAGAAATTTTGGATAAATCCTTAGAATCTTCAATCACTGTGGCCTTTGTATGCCAGATAGATGATAGAGAGCGCAAAATCTTTCTTACCAAATCAGCATCAGTATATTCTTTACCTAGTGCCTTCAGTCCATTGACAATTGTCATAAACCTAGCAAACATTTCAGAAATTGATTCATTAGATTTCATCATAAACAATTCATATTCAGAAACAAGTATGTTTGCTTTGGTTTCCCTAACTTAAGATGTTCCATCATACACTAATTCAAGTTTATCCCATATTTCTTTAGCCGATCTACACATGGATGTTCTAGAATATTCTTTAGGGTGGACTGCACACTGAAGCATGTTCATGGCACTATAGTTAAGAGTAGCTCTCCTAATCTGTTCTCTAGTCCAATTCTCTTCATCTCCTTGATTTTCATAAGGACCCACTTCAACTACTTTCCAGATTTCATAGTTTTGGGCCCTAAGAAAAACTTGCATGCGATTTTTCCAATAAGAGTAATCAGACCCATTGAAAAATGGTGGCCTATTGATGGAATGGCCTTCAGCAACAAATCCTTGAGAATCCATTAAGCTAGATGAAAGACAGCGATAGAGCAACCAAACAATTCAAGCAAATGAGACAAAGAATTCAAAAAAGATCACTCAAATCATATCAGAAATAGATATAAACCTGCTCTGATACCAATTGTAGGATTGGATTTGCGGATTGATCAGATCTAGAAGGGGGGGTTGAATAGATCTGAACGATAATTGAGAAAACTTAACCAATTCAGAATTACATGAATCAGAGATCAATCCAATTAAATAATCTCCTGATCTGAAATGTGATTGTTTGTGTGATTGATATGTGAAGCAGTTAAACTCTTAGTGAGAGATCAAAATCCTGTGCAAACATCTAGCTTAAACAAGCAAAACAAACCACTGCACACAGAATTTTTTAGGTGGTTCGGAAATCACACCAGTGATCCCTACATCCACCCCTCACACAGTGAGGCTTCACTAATCACAGAGTTCAACCACACTGGAGCACGACGACTCTAAAACAGCCTTGAGCTCGACAGCTCACACACACAAACCAGAGCACAGCCGCTCCAGTAACCAAGCACAATTTCTCAACTACACACTTAGTATGCAACTCACAAAACCGAGCTCAACGGCTCACAAACCCACGCTAGATCAAAGAAAACAAAAATCAGATCCTCTAGCAATGATCTGATTCAAGATGGATTCGTTCACAGGAATTTGTGCAGAACTTCATGCACAAATTTCATAGACGAATTAAGGAAGAACAAACTCAAAGTTAGAGAAGTGGATGTAGAATGAGTATTCTTCGATGAAGATTTCTTGCAGAAGGTTGAATTGAAGAGGCTTGATGAAGCTCCTCGTCAATTGGCGATGCACTACTTCAATAGCTTCTGAATCGCCAGAAAATCCTCTTCAATTGCTGTGCTCCTGCAGGATTTGCTCCTTGCTCTGCACAACAAGGCTCTCTTCAGAAATTGGCCTTGATTCCCTCGTACTTTTTCTTGAAAGAATGGATCGTAGCTTCTAGAGATGAGCAAGATCTGGAGAGACCTCTTTTTGCCGCTAAAAGGTTTCGCTGGGAATTGCCACAGCAGCAGCACCTTTTGGGGGGTAAGAATTGGGGGTATTTATAGCCCCATAGGTCCATGTGGACCCTTGGAGTGCGTGGGCACAAAAACCTAGGCAGATTCCCTTGATCCCCAAGCGGCCACGTGTCTAGAGAATTCAAGTACTTAGATTTTATCCGATGTGTGTTGACACCACCAAGTTGTGTGTCGACACCATTGGCAAAGTCTTCAAACTGGGCTTTTGGGATAGTGAACTAGTGTCGACACCATTAGGGAGTGTGTTGACACCACTGACATTTCTTTCAGAACAAGCTCCTGGGACAGTCAACTAGTGTCGACACCATCAGGGAGTGTGTCGACACCATTGGTCCTTTATTTTCGAAAATGCTTCTGGGACAGTTATCTAGTGTCGACACCATCAGGGCGTGTGTCGACACCAGTGTGGCAAACTTGTGTAATCCTGAAAATATTAAATGTAGGCCATTAACATAAGATATTACCATCAAAGTATGAGATAATAACTATTAAAAACATGTTGTTTCGGCATTGTTATGACATGAAAGATATGTGTAACATGTTTTACACATCATACACAAAATCATAAAGTGTCATCATCAAAACTAGGAAGAGAAAAATATTAATTGGTTAATTCCAAAAACACACTCAACCCAACATCTTTGACTTCAGACCTTTTGAGGTCTTTCCCTTTCTTGAAGTATCTTCTCCCGGACTGATACTTCTTTTTCTTAGCTAGTATTCGTTGTAATCTTTTGGACAACATTGCTTCTTCATCTTCACTGTTGTTCATGCTTTCTTGGCTGTATGAGCCTTCTTCTGATTCGTCTTCTTCTGCCTTGAGTGCGTTGGAGTGCTTCTTTCTGCTAGAAGATTCTCCCAACCTTTCCATATTTATTTCATGGGCCATGAGGGACCCAATGATCTTCTCTAATGACATTATCTTCAAGTCATTAGCCTCCTCTATTGCTGTAACCTTTGGAGTCCACGGGGCAGGTAGGGATCTGAGTATTTTCCTCACCATGTCTCCCATCTGATAAGTCTTACCCAAACCAGCTAACCCATTAGTGATATCGGTGAATCTGCAGTACATCTGAGTAATGGATTCTCCTTGCTGCACTTGGAACATTTCGTACTGTGTTACCAGAATGTCTATTCTGGTTTATTTAACCTTGTCAATACCTTCATATGTGATCCTTAGCTTCTCCCACATTTCCATAGCGGATTTCCAGGTTGATATGCGGTTGAACTCTTTCTTGCTAAAAGCACAACATAGGATACTCTTGGCTTTGCAGTTCAAAGAGATCTTCTTCTTGTCATCTTCCGTCCATTTATCCTTCTCATTTGTGACTAGAATATCACCTTCATCAACAATCGACTAGATCTGATAGTCGAGTCCTTGTAAGAAGAACTCCATTCTTGTCTTCCAGTATGTGTAGTCTTCACCATCGAACAGTGGTGGCCTGTTAACTGACTGACCTTCGAAGTGACCTTGGGCTGCCATTTGATCTTTTCTCTTCAGATCGTTGGATCTTCTTCTTTGTCTAAGAGACTAGCTCTGATACCACTTGTTGCCCAGCTAGCTAGCCCAGAGGGGGGTGAATGGGATATTAAAATTTTGATCACTTTAAAACCTATCCACAAAAACAATCACACAAAACACACTTCGATAGATGTTAGTGTTAGTGAGAGTTAACAACAAACACACACAAAGTAATCACACTACACAAGGATTTATCCTGGTTCAGATCTCCTCTCCACAGGAGTCCTGCATTCAGTCCCTGAGCAATACCTCCGGATTTCACTACCCAAGGGTACAGTCCCCCTCAAGGACACTTACACACCCAGCTGCAGCTCGTCTTCTCTTCACAACCCGAAGAGGAAATACAACACTCTGGATCTTACCAGGTCTTCCTTCAACACGAAGAGAAATAAACACCCTGGAATCCCCAGGTCTTCCTTCAACACGAAGGGAAATAAACACAAGAATGTGTTCAGGAAGACAAGCCCTTGGACCAAGCTAACAACACAATGCTTGATCCGAAGCGAATACTGAGAGGAAGAAAATGAGCAGTAATGAACTCTCTCAGTACATAAAAATGCTCTCTCTAAAATCTACACTCGATGCAGAGAGCTAAGAGCTAGACAAGCAAAGGAGTGAAGCTTCGCTCTTTCAGATCCTCGCAAAAAGCTTGTAAAAGATTGTCGTGAGTGTTCTTTCAGTTTCTAGAGCTTCAGTCTTCTATATATGTCTTTCATTTGAAAATTGAACATTGAAGTGTCCATTATCTCTAAGCTTTTGTTTACGTTAGACTGCATGGCGCTATAGAGCTTTCAGTCAACGGTCGTTAGCTTTCCATGCATACAAAGAGAGAGAATCCTCTTTGATATCCTTCGGCTTCTATTGTGTCCAACGTTATATCGAGATGTGCTGTCAGAGACCTGCACGCATTAAAAGCTTAAACGATAGACAGCTAAGCTGTCTCTCGGTGTCAGTCAACGTTAAGAAAAGTTTTATACCGAAATGGAAATTCCATTCTGTTCTTCTAAAAAGATGTTTACAGTATAAGCATGGAAATAAAAGATATCATTTGCATGCAGTGCAGTGATATGTTCAGTCATAATAAATGCATGGATGTGAGAGAGAAGCAAGGAAAGACTTTGACTTACAACCTATTTAAATATTAAGTCGTTATGAACTAAGGAATTATCGTGAGCATGACTTATAAAATCGTTGTGCAAATGAGTCGTTATCTATGCGAATCGTTGCACATTCATAAACAAATCGATGCATATATAAGTCATTATACAATCATAACCAAATCGTTGTAGAGAGAAATCGTAATGAGCAAGTCATTATAATCAAATCGTTATAAATGAATCGTTGTGAAATATTGTTATAAGCAAATCGTTGTTTCACTTATCGAGTCGATGTAGTGAGCAAATCGTTGTTTGTTGTATCGAATCGTTACGGCGACCAAGTCGTTGTTGTAACTTATTGAATCGTTACAGTGACCAAGTCGTTGTTGTAACTTATCGAATCGTTATGAAAGATCAAATCGATATGTGACTTAAAGAATCGTTATAAAAACCAAATCGATGTGAGAGCAAGTTGTTGTTCTCACTTATCAAATCGTTATAAAAAATAAATCGTTATGCTTGAGCAAATCTTTGTGAATATAAGCAAATCGATGTGAGAGAATCATTGTTCTCACTTATCGAATCGTTATGAAGGCAAATCATTATGCTTTCTTAGCGAATTGTTGTGAGAGCAAATTGTTGTTCTCACTTACAAAATCGTTATGAGATAAAAATCAAAATAAATTGGAATGACTTATGAAATCGTTATGAAATCACAAAATCATTGCAGCACACAGAAAATCGATGTGTACTTAGATAAATTTTGTGCTTTGAACTTAAAAGCTACAGGATGATAAAACACTTACTAATTTTGCTTGTACTTCCTTGATTTATTTCCTATGCTCAAATCTCATAGAAAAACTTGTAAGTTTAAACTATATCTGAGTTTTGTTAATCACCAAAATAGATATGTAATTTATTTAAATTACATGGGGATAAACTAATCATCAGTCATGACCTGGAGGTCGTTTGCGACCTGGGGATCGCTCGCGACATGGTGTCACGACCTCTGGAGCCGTCACGATAAGGTTCTTGTCGCACCTCCCTGACCAGTCGCATTTCGGGGGCCGTCAGTTCAAAACCGAGGTAGTCGCCCATTTCCCCCTCCCCTTCTTCTTTCCTTCTTCTTCTTCCTTCTTCCCTCTTTGAGCATCCTTGTCTCCTCCGGTGGTTTTGTGGTGTTCGTGGTGACATCCCCTTCGTGTAGGCAACGTCCATGTGGTGCTGGGAGCGAGGAGGTGGCGGCCATTCCTACAAGAAGGCCCCAACGGGTTGGCTCTACTCCTTAAGGTAGGGACTTCTCTTCTTCCTCTCGTTCTAGCATGCTCCCCTCCCCTTTGTGATCCTCGTTTCATTGTCATGTTTGGGGTTTAGGGTGAGAGATCCATGCTCCATTTGTGGAGAGGTTTCCTTGAGTATAGAACTTCTTGTTTAATGCATGATTCGTAGGGTTTGAGGGTGGTTTGCCTTATTTACATGCTTTCCTAGACTCTCCCATGCTCCCCTCCTCTGAATGGCGTGTTTTGGTGGATTTTGGGGCGATCCCTGGGTAGACTGTACTGAGACCCCCCACTGTCTGAGAACGTGATCGACCTGAGGGTAGCTATGGTATAGCGACACATGCGCCGACCGCGACAAGCTTTGGCTGTTGCGGCAGGCATGGGCACCGCGACATCATCGCGACGGCTCAGGGCGTCGCGATAGTGTCGCGGTCGACCTTGGCATCGTGATAGTGTCGCGACAGCCACATGCGTCAAGACAGTAACAAATTTAGGTAAGTTATTGCGAAGTTCGTTTCTCATTGAGTCTTTGTTCTTGGTTCTTTCTGTACCCGTGGCACCAGTGCTAGTTCCTAGTGCGGTCCTACACTAGTCGTTCTCCCGATGCTCGACACCTGAGGGCTTGTCTCGTGAGAGGTTGTTACCGTTTACCTGGGACCCCCGTCGCCGTGCGCCTGTTGAGGGAGTGCTCCAGGCGATGGGCGTGCTCGAGTCACGGACTCTGGAGCGAAGGGGAAAACAGTGGTTAGGACAGCGGCGTCGAGTCGTTTGCAGAGCTCTCATAGTTGGTCTGGGAGGCCGAGGTCATTCGCAGTTCTTCCCAGCGCAGGCTAGCTAGTCCTTCTTCTCACTGCCTCGCTCTTTGTGGCCCTAGAACCACCTAGAAAGGCCAGGCGTGGGACCGTAGTCTGGCTAAACTACGACGGTAACTGTTGTAGTTACTTTGTTTATGGCTCCACTCTGACGAGACGTGGAGGTCTGGACTTGGGTCGAGGGTAAGACGTCAGTGAATGCTCCTGACCGGTTGACTAGTGGTAGCAGTTTCCCTAGCTAGTGTTGCTTTTCCAGGCAGGGTTCCCTCTGTCTGTGTTACCAGCCATGTGGTGGGCACGACGTGCAGGTTGTACGGAGTTTCTGACTGTGTTGTCCCTTTCCATACCATTGCTAGTTAGTAGTTTTGCTTCCTCACTTTCTTGTGTATGTTAGAACATATAACTGCTGTCATTTACTTTAATTATATGCATTCTTTCCCGCCTAGTAGAGCCAATAGGAGATTGATAGTCCCTACTGAGCTTCTATTGTGAAGCTTATCCCTCCTTTTTGCATGTGAGACTTCCCAGCAGTGACAGGGTGCGCGTCTGGCGAAGTAGACGGGGCAATCGTCGTCATCCCTGTAGCTAGCAGATGGACTCCCCTTTTCCTTAGTTGTACTTCACCCTCAAGGTATGTCCCTAAGGGCCTTGTTCTTCCCCTTTTCTTACTTGTACTCGCTATCTGTTAGGATTGTACCTAGAGCGATACACAGCGGTCTCGCTCTTCTCTTTTCTGCTTCCACGTGTGTACTCCTAGTTTAGTAGTTGACGTTTATTTCCCTTACATATTGTGTTAGACTTGTCTTATAGCCCTTTCGGGTCCCCGGATCCATGGGCGGTGACCGTGAAAGTCAGGTCCTCGGCTTAGGCTGAGGGTCGGGTTCTCGGGGTCGTTACACTCATCTTTAGTAGCCGTTGGATTTTCAATAGAGGTTCTTGTAGGCTTTCTATTCATTGGCAATCTTTGAGTCTTATAGCTAGCATGTTTCCAACTTTGTTGAGTTTGTATATGTGTTGTGTACCTGTGAGCACTTAATGCATAGAGAGGAAGAGGTTAGGTGAGATATCATGTGTTAGTCAGACCCCATACCTCTGCTGCAGAAGTCCAGAGATTCTGTTGACAAATTTCTATTCTTGGTGTCTTCCTTTTTGTATGATAAGAAAGATAGGCTATCAGCAACATGTTCAAGATGTGAACATACAGCCTGGGTTTGAAAAAGGTTGACTGAGCATTTAATGTAGAGATATGCATGAGATCTTATATAAGAACATGATACCTAAATTTGAAATGAGGAAAATTTGGGCGCCAAAGGAAATTATTCAACAATTGATGTGAAACTAAATAGTAATTGATATGTTGGTCACCAATCGGAACAACATAACGCAGATCGAAAGACTTTAAGTTAAATGTTCATCCATCGGAATACTCATGACATATATAACACCAATCGCAAGATTTAGCGTCAATCGGAACAAAATAAGTATTTGTTCACTAATCAATATGGAACTTTGACTGATTAAGAATATAATGTTGTCAGGTGAAGTTGAACTTCGACTTGTGGTATTTATGACCTCAATCGGAACACCAATCAATAGGATATGGTATAAATAGTCACCAATTAGAACATTATATTTCAAATCGATAGGATATAGATTATTTGTTCATCAATCTATAGGATAAAACATATATAACATCAATCGAAAGATCTTAACATCAATCGGAAGGAAAATTTCATCAATCAATATGGAACTTCAACTGATCAAGATATGAACTTCGACTATTAAGACGATCAAGCAGTTAGTCGAAGTCGGACTTCAGTTGGTCCACAAAACTAAAACTGACAGTCAAAGTGGAACTTCATATAAGACAAGTAGAAACTTCGGATGTGATGAAGTGGTACTTTGACTGGACCAAAGTACACGTAGTCACTCAAAGTGAGACTTCAAATATTCATGAAATGAAGCTTCGGATGGTACTTCGTATATCAATGAATTGAAACTTCAGATGGTGCTTCGATTGGATCAAAATACACACACTTAGTTGAAGTGAGACTTTGGATATGACAAAGTGAGCTTCGCATATGATGAAGTGAGACTTCGAATGCTCAAGATACAAACATTTCAATCGATGTGGACTTAGAAGATTTTCCAAACAAAGAGAATACTAAGGAATTAAATTGAGCTTCTTGGAATACTTATACTGATGATCCTTGGAGTTATATAAAGGCTTATTTGCCCTGTTGACTGACTCAATGAAACAAGAATATATTAATCATATTAAAGTAAAGTATCATCAAGATTCATTAAGATTAAAATAGATATAAAAAATAAGTATGAAAGATACAGTCATGATTAAAGAAATATGATTTTGAGTTTTGTTATCACCAAAATATATAATCATGGAGATATAAAAAAGTCAACACTAAGTTTCCTCAATAGACTTAAGACACTAATCACATGTATTAAATAACCACATAGTGGCTTCTCTTTCAAAGATTTTTTGTCCATTTTGACAATTTTTGCTTGGAATTGTAGATGAGTCTGAATTAAATGTATGGTTGCGATTCAATGGATGTCACATGGTTGCGATTCTAGCTCCATTGACTAAGAGTCACTGGTGATCTAGCAAGTATTTTCACAATTCATCCAGACTAGATTCATATTAAAATAATCGAACAACCTTTCAAAGAATTGAGTTGCTCAAATTCAACTTCTGAAGTCTCATATTTATGAGATTAACTTCTAAAGTCTCAAAAGATAGAGTTGCTCAAGTGCAACTTCTAAAAGTCTCGTGAGACTGAGTTACTCAAATGCAACTTCTAATGTCATGCTAATATCTCGTTTCACAATATCTTGAGAATTTTTAAAATTAAAGTATTAATGATGTTTTTGATGACATGTCTTGGGTGTTCACCCCATCATCTGGTCATCATGGGTTACAAAACATTTGTGAAGAGTAGTTAAATGTATGGGACAGTAGTATAAGTCTCTCTTAGAGGATTAGCCTCTTGAAATGTGTCTTTTGGAGGATATAAGTCTCTTGAAGGTCTTCTCTTGGATTTGAGTCATCTTCTTGGAGATCGAGGATGGTCCCTCTACTTTTTGCTTTCTTCTTCTTTCTCCCTTGCATTGCCTAGCTGAGAGGTTTCCCCTCTTTCATAGTAGGTCTTTCCTTTTCAACTCTTCTTCAAGTGCCCTCCTCAAGTGCCCCATACCAGGAGCCCCTTCCAAAATCTTGAAACCAATAGCAATTGTCTCTTTCTTTCTTTTCCCCCTCTTTCGCCCTCTTTCTTTTTTCTCTCTTTCTAGTATAAGGTGAGGTGTGGGCGAATATTCACTATGAAATGTCTTGAAACCTCTTCTTCTCCTTTGTGTTATTCCTCTTTATTCTCATGTGAGGGAAGAGTGAGGTCCACAGTCCACTATGGGGTGTCTTAAGACTTGTTCTCCTTTATCTTCTTCCTCTTTTATCTTTATGCAAGGGAAGGTTGGGTTCCACGGCCCCTCTTTTTTCCATAGGTGAGGTGGCAAGAAGGCCAACCTCAAGGTGTTTTCTTTCCACGTATAAGGTGGCAAGAAGACCAGTCTATAGCCTTGCCCCCTTATGAAATGCAGAATCGGCCAATCCTGATTTCTTATCGGATTGAAGTCGATCTAATTCTACGAGGATAGCCCCCTAGATTGTAGAAATTTCGGCCAAATAAGCTGGAATCAGAATGAATTGGTTCGGATTGGCCTACATGGTGTATATATATATATATATATATATATATATATATATATATATATATATATATATATAAGAATGTGTAAATTTATGTGTGATTACATATATCATAAATGCATATGTAAATATTGAAGACAATAGTTTTCTTGACTTTTTTTCTTCTAATTTTTATTGAATTTTTTCAAAAAATAGTTTTTAGGGAAAAAATTTGTACCCTTAATTCAATAAATACATCTTACATACATATAGTATGATAAAATGAAAATTTATGTCCAATTATAATTGATCTCAATTAATCCCTCATTATGCAGAAATTCTCCCATCATTGCATTATTGAGCGGATGCAGACATTATTCCCCACTTCTCTTGTTGATCCGGACTACCACTGAGACAGTGTTTTGTGCCCCTATTCTTCCATCTCTGATTGTTGCCTCCCCAATGACAGCATGTTTTTTTTTTTTTTTTTTTTGTTAGTGGTATTCCCAATGGGAACCCCCCCCCCCCCCCCCCAAAGTTCGAAGCCAGGGACTCGCACTCCCCCCGCCCCTTGCGTCCGATCCACCTATCGGCAGGGGACCCCCAACGACAACATGGTGCCGCGGACCCTTAACAAAGTGTCATGTAGGTGTTGCAGACAAGTTGGTCTCGACACGAGGTTTTCCTGGAGGAGAAATGCAGTAGTGTGAATAAGAAAAGAATTGTGGGTTTACGAAAATACATTGGGATGGGTAGAGTGGAAAGACAAGTGTGCTAGAGAATGGACGTAATGATTCCCTATTTGCGTTAATAGATAAAAAATAAAGAGCTTGGTCGTTCTACACAATGGAGAAGAAAGAAACAAAGTGCCAAAACATGAGGGATGAAGCAGAAGAAATCGGGGTCCTTGCTCTGGAGAGACACACACGGATGGGGTTCAAACGTTCAATGCAACCATAGCGGCCACCGACCAACCCTTTGAGAACAAGATAAAGGGAGTGAGGATAGACTAAACATGTATAGATTATTTATTTTTATGTAAATAATTTTCTTTAGATTTTTTTCCCTAAAAACATAGTTTGTAACCAATCAAACGGACATACCCCCGAATATGGTTTTTTTAAGGTAATGTGGGTGTGGTGATTTGAACTTAGGTCATTAATATATATATATATATATATATGTTTTAACTATTGAACCACTCTTTGTATACCTATACCTCCAATATTACATATATATTTTGTACCTCCTTTAAGAAAATATCAGGCTTGCAACATACAGTGCAGTAAAAATTTTAAAATAGATTTTTTTAATCCGGGTTGGCTTTGGATTACAAGAATAAACTTATAATACGGTGAAGCTCATACTTTCACCTTGCAAAGATTTGTGATCTCTAACATCGTTTAATGTAGTGTTTCCACAAGATCATTTTAGCCACGTCGATACTCAATCCCATGAGCAACTTCTTAAGATAAGGTCCCTCTTTTGACCTCTATGCGTGCACTCCGCCTTGCATTTTTCCTTGTGAGAAAGCCCTCACCTTATTCTTAATTTCTCTTACCGCGGAAGAACAGAAAAAGAGAGGGGAGACATTAGAGAAGAGAGAGGGGGAGAGAGAAGGTATGTGGCGGCACTATGCTTGGATATATATGGTGCAAAAACTTTATTAACTTATGGTTCTAATCATATTCAAAATAGGATTAATAAAAAAGTATATATATACTCCTAAATTTATCATATTCAAATTATACCCTTCCAATCTGTATATTATATTCAATACCTTCAAAATTTTAAGAAAGCCATGAGCTATATTTTTGTGGTTAACAATATATCAAAATGGAAAGAATATTCTGTTAACATACAAACACAATGGTTAAAATAATAGGTGAAAGTACTAAAATATCCTTTTTCAAAAGGGGAGAGAGAAAGATGTTCTAATAGAGTTGACTAGGTGGAGCTGGTTCAACAATAAGGAGGGGGACATAGAATGTGTGTCTCGTAAAAATCATTTGTTTGAGAGAGTTGTAAAAGACAAGTTAGTTTTTAGGAGTATATGTGTACTTTTTTCTTAACCAAAATACCATTTCCATGCCACTATCTTTTCACTTGTTTTTATGTGTATGATCTTCTAGACCCAATATTAAGATGATAGTGAGTCCATTAATATTAGAACCCCTTCCAATTATTATGATCAGAACTCATTCTAACTTGAATTAACTCTTTCATTTACATAAATTAATTATCTTATAATTAACTTATCCTGACTCACAATTCATGAAACGCATCAAGCAACAAGTCATGACTCCCAAATGATATAGGAGATATATTCTTAATCCATTGGAACTTTTTAGTCAACAGTTACTATACACTTACAATCCTTCATTCATGCAATGCCCCTAATCACATTTGGAGTATGGTCATACTGTGAAACTTCCATTCATATGATCAGATAGCTCATTTAAACTACAAATTCCTTTCTAATTAATTTCGTGACCTAATGTCATGCCCCTGATTTAATAGTGGAATAAACTGAAAATGTGAAGATACAATTATTAGTTAGTCATGTAATATAGAGCAAACACTAACTTCTAACAAACAACTATGAAAATAATACTCAAGTCTCAATTTTATTGATATCAAATTATTAAGTCTATTACAACACTAATTTAGAACGGAAACATGGTGGTCCTCAATTACAATTGATGCTCAATAAAAGATAACTACTACAGACTCCTTTGACTTTACTACATAACAGTTGACACTCTAAATTGGCTTCTCAAATATCTGAAACACTCTTCACTCTTGCCCATCCCCTTTCTTATCAATGTCTTCTTCATCAACATCAGTGAAATTGTTTAGTAACTGTATAAAACTTACGCTCAATATAATTTGCATCTCGATGCGCATGTATACTTTATGTGATTAATGTATTAACAAGTGGGTTTCTACAATAATGGAATGACAAGTGGCAAACTGATAATGAAAATCAATTGGTAATGAACAAGATTCATATGACAAGAGTATGAACAATAGATCGGAACAATATTCCAAAGATTTGTATTATGGTTCACGTAGTCAATTATTCAATAGACAGTGGACAAGAATTCAAGAACAATTGTGTATCAAATGAACAATGTAAGAAGCCGCCATATTTTCACATGTAACATTTCAATTATATCAATCAATCAGTAACAATTAGAAATAACCAAATAGATCTTGTAATTCAATTAGGCGCAATGCCACACCATACGAGATCCATACTTCTGTGAATATAAGTATTTCAGGTGCTCCTCTTGGGATTAAACAAAACCCTTTTTGCACAAGCATTAGGGTTGGTGAATCAAAGTTTTATTTAAATCTTTGGTAATTTCTTTATCAATTATAGACATACGAATTTCAAGAATAAGCTCATGGTAATAAGAGTATGATTTTTATAAATTCCAAGTGATGATGACTTAAGGACATCAAATGTTAGGAGTTCAATTGGACAATATAACATTGTATTTTCATTCAAGTTACATAATCCCTTAGTGTCTTGACAATGCTTAGAATGTAAGTTGGAATGTACACAAAACAATAGTGTTTACAGAACTTCATGGTACAACCAGCTCGGTCTATACAAGCGAATTCATAGAGTACGGGGACTTACAAAGGCCTTAACAATAAGATCCCTAGTCCACCATAAGGAATATCTAATAGGAGGGATTTCAAATTGTTAAGAAGGGATTGTCTAATTTATGTAAGTGTATAAGTGACGTAACTCAGAAAATTTTATAAATCTACATGTGATAAATATGGAAAATAAATTTTGATAAAAACTAGAAGTAGTAAAACAAAGCATGGTCAAAATCAGATAATATCAATATATGGCAAGTTTCCAAAATCATGCTATATCACAATCAAGTAATGTAATCAAATCAAGAAAGCTAGGTATGGTTAAGAAAGACCACCAAGTCAACTTCACATTTAAATTATTATTTTAATAGTAATATAAAGTTAAGATGATTATCAAGAACAATCAAATGATAATAGAGGCGTGATCTTATCAGTATGAGCATTAGAATATGATTCAACTAATTAACATCTTAATCATGTGGTTTATCACCTTTATGACATGGAATAGTCACAAGTTGACACTAAATAGGGCCTACATAGGGCTGTAATTGTGTCAAATGCACAGGGATTTGTTGTGCCATTGTTTTTGCAAACATATTACTTAGTGTTTTGAATATGAAAAAATCTTTATACACAACCTTATTCAGGTAATAAAAAAATTCATATTATAACTCAATGTCATTTTATTCAAGATTGCATGTCATATATTTGCTAGAGGCAAGTGTGTATTATACTGTACAACTTATTATAGACAATAGGTGTCGACACATAAATGTTTATAGGTCGACACTTGCATAATTATCACCAATAATATTCTAAGTCCACAACTAGTATCTGTATGAGACTCTGACTCTCTGACAGTCGAAGTGAGACTCTAATTTATGAACAAATCACGATAGTCAAAATCCAACTCTGACTCTTGGAAAGTCGAAATGAGACTCCGACTTGTGAACTAGTCATGATAGTCGAAGTCCAACTCTGACTCTCTGAAAGTCGAAGTGAGACTTTGACTTGTGAACAAATCATGATAGTCGAAGTCCAACTCCGACTCTTGAAAAGTCGAAGTGAGACTCCGACTTATGAACAAGTCACCATAGTCGATGTCCAACTCCGACTCTCTGACAATCAAAGTGGAGGCTGAAAATGACTTGTATCTTCTTTAAACACATCTCCTAGAATTTTATTTCTCACTTCTAGTGTCACGCCCCGACGTTATGACAATGAAAGAAGTCAAGACGTAACAGATAAGAAGGTAAAAGAGAAACTCACTTGTGCCACTTGGGTTAGCACACTTCCTAACCATTTTACTTTACACTTGAAAAAAAAATCCTGAAAAATGTTAATAAAAATAATGAGCATAAAAATGCCAAGTAGGTTACACCTAATCAATTCCAAATCACAACTAGCAATTAATGAAGTTAAAGAAATCTAGGAGTAACAAAAGTGGAATAAGAGTTCACTATATAAATGTAGAGATCACTGAAAAGAATACATTAGGATCTCAATAAATACTTACACTAAATATTTTAGAAATAACTAGCAGAGTGAATTAACCAGAAGATGGTAACTAATCATTATTAAGAAGTTGTATGCACATATCTTTGGGATTGTCATGATATCACAAATAACTAGGGTGGAACTAGATAACTCAGGAGGTTTGTCTATGATCACTTTTCACGAATAGCACACACGTAAGTCACGAGAATGGATTTATCGAGTAAGCAAACACGAGAGATTAATTAACAAACATAGAAAGATTAACAATGGAAAGACAAGAGCATGAGCTTGATTAATAGTACTACATGATCATTGGAGTGGTGTCTACTAGATTTCACGCAAGACAAGCACAAGTTCAATCTATAACAGTATTCGATCACTGGAGTGGTGAACAATGGATTTCACGCAAGACAAGAGCAAGAGATCAATTAGTAATACTTTACAATCATTGGATTTCATGTAACAAGATTGTACAGGAATGCCATGATAGCAATGCTAGATCACTCAAGAACTAGCCACTGAACTCTTCACGATTATCACGCACTTGGATTCACTATGAACTATTTCACACAATCAATCAAGATATAATGAACTTGTCATGCAAGTTAATCAAGAACACTCACTTGTGGTGCATGCCAAACACCTAGCCATCACTCTCCATATGGTACCATTGGACACTGAACACTTCACGATTAACATACACTTAGATACACTATGAACTGCTTTACGTAATTGATTATGAGACAATGAACTGTCAAGCAAGTCAATCGAGAACATTCACTTGTGGTGTATGCCGCACCAGTTATTACTCTGCATATGGTACCACTGGGCACTAAGTACATTCGGGATCTTCTCGGGACTAGGTCAAGCCCCACTTCACTAGCCATCTGCCTCCATATGGTACCACTGGACATTAAGAGTGTTTGGATCTTCCAGGGCTAGACCGAGCCCCTTGCCTGGCATAAAGATCAACTTAGGGTTCGCAACCCCATATAAGGACTTGTTGACAATTCACATGTTTACTTACTAGGTAAGAAATTCAAGGGTTGGTTCATAGCATAAACAAGGATCTCTAGGAAATAAGTATACAACAGTAATTAGATCAGGAAAGGAGGTCAAGTTGAGATTCTATTAGCGACATGTAAGCTGGAGATAAGGTTAACACGATGATGGGAAATCCAAGGATACTTTGAACCAGTGCTCTATTAAACATTTATTGTGGCTTCGAGACATATTGTAGGAACTTAATTTAAGAATTACTCACGATCAAGAGGATTAAGGTGCTAACAACAAATCGTGGAATCAACAACATAAATTATTACGGAACTATGATCAGGATAGAAGCCACGAAGGATGATGATCATGAATCACATGAACACTTAATTAGGAATCCACTCAATGTTGTATTAACTAAGGTTATTAACATTTGATCTTATATTCACTAAGATCATTCAGAGTACCAGTCAAGAAATTAACAAGGATCCAGTGTAAGGTTATCACTAATGAAGCACACCGGGTCATGACAAGGAGCACAAAAGGAAGTGACATAAGTATTATATCAAAACTAAGGTCATTAACATTATTAACTACTAACTGATGACTTAGAAAGGATTAGAAGGAACCAACTTGAAGATCTGAAGGCTACAAAAGTTTCAATGACAAAGGAAACAGACTTCACTCCGGTAGAGTCCCGACGTATAAGAGGGTTTCAACTTAACAATCTGGCAAAATCTCGGGATAGAGAGGGATTTTGAGCAGCATATCAACATAGAGCAAGGTTCGCCGTACCGCCCGGATCGGCCGTGCTGCATTCTCCGCGGGAAGGTACCGTACCATACCGCTGAGATACGGTGGGAAAATGGCTTGTTTTATTTATTTTTTTAATTTTGTGACTTGATGAATATTTAAAATGAGCTAACTTCAAAAGAAGACTCCATCCAAACTCAAGATAGACTTTCCATCTCTTCTCATAAATGCACCCTTTCTCTCTCCCCTTTCTTTCTCATATCCTCCAGAACTATCAGGGATATCACGCCTTCTACAGCCTGAAAAGGGGCTGATATGCTCACGAGGTCTTCATCAAAGTTGTTCTATTCTTTTTCAGCTTCGTCCTCAAAGTGGAATCACCTCAATTGGTGGTCTATATCCAAAGTTACAGTAGATTATTCTTCACATTCTCTCTCATATCATGATCTACATATACATGAGTATCATGCCTTCCACATCTCAAACGAGGGTATATCTCTTCGAGACTTATTTATGAAAGTTGTTCCCCATGACTTTCTGTAACATTCTGATGCAGAATATCGGAGCGATATTATAGTTATTAAATAGTACAGAGCGAGAAATAAATAACAAACCATTGCACAAATGGGAATAACATCAAATAACTCCAATTTCATTAATAATCCATCCAATATCTATTACATCCATCCATCAGACCATAACTAGGGCCCAAAGTACTTTATTCAATTCCAACTAATATATAAGGACTAATTGACTCACTAACTCATAACTCTACTAACTAACTACTAAGAAAATGGTTGCTGAAAGGGTCACTCTTGGACATCGTCCTCGTTCCCATCCTCGTGAGTGTGGTCACCATCCGACTCACCTGAACACATGAATAAAATATGCAGGATGAGCGAATAACGCCTAGTAGGACTTAATATCTCATAAGAACAAGCATGCTTTAAATAATTAATGTCTTAAATGGCAGGGTAACAAAATAGTATAGTCATGTAGAGCAAGTAACGATAGCAACAGAGCAATAGCACTGGTATAGCGAAAATAGCACAACGATAACGATAATAGAATGGCCATGTAACGATAATAGCACGTGTATAGCACTCGAATAGATAGCACTTTGATTGTCAACGATTAATTGTTATAGTATTAAATGGCCGTACACATCTTGATCATGTAACCCTTGCAAGGAAATAGCACTCTTCGGGAGCTCTCCCCAGGACCAGACTGGGCCCTATTGCATTGGCATATAGCACTTGTTTGTTATTCTTGACAATCAATTGTATGGCCAAATAGAGTACCAAGAAGAGATGAGAGTAATAGACGAACTAGATGAGAGTATAGAGTGAAAGTGAACATATGAGAGTAACGAGATATTAGATGAGATAGGGGTATAATCGTAAAACAATGTCAAACCACAATAGTAATAGTTGCACAACACCAGGTCGGGTACCGACAGTCTGGTAGAAGTCACATCTGCCCACTAGCCGTGCTATGAGCACAGACTATATGGTTCGACGTGAACACAAGTTAAGAAGGAAACACTAAGGACGTTGGATCGTACTAATCCCTAGGGGTGTAACGAGTTTTAAGGGTACAACCAGCTCGTCGGCTAAGGACGTGCGCCACAGCCAAGAAGACTTATAGAGGCCTTGATAAGGATTCCCTGGTCCAGTCAGGAGTCTTCCCAATGGAGAGGTGGTCCATGCCAAGAGAGTGTGTAGAAAACTAGGGTCCGTTGCACCTCGAGTGCTCGAAGGCCGAGGGAAACGATAACGGTGTATAAAACGCACGAGTAAAATGAAGGCAAGTGTAATTATTTAAG
Organism: Colocasia esculenta; assembly: GCA_014218235.1. NCBI lineage: Eukaryota > Viridiplantae > Streptophyta > Magnoliopsida > Alismatales > Araceae > Colocasia > Colocasia esculenta. Next base: position 157,508,328 of record CM024753.1, on the reverse strand, counting down.
TAGGAAATTTAGTAAATTATTTCACTAAATTACCATATACATTATTGCGTAATTTAATAGGGTTTAATGGCAAACATGATTGTTAAGTGTGTGTAAGTGTAAGAAATCAAGAGAGCATGTATGGTTGTGCATATAGTCTTCAAATTAATTAATTTCATGTAATATTGCCCATTATTAATTAATAAGTCGAATTACTCATGACAGAACTTAATTAAGGGTAAACGGGTTTATATGGCAAAATAGCAGGGTTATAATGGTAAAATTAGGGTTCTGGTCGTGACGCACAGGGGTGTTGCATTAAGGTTATCACGACGCCCTTGAATGGCATGTTCAGGTCACGACAAGAGCGGTCGACGCGATGGCGGTTAGGTAGCGATGGCTTAGTCTGGCGCGTTATGGTCGCGACGCACGGATAGGCCGCGACAAGCTGAACCGGCCGTTGGGGTGACCCGGGGGTCAGGTCGCGACTAGTCGACCCGTCCCATTAACGCGACAAACCCTAGTGTCGCGACCCCCCTCTGAGATCACGGCGGATCAGGCTGTCGCGACTTCAAAAGGTGGCCCGAGCCCAGAAAAGGAGATTTTCCCCTTTTTGGGTGGGTTCCATCCCTTCCAAACATGCTACAGGATACTTCAAAAATCGATATAAATTCACATAGTGATCCATAAATCATGAAACTAATTTTAAACGAGAGTAGACATGGAGATCTATCACTGGTCATGATTTATTAGAAAACAGTCATGTATAGAGGATGCTTTGACTAGGTTACTTTTCGTTAACCTAAACACGCATAGTCAAGGAATAACAATTTAATTCGCCATGGACATAAGATGAAAATTAGGGCAAATAGGGGCGTTTGAAAGGTAATAACAAGTAGTATTTATGAGATTAAATTCAAGGCATAGGATCGAGTACATGCAAGGATTTAAAGTAAACAAATTGTTTTAGGAGTATGATCATGGCAGAGATTGAAAAATTAAATTCGCTCTCAGGGATGTACAAAATGGAGTGAAATCAAAGGGCTTTCAAAGGGGATCATGAAGACTAACTTGGGTAATTTTTACACGAATTAAGCTTGAGAGATTGCCTACCTTTTTACGTTGACAAGAAAACTAGGGTTTGATGATGAAAAAGAAAGAAGAAAGCTCCTTGCTCCAGCCTTCTCCTCCAAGCTCCTTCGTCAAGATCGCCTCCTCTCCATCCTCCAGAGTTCCCACTGCAGTCTAGGGTTTGGTGGGGAGGAAATTTGGGTGTTTTGTTGGCTAATAGAGTCCTAACCCTTCTAAGAGTCCTTCTTTCCATAAACTTCTGAATTTCCCTTATTTATCTCTCACTTTCCCTCCTTTATCTCCTAATTAGGGTTGGGAAGAGATCAAATTTCGTGGGCAAGGGTTAGGGTAAGTATAAGACTCCTTTTTAGGATATATATGACTTATTTAGCATTTATCTTAAACCCCTTTCTAATTATTAATTAATTACATACGAAAGTAGATTAATTATTTCCCATTCCATGATGGGCTCCTCACAATTAGGCCCATTATTTTGTATTTGAGTCATTTACACAACCCATTATTGATTTAACTTAATGGGCTTGATTTAATTTCATTTTATTTCACTTATTCCTCATTTATTCTAATTAAATCTATTTATCTCATTTATTTAATTGAAAAAATTTTATTTTATTTGAATTTTAAAAATCAAGGTTGCTACATCCTCTCCCTCTTAAAAAGAATTTCCCAAAATATGATCGTAAGAGGAAGAGTGACTTACTGACTAACTCTGGGTAATTCCGCCACATTAATGCTTCGGGCTCCCACGTGGCTTCTTCGACTTCATGATTTCTCCAGAGTATCTTGACCACGGGTATAGCTCGATTCCGAAGTTGTTGCATCTTCTTGTCCAAGATCTTCACTGACCTCTCTTCATAGGTCATGTCTTTGTTCAAAATGATATCATCATAGCTGATTATGTGTGACGGGTCATGCACGTTGTAACGACCCTCTCATATCGGTACGGTTCCACCAACCCACATCGATATAAAAGGTATCACTACAGTGGGACATTTACCCAACACTAGTATAATAGGCTGAAACATACACAAATATAATATATCTCATGATAGCGGAATTTAAAGAACTGAAAAGAAATTTTATTCCATCATCCACATTCTATTCACAGTCCATATAGAAGGAAAGAGAGCTAATTATTCATAACTGAAATAAAAAATACATTGTCCACATGAGACTACGCAGAGTCTTTATTACATACTATGAAGAAATGAAAATTTTAATGCTAACTCCACAACAATATCTCCTACTCTCGTTCCGAGTCGCTCCTAACGATCTCCTCGGAAGAAGTAGAAACGTCTGCACCTGTACGCCGAAGCAAGAATGAGTTCAAAAGAACTCAACAAGTAACACCAGCACACTAAACATACATGCATCAAGTAATATCCATAACCTTAAACTACATCATTTACACATAATGCATGGAAGTGACAATTTGTCAAATAAAAGCCTATTCATGATTTCTACACGTTTTTCACAGAGGATTTAGTTTTTTTATACACAATAAACAAATCCTATCACATGCTTTCTACACTTTTCACTATGCTAAAATGATTTCATTCAATCATTCATAAGCCACATGTTGATCATTTTACACAATATTTACACATTTCATAACAACTAATTTAACATGAATTCTAAGACAATTTTACACATAGTTAACACATTCATATTAGTGAAAAGCTCGCTGTTTTACTACTATCATGTCACATTCACAAGAATCTTATCATTTTTGCATTCTTTCATAAGAATTTCATGAACACATATTCACTTACACAGTTTCACAATTTACACATTTTCTTTCACTTAAACACATTTTCACTTTCACTTAATGCCGTGACACATAGCCCAAACCATTTAGAAGGACACACACTAATCACATCACATATCAATCACTGCGCAGAACCGGGAGAAGCACTCTCCACCCTAACCAACGATACTTGTTCGCCTCCAGGATTTAATCTCAATGCCCATGGGACATCACACACTTTGAACTTTCCCGTGGGGACTTTACCACAGTACAGTTCCACAGCCCTCTAAGGTAGCAGTGTTACCCATTGGCACATTAATACATTTTCTCAATTTCAACATATTTTTAAACACAAAATAATCACGCATTCACCTCATGTTCACACATTTACATTCTTCAGTATTACCTAGCATGGTACTACTGTTTTCAGTATTAATCAAATTTTTACAACAATTCCAATCATGCTGAAATTTTTGCAAAATTAAATATTAATCATATTAGCATGTATTAATTATGAAAATCTAACATAAAACAAGTTTATATAGCTACTATCATCTGTTCAGTACAAAAATTTAACCAGAAATTCATCACAGTTTAACCATCATGCATACCAAAATTTGCAATTTTCTGAGATACACATATTTTCTGAAAATTCTAACAGTACTGATATCAACTGTAAAAATAGTCAAACTGACACAAATTTTCATTATTCGGATTCACAATTTATTTCATACATGAATACTGATAGTACAAATTTTATCACAAATTTTAGAAATTTAACTAGTTTCGCATGAATTCTTAACTTTTATGCATTGAGTAGACATATTAACTATTTTTCGATTCATAAAATTTAATAAACTATACAGATATTATAAATTGCTCAAATTCTTATGTCATGCACCAGATCTTATGAACAATGTACAAAAATTTATGACAGTTAATTTCTACACATATTTCATAAACGACATTTTCCAAGATTAAACTTTTGTTGGTAGCACATTCCAAGAATTCTAATAATTAGTGAAAATTCTAAAAATACACAATAGCTCATAGTACAACTAAACATATATATTTACATATTATATGAAAATTTACCGTATATCTTCATGCGGAAAACTCGAAAACTAGCTCATATAAGGACAGACTTGCACACTGTTGCAGTCTGAAGAACTCGACGGCATGGGGGTAGCCGTCTATAGGTTAACGGCATTATATGATGCCGCCAACACATGATATTAGCGGCAAGGGATCTTGCCGTTAATATCCTGTCTGCACAAACACAGACTGAAAGCCAATAAATCACTTGAAAGGGGGGTTGCAGGACACGAGAAAAATCTGACAAATTCCTGGGACATACTAGACACATGTAGGGTTAATGTGAATGGGGTACTTGCCTTCTGTAAAATCCAAAAACGACGATTTAAGTCGGAGAAGCCCTCCTCGGCCTGTGCCAAAGAGTCTCCAAATCCCTCCTTCGGATCTTCTGTTGATCTTCACAGCACACCAGCGTGGGGAGTCGTTCCCGGATGTTCAAGGTCGACACCAGTTGATGCAGATCGCCAGACGAAGCCTCCCGAAGCCGGATCTTTCAGGTTGAAGTTAGGGTTTTTGCACAGAAAAGAGAGGTTTTTGACCCAAGAGCCAAAAAGGATGGATCTGGCCGAAATTTGGATATTATAAAGGGTTGGGGTCGGATAGGTTAAAGGGGTAAGTCTTAGAGCCGTTGGAAAGGGTTTCCAAAACAAGAGGCTCAATTTCCAGAGGCGTTTCCGGATCTGAAACGTAACAGATCTGGAATATTGGCGTCCATATCCATGGTCGCCTATCCAAAAATGGGCGTCCATCGATATTGCCGCCTACCCCTGGTCAGCGTCAGCCTATGTGGACGCCAACTGACCGACAAAACTCACTTTAATTATGCAGAATTTATAACACTACACACTTAAATATATATATATATATATATATATATATGTATATATATATATATGTATATACTTGAATATACTATGCACATTTCAATAATAATCATTCATACAATTTATATCAATAAATACTCATACACAATAATCTATACATCAATAGTATACACTTATACGCACATACATATATTTAAACAAACAAGGTGAAAATCAAGGGCCTTACACACGTACTTCCTCAGCATTGACACATGAAAAACATTGTGGACTGTAGAGAACTGAGGAGGTAGTGCCAAACGATACGCCACTTCGCCAACTCTATCCAATACCTCAAATGGACCTATGAATCTTGGCCTTAGCTTGCATTTCATCCCAAACCTTCGAAATCCTCGGGTCGGGGATACTTTCAACATCACATGATCTTTAGTTTGAAATTCTAAATCTCTTCTTTTATCAGCATAGCTATTTTGTTTGGTCTGAGCTATCTTAATCCTGTCTCTAATAATCTGTATATCCCTGCTAGTGTTCTGCACCATATCTGGTCTCAGCCATTGCTGTTCACCTACTTCATTCCAACAGACTGGCTATCTGCAGCTCCTATCGTACAATGCTTCAAATGGTGCCATCTTAATGCTGGCCTGATAGCTATTGTTGTAGGCGAATTCAATTAGGGATAGCAGTTCATTCCAATACTCCTCAAAATCTATAGTGCAAGCTCGCAGCATGTCTTCCACTATCTGATTTGTTCTTTCTGTCTGCTCATCAGTATGTGGGTGGAAGGCAGTGCTAAAGTTAAGTTTGGTGCCTAGAGTAGTCTGAAGTCCCTTCCAGAATCTAGAAGTGAATCTAGGATCACGGTATGAGACTATGGACACGGGAACTCCATGTATCTTACTATCTCCTTCGCATATAAGGCTGCAAGCACATCAACACTCCAGGTGCTCTTATGGCAAGGAAATGTGTGGACATAGTCAAACAGTCCACAATGACCTAGATAGCATCGAGTCCACCATGAGTTCGGGGTAAACCCATGATGAAATCCATATCGATGCTTTCCCACTTCCATTCAGGTATGTCCAGGGGTCTAAGTACACCCGCAGGACGACGGTGTTCGGCCTTTACCTGTTGACATATGAGGTAGTGTGTGGCATGCTTAGCCACCTCACGTTTCATGTTGGGCCACCAAAATGACCTTTTCATGTCTTGGTACATCTTGGTTGCGCCTGGGTGAATTGTGTACTTGGTCTTGTGGGCTTCATCCATTAGCTTTCTCTTCAACTCCTCATTGTCAGGCACGCATGTCCTGGCTTGGAATAATATTCTTCCATCCTCAGTGATGGGGAAATCTGGCTTGTCAGTTATGGTCTCCCTGACTCTGACTAGGAATGGATCATTAGCCTGCTGCTCTCTGATCTCGACAAAAATGTCTGGTTGTGCCCTATGGTTGGCAACTATCATCTTATCACTTCTTTGCTTAATATTCAGATCCAAACTGGTGAACTGTTCTAACAATTGCATCTCGCCCATGACTAAACATGATAATGACACTACTGGCTTTCTACTAAGTGCATCAGCTACTGCATTACCTTTGCCTGGGTGGTATTGAATATTGAAATAAAAATCCTTCAAGTACTCCAGCCATCTCCTTTGTCTCATATTAAGCTCCTTTTGAGAAAACAAGTACTTTAGACTCTTGTGGTCAGAGTAGACAATAAATTGTTCCCCATACAGATAATGCCTCCATATCTTGAGCGCAAAAACCACTGCGTCTAGTTCTAAGTCATGGACAGGATAATTAACTTCGTGTGGCTTCAATTGCCTTGAAGAATAAGCTATCACCTTCTCATTCTGCATCAACACGCGGCCTAGACCGATTCCAGATACATTAGTGTAGACTGAGAATCCTTCGCCCTCGACTGGTAACGCAAGGACAGGTGCAGAGGTCAAATATTGCTTGAGTGTCTGAAAGCTCTTCTCGCACTCCTTGCTCCAGACATAGGGGTTCTCTTTCCGCGTAAGGCGCGTAAGAGGTACAACTATCTTGGAGAAGTCTTTTATGAACCGTTTGTAGTAACCAGCCAGTCCAAGAAAGCTTCTGATCTTCGTGACATTGGTCAGTCTTTCCCAGTTGAGTACGACTTCTACCTTGGAAGAATCGACAACGATACCATCCTTGGATATAACGTGGCCTAGGAATGACACCTCCTCGAGCCAGAATTCACACTTGCTCAATTTGGCATAGAGCTTGTTGTCCCGTAAAATCTGCAGAGTGAGCCTCAAATGCTCCTCATACTCTTCCTTAGTCTTGGAGTATATGAGAATATCATCACTAAATACCACGACGAATTTGTCGAGGTAAGGCCGATAAATGTTGTTCATCAATTGCATAAAAGCTGCAGGAGCATTGGTTAGTCCAAAAGACATGACTACAAATTCATAATGACCGTACCTACTTCTGAAAGCTGTCTTGTAAATATCTGCATCCTTTATTCTCATCTGATGATATCCCGATCTAAGGTCAATCTTAGAGAAATTTTCAGCTTCTGATATCTGATCAAATAACTCATCAACACGAGGCAGAGGGTACTTGTTCTTGATAGTGAGATTATTCAACTACCTGTAGTCGATACATAATCTCATGGATCCATCCTTCTTCTTGATGAACAACACTGGTGCTCCCCAAGGAGAAGTACTTGGTCGGATAAAACCCTTTATCTGCAACTCCATCAATTGTTCCTTCAACTCTTTTAATTCCACGGGGGACATCCTGTAGGGTTGGCGTGATACCGATGCCACTCCAGGTATGAGATCAATTAAGAAATTTACATCTCTTTCAGGTGGAATTCCTGGAAGCTCATCGGGAAACACATCGGGATATTCTTGCACTATATGTAAGTCTGATATCTTAGTTGCTTTCTTTTCAATCACAATTGCAGCAAGAAATGTCACACAACCCTTCCTTATCATGTTCTGTGCCTTAATAGTAGAGACAAGAGACAAGTGCCTCTTGTGTCTACGTCTCGTGAAGGTCAATTTAGGGAATTCACTAAAGGAAAATTTTCCTCTTCTACAATCCATGATAGCCCCATACGTGGATAGCCAATCGGCTCCTAGAATAACATCATAGCCCTCCATGGGCATACAGATCAGGTTGCTCTAGGATTCAGTTCACCAATCCTTACATCAACTAATGGAAAATATTTATTCAATTGAGCCTTTTCTCCTAATGGTGTTGTGACAGATAATTCAAAATCCATAGATGCAGGTTTTTCAGTTAATGTATCAGCAAATGCTTGTGATATGAATGAATGTGTTGCGCCAGTATCAAACAAAACAAATGCTGACTGGGAAAAGACAGGTAGTGTACCTTCCACAACTCCACCTTCTTCGGTGGTCTCCATTATTTCCCGTAAGGCCTGCAATCTGCCTGGCGTCTTCTGTCCTGCAGGACGCTTCAAATTCTCCTTAAGCAAGGGGCACTCAGGAATACGGTGGTCTCGGCTCTCGCAACGTAGGCATGCACCCACCTTCCTCCAGCATTCTTCTGCTGTGTGACCTAACTTGTCACAATGCTTGCATCTTGGTTTGTTGTTCGGGGCAGTAGGGGTAGGGACTTTGGGCTTCCGCTCCTGGCTTGGCCCGTCAATGATACTTAACGTCCTTTTCGTTTCGTTGGTGGGTTTGCTTGGTGCTCCTGAAGTCTGTTCCTTCTTTACCATTCTGCCCTTGATGCGATCAGTGAGATCGATCGCATCCTCCAGTAGTTGTGCCTTGTTAACCATCTCTGGATAGGTCTGAATATCTATAGGTGCCAATTCGATAATGTATGCGGGCCTGAGCCCATTAAGAAACCTCTTCGCCTTCATTTTCTCCGTGCTTACCAGATGATTGGCATAGCGCGCCAATCAGGAAAACTGAGCCTCATACTCAGCGACAGTCAAGTTCCTATGTCTTAATGCACCAAATTCAGATGCCTTCCTCTCTTGGACTCTTTCTGAGAAGTATTTGGAGTTGAAGTGCTCCTTAAACTCATCCCAAGTGAACTGTGCATCTGCCCTTGTTGCCTCAACGGACTCCCACCATGCGCGGGTGTCCCTCTAGAGCTAGAAAGGTTCTAACAGAAGTTTATCTCCGTCCACGCATTGCATGACACGGAAAACATGCTCAATCTCCTTCAGCCAATTCTCTGCCTCATCAGGATCAGTGGTCCCACTGAATCAAGGAAGGTTCATGTTGCGGAAATTCCTGTGTAATTCACCAGCTCCTCAATTATTGTTGTTATTAGCTCCAGCAGCCTGGAGTAATGCCTGTGTAAGTTGCTGAATTGTGTGTTGCATGTCACGGAGTTGAGCACGCTCCGCTGCCATTGCTAGTGTTTACGTTCCTTCAAAAGAGAATTTAAATGTAAGATATTGAGTTTGCACTAAGTTTGTGCGTGTGTGAGTTGATTTTATCTTATTACCTTTGGTTCTACCCATCTCACATAGGTATAGAATTTAGACTCAAAGTTAAGGCAGGTCAAGCCTAGATCATCCTATACTTAAGAATAACCAAGGCTCTGATACCATAAAATTGTAATGCCCCGACGCAGAATATCAGAGTGATATTACAGTTATTAAATAGTACAGAGCGAGAAATAAATAACAAACCATTGCACAAATGGGAATAACATCAAATAACTCCAATTTCATTAATAATCCATCCAATATCTATTACATCCATCCATCAGAGCCATAACTAGGGCCCAAAGTACTTTATTCAAATCCAACTAATACATAAAGACTAACTGACTCACTAGCTCATAACTATACTAACTAACTACTAAGCAAATGGTTGATGAAAGGGTCACTCTTGGACGTCGTCCTCGTTCCCATCCTCGTGAATGTGGTCACCATCCGACTCACCTGAACACATGAATAAAATACGCAGGATGAGCGAATAACACCCAGTAGGACTTAATATCTCATAAGAACAAGTATGCTTTAAATAATTAATGTCTTAAATGGTAGGGTAACGGAAGAGTATAGCCATGTAGAGCAAGTAACGATAGCAAGAGAGCAATAGCACTGGTATAGTGAAAATAGCACAACGATAACGATAATAGAATGGCCATGTAACGATAATAGCACTTGTATAGCACTCGAATAGATAGAACTTTGATTGTCAACAATTAATTGTTATAGTATTAAATGGCACTGGATGCATGTCGTACACATCCTGATCATGTAACCCTTGCAAGGAAATAGCACTCTTCAGGAGCTCTCCCCAGGACTAGACCGGGCCCTATTGCACTGGCATATAGCACTTGTTTGTTATTCTTGACAATCAATTGTATGGCCAAATAGAGTACCAAGAAGAGATGAGAGTAATAGACGAACTAGATGAGAGTATAGAGTGAAAGTGAACAGATGAGAGTAATGAGATAGTAGATGAGATAGGGGTATAATCGTAAAACAATGTCAAACCACGATAGTAACAGTTGCACAGCACCAGGTCGGGTACCGACAGTCTGGTAGAAGTCACATCCGCCCGCTAGCCGTGCTATGAACACAGACTATATGGTCCGACGTGAACACAAGTTAAGAAGAAACACTAAGGTCGTTGGATCGTACTGATCCCTAGGGGTGTAACGGTTTTAAGGGTACAACCAGCTCGTCGGCTAAGGATGTGTGCCAAAGCCAAGAAGACTTACGGAGGCCTTGACAAGGATTACCTGGTCCAGTCAGGAGTCTTCTCAGTAGAGAGGTGGTCCATGCTAAGAGAGTGTGTAGAAAACTAGGGTCTGTCGTGCCTCGAGTGGTCGAAGGCCGAGGGAAATGGTAACGGTGTATAAAACGCACGAGTAAAATAAAGGCAAGTAAAATTATTTAAATAGGGAATTTAGTAATTTATTTCGCTAAATTACCAGATACTTTATTGCATAATTTAATAGGGTTTAATGGCAAACATGATTGTTAAGTGTGTGCAAGTGTAAGAAATCAAGAGGGCATGTATGGTTGTGTATATAGTCTTCAAATTAATTAATTTCATGTAATATTGCCCATTATTAATTAATAAGTTGAATTACTCATGACAGAACTTAATTAAGGGTAAATAGTGATTATATGGCAAAATAGTAGGGTTATAATGGCAAAATAAGGGTTCTGGTTGCAACAGTCAGGTCGTGACGCACAGGGGTGTCGCGTTAAGGTTATCGTGACGCCCTTGAATGGCACGTTCAGGTTAGGACAAGAGCGGTCGACGCGATGGCGGTCAGGTAGCGACGGCTTAGTCCGGCGCATTATGGTCGCGACGTACGGATAGGCAGTGACAAGCTGAACCGACCGTTGGGGTGACCCAGGGGTCAGGTCGCGACTAGTCGACCCATCGCGTTCAGAACGCAACGAACCCTAATGTTGCGACCCCCTCTGAGATCGCGGTGGATCGGGCCGTCGCGACTTCAGAAGGTGGCCCGAGCCAGAAAAGGAGATTTTCCCCTTTTTGGGTGGGTTCCATCCGTTCCAAACATGCTACAGGGTACTTCAAAAATCAATATAAATTCACACAGTGTTCCATAAATCATGAAACTAATTTTAAACGAGAGTAGACATGGAGATCTATCACTGGTCACGATTTATTAGAAAATAGTCATGTATAGAGCATGATTTGACTATGTTACTTTTCGTTAACCTAAACATGCACAGTCAAGGAATAACGATTTAATTCGCCATGGATACAAGATGAAAATTAGGGCAAATAGGGGCGTTTGAAAGGTAATAACATGTAGTATTTATGAGATTAAATTCAAGGCATGGGATCGAGTACATGCATGGATTTAAAGTAAATAAATGGTTTCGGGAGTATGAACATGACAGAGATTGAAACATTAAATTCGCTCTGAGGATGAACGAAATGGAGCGAAATTAGAGGGCGTTCAAAGGGGATCATGAAGACTACCTAGGGTAATTTTTACACGAATTAAGCTTGAGAGATTGCCTACCTTTTTGCATTGACAAGAAAACTAGGGTTTGATGACGAAAAAGGAAGAAGAAAGCTCCTTGCTCCAGCCTTCTCCTCCAAGCTCCTTCGTCCAAATCACCTCCTCTCCATCCTCCAGAGTTCCCACTGCGGTCTAGAGTTTGGTGGGGACGAAATTTGGATGTTTTGTTGGCTAATAGAGTCCTAACCCTTCTAAGAGTCCTTCCTTCCATAAAATTCCGAATTTTCCTTATTTATCTCCCACTTTCCCTCATTTATCTCCGAATTAGGGTTGGGAAGAGATCAAATTTCGTGGGCAAGGGTTAGGGTAAGTATAAGACTTCTTTTTAAGATATATATGACTTATTTAACATTTATCTTAAACCCCTTTCTAATTATTAATTTATTACATACAAAATTGGATTAATTATTTCTCATCCCATTATGGGCTCCTTACAATTAGGCCCATTATTTTGTATTTGAGCCATTTATACAACCCATTATTGATTTAACTTAATGGGCTTGATTTAATTTCCTTTTATTTCACTTATTCCTCATTTATTCTAATTAAATCTATTTATCTCATTTATTTAATTGAAAAAAATTATTTTATTTGGACTTTAAAAATCAAGGTTGCTACACTTTTGCTACGAGTTCCAACTAGAATCACATCACATGAATGTATGTGCTTAAAGATATAGTGGATTATTCTTGACCTTCTCTCTCATATCGCGATCCAAACTAGCAATGAGTGCGGCATCTCTACAGCCTGAATGAGGGCGATCTAATCTTTGGGCTCTTCATGAAAGATTTCATGATATGACCAATGTATTCCATTAGATCAACACCAAGAATCCGAAAATAGAAACAAAACTGTAACGTCTTAAAATATATAATAAAATATTAGTATGACAATAAGAAATTAAAAGAGATAGTAAATTATACGTAAGACATGATCACTTATATAAAATATAATTATCTTTAATTTTAGAATATTTTCATATTATTAATATAATTCTGGTACTATCTTTGATTATGTGTGCTTCAACGGGACGGCATTCGGTTCCAAAAATAAAGTCAAACCTGAAGTCATCATAATTACTAGAAAAATATAATGATTTTAAAAATATAAAATATCAAAAATTATTGATGCATAGATGTTGAGATTAAGTCGACCTAATGATTTTTGAGATAATTTTTACTTGACAAAAAATTAATTTAAAAAATTAAACTATAATTACTATAATTTGTATCATCTCTTAATTAGTTTGTGTTTGAAATTTCATCTCAATTAGACACCATTTAGACCCCTTAAGTGCACACAGGATTTGTCGCGGTACGACGAACCCTCTGTGCACGACATTTGGTTCCAAAATAAAGTCAAATATGAAGTCATCATAATTACTAGAAAAATGTACTGATTCTAAAAATATGAATATCATGAGTTATTGATGCATAGATGTTGAGATTAAGTCGACCTAATGATTTTTGGGATAATTTTTACTTGACAAAAAAATAATTTAAAAAATTAAACTAAAATTACTATAATTTGTATCATCTATCAATTAGCTTATGTTTGAAATTTCATCTCAATTAGACACCATTTAAATCCCTTAGATGTTGGGATTAAGTTGATCTAATGATTTTTGGGACAATATTTACTTGACGAAAAATTAATTTAAAAAATTAAACTAAAATTACGATAATTTGTATCATCTCTTAATTAGTTTATGTTTAAAATTTCATCTCAATTAAACACCATGTAGACCCCTTAGATACACCGGATGTGAGAGGAAAAGTTAAAAAAAAAAGGCCTGCCACGGACCGGACCGTATCGGTTCGTGGCAAACCGTGGCATGCCGCTGCGGCACGCCCGGGTCACCCCATTGGGGTGACCCGACCGTGCCATGGCTTGCGGTTTGGCCAACCGTGACATAGAGAGGGATTCTGTGGAGCATGTCGGCATAGGAAATGATCCTCATTAAATAATCCGACAACATTTCGACATGGGAAAAGGATCATCACTAAACAATCCGGCAGCATTCCGACATGGGGAAGGATTCTCAATGAACAATTCGGCAGCATTCCGACATAGAGAGAAATTCCAAGAAATCAAATCGACAGTATCCCAGTGTGGAGAGGTATTCTGAGAAACTAACCCGACACCATTCCAGCATAGAAAGGGATTTCGAGGAATCAAATTGGCAGCACTCCGGGATGGAACGATCTTAAGTAAACCATCTGGCAGAGCTCCGGGATAGAGTGAAGGTTCATACTAAATTCCGACAGAGTTTCGGGTTAGTACGAAGATCGACATGGCAATTCGGCAGAATTCTAGGATGATACGGAGATTGGGCGGCAAACCGACAGAGTTCTGGATGGAACATAGAAGACGTAGACAAACAAATTGACAATATCTCCCCATGAGAATAAACCAACAAAAACCTAACTACAGGCTGAACACTCTTGGAATGGGCACTCTATCTCCTCTCTCTTTTCTCTCTTTCTAAACCCTAGCATAGCCTCCCCTTTTACCTCTATTTGGAATGGTGGACTGGAAGGAGAGGAGGGGATATTTATAGGCCTGGGGAGTGGGTGGCCAAGGGGAGAGAGTGGGTGAGAGGGGGACAAGTGTCCTCCTAGGATGGCACATTCCTAGCCACGCAAACCCTGTGTGGCCCAGGTGAGAGACAAGTGTCCCTTTCTAAAGGTTTCTAGAGAATTCTTGATTTTTCTAGGAATTTCTAGATTTTAAAAAAAATATTATTTCACTTAATCCCCTTACTTTTTTGTCATTAACATTTTAACACTTGACTTTTAGAAATTAGATATATGTCTATTTTTAATCCTTTGATCGACCGTTTAGACCCTGAATGACCTCTGATTGAGAATCTGATTATGTCTCTTGGGGTCTATAGAAATTTCATCGAGATTTCCGAAAAAATTAGCAACTGCATGAAAACCTTTTATAATTATAGATATGTCCTTCTTATTTATGTTTCTATTTTTTTCTCTTATTTATTCTGGGCTTAGTGTGAACAGAGGTATATCCATATTCTTATCCTCTTTCTTTACCAATATATTTATCTTTGGTAATATCCTTTACTCTTATCGTTTACCTTTAATATTATCCTTTAACAATATCATTAACATTTACCATTAGTAATATCCTTTACCAATAACAACATCCTTTATCGTATTTTCAGTTAAGGTTTAGATAGATCCGAAATTACTTGATCTCTCCTTTCGTCCACAAATTATATTACGTTTTTTCAATTGTTTCTTACTTATTTATCATTTTATATCTTGAGATATTACATCTTGTCTTGAAAGAGAAATGTGAAAAGAAAGACTTTACATGCCACTGTTCACATAAACCCCACATTGTGAATGGGGGCATCTACTTTTGGAGAGGCCATGCACTGATGGGTGTAGAAGAGAAAGACTTTCTATTTAGCCAACCGGATAGAAACATCTACATGAGTTGCTCGGCCGCTCGTCTAATTGGTTGGCCTGTCGAGACCCACACATTGTTGGTGTGTGAACTCCAACCGTCTGGCCAAGCAGGCTGGTGGCTGAGCAATCTGCGGTGGCTTTTTACCCAGTCGGTCGGGTAAAAAGTCAGTCTCGCTGAAGAATATACATGATCTTACCACATAATTCAATCTTTGAGAAAGTATACGATATTGATGGGAAAGCTGAATACATAACCGAACAAGACGACGAACAAAGTGTATATATCTATGTAGTGTTCTTTAACCAGCGTTGACATGGAGATTAAGTCAATTTAGGATGAAATTGTCCATGACTTAATTAAATAATATAGAAGACTTTTGATTACAAGATATCATTCTTACTTAGATAGGAAGATTGTCCCCTCAGATGAACATGGAGATGCCCAGAAACATTCAATAGGTTTTTTTAGAAAAAGTTTGGCTTTCTTAACTCTTGAGGGCAGCTGAGAATAAAGTTACTCACGTAAACTTATGTAGGAGAACCCAAGTCTATAGCTTTTTTTTTTATTTACTATAAGTAGAATAATAAATTTTAGTGAACATTAGAATTAGTTCCAAGACATAAGCAACTTATATATATATATATATATATATATATATATATATATATATCTATATATATATATATTAGGCCAAGATTATCTTGGATGTGTAGTCAAAACAAGGTTTATTTTTTTTAAATCCTAGCAATTGTAAGGTTGATTAACCCACCTTTATTCGATTATCAAAGTGGCCTGCGCAGCAGTAGTATCAAGCTACTTTACGCAATAGAAACAAATGCTTGTCGTCACTTTTGCTCACCTTAGATCTACACAATGCTAACTCTACTTAAAGATGAATTAGTCCGGAAATTAGCTTTCAACCATAGTTTGGAGAGAAAGAGCGAGAGAGAGTTTAATTTGATCATCAATTGACATCAAATGACGGAGCCTTTGGGAAAACCTTTTTTTGGGAAGATTAGTGATATTTGGCTTCAACTGGTAACTTAAAAGGCATAAATTGGAAGTTCTTATTACTAGTTTTGGTTGTTATACAAAAGTCAAATTTATTTTGACAATCCTATTTGTACTCTTAATATAAAAAGTTACAAATTGGAGCTTTCGGTTGGAGTGGTCACGAAATTGCATCAATGACTTCCAAGGATCATCATCATTTTCCTGATACCAATGTCTCTAAAAGTCCAAAAATACTTCCGATCAAAAGTTTCGTACCAAAACACATCCTTACTCAAGTTTCTTTGAAAGATTTTTTTTAACGTGGAACAAGAGCCATGAAGACTTTATATAAATATATGGAACTGTCAACACCAAGGAGCACAGTAGAAAAATTAATAAGTAAAAACCAGGCATTAGTTTTAGCAGGAACACTCCTATTGCCATCCAAGGGTAGGCTGTGTAAAATTTCAGGCATCCGAAAGTTAAAGCTATGATGCTATTTACTTGGGCACTCCTTTGATGACAGACAAAAACAAGAAAGAGCAATATAAGATGTTGGAAGAGAAATGCAAAGCTAGAATGAATCTATGGAAGGTTAATGCTCTCTCAGTTGCAAGAAGGGATGTTCTTATCAAGTTGACACTTAGTGCCATTCCAACACATCTATAACTATCTATACTATATATTAGAAGAGACACTATGTACTTTTCGTCCGGTTCATCTTTTAAAGAGCCCGGTTCGCCTCATCTTTTGTTACAAAGTTAAACGTAAAAAAGGAAACGTATTTAAATATAGAGTTAAAAGAAAGAAACGTATGCACATATCTCTGCACAATTAACGTCGAAGGAAATGTATCTGTTAACGCTGAACGAAACGTTTGTGCACTGGCGTGAACACGGTCGTCTTCTTTTCATTGTCTTTTCGCCTTGCTCGAGGAACCCCCATCCGACCACCACCTCGATCTGGAGGAAGGCATTGCTGACTGGCTCGTTGGGAGGCGGTGGTGGTCATCCGGAGGAATGATCACGGTTGATCCGTCCGGCCGTGTTCTGCGGTAGTCACGCTTCCATTTTTCCAGCGCGAGTAGCGATCGAAGGTCTCAGGATGTAGGAGTACCCCGAGCAGAGAAGCGGAGGTTGCTGGGGAGATGGCGACGGAGGGACACGTACAGAGGGGGTGGGTGGCACGCCCTTGGCCTCCGCACGACAGCAGCTGGGGGGTTGTCGCAGTGGCCTCCAAATGCCGCGTCGCGTGTGGCGTAGGGAGGACGGGGTTGCGACGGCGGGCCTCCACTGATACTGCTTAGCGTACGACTACAAAGACCATGCATGCCTGCCGCCCCTCCTACAGTTCAATGCACAGCTGTGAGCTATGCTAGGTCCGCCGCCTGGTGCAGTGGTAGGAAGTGACCCAGCTTCTTCACCGCCCCTGTTGCATCGGACATGGAGTGAGTGCCGGAGGAAGCCGAGAGGGACAAGCTCACGGACGGGGAGCAAGAGGCGACGCCAGTGTGCGCGGCGGAGTACGGCTGCGCAGCACGGGAGCCGACATCCATGCCGGAAGGAGGTGGTTCTGGTGGGGGTGTTTGGGAGGGACTGCACACAACAAGGCGGTTGAACTGTCTACACCAACAGTAGAAATATGGTGAGGTTGGCGAGGGAGAGGGTCGGCGGTGGTCGCGCAGCTCGTTGGGAGGCGGCGGTGTGCTGCGCCCATGCCTGCCACCTCAGAGTAGAAGGGACAGTGGCGTCGCCTCCCTCGACAATGCTACTGGCGGAGAGGGAGAGCTCGGGTGGGATTTTCCTCCTCGACATGCACGGATGCAGAGGGAGGGAGATGGACGGCGTCCTTCTGGGAAATGTCGGTAGCTCCTCGGGGAAGAGGCGGAGGTGGTCTTGCTTCCTGACAACCGCCGAGGGCTAACCCGGAGCACTGGGGATTCCCGTGTGGGGGGACACTGGTGCTCTCCCACCACGCAGCTTGGCAGGGAGAGCGGGCCCGATGTCTCCCACCTCCTGACGAGCACCACAGAGAAGTCGCCCGAGTCCATGTGCGTCACCGACTTGTCGGCGCTCCCGAAGACGACGGACAGCGCGGCGCGACCAGCAACCCCGCCGATGCACAGCAGCTCGCCGATGGTGCCCATGGGATAGGGATGCTGCGACGGTGCCCATTCTCCAACTCTGTTGCAAGATGATTCAGAGTTCTATCCTTCCATGTCAGTGGACTTCCAGAGATCATGATGCTGCGTAGACATGGACAGGAGGAACTCCATCGCCCTGGAAGTTAACACCAAAGAGAGGAAGAGACGCTGCAGCTTCTTCTCCTTCCTGCCTCGCCGCTGCCTCGGTACGGGTAGGCACACAGAGACCAGTGGGAAAGATGCCAATGTATAAGCCTCATTCTTGTAAGAACACTCATTTTCAAGCCAACCACTGGTGGTGTTACTCTCCTGCTCTTATTGTTGTCATTGCTCCTACTCCAGCATCTTGAGTCTGGACTCTTCTTTGTTGTGTGTGTAGTATTTTTCATGAGGAATAGCATGCCTCAATTTTCAGTTTGGAGCATGGCATTTGGTTTTCACTGTCATGTACTGGAGGAGTTTTGAATTTTATCTCTCATATAGGAAAAATCTAGACCAAATATAGTTGTTTTTTTTCAATTTTATGTCTGGGTATTTTGGAAAGCGTCATGAAATAAGTTAACCCACCAAGTAGGTGGGGAAGCTATTTATTCCCCCGTTTTAGTTATTCTTTTGATGCCCTGATTTTTTTTGACAAGAAAGATACTTCCATTTTAGTCTAGCCAAAATACATTACATCATGCATAGTAGTAGAAATGCAAAAGAAGCAAATAGCTACGTACAGTCGATGTGATACAGCAAGGAACACATTTTGACCAACAAAAGGCCAGTGTTGCACTGTCGGATAGGGGCTGCACTTTGATAAGGCAACATATGAAGAGAAGGTGCTTGGAAGATGCACACCATGACACCACCATTTGATATGTGGATTATTTCCAATACACGAATTCAACCAAATGCTTCATAACCCAAATTGGGGAGCTCTATAGACTTGTGGATTGAATAAGAGTTCAATGAAGAAACAACTTCTAATATAAGGTTGATAGATTGGCACTGCACAATAACAAGCAACAACACAAAAAAACACATTAATAAACCAAAAATGTGGTTGTTCGACACCGATCACCGGAAGAATTTGGGATCAGAGCTAACCCAAAATATGAAATGGGTACTATGGAGAATGTGGGAAATAGGAGCACGAAGGACAAAGAAGAAGGTGATGGGGTAGATGGCGAAGTGTTGGGTTCACATTCTAAATAATAAATACAACATGTTTTTTGATGATGAACAATGATGAACAATGTAAACAAATGTGAACAATGTGAATTGAGTTTAATGCATGAGATCTTCATACAAATGACTTGTCACAATAACTTGGTACAATGCTTGATTATATATGTCCATAATATCTCACTAACTATGTTTACTAATGTAGGAGATATACTATGCAAGACATGTGCCAAAAAAAAGTATGAAAGATCAAGAAAAGTCAAAAGATAGTGTACCTGTCGACAGCCATCAAGACCCTGTCGACAGATACCAACAGTCAGTAATATACAAGTTCAGGAAAACAAGCCCTGTCGACAGCAACAAAGCCTCCTGTCGACAGAAGCATACAGTCAGAAAGCATACAGTTCTGGAAAACATGTGCCTGTCGACAGCACCAAGGCACATGTCGACAGATGCACACAGTGAGAGCTTCAACAGAATGTCTAGACTTCTGAAACTTGGCACACTGTTGATCCCTGTCGACAGCAGGTGTATGATCTGTCGACAGACATACAGAATCTTCAGAAACAGAAAGTTTGAAAGTTACCAAACTTGGTGTTTCCTTCTACCATGTCTCTCCATATGTAAACACCAATATATAAACATCCTTTTGAAGCAAATCCCGAACACAAACAGCCTCCAAGCAAGAACCCTAAAGAGTTTTCAAGAGAAGTCTTGTTCTGCTGCTCTGCTTCAACCTACCGTCCAGAACCAAGAAGAGAAGTCTCTCCAGCGGAAGGTGAAGCCTAAACATCGTGGATTCAAGTGTCTCCATCAACTTGTGATCATCAAGACGAAGCTTGAAGTCCAGCCAGACGTTCACAAGAAGAGTTTACAATCTGGATTTGTTCTTCAACTCTAAAACTCTTCTCTGTTCTACTTTTACAAATATGTGTGTGTGTTGTGGTGTCTCAAGCAGTCCTTGTGCTTGATTCACGTGTGGGTGTTGATCTGATCGTGGTTACACATCAGATAACACGTGTGTGTGAGTTGTAGTTTGTGAACTAGCTCATAAGCAGATTGTTCTGCGTGTGTGTGTGGCCCGTGGATGTAGGATACACGAGTTGTGTACTCCGAACCACGTAAATCTGCGTGTCTCGTGGTTTGAACGCTTTTACGCTAGATGTTTGGTAGGCACGGCGTCTATACACAAGTATTGTAGTTTGCTATCTATCTGTCATCAAGTCACACACATCCACACATAGCTTAGAGTTTAATATTGTTTTGATAATCTGTGTTTTAAATAAAAGAAGGTGATCAATATTTTTAATCGGCAGTAATCTATTCAACCCCCCTTCTAGATTACCATATAGGGAATTCCGCAACCCTTCAATTGGTATCAGAGCTGAGTTTCTCCGATTTACTGCTTTACTTATTTGATCTTACGATCAGGAGATTCACGGTCAAATGGAGTCTAACAAGGGGTATATGGCCGAGGGACACTCAGTGACCAGGCCACCCTTCTTTGATGGCACTGACTATCCGTATTGGAAAAATCGAATGCAGGTGTTTCTACGAGCACAAAATTTCGAACTATGGAAAATAGTCAGAAAAGGAGCATACGAATTGCCTCAGGACGAGGATACTTGGACTAAGGACCAGATCGCCAAGGGACACTCAATTGGAGCACCCTAAACATGATGCAGTGCGCAGTCCACCCAAAGGAGTACTCAAGAGTCTCCACATGCACCTCAACAAAGGAGATGTGGGACAAGCTTGAGCTGATCTATGAAGGTACGTCTGAGGTAAGAGAATCAAAGGTAAGCATGTTGGTTTCAGAGTATGAAATGTTCAAAATGAATAATGATGAAACCATCTCTGACATGTTTTCTAGATTCATGATAATTATAAATGGATTGAAAGGTCTTAAAAGGGAATAATCAGAGAGTGACTTAGTGAGGAAGATACTTCGGTCTCTTCCATCCTCATGGAACACCAAAGCCACTATCATTGAGGATTCCAAAGACCTCTCAAAAATGAAAGTAGATGAATTGATTGGTTCTCTGATGACATATGAACTTAATGTCAAAAGAAAAGAAACTGAAGAGAATCCAAGGAAGTCAATTGCCTTGAAAGCTTCCAAGAAAATCTCTTCAGATTCTAAAAAAAATGCCCAACAGGAAGGTATTGAGTCTGAAACCTCTAGTGATAGTGAGAATGACGAGATGACCATACTCACTAGACAGTTTAAGAAGTTTCTGAAATTCAAAAGAAGAGGTTCAGGTAACTCGAAACCTTTCCAAAAGGATACCAACAGATTTGATTCTTCTAACAAAAAATTTGAGAGTGCAAGAAGCAGGGACACATGAGAGGAGAGTTCTCCGAGATCAAGAAGAAGCTGAAAAAGGAGAAGTTCACGTTCATGAAAGCCAAGGCAATGTTGGCTACTTGGAGCGATGAAGACGAGGATGAAAACAGTCAAGCTACCTCAGGAGATGATGAGATTCAGTGTCTCATGGCAAGGAGTGATGACTCCAACGAGGTAAATTCTTCCTTTGAAACATATTCTATTACCGAATGGGAAGAAGCTTATACTGTTCTATTTGAAAATTTCTGTGAATTCAAGTCTTAAAATAAAGCACTCAAGAAGAAAGTCAATTCCCTTGTTCATGAATCAAACAATAATGAAGAAATTGAATCCTTGAATAAGGTGATTGAAATGATGAAGCTTGATGAACAAACACACAGTGATGAATTGGATAGCATAAAACTTAAGTTTCAAGATGTTCAAAAGGAAAGAGATGATCTAATGAACTCTCTTGAAACTCTTAAAAGTGAGCATGCTAATCTAAAAGAAAGATTGGAACAAGCTGAAAAGGAAATAAAAGGTAAGTCTAAAGATTTATCTAGCTTTGTCAAAAGTAAACAGAATCTGGATGCAATTCTAGGTTCAAATGTGTTTGTTGCAAGACATGGGATTGGGTTTCAAAATGCAAAGCCAAAGGAAATTGGCAAAAATCTGCTAACCGATTTCATTGATCCTAGCCCAAGCTCTAGCAAACAAAACCCTTCTAAGAACAAGAAAAATCAATTCAAGGGTAAAAAACAGGAACCTAAAGCTATCAAGGTTGTTCCTAGTTAATCTAAGGAATTTGCAACAAGCCCAAGACAGGATAAACATCAACCTCCTAAAGCTAAACTAACAAGGCAACAAAAGGGTAAAATGCCTATGCATGCTCCTAAAAAGGTAAAGCCCACTGTTGTTCAAAAATCGTCATCATGCAAAATATGTAAAAAGGTTGGGCACAATGAAAAACAATGCTGGAATAGCCCAAACCAAATGAAAATCAAACAAGTTTGGATTCCTAAGCATTTACTGTTTGGCATGAATGATACAACGGCACCCAAAGTAATTTGGGTACCAAAACCTCTTGTCTGATCCACATGTGCAGGAATGCCTAGCAGCCCACAATCAAAACAAATGGTACCTGGATAGTGGCTGCTCGAGGCATATGACGGGCGACAAAGGAAAATTTTGTTTGCTCGTGGAAAAAGACGGAGGTCAAGTGATTTTTTGAGGTAACAACAAAGGCCAGATCATCGGCTCAGGTAAGGTTGGTAAGTTTGCCTCTAAATCCATAGACAATGTTTTACTTGTTGATGGCCTTCATCACAACTTGCTTAGCATAAGTCAATTGTGTGATAAGGGTCATAAAATTGTCTTTGAATCCAATTCATGTCAAATTCTTGATAAGGAAACAGGAAGTCTGAAATTTTCTGGAAAAAGAATAAACAACATCTACATGGTTGACTTAGATGATCTAGAAAATGATAATTTGTGTCTTGTAGCAAACAAACAGGACGAGCTTACATTGTGGCATCGTAGGCTTGGTCATGCTAGCTATAATGTGTTGCACAAGATCATGAGGCTCAAACTGGTAAGTGGACTTCCTGAAATTCCATTCAATAAAAATGAAAATTTTTGTGATGCATGTGCACAGGGAAAACAAACCGGAAATCCTTCAAATCAAAAGCACCGGTGAGTACTTCTAAAGCTTATGAACTGTTGCACATGGACCTATTTGGACCTACAAGAACACTAAGTCTCAATGGCAAGCGTTATGGTTTTGTCATTGTAGATGATTTCTCTAGGTTCACTTGGGTAAAATTTCTGGCTCACAAGAATGAAGCAATGAAAGAATTTGAAGAATTTTTCAATAAAATTGAGCATGGAAATGTCAACAAAATATGCTCCATCCGCACTGATCACGGGGGAGAATTTGACAATACCTCCTTCTCTGATTTTTGCAGGAACCAAGGGATAGAACATTTGTTCTCCTCCCCAAGAACTCCAGAACAAAATGGGGTTGTGGAGAGGAAGAATAGAACCTTGGTGGAGATGGCTCGCACGCTTCTGGTCGAGAATCAACTTGCAAGAACCTTTTGGGCAGAAGCGGTAAACACGTCATGCTACATTCTTAACAGAGCCATGGTAAGACCGGTATTCAAGAAAACTCCCTACGAACTTCTGAAAGGTAAAAAACCCACCATTGGGTACTTTAGAGTTTTTGGTTCAAAAGTGTTCATACATAACAATGATAAAAATGATTTGGACAAGTTTGAAGCCAAGAGCGATCAAGGTATTTTTCTTGGATACTCAGAACACTCTAGAGCCTATAGGGTGTTTAATCTGAAAACTAGAACAGTGGAAGAAACTCCACATGTTGTATTTGATGAATCTCAAACCAAGCCTAACAGTTCTAATCTTTACAGGTTTGCAGATGAAACTGAAGATACAACACTTGGAGAACTACAAAGAAAACCAAATGCAATCTCTAAAACAAGTCTCAAAACTAAAAGTGGATATCTTCGCAGGTACGATGATGAAGATGACGGACATCTATTCAGAAATGAAGAAGAAGTACCTGCACAAGATCCACAACAACAAGATCAACCTCAAGTTGAAAGTCCTCCAGCCACCCCTCCTCCAGAACAACCTCCTCAAATGCAAGATCAACCGGACCTTCAACAGTCACTAATGTGAGGTATTCTAAAGCTCATCCACTTGAGAATGTCATAGGTGACATAAATGACTCAGTTCAAACTAGGTCTCAGGTTAATCAAATAGTTGAACAGGATCATTTAGCTTTTGTATCTCAAGTGGAACCTAAAAATGTTGAAGAAGCATTAAAAGAAAACTCATGGATTGATGCTATGCATGAGGAGCTTGGGCAATTTCAACGAAATAATGTCTGGAGTTTAGTTCCTAGAACCCCTGAAATTTCTGTAATTGGGACAAGATGGGTTTTTAGGAACAAACTCAATGAAGAGGGTAAAGTGGTGAGAAACAAGGCTAGATTGGTTGCAAAGGGATATAATCAGGAGTTTGGTGTGGACTTTGAAGAATCCTTTGCACCTGTAGCTAGGCTAGAAGCAGTTAGAATCTTGTTAGCATACGCATGCTCAAACAAGTTTAAATTGTTTCAAATGGATGTCAAAACTGCCTTCTTGAATGGCTACATAAAAGAGGAAGTCTATGTCTCTCAACCACCTGGCTTTGAGGATCATGATAAACCAAACCATGTATTTAAATTGCACAAAGCTCTTTATGGTTTGAAACAGGCACCCCGAGCTTGGTACGACAGGCTGAGCACCTATCTGGTAAGCAAAAACTACTCAAGAGGTAAGGTAGACCAAACTCTCTTTACAAAGAAAGTTCGCAATCACATAATTGTTGTTCAAGTCTATGTGGACGACATTATCTTTGGTTCTACTAATCCTTCACTGTGTGAAGAATTCTCTAAACATATGCACAGTGAATTTGAGATGAGTCTTATGGGGGAGCTTCAATTTTTTCTTGGTTTGCAGGTTAAGCAGTTAGAAGACGGATTCTTCATCAACCAAGAAAAATATGTTAAAGAGCTACTGAAAAAGTTTCAGTTTGAACAAGCTAAACATGCCTCAACACCCATGAGCACAAGCATTAAGCTAGAAAGTGATGAGAAAGGTAAATTGGTAGATGCCAAACAATTCCGAGGTATGATTGGCTCACTCCTTTATCTTACTGCAAGTAGACCGGACATACAATTCAGTGTTTGTCTTTGTGCTAGATACCAATCTAGTCCAAAGGAAAGCCATTTAATTGCAGTCAAGAGAATTTTCAGATATCTCTCAGGTACGTATGACTTGGGCCTTTGGTATCCAGCAGGTAGTAGTTTTGAGTTGATTTCTTATTCTGATGCAGACTACGCTGGATGTAAAATTGACAGGAAAAGCACTAGTGGCTATTGCCAAATGCTTGGTGGTTGCATGGTTTCGTGGGCATCCAAGAAGCAACACTCAGTAGCACTCTCCACTGCAGAGGCAGAATATGTTGCTGCAGGGAGTTGTGCGACACAAGTGTTGTGGATAAAGAGTCAACTGTGTGACTATAACATCGATATTGGATGCACACCTATCCTATGTGACAACACTAGTGCAATCAATCTATCAAAGAATCCCATTCAACACTCTAGGACAAAACACATAGAGATTCGTCATCATTTCTTGAGAGATGAGGTAGCCAATAAAACCTTGAAATTAGCTTCATACCCACTAAAAACAATTGGCTGACATCTTTACCAAACCTCTGGCAGAAGATAGATTCACCACATTGAGAAGAGAATTGGGTTTGTGCAAATTGCAATGAAACTTAAAACAAATGTTAAGCATATGTCCCTTGTGTGTACTAACTATGAGGTATATCAAATGGTGATGTGTGGAAGAACAAGTTATGCTTGTTTGGAAACTCTCATTATGCGTGAGAAAATATTCTCCGCCAAGTATCCATAGTCATGTGGCATGAAAGGGGCATGTACTCTACATATGGAATTAGTTTCTTTACAATTATGCCCATTCAAAATTCTCTTTGAAAATCTGAAAACACTTGATGGTCTGTCCTACTACATACTTGGTGTGCTTATTTGATTGGTCTAGATGTGCATGTTTGTCTTCATGAACTTGAGTATCTTTGTACAAAATAGCACACATTATGGGGGAGCAAGTTAAGGTTAGATGAATGCTAATGTGAAGGAAATCACTCAATTTTGTCTATCTCAATTCCCTCACAACCTTTGAACAATTCTGTCTTTCATTCCATTCTTAAACTGCCTCTGAATAGGCATATGTCGACAGCCTACAAGCCCCATGTCGACAGATCAGGCCAGACAGAACTCTCTTTCTGCACACTGTCTACATCTGTCGACAGGTACACTTTCCTCTGTCGACATATATGCACAGTCTCTACCTCCCAGAACCCTAATCTTCTATCTGTGTGATCCCGTCGACAGGCCAATTCTCTCTGTTGACAGACACACTGAAAGTTGGAACTTCAAGCCCATTTCTTCACATATTCAGTGAGCAGCTTCATGTTTAACATATAAGGTGTCTATAAGGTGTTAATGCATGTTTGACCACACCATGTACAAATGATATTTAAGCTATTCTTTATACCACTATGATTTTCACATACTACTCATCTTTGGATTTAGGTTCTATCATTCTGGAAACATTTCACAACCCTCAAGGATATTCACCTCACTCCTCTAAATAATTACTTTGTAGGCAAACATAGTTCTCAATTTACTTGATCATTCTATTGATCATGGAACTGTATGTCTAATATTGATAGCTAATCATATAAACTACTTGATCTTGAGCTTTCAAAGCAATACTTGGAGAACAGCTATCTATTTCTGAAAAATCACATTCACATAAGAAAAATAAAAATCAACTTCAAATTGGGTTAAATATAGAGCAATGTTGTGTTTTGCTGAGTAACCGGGGTGATGGGCATCACAAATGTCTACCCTTGCGTCAAAAGGCTCACTCATCAACTCTGTACAATGGTATACTAGACACTTCCACTGAGTAACTGGGGGTATGGGCACTTGTAATGTCTGTCCTCACGTCAAAAGGTGTGAAGTCCTCTTAAGTACCACTTTTTCCCATTGCCTTTCTGAATTGCAAATAAAGAAAAATGAAATAGTGTGAAGCCTCCACTGAGTCATAAATCCCAAGGTCATTGGTTTTATGATTGTCTTGACATATAGATATTCATTTCATGCATCATTTGCCTATCAACAAAATGGGGATTGTGTTGTCTTACACTGCATTTATACAACGAAGGGTGAGAGTGCATTGTTCTTCATTTTCGTAGGTGTTTTCTTAATGCTCTAACTTAAAATTCCTTGGGTATTATGTTTAAACCATTGGGAAAATGAAATGGCTTTTCATATCCATGCATATGGCAGGTTACAATGTGTGTTAACCTTTTATACACCTTCCATAAACCACTGCTCAAAAATTCCAATCCAGAAAATGCCAAAAACACAAAAAATTCAATTTTCTGTCAGTCCCTGTCGACAGGCACCAGGGCTCCTGTCGACAGCCGGCGGAAAACTTTTTTGGAAGCCCAAACGGGGGCCAATCTAGGGCGGATTTGGTGGGACCTGACCTTTCAAACTCTTGCCACCTTTCTATATAAGGTCCCCACGCCCCCTTCCATCCTTTTCCACTTCTAAAAACACTCCTTTCCCTCCATCTCTACAAAATCTCCTTCTCCAGGGCCACAGAAGCGAACCCTGCCTCCTCTGCCATCTCTACCTCCCTTCGTCTCCTTCCTCTATCCCGTCTCCATCTACATCAAGCTTTCACCTTTGATGGCTCCATCGGCCAAGAAGCTGGCATCCCGTCGTCGTCCTCGGTCTCCCGAAGCCGGCCAGGGCTCAAGGGCATACGCAAGCGTCGGACGAAGCACCGGGAAGATCGTTTGTCGGAGCTCATCATCCTACCTACTCTTCGTCTTCTCGATGCCCATGGTACCTTCATGAAGGTCGTGCAGCCCCGCTACATCGACTTCGTCTCATTGGAGGATATGTTTCCCGAACTCCAGCCTCTCTTTGATGTCCAGGGTTGGGCTCCCTTTTACTCAGATCACAAGTTGTACTCCCCAATCGCTGTGACCCAATTCTACAACAACCTCCGCTTGTCCAGCAGCGGTGATTTATACTTAAAGGTGAAACAAACTCCTTTCTTCATAACTCCAAACCTCTTCTCCATCGCCTTGCAAATCCCCAACACCGGGATAGACATCAAGTCCCGTCATCCAACCCCTGAAGAGTACCACACACTCATTACTCTGCAGCCTTACGATCCTACTGATCGTAAGCAACTAAATGCCAACTCATTCCCTCCCCTTCATCATCTCATCCATCACATCTTCACCACTCTCATAGTTCCCAAGGATGGTAGCCGAGAACTTGTGACCTCCCTTCACAAGTCTCTGCTTCATCAATTCCTACTAGCTGAACCCATCAACCTCCCTCTCCTCATGGTCTCTATTCTTCGCCTATGCGTTAGCAGTGCAAAGAGATCTATGCCCTATGCATGCCAACTCACTTCTCTCTTCCTATTCATTGGCATTCAAATCCCAAAGGAGGAAATGACGGATCTCAAATCCCATAGCTCCTATGACCTCACGGCTGCTTAGAGGATGGGCTACAAGTTGGTAGATGGCCTTCTCACACGAGACCTCAAGGGCAAAGGAGCAGCTGCTGATGAGGATGATGGTGCTCACGAGGAAGATGAAGAAGATGCTGGAAATGAAGAAGACTCCCAGTGTAAGCCACTAGATGCTCCGAGAGATGCTACTGCTGATGTTGCTGAGCCTTCCATCCGTCAACTACTTGCTCAGTTACAACTTCAGATGACAACAGGATTTGATAGGCTCAATGCAAGAATGGACACAATGGACTCTAGCATTGCAGCACTGGATTCGCGTCTGGACAACATTATTACTGAGTGTCCTCCACAGCCAGCTGATGAAGATGCTTAGCTAGTTTATGTGTCTAGGATTGACTCCAGTCCTGTTATCTTAGTTTCAATTGAATCCTATTATGTCTTATGTAATGTTGCTTTCATATGGTCATCATGCCATGTCTTTCCCTTTACATGTAATTTCTCCAATTAGCACCTCATGTACTGTGTATGCCTTATGGAAAATCAATGCAAATCCTTGTTCTGTGCATAATACATGTGTCTCTAGTGTGTGCTTTTGGATGTTGTCAAAAGGGGGAGAAAACTCAATTATGTGCACTTACTTAATTGATTAATTTTGTCATCATCAAAAAGGGGGAGATTGTTGGGTTCGCATTCTAAATAATAAATACAACATATTTTTTTATGATGAACAATGTAAACAAATGTGAACAATGTGAATTGAGTTTAATGCATGAGATTTTCATACAAATGACTTGTCACAATAACTTGGTACAATGCTTGATTATATATGTCCATAATATCTCACTAACTATGTTTACTAATGTAGGAGATATACTATGCAAGACATGTGCCAACAACAAGTATGAAAGATCAAGAAAAGTCAAAAGACAGTGTACCTGTCGACAGCCATCAAGACCCTGCCGACAGATACCAACAGTTAACAATATACAAGTTCAGGAAAACAAGCCCTGTCGACAGCAACAAAGCCTCCTGTCGACAGAAGCATACAGTCAGAAAGCATACAGTTCTGGAAAACATGTGCCTGTCGACAGCACCAAGGCACCTGTCGATAGATGCACACAGTGAGAGCTTCAACAGAACGTCCAGACTTCTAGAACTTGGCACACTGTTGTTCCCTGTCGACAGCAGGTGTATGATCTATCGACAGACGTACAGAATCTTCAGAAACGGAAAGTTGAAAGTTACCAAACTTGGTGTTTCCTTCTACCATGTCTCTCCATATGTAAACACCAATATATAAACATCATTTTGAAGCAAATCCTGAACACAAGCAGCCTCCAAGCAAGAACCCTAAAGAGTTTTCAAGAGAAGTCTTGTTCTGCTGCTCTGCTTCAACCTACCCTCAAGAACCAAGAAGAGAAGTCTCTCCAGTGGAAGGTGAAGCCTGAACGTCGTGGATTCAAGTGTCTCCATCAACTTGTGATCATCAAGACGAAACTTGAAGTCCAGCCAGACGTTCACAAGAAGAGTTTACAATCTGGATTTGTTCTTCAACTCTAAAACTCTTCTCTATTCTACTTTTACAAATCTATGTGTGTGTTGTGGTGTCTCAAGCAGTCCTTGTGCTTGATTCACGTGTGGGTGTTGATCTAATCGTGGTTACACATCAGATAACACGTGTGTGTGAGTTGTAGTTTGTGAACTAGCTCATAAGCAGATTGTTCTGCATGTGTGTGTGGCCCGTGGATGTAGGATACACGAGTTTTGTACTCCGAACCACGTAAATCTGCGTGTCTCGTGGTTTGAACGCTTTTACACTAGATGTTTGGTAGGCACGACGTCTATACACACGTATTGTAGTTTGCTATCTATCTGTCATCAAGTCACACACATCCACACATAGCTTAGAGTTTAATATTGTTTTGATAATCTGTGTTTTAAATAAAATAAGGTGATAAATATTTTTAATCTGCAGTAATCTATTCAACCCCCTTCTAGATTACCATATAGGGAATTCCGCAACCCTTCACGAAGAAGAGTCGACCACAAGAGGAGGAAAGACCTAGGTAGAAAACAGTCAAAACAACAACAAAAAAAGGGTTTTGTGCGTCGGGCTACAAATATAGTGCAGGAGGAGGATGGGGCGAACTTAGGTTGGCAATGGGGGGAGGATGGCGCAGGCGGAAGAAGGGAAAAGGGGGACGGAGGGGAGACAATGCAGAAATGATGAAGGCAGTGGATGGCGGGGGGGGAGAGAGAGAAAGGAAATAAAGAGCTATCATTGAGGGCGACAAGGGTTCATCTTGCTCTCACGAGAGATGGAGACTTTTGATGCCCTGTTACCTCCTTACAACTACTGACTGGAAATTTTCATCACATTTGCTTTGTTGCCCAAGAGTTGTTTATCTATCTATTAGTTACATATGATATTAAACATTCGTAAATCTCATCGTCTCATCGTTGAGGTCTCTATGTGGTTTCGCACACACAAGGTCCTTGGAGCATCTGAGGATCATAATGAGGTGATGACTAGATCTACTCCCATGTGTGATAGCTTTAATATATAATAATAATGAAAAGATAGAACTAAAATTTTAATTTGCCATTTGTATAAGAAAAATATTTATTACTGATCAGGGTAAAAAAAAAATTAGTTGTTTTACTTTAGACACAAACAGGTGGATAATACAAAGAGAAACACTTCTTTCTTGTGCAAAATGTCTAGTAATTTTTGTTTATAGTAGGGCTTCAAAAAAAACCCAAAATATTGTATTTCGATTTGATTTTCATAACAATTATTAATTTTATAATAAAAATAATATTAATAATTTATTGAAATTGATATTAGATATTTCGATAAACTATCAAAATTGAAATCAAAAAAATAATTAAAATCATAATCGATATCAATTTTTTTAATAAATTATTCATAAATTCAAAAGATAGAGTCACAACAAACATCTTAATTTATTAGAATTTCAGTTCGGATAATGTAATCGAAATCAGAACGAAAATAAAAATAACTATTTCAATTTTATCGAAATCAGAATCATAATTATATTTTGATTTTTAAAATCGGAATTGAAATTGATATTTCCAGTTCCAAATCCCATCTAATTGCAACTCTAATTTGTATGTATAAGTGAGTGGACCCCATTTCTACATACACAAATGGTCGGCTATTTTGGCCCGAAAACAAGTGTTTTTTTTTTTTTGCATTTGTTATCTCATTAGTTGCTGCAGGCTCGCTGTTAGCCTGTTACACCAAACATTATTAAAATATTTCCATTTTATGTCTAAGAGGAAGTAGTGCAGATAAGCTATGCAAGAAATGGTTGGTATTTTACAACGTTTCATAGTGTTTAATATAAGCCATTATATAATAGTACATTAATATAAGCTATTCACTACACCAAATTAGACTTTTAGTAACGATTTTATAAGCTACTATAGATAACCGAATTGCTGCTAAAACTCTTTAGCAGCCATTCAAAATTTTGCTATTATAAGTCCCGTCGCTGAAAGGGAATAGCAGCCATTCACAATAATGGCTACAAAAAGTAGTTTTTAGCGACTAATAGAAATGCTGTTATAAATCTTCAAAATTGTCGTCTAAGCGTCACAAAAGCCTTTAACAGCAATTTACATGGCTGCGATAGCATAGCATTAAAAACATTTAAAAATGCTGCTAAATATGTTTATTATTAGTAGCCAATATATTGGCTAGTACTTTTTACTTGTAGTAGCAAAAATAATTGTTGCTACTGTATATCAGTAGAAGCTAACATAATGGCTGCTATTTATTTTTCAAAAATTAGAACATAATTGTCAATAAATGCATTAGCAGCATTTTTTATTGCTTTTAAAGATTAGATATATGCATTATAAATAGCTACTAAAAATAAGTAATTGGCTGCTAATAAGTATTTTTAAGAACATATACAATTGCTGTTAAAAGTGTAAAAGTTTACAATTAAAATTGTCACTATAGTTGATTATAAAGCACCACCTGTTTTGCAATTGTGTCATCAATAAATGTACATTCTTCTATGCACATTCAATCTCTCCATCACAAATGATTCATTTCCAAACATTGTATAGCTGAAATATCACGTCATACATATCTATTCTCAATCTCTCCATCACAAATGATTCATTTCTAAAAATTGTACACATAAAATATCACATCATACATATCCATTCTCACAAGACATCACAGATTTTTAGAAATGACAAATACAAAAGAGTAAAATATGTGTTTCAAACATTGTTCAATCAACATCCAAAATATATACAACTGGTTCTAGGTGACCATTAAATGCCAACAAGAGAAAAGAAAAAAGAGACAAAAAATCAATTTCATTCCAAGTTGTCTTCATGTAGATCATTCTTCTGCTCTAGTGACCTGTGAGAAAAATACATTTATTTAGTATAGAATTGACAACATTATTAATAATGATAAAGGAAATGTTGAATAAACATACAAGAGTGAAAGGCCAAGCAATGGTAGCCCCAATTGCATCTCCAATTGTCTTGAATTGTGCATAAGGCCTTGGGAGAGGTTCATTGTGAACAAGAGCAACATTTATAGCCACTTCCCAATACTCATATCCTAAATCACAACCTCCAACCTTCTTTAATGGATCTTTACTTTCAATAGTAGCAAGAGCCACATTGACAAGTGACTTTTTGAAACTCTTTAAGTAAACCATAGCTTTTCCCTGTCAAAAAAAAGATACATTTTTTTAGTCATATGCTCAATAGATTCTCATGGAAAAAAAAATTGGTGAAGATCCCCATGTCTTCACCTTTGATGGTGACACCTTTTCTTTTCTCTTTGCAAACTGCTCTTTTTACTTACTAAATCATCATACTGTCTACACTAAAAACAACCACAATAAGAGTAATATTTACCTGAGCATTCAAAATGTCATCATTCCTTCCCCTTTTCTTTGATCCTCTTTGCACCTTTCAATAACAAGAGTACAACTCATTCAACAAAGATCTAAAAATATGGTTAGAAAAAATAACATCACAAATATATACCTCACTATGTAGTTGTGTTTTCCTTTTTGAAATTAAATTGTCATGTGAGCCTTGGATGGGAATTCTATTGACCTAATGTTATCCATTATTTAGATCAAGTTAATCATCATGAAAAATAAGAGAATTATGTTAACTAATACACATAAAAAAAATTACCATAATTCTTACATTGTGATATTGTACTTCACGACTTGAAGCAGATGAACAAATGGAGGGCGACGCATTGTCCTCGTGTGCCTGATAGAAAAAAGTTTATATATCTTTGAAGTTTATTCAATACATTGCTAAACAAATTTGCATGCAAGATGGTGGAAATAAAAAAAAATTACCTGACAATTTTCATTATTTTGCTGCATCAAATTTTTAAGTGTATCCACTTCTACATGTAAAGTGCTAAGACGATTATCATATGATTCCTTCATTTTTTCATTTTCCACCTTCATTTCTTCGATCTTTTCAAACATCTTAGATATAACAGTCTCAGATGATGTCTTTATTTGATTCACCATTTGTAGAGCTTGAGCACGAGTGGGCACGGGGCCATATACACTAGAAGGTGTGGGGCCTAGTCCAAGCATTCTTATGCGTCCAGGCTTATCCTTTCCTAAGACTTGGGATAGGAGGTCATCCTTCATACTCCTGGGAGATGTATTTTCTTCTGGAAAGGATTCTTCTTACAACATACTCTGATAAGAATCAACAAAAAATTAGAAATCATTTAAGAATAAAAGAGAAGACCTTATATGTTAATAAATCTTTTACCATAACTCTAGCTGATTCTTCATTTACTGGACGACCATCCTTTCGAGTATGTGTTATACTAAACAATTCTGCTCAAGAAGGATTTCTTGCATCATCTTTTTTTTGACGCTGTATTCAAAGATACCAACAAAATGAATCAAGACAAAGTACATAATGTATGTTGCAAATATAACAATGTTATATAGCAGACTTACAATCTCCTCACGTATCATTGCAAAGCTCTTTGATCCAGCAGTGTGACCTACTATTTACTTTTCACGATTGAATCTGTTTATGGCACTTCGTTCCTATAAATTTAGAAGAAATATTAGAGAATTGTAAAACATATTATTATATTACAGATTTTGGTATATTTCTTACTTACTTGACTTTTCTCAGACCTCCAAAAGTTAAGTAGTTCCTTCCATTGTGCTGGATCTACTCGTGGGTCAGATACATTTAGAATATCCTCGCCAGCTATGACAGCATTCAAATATTTTTTCTTAAGGCTGCATTTAAAGTTCTTCCATTTATTTCCAAGACTTTTCATCACCCATATATACAAAGCATCATCAACCTCAAACTTCTCATGTTCATTAGTTTAAAAAAATATCTAAAGACATTAGAATATCTTTGAACAATTTAAATGGTAAAGCTGCAGCATCAATGATGATGAAAAAAAATCTGATTTATTGATATGAACAATTTTAGAAGACAAGGAGGAAATAAAAAGTAGAAGCAACCTTAAGCCTGTTACCCTTGAGCTTGGAGGCAAATCACCTTTCATTGTATGTGAGGATGCAAATATTGACAAGGCTGCGGAACATTTTTTCTCATAACCCTTACTAGTTTTCAGTTCCATAACCCATCTTATTTCCCAAAAGCTAAACATGTTCAGCATGTTGGAAGTTTACATATTAGTTTTAAAAAAAATAGAGATCAACATAAGAATTTGTAAAGGATGCAAATAATTATAGATTTGTACCTTCACAAGATCCCACATGTGATTCTTATATTCTATTGGCATCTTCCTCCAATCTTCCCATGTCAATGGAGCTTTTTGTGGATTGCGAGCAATAGTCCCTAAATAGCTTGCCAACTTTCTGGTATTAGGTCCAACTGGCTGGCCTAAATCATTGACATCAACAGTTAAAAGTTTTCTTCTATCCATATTTAATAGATCTAGACACCGAGTAACCCCACGAGTTTTCTTTTGTCCACCTGTAAAATATTTAGAGAATCACTTGTAAATATACAATATAATTAAAAAAAAGTTATAAATCTATTGAATACCATTAAGCTTTTACCTGTAATGTTATGTAAATCATGAGTCGGAGAATTTTCTACATGATCATCTTGTTCTTCAACATGTGTTGTCTGTGTGACTGATTCAAGGTTCTCTCTAGTATGTGTTGTTGCTCCCTTACTAGATTGGATTTGTCTGAGATGGAGTGTTTGATTTTTCAGTCTAGATTTAGAAGTTGGTTGTGGTTGAGAAGTGCCATGCATGTCCTGTCATAGAAAAAAATTAAATCAACTCACATATAAATAGAAAGTACATAATTAAATCAACTTAAATGCATGAGAATGCCAGGGAGAAGTGCCATGCTGGGCAGTACGTAGCAGCTATATATATATATTTAATGTTATATATATGTTACGCATATATGTTACAGCAGAATAATTGTATGTATGTATGTGTATATATATATAATGTTAACTTGACAAAGTATCATTTCAAATATTAAAAGAAAAAAACAGCACATGCACTAACCGACACAATTATTGCGTAAACAATAGAAAGGAAAGAAAAAGTGTCAACCTGTAAAAGCCTCCAGATTTGAACGGAGGTCTCCAAAATTGCTATATTAATTAAAATTGGGTCATTTTGTTAAAGCAATTAAAGGAATAAAAAAAAGCTCACACAATAATTGACACAATTATTTCTAATTTCTCGGATGATAATGGAAACCAACCCGCCACCTTTATGTGCCTTTCTGCACTCATGTTTGCATGAAGGTGTTATATTAATTAAACAACAAAATAAGACCATCACTTCTCCAATCATACATAAAACAAATTAGTTCACTATTTAAAAAAAAAATACAAGAAATGCATGCATTCACATTTTAGGGTCATCAAGTTATGAATCACAGTATAACACAACAATAGCAACACATGAATAATCTCCACAAAGTAGATTCGGCCGCAACATGAGAACAATAAGTAAATTAATAAGATATATGAATAATGCAACAACAAGTATAGTAGTTACCTAATATTACAAATCATCATATCTGCCTTCAATGTCAGATCTTAACCAGCTTAGATCATTTCCTTCATTTTGAATAAAATTTTTAAATACTTCACCTGAAGGTGGCTCACTATCAAAATTTCTTTGACCTTCTTCTTCTGTAAATGTTTGACTATCATTTTGTTCAATCAAATCAATCAAGTCTCTTGGTGGAGCTTTCACAACAACATGCCATTCTTATCAATAGGATCATTTGAATAGAACACTTGCTCAGCTTGAGATGCCAGGATAAAAGGCTCATCTGAAACTCTATGGCTGTTTAATACTCTATCAAGATTCACAATTGTTAAACCAAACTCGTCTATCTTCAGTCCAGACCCAGACAAAACATCAACCCAATCACATTTAAATAGCACGATTGTGAATTGTGGTCCATATTCTAATTCTATGATGTCTTTTAGTACACCATAGTAAGATACATCTCCTGTGATAGGATTTCTATCTTTGACACTTGAAAAGCTTGATGTTTTAGCTTCAACCATAACTCCACTATTCTGCACTTTTCTTTCCACTTCAACATCTTTGATATGAAACCTAAATCCATTAATTATAAATCTTTTGTACCTCCGAGCCAAACAATTTGGGCCAAGCGCTAAGCGTTCAAGTTGTTGACACTGAAGTGCATCCCTTCCTGCAGTCAATCCTTTTACCTAGCATTTTCCAATGTTTAAATACGTATAATGTCAATTAATTTAGATTTTGTAGGTAATATGTACAAAAAACGTAATAATTATCCACTTACATTATCTCTAAACCATATATGAAACTGCTCATTATGCTTTCTTTCAATATCCCTGGCTCGACGATATTGTGTTCCTAATATATTGAGGTGAATCCTGCAAATTTCAAGTCATTAGAATATATTACACAAATATTTATGAGATATGAACTTTCGATTTAATGAATTACTTACTCAATAAAAGGGTTGATTGCATCACAATTGAAGAGCACATAGCGATGAGCTTGTACTAATGTGGTATGATCTAGTAAAACCACATCAAAACTACCTAGGCCACGACCTGATCTTGAAAAAATAGAGAACTCTTCTGATTCGAAGACATCTAATGTTTCATCAAAATTCCTTGTAGGCCGTGTTAATTTGCTCTCTATGTTATGCAGGTATCTTGAACAAAATGTTAAACATTCTTCTGCTAGATAACCTTGAGCAATTGAACCCTCTGGACGACTTTTATTGCGTACATATGATTTCAATGTCATCAAGTACCTATAGAATGAGAACTTGATTAAAAGAATATAGCTTACTATATGTTAGTAATCAAATAAGTAATTTGTATTGATGTAATACATACCTTTCAATAGGGTACATCCAGCGATACTGCACTGGTCCAGCTAATCTTGCCTCTTCAGCCAAATGAATTGGTAAATGCATCATAATAGTAAAAAATGATGGTGGAAAAATTCTTTCCATTTGGCAAAGAGTTAAAGCAATACGGGATTCCAATAATTGCAGATCATTGATACGCAGAGTCTTTGAACAAATTGCCTTGAAAAAGTGGCATAATTCAATCAAGACAATTGTTACCTTCTTAGGCAAAGATCTCCGCAAAGCTAATGGAAGTAGTTGCTGCATCAACACATGACAATCATGGCTTTTTAAGTTCAAAAGCTTTTTCCCTTTAACACGTCCAGAAATATTTGAAGCATAGCCATCTGGAACTTTAATTTCTTTCAGCACTCTACAAAATATCTCTTTTTCTTTATCATCCATATTGAAGCATGCAGGAGGAAGATATACCTTTGTTCCATGGTGTTGCGGGTGTAGATCCTTTCTTATTCCCATGTCCATTAAGTCATATCGAGACTTAATATTATCTTTATCTTTTCCTTCAAGATCCAATAATGTCCCAAGTACATTATCACATACATTTTTTTCAATGTGCATAACATCCAAGTTATGTCGAATAAGAATGTCCTTCCAATATGGTAAGTCAAAAAAGATGCTTCTTTTTCTCCAATTGTATGTTGCTTGTAAAGGAAGATCTTTTTTTCTTTTCTTTGTAGATCCTTTAGAATTGCACTTCTTTCCAAATGTAACATTCATATCCTTTGTTTCATCTAGTACAGTATCACCTGACAAAGGATGTGGTGCATCTCGATATTCTTCACTACCATCAAATGCAGCTTTTTCTTTTCTAAATTTATGATCATGTAGGAGAAATCTCCGATGCCCCAAATAACATTGTTTCCGTCCATGTTTCAATTGCCTTGAGCATGTATCTTTGTGACATTTAGGACAGGCTAACATCCCCTTAGTGCTCCATCCTGATAAATCAACATAACCAGGAAAGTCACTAATGGTCCACATCAATGCAGCACGCATTTGAAATGTTTCATTCTGTGAGGAATCATATGTTTCTACTCCAATGTTCCATAATTCCTTCAACTCATCTATCAATGGTTGCAAATATACATCAACATCATTTCCTGGACTATAAGGGCCTTCAATAAGCAATGACATGATGATAGAAGGTTGTTTCATACACATCCAAGGAGGCAAATTATATATCACCAATAAAACAGGCCATGTACTATGTGTAGTATTCATGGTTCTAAACGGATTAAAGCCATCACTAGCCAAACCAAGTCTGATATTGCGAGCATCGGCAGAGAACAAAGGATGCTGATAGTCAAAAGTTTTCCATGCGGGTGAATCTGTAGGATGACGAAGTAAACCATCTTTGATCCGGTGCTCATCATGCCATCTAAGGAAAGAAGCTGTCTTTGAAGACATGAACAGCCTTTGAAGCCTTGGAATCAAAGGAAAATGGTGGAGAACTTTCACAGGAACTTTTCCTTTTTTAGAATTGAAACCTTTTTCTTGTGCAAGCTCAGGATTTTTCCATCGTGAAGTTTTGCATATGCTGCATGAATCATCATTAGCATACTCTTTCCAATATAATTGACAATCATTGGGGCAAGCATGAATCTTCTTATAATCAAGTCCTAAATCTCCAATCACTTTTCTCATCTCATAATAAGTACTCGGTAGTGTTTTACCATCTGGAAGGGCTTTTCTTAGTATTTCAAGCAACATACCAAAAGACTTATCACTCCATCCATTAAGACACTTCACATGAAATAATGCTATTTGAAATGAAAGTTTGGTGTAAGTATCACAACCGGGATACAGCTCTTTGTCAGCATCTTTTAGTAGAGTAAAGAACTTATCTGTCTCCAAGTAAATGTGATCTGTTTGATCATTTTGAGTTCCATCATCAGTTTGTAATGTACTACCATGTATATCTTCTAAATGTCCATACATTGCCTCATGATCTTCATTGCATTTGTCCTTTCCTTGATTTTGAGTTTCATTCTGCGTAGAATTGTTCATTCTTTCACCATGAAAGTACCAACATGTGTAATTTCGAGTAAAACCTTCACATATAAGATGATCAAAGACATCTTCACGGAACATGAGAAGACAATTGTTACAACTATTGCAAGGACATAATATTTTCTCTCCAATGGCTGTCTTCTGAAATGCGTAGTCTAAAAACTTGTTAATTCCAACTTTGTACTCGTCACTTGCCCTATTTCAACCAAGTGCCAAAAGTGGTTAATGTTTGAGCTATTTAAATATTAAAGTTACATAGCTTAATAGGAAATAATTGTACCTTGGTCTATGAATCCAACTTTTATCAATAGCACCATCTGATAGGTTCTTCTCTACGTCCTATATATCAAACACTTACTGATTACAAATGACTATAAAATGTGAGAAAATAATCATATTAATGAATGTAAGTTTGTTTCCTGCCTCATCTTTTTATACAAATGAATTGAAACATAAAAATAAAACATGTGACACTAATATTTTAAGGGATGATATAATGATACAATTAAAATAAGCACATCTATTTATATCAATATTTGTACCTCCTCTGAAGCATGGATATCTTCATTCTCAACAATCATATTTCTTGTTGCATTTTCCACATTTGACCTCTGTAATATTTCCTACTGTCCAGTATAAACATAAATGTCATTGGGTTACGTTAGAGAACTTCAAACACATGCTCAATAGATAACATTAGGACATAAGAATAACAATATCAAAAGACAAATAATAGCTAAATAGATTATGAGATTTAGAGTAAGATACCAATGGAGTCGAAATCGACAGTGTTGGTTGGACTCGGGCAGATGTTACTGGCCGATTGTAACCTCCTCTACTGACATGTTTATTTTGGACAAAAGTTCCATCTGATATGTTCCTATCGGATTCCTATATATCGAATATTTATTCATTATAATTTTTTTTATACAAATGAATTGAAACCTCAAAATAAAATGTGGGACACAATATATTAAATAGGTATGATATAACTAAAACAAGCATATTTATTTATATCAATATATGTACCTTCTCTTGAACATGGATATCTTTATTCTCATTCAACATACTTCTTGTTGTATTTCTCACATTTGATCTCTGTAACAATCCTATAGTCCAATAAGAAGGATTCGTGCTCAATGTAATTATGTATACATAATTAAAAATGATAATTTTACCCATATTTTGAAACAATAAAAAATAGTTTATGAGAATCAAAGTAAAATACCGATGGAGTCGGAATCGATAGTGCTGGTTGAACTTGGTAAGATGTTGTCGGTCGATTGTAACCTCCTCTGCCGACACGCTTATTCTTAGAGCCGCCACCCACTTGAGGTTTCATATTGTGGATGATCTTTGTCCTCTCCTCCGCACTTAACCTGTCATTCTCATATCAGGTGGCAAAGATGTAATTGGAACTTGGAAAGATATTGGTATAACTCAGTTGCAACATCCTCAACATGAACTTCTTCATAGCAGCCTCCTTTGAAGGGAGTACAACAACCCTGTCAACACCACGCGCGTCGTAGTCAAGTTTATTTCTACATGTACATGAGAAAGTGACGAGTGCATAGTTTAGAAAGTGGAAACAAGTGCATTCGACAAACCTAACTGATTTCTAAGTTTTGAGTCATAAGATCTCATTACATATGTCATTCTTATAAAACACATGAAATCTCTATAATTGTTTCATTTCATAACATTCTCATCTGTTTATTAGACATAAAATAATATAAAATGGGAGGTGTTGGCCTTCATGTTGTGCTAAAATTTTAGAGAATCCAATACGTAGAAAAGACATGTAGTGGAATACGCAGGAAAGACAATAAAATAAATCTATCATTATTTCAGAAAATACAATACACAGGAAAGACATGTAATGCATGGCCACTACCGACTGTCCATCGCCAACGTTGTCCCGGCCGGTGTAGCTCCTTTTTTGACCAAGGACAGATGCACTTCTCTGTGTTCCCACCAACCTGCAAAACATATGAAAACTACAAAACTATGGAAGAGAAGAAGAGACGTACCTGTCACGTAAAACCCAAGGGACTGGTTGTTGATTGCATAGGGGCGCCGGCCGTTTGTCACGTAGAGGAGGCTTAGGAGAGCGCTGGAGGGGGTGAACCAGCAAAAGGGGACGTGGGCGTCGGAGGCCGTGCAGCAGGGAGACAGAGGAAGTGCACCAGAGGGCGATGAAGCTGGAGGCGATGTAGTACAGGGTGCCTGGCCTACGCTGGTTCGCCTACAGGACATGCAGCAGATCGTGCTTGGTCGTCCGTCACGTAGGATGTGGGCGCTCAGACCGGCGACGGAGGACTGCAGGAGGCGAGCATTGGAGGTGAGCACCAGCGGACAACATGCAGGAGGTGCGGCTGCCTCGCGGGCACCAGCGGACGGCAGGTGGCGTATGTGCTAGAGAGCACTGCGACGAGGCCACTTAGCAGGAGCCCACTTGACGTGGGCATTCAGCCAGCCGGCTATAGAGTACTTCCGGAGGTGCGGCTGCCTCGCGGGGGTTAGGGCCTGCGCGCGAAGGAGGAGAAGGCCGGCGACGGATGCATGCTACACGCGGGGGTTAGGTGCGCGAGCGCTCAGCCGACCGGCAACGGATGCGGCAGTTGCTGTGGTCGCCTCACAGGGGTTAGGGCGTGTGCGCGAAGGAGGAGAAGGCAGGAGGCATGCACGGGACGGCACACCGGACTGCAGGAGGTGAGCACCAGACGGCAAGAGATGTGCACGGGATGGCACACCGGACGGCAGGAGGCGAGGCGAGCACCGGACGGCCGGAGGCGTGCACGGGATGGCACACCGGATGGCGGGAGGCGAGCACCGGACGGCACACCGGACGGCAGACAGTTGGCGACGGGGCCACCAGGAGGCCACTTGACGTGGGTGCTTAGCCAGCCGGAGACAGAAGAACTGCCGGAGGTGCGGCTGCAAGAGGACGACGTACGGAGGTTCCTGTGGTTGTCGTGTGTGCGCAAAGGAGGAAGGCGATCGATCGAGATGGCGCTCAGCAGACCGGCGACGGAGGAACTGCCGGAGGACGATGTACGGTAGGTTGCTGCAGGGGCTGCCTCGCGGGCCGGGGTTAGGGATGTGCGAAGGGAGAAGGCGATCAATCGAGGAAACGGAAACGATGGAAAGGAAACTCCAAAAAAATCGCGCGCGAAGAGGTTGAACAGGACACGATATCTCTCGCAAATTCACTTTCCCACCAAACTCGAAAACAGTTATAATTCTAAAATGATTTTACAGCAAATCAAATTGTTGTTAAAAGTAAAAGTCATTAGATTTTAATCTTTAACAGTTAACATTTAAAAATGGCTGTTAATTAGTAGCTTATATTATTGCTGTTAAATATAATAGTTTTTATAACCTTTGAATAACCTATTTAGTAGGAATTTTATAAAAAATGCTGCTAATTAATAACAAATATAAATTGGCTGCAAGTAAAATTGCTACTAAAAGTCTAATTTGGTGTAGTGATTATATAATATTTGCAACGTTTTCATAGTGTTTTACTTCCATTCAATCCAAAAGCAAATGATGTTTGAGATAAGAGAAATGTTTAACGCTCGGGTGGCATGGCTCTTATTGGACAGCGCCCTATTATCTAAGTTCCATGTCCAAATAATTATCCAATGAAAGCGGCATCAGTCGAACGTCCAGACAAATCATTTATCCGGATGCTCGAACACCTGCCATTTCAATTTGAATTTTGTTGTTACTAACAAATGTTCCAATTGATGAACAAATATTATAATTGATGAACAAATGTATCAATTGAAAAGTAAATATTCGAATTTATAAACAAATCCACCAATTGAAAAATAAATATTCAAATTGATAAACAAATGTATCAAATAAAAAATTATCTTACCTTATTTATTTTTAAATATATGAAAATTATTTTTTCTTATTTATTTTTTAAATTATTCTAATAATTATACTATATTCACGGATATGCTACACGCGCGCAGCACATTTCTTTGACTAGTATTATTAGTACCACACTTCTGCCTAAAAGTACTATTAATTCCTTGAGCTTCATTCAAAGGAATTTCTGGTGGGGAAAAGGAGATGGCACTCAAAAGGTGCCCCTCCTAGCCTAACACAAAATGCAAGCTCCCAAGAATGAAGGTGGATGTGGTTTCAAAAATTTAAGTTTTTTCAGTAGAGCATTAGTCACGAAATTGTCATGGAGATTTGTTCATAACCGAGGGAGTCTTTGGGCTGATATCCTTAAAGCGAAGTATTGTGACAATCAAACTTATTGGGAGGCAAAGGACAAGAAAATGTGTCTGCACTATGACATTCTATGTTGACAGTCAGGAAAGACCTCAAAGATGGTTGTTAGTGGTTGATTGATGATGCTGCCAATGTTAATATCTTGAAAGACAAATAGATTCTAGAT
The DNA here is from genome assembly GCA_014218235.1 of Colocasia esculenta. NCBI lineage: Eukaryota > Viridiplantae > Streptophyta > Magnoliopsida > Alismatales > Araceae > Colocasia > Colocasia esculenta. The sequence continues at coordinate 157,463,515 of CM024753.1, read as the reverse complement.
AAAATTGAGCCTTAACCTAAACAATCACACTAGGGCAAAACTCCTATCAGGGTGGCTGAGCTCATTCAAGATCAGGTATGGAATGTGAATCTGTTGACGAATATTTTTGAAGCTAAGGATGTGCAAGAAAAGATATGATATATCTAATCATGACAAAATGATTTGAAAATTTACCAATGATAGAGCACTTATTACCAAATTAGCTTATAAGTACTTGATGATGGAAGGAATGTGGCCTCACAATCTGACAAACATCAAGTCTAGAAGATCATTTGGCACCCCCAAATTGCAATGAAAGTTCCCCCAAGATGATTACATTTGTTTGGAAATCACTTACGGATTCCTTACCTACCCATTTGAGGCTTGGACGGTTCAATTCTAAAATTGATAAAAGGTGTCAACTATGTTTTTCTGAGGATGAAACAATTAATCACTTCTATTCCATTGCAATTGTAGCACCCCAAAATTTTGATAATTGAAAAATAGTAGATAAATCAAAAAAGGGTTATTTAAACTAGCTCAAGCATACACACTATTATCGCATGTGTAAAAACACATCTATAAATTTTGAAAAAATCATAGTCAGACCATGGTTGGTCGTAACGTACCGTATAGCAGCAGTACGACTGATCCGACACATGATAGGGCCTTTGAGAGCCACAACACAGTCGATCCCCTGGGCTCAAAATCGATCAACTGATTTCATTTTATCAGTCAACCGATTCACCTAGTGAGCGTCCCAGATGCCCAGCAAGCCAAAGAGCAAAATCGGTCGACCGATTTCTCTTGATTGGTTGACCGATTTTTGTCACAGTGGCCATTTCACATTCAAATCTCATGGTTTGTTTGGTGAATAAAAAACTGTCGATCAACTTTACATTTTTGGTCGATTGATTGGTATAGTACAGATTGATCCAGACTGTGCCAGGGAAAATCTGAGTCGGCTGATACTGTTGCCCAGATAGCAAGGCAGAGGGGAGGTGAATGGATTGCTAAAATTTTCTTTTAGAATAATCCTGTAAATAAAAAAATGTTTTGATAGAAGACACTAAGTTCGATGGTTAGAGCTAGTATAAAGCAAACACAAAAAGATCAATCACACAGACAACATGAATTTTATCTTGGTTCAAATCTCTTGTCACAAGGAGTCCTACGTCCAGTCCTCAAGCAACAACTTGGGATTTCACTAAGCAATGGTACAGTCCCCCTTAAGGACAATTACACATCCAGCTGCAGCTGGCCTTCTCTTCTCTACTCGAAGAGGCACTAACCCACCTAATGCAATAGGTCTTCCTTCTTACCAAAGGGAATAACCACCCACTCAACAGTAGGTCTTCTCTTCACAAATAAAGAGGAACACTCAAGAATAAATGAGTAGAGAGTGGATGGCCCCTAGACCAAGCTTATAGAAACTGCTTGATCTGAGGCAAAGTCTGAGAGACAAAGATTATCACATAATGAACTCTCTCAGATCTACACAAACTCTCAAAAGCTAAATAGGTTTCTATGGAGAGCTAAGAGCCAAAGACTGTTTGAGTGGATAAGCGAGCTCTTCTTTCTTCTGGGTGACTAAGATCTTCAAGTTGTTCGAAAGTTCTTCAGGATTCGAGATGTTACTTCATGGAGTCACCAGTCTTCTATTTATCTTCTTTGAAAGATTTGAATGTTGAAGTATCTGTTGTCTCACATCTTCATGCACGTTGGAGTGTCTGGTCCGAAGTGTGGAACAAGAGAACCTGCAACCATTAAATGCTAGAATAGACACTTACACAGAGGAAGATTGTCTGAATCTCTTCTTGCTTCTGTCAGGTTGACAGTTCCAATTTTGCAACGTGTGTTTCTACTGAAAACCTGCACACAATAAATGTTGAAGCATAGACAACTTATCTTTGTCTAAACTATCAGTCAACGTTAGCAGTTGTGCTATAGGAAGACACACTAAATAGGAAATTCCATTCTGTCATCATATAAAGTGTTACGTTATGTGACATGAGTGTGGAAAGCAAAGAGATATATCGTGCAGAGATATTGTACCAACACAATAAATGCTAGAGGGCACAGGATACGACATGATTCACGAGAAGACTTGAAATCCATAGAGATTTGAAAGTATATTTGATGATCAATCTGTCCCCATATAATTTTATTTAATTATATACAATTTTGGTGATCAACAAAACCCTAACAATTATTTTCTAACAAGTTTTCGTGAACTTCATCCACAGGAAATAATTCTAGCAAAATCTGTAAGTAATCCTTACACACTGTTGTTTAAAAGTTCAGAGCATAGAATTCTTCTAAGTCCATATCGATTTGCCTTATAGCATAACGATTCTTTACAAGCATGATGATTTCCTTAGTTCACAACGATTTCATAAGTATCGTTTTCCTTAGAGCATAACGATTTAATAAGTATTGTTTTCCTTAGAGCTTAACGATTTCATAAGTATTGTTTTCCTTAGAGCATAACGATTTCATAAGTATCATTTTCCTTAGAGCATAATGATTTCATAAGTATCGTTTTCCTTAGAGCATAACGATTTTATAAGTAACGTTTTCCTTAGGACATAACGATTTCATAAGTATCGTTTTCCTTAGAGCGTAACGATTCGATAAGTTACACAACGACTTGGTCGCTGTAACGATTCAATAAAGCAAACAACGATTTTGTCTCACAACGATTTGTTAAGTGAGAACAACGATTTCATCTCACAACGATTTGTTAAGTGAGAACAACAATTTTGTCTCACAACGATTTGTTAAGTGAGAACAACGATTTCGTCTCACAACGATTTGTTAAGTGAGAACAATGATTTGGTCTCACAACGATTTCGGTTTCACATGGACCTGTTTATTGAAACAACGACTTGGTCGCCGCAACGATTCGATAGATATAACGATTTGCTTATGTTCATACAACGATTTGCTTACAATGATTTGCTTATGTTCAAACAACGATTCGCTCTCACAACGATTTGTTTATGTTTGAACAATGATTTGGTCAAACAACGATTTGCTTATGTTTGAACAACGATTCTTTTGTATATGTACAACGATTTGCTTACATATTTATAACGACTTGTGCTTACAATAATTTGACTATAATTGTATAACAGTTGGTGTTCACAACGATTTGCCTCTACTTATACAAAGATTTGATTGAACAACGATTTGCTCATATAACGATTTCATAAGTAGAACATTGACTTCATGGAACACATCGACTTCATGATATTCAAATATCATAAAAGTCAAAGTCTTCCCGCATGCTTCTCCAATATCCATGCATTTAATGTGACTGTACATTTCACTGCACGATGTATATCTGGATATCTTCTATTCCCATGCTTCTATAAGAAAAGCTTTTCAAATAGCAGAATGACATTTCTTTTTTGATGTATATATTCTTTCTAACGATTGACTGACAAGCATGGAGACAATCTAGCAGGTCTCTGCCATTACCATGTCATACAACGTTGGACAAATAGAAGCTGAAGGATATCAAGATGGATCTTCTCCTTGCGTGCATGGGTCATAAAGCATTAAATGACTGCAAGCACACCTGTCGTACTTGATGAACCAAGCAGTCTAACGAGCATCCAACCTAGAGACAACGGACACTTCAACGGATACATTTTTCAAAGAGAAGGATATATAGAAGACTGATGACTCCGTAAAGAACAACTTTTCAATTTTCATCTTACAATTTGCGAGCATCAGAAAGAAGAGCCCTGAGCTTCACTCCCTAGCTTGTTGTAGCTCTTGCTCTCCGTTTTTCATTGTCTTTAGCCTTTGGAGAGCTAGTGTGTTCTGAGAGATTTTCTTATTGTAGATCTTTCTCTCTCAGTCACTGCCTCAGATCGAGCATTTGTTGTAAGCTTGGTCTAGGGGCATTTCACCTTTATTCACATTTGTTGTGAAGTTCCTCTTCGGGCTGTGAAGAGAAAACCTGTTGTGAACAGGTGGTCTGTATTGCCTTCGATAAGGAAGGAAGACCTGTGTATCAGGGTGTTTGTATTCCTCTTCGGGGTTAGAAGAGAATGCCAGCTACAGTTGGATGTGTAAGGGACCTTAAGGGGGATAGTACCCTTGGTAGTGAAAGCCCAAGTTGTTGCTTGGGGACTGGACGTAGGACTCCTTGGTATAGGAGGGCCGAACTAGGATAAAAATATCATGTTGCATGTGTGATTGCTTTTGTGCGTTTGCATGTCTTCAGTCATACTAACACTAACTATTCTCTTTAGTGTTTTCTGTTAAGCATTTTTGTTAACATGTCTTAATCTAAAAATTTTAGAATCTCATTCAGCCCCCCTCTGGGCTTGCTAGCTAGACAACAAGTGGTATCAAAGCCAAGTCTCTTCAAGAAAGAAGATCTCACGATCTCAAGATAAAAGATAAATGGCAGCTTAAAGATATGCAGAGGGCCAGTCCGTCAACAGACCTCCCCTATTCGATGGAGAAGATTACAACTACTAGAAGACCAGGATGGAGTTCTTCCTGCAAGGTCTCGATTATCAAATTCGGTCCATCATAGAAGAAGGAGATCTAGTAGTTCTTAATAACAGGCAAAACTAGACAGACGATGACAAGAAGAAGATATCATTAAATTGCAAGGCAAAGAGTATATTGTGTTGTGCGCTAAGCAAGAAAGAATTCAATAGGATCTCAGCGTGCAAATCAGCAATGGAAATGTGGGAGAAACTTAGAATTACTTATGAGGGAACAGACAAAGTCAAGGAAACAAGGATAGATATCTTGGTAGCTCAGTATGAGCGATTTCAAATGCAACTAGGAGAATCGATTACACAAATGTACAGTAGATTCACAGATATTATAAATGGTTTGGTTGGTCTTGGAAAGATCTATGATATGGGAGATATGGTAAGAAAAATATTAAGATCCCTACCAGCCTCTTGGACACCATAAGTGACAGCAATAGAAGAAGCCAATGATCTTAAGAGAATGTCACTTGAGAAGCTTATCGGGTCACTTATGGCCCATGAAATAAATATAGAAAGGCTTGGAGAATCTTCAAGCAGGAAGAAGCATAGTAATGCTCTAAAAGCTACAGAAGGTAGCTCTGAAGAAGAATCAGGAGATGAAGATAGTGGTGAAGCTAGTGAAGATGAAGAAGCTCTTCTATCTAGAAGACTGCAGCGGATTTTGGCCAAAAAGAAATATCAATCTGGAAGAAGATATTTTAAGAAAGGAAAGGATTTCAAGAAATCTGAAGCCAAGGACACTAAGAAATCCGAACCTATATGCTATGAATGCAAGAAGCCAGGATATATCAAGGCAGAATGTCTGAAGCTGAAGAAGACAGAGTTCAGAAAGAAGGACAACGCAAAGAAATTTAGAAAATATAAGAAGAAAGCCATGGCAGCAGCATGGGACAACGACAGTGACTCAAACAGTGAGTCAAGCTTTAGTGAAGAAGAAGAAAAGGCCAACCTGGCCTTCATGGCAAACATCGACGACAAGGTAACTTCTGACTCATCATTTACTTCATGTAATGAATCTGATTCTGATAGTTTAGAAGATGCTTTCAATGAATTACATAGTAAATATAAGGCTGTATGTAAATCGCTAAAAACCATCAAGAAAAATCATGCATGTTTGGAAATTACTAACTCAGATTTAAAATCTAAAAATGAGCAGTTAGAAAAATAAAATTCAGAACTAAAAAGGAGAAACGAATTATTATGTGAAGATTTGAAAACTAAAAATGAACAGATAACAAAACTAGAAAATCAGGAAACAACTAACAAACTTAAAAGGGAGGTTGACACATTAACTAAAGAAAATGAATATTTAACAAATACCATTGAAAAGTTTACCGATGGCAAATCAACCTTAATACTAAAAGGAGCTAGAAGATCAGGGAAAAAGAAACATGGATTATGATATATTCCACCTGAAAACGAAGGGATTATAGTTCATCCTAAAGTATATCCAACTCCAAAATTTGTAGCTGAATAAGACTCTAAATATAAATCTAATTTTAAGTATATCCCAACTGAAAAGGTAAATAGAACATCTTGCTTTAGTCATTGTAATAAATTAGGACATACTAAAATAACTTGTCCCACTAAACACCTAAAATGGATACTTAAAAGAAAAAGTGAGGAAACTAACCAGCAAGGACCCAAAAGAACTCGGGTACCTAAATCTTAATGTCTCTATTGCAGGGAAGCCTTAGAGCATCAAAATGGTACCTGGACAGCGGGTGCTCAAGGCACATGTCAGGGAACAGAAAATTATTCTCTTCCATTAAAGATGAAGAAGGTACAGTGACGTATGGCGATAATGGAAAAGGAACAGTGATTGGTTGCGGATCAGTTGGCAGCCAAGGCAGAACTCTCATAGAAGATGTCCTATGTGTAAAAGGACTAAAGCACAACATGATCAGCATCAGCCAGCTATGTGACAAGGGGCTTCAAATTAAATTTCAAGAGTCTAAATGCAGCATCATGAAAGATGGAATGATTGTATTTAAAGCCAGTAGAGAAAAGAACCTGTATGTACTGCATCTAGAAGAGTTAAAGGATCAGGATATATGTCTTGCAGCAAACAAAGATCAATCAGCTGAACTATGGCACAGAAGACTAGGTCACTGTAGTTTGGATGGAATCAGAAAATTGGTCAAAAGGAATCTAGTAGAAGGTTTGCCCAAAATAAGCTCAAAGATAGAAGGTGTGTGTGAACCTTGTGCAAAGGGGAAGCACACAAAATCATCATTCAAGTCAAAAACAGTTGTAACCACTTCTATACCTTTGGAATTGTTGCATATGGATCTATTTGGGCCAATGAGAACAACTAGTTTAGGAGGAAAGAATTTTGGATTTGTAATTGTAGATGATTATTCAAGATTTACTTAGGTATAGTTTCTAGAGCATAAAGATGACACATTTGAAAGCTTTGTGAAATTTAGTAAGTTAGTGTAGAAGGATAAGAAATTCAACATTATCAATATTCGATTAGATCATGGAGGAGAGTTTCAGAATGATAAGTTTACAGATTTTTGTAATGATCAAGGAATAGAGCATAATTTCTCAGCGCCAAGGACACCACAACAAAATGGAGTAGCTGAGAGGAAGGATAGAACCTTATTGGACATGGCCAGAACAATGTTATCAGAATACAATCTCCCAAGGTATTTCTGGGCCGGAGCCATCAACACAGCATGCTACATAATTAATAGAGTGATGATCAGGCCAATCCTGAAGAAAACAACATATGAACTGTACAAGGAAAAGAAGCCTAAGATCAGTCATTTCAGAACCTTCAGTTGTCCTTGCTTCATCTACAATAATGGTAAGAGAGATATTGGTAAGTTAGATTCCAAATATGATGAAGGTATATTCATGGGGTATGCTTCTAAACCTAAAGGTTATAGAATCTTTAATAAACAAAGTCTATTAATTGAGCAAACTGTCCATGTTATTTTTGATGAATCTAACCCTTCCTTGAGAAAGGAAGTAGATAGTGATGATGATGATGCAGATAAATTATCTATGAAACTGAAGGACACATCTATTGAGGATAATGAAGATCCACCCTTGGAAGAACTGCAACAAAAAGAAATATCTCACAGTGATCTTCCAAAGGAATGGAGATACAAGAAGGATCATCCAAGAGACAACATCATTGGAGATCTATCTGTTGGGGTAAGAACAAGAGGTAATGTTATTCCTTGTGACTATTTAGCATTTGCATTGCAAGTTGAGCCTAAGACAGTCAATGAAGTACTGTCTGATGAATCTTGGATACTAGCCATGCAAGATGAACTTAATCAGTTCAAGAGAAACCAAGTTTGGTCCCTTGTTCTGAGACCATCATATCATCCTGTGATTGGCACCAAATGGGTGTTCAGGAACAAATTGGATGAAGCTGGTGTTAACACTAGAAACAAGGCTAGACTGGTGGCTCAAGGCTATTCCCAAGAGGAAGGCATAGATTTTGATGAAACCTATGCACCAGTGGCTAGACTAGAGGCAATTCAGATTTTACTTGCATATGCATCAGCATTAGATTTAAACCTCTTTCAAATGGATGTAAAATCTGTATTTTTAAATGACTATATAAAGGAGGAAGTTTATGTAGAACAACCTCCTGGTTTTGATGATGTAGATTTTCCAAATCATATGTTCAAATTACATAAAGCATTGTATGGTTTAAAGTAAGCACCTAGAGCATGGTATGAGAGGCTTAGTGCATTTTTGTTAAATCATTGTTTTATCAGAGGACAGGTAGATAGTACCTTATTTATTAAATCAAAAGTCAAGAATATATTGCTTGTACAAATTTATGTAGATGACACAATATTCGGTTCTACTGAGGAGTCTCTGTGCAAGTACTTTGAAAAGTTCATGTAGGGAGAATTTGAAATGAGCATGATGGGGGAGGGGGGGGGGGGCTAAATTATTTCCTTGGACTTCAAATCAAACAAGGCAAAGAAGGTACACACATCTGCCAAGCCAAGTACACCAAGGAGTTACTAAAGAAATTTGGATTTGAAAACGCAAAGCCACTGTCAACACCAATGAGCACATCTACAAGACTAGACAATAATAAAAATGGTAAGAATGTAGATCAAAAGCTCTACAGAGGTATGATAGGTTCATTACTTTATTTGACAGCTAGTAGACCTGATATATTATTTAGTGTATGCATGTGTGCAAGGTATCAGGCTGATCCTAAGGAATCTCACTTAATATATGTTAAAAGGATCTTTAGATATTTAGCAAGAACTCATGATCCAGGTTTATGGTATCCAAAATCATGTGAAATTAATTTAGTAGGATATTCTGATGCTGACTATGCTGGATGCAAAGTAGATAGAAAAAACACCAGTGGAAGTTGTCAATTTCTTGCAGGATACTTGATTTCATGGTCGTCAAAGAAACAAAATTCAGTAGCACTATGAATAGCTGAAGCTGAGTACGTGGCTGCTAGAAGCTGTTACACTCAACTACTATGGATAAAACAATAGCTTGAGGATTATGGACTGCACATCAAGATAATTCCTTTGTTGTGCGACAACACCAGCACAATAAATCTCACTAAAAATCCAGTTCAACACTCGAGGACAAAGCATATAGAGGTTAGATATCATTTTATTAGAGATCATGTAGCCAATGGAAATATAGGTATTTCGTTTATAGATACATTAAATCAATTAGCAGATATCTTTACAAAGGCCTTACCTGAAGAGAGATTTACGTCTCTTAGAAGGGAATTAGGCATGTGTAATTTGTAATAGACTTTTCTGCATATAACTGAAATAATAAATCTTTCAGAATAATGCCTATTATCTCCTCTAAAATTAAGAAAATCTCCTTATTGCTTGTGTCATAAATTGCTTTGACAGTTCGCTAATTTAAAAAGCTTTTATCTCTTGCGAAATCATATCCTTTTGTCGTTTTCCACAATTACTACAGCGTCCCTTCAAAAATAACTTTACCTTTCTCTTTTAATCCCATAATCTATGCCATAGCGATTCACCTCCCTCTCTCATCTTGTTCGACTCGCTTGGAACGATAAACCCTATCGTCTCTGGCATCGACTCTGTGAAGTTTTCAAAGAATCCCTCTCTTCCGACTAAAATTTCTTGAGGGCTTCTGCTCCAACCTTCCTCTCGATCCTCCAGAACCTCCTCTCATTCAATTCCATGGAGGTTTCTGGGGTTTCCGGCACCGTTGGGGGTTACAGTGCTGCTTTCCTTACTGCTGAGCAGCAAGAGCGATTCACTGTAGTGAAGACGAAGTTGTGCGGAAACAAAGCAGTGGATGTAGCAGACTTGGAGAAGAATGGCATGCATAGCATAGCAGCAGCGATGCAGAGGACGAAGTGGTCGTAGATGGCAACCTTTTCTGAGGCAAGTTATCCAGACTTGGTGAAAGCATTTTATGTTTGTTTGAGATCAGAGGCAGATGCATGGGTCCTTGACCTCCATAGTCAAAGGAACCCAGATTCATATCACTTATGATCTTCTGGAATCCCTCTTTGGAGTCTCTACCACCGGTCATAGCAGGGTAGATAGTGTGGATATTCAGGCCAAGGGCTTGGGGATTATCAGATCAGAATATAAGTTGAAGGATGGAAAATTAGATATCAATCAGTTGAGTGCCTTTAATCGGATTATGCACTTCATAGTGTGTCATATTCTTGTGCCCAGGAGTGCTACCTTCTCCTCTTATACCAAGGTATATTTGGATATGATGTTCTGGGCCATCCAGAACCAAGATATTAACATGGCAGAAGTTATGATTGAAAGGATGAAGTTTGCATCAGCTATGATTTGGGACAGGAAGAATAGATTGAACGTGTCCCTTCCTTATGCTCACCTGTTGACAAAGATTTTTCAGCATTACAAAATCAGTTTGAATGGTGAGGTTTCTGAGAAAATGGGCCAAGCTATTAGGTCCAGAAATTTAAGGAAAAGTGGTTTTTCGCTTGTTACTGGTGTGTGGACCAAGACCTCAGTTGCTGAAGGTGAGGCTATCATTGGATAGGGTCCAGATGTTCCTCAAGTTCAAGAATCAGAGGTAGAAGCAGAGGTCCATGTAAGGATTGAGGCTCCTATGGCAGAAACTCCTGTAGTTCCAGCAGCTCAAGTAGTGGCAGCAGCAATAATGTCAGATGTCCAAGATCAGCAAGAGGAAGTCAGGACAGAGATGCCAGTGGTCAGTGAGAGCAAGATTGAGGATATACCTCCAGAGCATATTGAGCCCGTTGGGCAAGTATCAGAGGTTGAACCCCCCTCAATAGTTGTTGCTTCTATCATTGAAGATCTTGTGGAAACTGTTGCAAACATTCAGGGGGAGCAAGAAAATTTGGCTGAAGTTGTGGCACCAGGCCACAATGTGGATGTTTAGATGGAGGATGCTCCTATTTAGGGGGAGCATGATTTTGGAAAGGATGCAGAATTTTAGGGGGAGCAGGCAGCCAGTGCCCCTGCTGATCAGTTCAAAGAAGGTGTTGTGGAGAGCACCTCAGCCAGTACCCTGTTGTGATCGGTGCTACTGATAAAGGCAAGGGTGTAGCTCCTGAGATTCCTCTCCTCACAAGGAAGCCACATAGGAGGCTAAGGCAGAAGAAGCTGAAAATCAACATGAAACCGATTATTGATAGATTGGATGCTCAAGGTCATATTCTCTGCTTTGTCCAATCAAATATAGCTTCAATTTTCATCAGTCAGAGCACTGCAGCAAAGGAACTGGAATGGTCCAAAATGCATTCATATGGGTGAGAAGTGAGCTGAGTAGCATAAAAGATTCAGTGTCTACTCTTTCAGATCTTTTGAGGGCGCAATCTACTCCTGCTCCACCTGCTCCCACCCCCCCCCCCCCCCAGCTCCAGAGGAAATCCGGCCATCAGGGTCAGTTATTGATGAGGATTCAGGGCCAGCAAGGCCAAAGATTGCTGAAAATGTGATGCAGTCTGAGTCTGGACAGGATATTGGGCCATCAGGGCCAGTTTGTATGGAGGCATCAGGGCCATCAGATGAGCAGTCAAAGTCACCAAGGCCAGTAGTGGATGAGTTTGGGCCACTAGGGCCGGTGGAATCAGAAGCTGAGCCTACAAGAGCTGAAGAACAGGCTGTAGCCCCAGAGCCCCTTTCTTCCCCTCTTCAAACACCAACTCCGCCTTCTCCACCAACATCCTCCACTACTCCTCCTGCTCCCACTCCCCCAGCTCCAGAGGAAATCCGGCCATCAGGGCCAGTTATTGATGAGGATTCAGGGCCAGCAGGGCCAAAGGTTTCTGAAAATGTGATGCAGTCTAAGTCTGCACAGGATATTGGGCCATCAGGGCCAGTTTGTATGGAGGCATCAGGGCCATCAGATGAGTAGTCAAAGTCACAAAGGCCAGTAGTGGATGAGTCTGGGCCACCAGGGCCGGTGGAATCAGAAGTTGAGCCTACCAGAGCTGAAGAATTGGTTGTAGCCCCAGAGCCCCTTTCTTCCCCTCTTCAAACACCAGCTCTTCCTTCTCCACCAGCATCCTCCACTACTCCTTCTACTCCTGCCACCTTCAAACAACCTCTTCCTAAACACATTTCATCACCTACTCCATTTCTTGCCACCTCATCATCATCTCATGCTTCCTCCACCCATATTCCTCCTCCTCCTTCTTGTGAGACACCTCCAGCCTCCTCCTCTGGTCCCTCCTCAGCTGAACCCTCCATACCCTCTCCTTCCCCTTCTCATTCATTTCTTCATCCTCCTACTCCTCCCTCCTTCGTAACTATCATTCCAGAGAATGCTCAACTTGATGGTCCCTTCCTCCAAAACATCAAAGATGAGTTTAAAGAAGCAATTCTTCACTCAGTTCTGAAAGTTTGCACTCATTCTCATAGGACAGGTTCTTCTAGCCCTGCTCCTAAGAAAAGAAAATTTTCCTCCACTCATACTCTCTCTTCTGAGACTCGTTTTCCACCTCTTTGGTTTTCCCTCACAGTTGAAAACCGCAACAAGCCCCTCTATCGAGAATTCCTTTAGAAATACACATTTGCCACCATTTTTGGACTTCCACACCTCGACCTTACCGACCATCTCACTGTCATTTTCCCTTTTTCTTCTCTCTCGAAGGCTGAAAAGTCAAAAATCTTTTCCATGACTGAAGCCAAAACTGAATAGCAATGGGCTCAGGGCCACAAGACCTTGTAAAATAAGTTTTTGTTTGCAAGGTCAGCTAGGTTTCCACCCAGAGATCATTCCTTGACTGAGTGGTTTGTGTTCCATCACAGGGATATCTGGGCTCCCTTCATTCAAAAGGAGATAAAATTGATCAGATACTTTAAGATGTTCAACGATTATCGATATCTCAGTAATCTGCCCGAAGTTCAGCTTGGCCAATTTAGGCAAGCTATCTCCAATCTTGGGTCAGATGTGGGTGTCACCTCCTCAATTCAAGTAGATTTTGCCACCTTGAAGATGCCTCCGGTAGTTTTTTTGCCTCCTCTTCATTCTCTGGTTATGGATTCAGAAGTTGGCCCTATCATCTTTGAACGTTATGCCAGAGTCATGGCAAGAATTCATGTGCAGAAGGGCAATTTGGTTACATTCCATCACTTTTTGTTCCGAGAGTATCATCTGGGGCACATCAATTCAGATGTTCTGGCCCCTCTGTTGTCAGAATGTGAGAGGTTGTCTCCAGATGATTGGGCCAAATTCTACCCTCTCTCTGCTCAGCAACTTGATGATATCAACTCCTCTCAAGCCAAAGCTGATAAGCATCCTGTCTCTGCTGAAGATTTCCTTGATATGAACTCCATCATCCTTGTTCAAGATCCCTTCACCACTTGGGTTGAATGGTACAAGATGTATGTAGCCATGTGCCAGGAACTGAAGTCGCAACAGATTTTCTATCAAATCTCTCTAGAACAGTTCCTCCAGCATGCCAGTTTTGGTACTACCAGCACCTTCAAGATGTCTCTTAGCAGGGATGCATATGGAGACCTCATCAGTGCTCAGAGGGATCTTCATATTCAGCGAATGGCATCTGTTATGGGATCCTCTTATACTATTGCTTGGGGTGTTTTTCAGGCACATTTTGAAGAGCAGGAACAACGGGCTTGGCCAATCATTACTCGACATGCCTCTCTTTTGTCTCTTGCCTTCTATCTTCCTGTACCCCCCAAGGATTAATAGAATCGCTCTTTGGCTCTCACTTATCTTTTCTCTCTTCCTTCTTTGTCTTTGTTCAGTCTCTTTTTGCTAAATGACAAAAAGGGGGAGAAAAATAACTATTCTGAAATACATTTCTCAAATTTACTCCGCAACTTTACCTGATTTCATTTCAGAATCTTATATTCTTTTGATATGTTTTGTCATCACCAAAAAGGGAGAGATTGATGATCAGTTTATCCCCATATAATTTTATTTAATTATATACAATTTTGATGATCAACAAAACCCTAACAATTATTTTCTAATAAGTTTTCATGAAGTTCATCCATAGGAAATAATTCAAGCAAAATCTGTAAGTAATTCGTACACACTGTTGTTTAAAAGTTCAGAGCATAGAAATCTTCTAAGTCCATATCGATTTGCTTTATAGCATAATGATTCTTTATAAGCATAACGATTTCCTTAGTTCACAACGATTTTATAAGTATCGTTTTCCTTAGAGCATAACGATTTCATAAGTATCGTTTTCCTTAGAGCATAATGATTTCATAAGTATCATTTTCCTTAGAGCATAATGATTTCATAAGTATCGTTTTCCTTAGAGCATAACGATTTCATAAATATCATTTTCCTTAAGGCATAACAATTTCATAAGTAACGTTTTCCTTAGGGCATAACGATTTTATAAGTATCATTTTCCTTAGAGCGTAATGATTCGATAAGTTACACAACAACTTGGTCACTGTAACGATTCAATAAAGCAAACAATGATTTCATCTCACAACGATTTGTTAAGTGAGAACAATGATTTTGTCTCACAACAATTTGTTAAGTGAGAACAACGATTTCATCTCACAATGATCTGTTAAGTGAGAACAACGATTTCGTCTCACAACGATTTGTTAAGTAAGAACAACGATTTCGTCTCACAACGATTTGTTAAGTGAGAACAACGATTTTGTCTCACAATGATTTGTTAAGTGAGAACAACGATTTGGTCTCACAACAATTTCAGTTTCACATCGACTTGTTTATTGAAACAACAACTTGGTCGCCGCAACGATTCGATAAATATAACAATTTGCTTATGTTTATACAACGATTTGCTTATGCTCAAACAACGATTCTCTCTCACAATGATTTGTTTATGTTTGAACAACGATTTGGTCAAACAACGATTTAATAATGATTTGCTCAAACAACGATTTGTTTGTACCTATACAACGATTTGCTTACATATCTATAATGACTTATGCTTACAATGATTTGACTATAATTGTATAACAGTTGGTGTTCACAATGATTTGCCTCTACTTATATAAAGATTTGTTTGAACAACGATTTGCTCATATAACGATTTCATAAGTAGAACAACGACTTCATGGAACACATTGACTTCATGATATTCAAATATAATTTCAAATATCATAAAAGTCAAAGTCTTCCCGCGTGCTTCTTCAATATCCATGCATTTAATGTGACTGTACATTTCACTGCACGATGTATATCTAGATATCTTCTATTCCCATGCTTCTATAAGAAAAGCTTTTCAAATAGCAGAATGGCATTTCTATTTTGATGTATATATTCTTTCTAACGATTGACTGACAAGCATGGAGATAGTCTAGTTGTCTATGCTTTAGCATTTAATGTGTGCAGGTCTCTGCCAGTACCATGTCACACAACGTTGGACAAATAGAAGCTGAAGGATATCAAGATGGATCTTCTCCTTGCGTACATGGGTCGTAAAGCATTAAATGACTGCAAGCACACCTGTCTTACTCGATGAACCAAGCAGTCTAACGAGCATCCAACCTAGAGACAACGGATACATTTTTCAAAGAGAGGATATATAAAAGACTGATGACTCCGTAAAGAACAACTTTTCAATTTTCATCTTACAATTTGCGAGCATCAGAAAGAAGGCCCCTGAGCTTCACTCCCTAGCTTTCTGTAGCTCTTGCTCTCCATTTTTCATTGTCTTTAGCCTTTGGAGAGCTAGTGTGTTCTGAGAGATTTTCTTATTGTAGATCTTTCTCTCTCAGTCACTGCCTCAGATCGAGCATTTGTTGTAAGCTTGGTCTAGGGGCATTTCACCTTTATTCACATTAATTGTGAAGTTCCTCTTCGGGCTGTGAAGAGAAGACCTGTTGTGAACAGGTGGTCTGTATTCCCTTCGGTAAGGAAGGAAGACCTGTGCATCAGGGTGTTTGTATTCCTCTTCGGGGTTAGAAGAGAAGACCAGTTGCGGCTAGATGTGTAAGGGTCCTTAAGGGGGACAGTACCCTTGGTAGTGAAAGCCCAAGTTGTTGCTTGGGGACTAGACGTAGGACTCCATGGTATAGGAGGGCCAAACCAGGATAAAAATCTCATGTTGCATGTGTGATTGCTTTTGTGCGTTTGCTTGTCTTCAGTCATACTAACACTAACTATTCTCTTTATTGTTTTCTATTAAGCATTTTTGTTAATAGGTCTTAATCTAAAAATTTTAGAATCCCATTCACCCCCTCCCCCCCTCTGGGCTTGCTAGCTGGGCAACAATATTTGAATATCATGTGGAATGTATTTAAGAATGTCTAAAGAGAATTTAAATAGAGATATTTAGCAACTGTCTAAAATATAACCGTTATTATTGATGTTTAGAGACAGTCTGTGTACAGAGAGAGTTGATGTTGATATGAAATCGATGTTATAACCATAATCCATGTGAAAAATGTAATCCATGTTAAAACAAAGTCGATGTGAACATAATTCATGTATGAATGTAATGAAATCGATGTTTGGTACAAAGTCGTTGTTTAACTGAAATCGTTGTTGTACTGAAATTGATGTTTAAATGAAATTATTGTTGAACTGAAATCGATGTATAGATGAAATCGTTGGTTGAAATGAAGTCGTTGTTCTAGCAAAGTCATTGTTTCACATGAAGTCGATGTTTAAGTGAAGTCGTTGATGAAATCGATGTTTAAGAGTAATCATTGTAGAAACGAGATCGATGTTTGAGTGAAGTCGTTGTTCTACCGAAATCAATGTTTAAGTGAAATCGTTGTAGAAACGAAGTCGATGTTTGAGTGAAGTTGTTGTTCTACCGAAATCGATGTTTAAGTGAAATCGTTGTAGAAACAAAGTCGTTGTTTCATATGAAATCGATGTTCTACCGAAATCGATGTTTATGTGAAATCATTGTAGAAATGAAGTCGTTGTTTCATATAAAATCGATGTAGAACCGAAATCGATGTTTAAGTATGAAGTCGATGTAGAACTGAAATCGTTGTTCTAATTATGAAGTCGATGTAGAACTGAAATCGATGTTTAAGTATGAAGTCGATGTAGAACTAAAATCACTGTTCTAATTGTGAAGTCGATGTAGAACCGAAATCGATGTTTAAGTATGAAGTCGATGTAGAACCGAAATCGTTGTTCTAATTGTGAAGTCGATGTAGAACCGAAATCGATGTTTAAGTATGAAGTCGATGTAGAACTGAAATTGATGTTTAAGTATGAAGTCGTTGTTTAAGTGAAATCGATGTTTCAGTGAAATAGTAATCGTTGTGAGCTTTTACATGGAAGTCGATGTATACTTAGACAAAAACATATGCAATGAACATCACAGAACAGTAAGTGTAGACAACTTACTGATTTTTTTGGATTTGATGTCTGTTGATAGACTTCAGAAAATGATGTTAGATAATAATTTTCAGGATTTTGTTAATCACCAAAATACATATAATAAATAACAAATTTTATGGAGATGGATTGATCATTAGATACACGCGGTATGACCAACCTTGAGTTAGACTTTAAAATATATTCTCTAATGACCCATAAAGAAATTTGGGCCAAGAAAAATCTCTTGGACCGAGTTTAAGAATTATCACGACTTATTACAGTAATTTGAAAATAAGTCAGTAGCCTATTATCATATGTATTAAGTGGGTCCAAAATAGAAATAAAAATTATGAATAAATTTGAATAATTGATATTATCATCCCAATGAGAGAAATGGGCCAAGAGATGTCTCTTGAGCCATAAGTAAATTCCAAATAGAAATTACCTTGAAATTCAGAAATCTCAACTACGTAAGGTTAAGTGAATGGATGCTCATCAAATACACCATTATTGGGCTACTAAATGAGCCCAAATCGTGGATACAACCAATAGGAAGGTTTCCTAGTTTGTTCACATCACTAATTGGGAGAGAAATCTCAAAAAGATGACAACAACTCCCAAAATTTGTAGCCCTAGTTTCCTAATCTCAATAGGACTACTAAACACTCCTCTCTTTCTAAATTGAACCCCTCTCTATCGTGGGATACCCCTAGGGTTTTCTTGAGACGATGCTAGAGCTCTTGGAGACTGGGAAACAAGGGAGAAGACTTGGAAATCATGGGTTTCTTCTTCTCCTCCAACTAGTCCGCTGCTATGACCAGACGTTAAGACGACTTTTGATAGCATTCAAAGGTTAGTGAAACCACAATCATACCTTGCATACCATATACCATTAGAAATCCCTTTGAGTCTAGTTTATTTTAAGATTATTTTGCCCAATTTTTATATAGTAGTTCGTGAGTATTAAGAGGAGTTTTGAACAACTGTCAACCTGGGGTTTCTGAAGGGACGTTGGAAGTCTTTCACTTAAAAGGATGATCTTCGTTGGGCCAAACTCTAATTAACTGCACCCGTGCATGCTTCATCATGTTTAGATCATGAGAAAACTTATTTTCCAAGTTATACCCTTTGATTTGATTTTTGTAAACACTTGATGTCAACATAGTTGAGATTCTTCTTGATCTGTTTTATAAGCTTTATATCTCTAGAGTCAGTCCATCTAAAATCCCAAAAATTATACTATAACATCCTCTTTGAGTCTACTTTCAAACAAGACTGACCTTGCTCATTTTCGTGGTGTGTAGAGAGAAGTAACCAAAACACCTATACTATGTCAGATTTCGCATGTTCATCCCATAGTGATAAGTTACCTGTTAAATGAACCTATATTTCTAATTCTGTGTGTCTATATGTTAAGATACAAGTCTTGTCAATACCAGAACTAAAAGCCCCAATTGTTATACCTCGTACAAAGAGTATTTAGCCCTACAAGTTCTGTGTGTCAAACCCAGTTTGAATGGAAGACGGAAATAGGCCAGAAAGGCAACCCAAGTTTAAGTTTTAGATTACGACGGGTCGACCTGTCGCCTTCAAAAGGTGACAAGGACCCTATCACCTTCTCAGTTACAAGGTGACAGTCAAGGTGTCACCTTCCCAGTGAGAAAGCAATAGCCACTGTGTTGCCTTCTGGCGGCAACGGTAGGCTTGTCGCCTTGTTCAGCAAGAGACCCAACTACTCTGTTTCATCCGAATTTCTTCGTTTCTTGGTTCTATTTTTCAGTTCAAAGTTATCTATTTTTAACATGCATTAATCAACCCATAGAAAAAAGGTTGACTTGAACATGATTCTAATTGACCATAAGGACTTAACTTTCCCGATTTGATTGATCACCATCTTGTCCAAAATGATAACTTGCTAGATATGCTACTTGCAAAATATGGACATGCATCTACGATTACTGTGATTATAATTGATTTGGAAACTTGATTACATGATTATTGTTGTACTATGTAGATTTTGATGATCACAGGAACACTAAGTTTAACTCATGTTGAGAAAATCACAAAACCCTGAGTGTAATTCATGTTGATGACCGAAGTGTTTGAATTATTTATATGTGATTTGAGGGTTTAATTTGTGTGTTAAGTGTGTAGTATATTTGTCCAAAAGTCGCATTTGAAGTGATCAATACAAAGCCCAAGAATTGCACAAAATAGAAAGACAAGACTGGAAGAAAAACTAGCAAAACTGACAATCAGATGCCCGAAATGTGGAAATCAGTTGACCGATAATGAAAGGCCAATTGATTGAAGGACATATCAATCGATTAAAGGATAGAACAATCGATTGAATGACAGATCAAATGATTGATGACCAAGCTGAGGTCCGATGACCAATTTAGTATGTTCGGTCGACCGACCTAACCAGAAGCTTTGGCAGTGGGACAATCAGAAAGTCAAATGACCGACTTGAAGAAATCGATCGGCCGTTTCGCTAGTCAAAGCAAGGTAACTTCGGATGTTCACATTATATTTTCACCAGCTGAAGCACCAGTCGAAGCTGGGACAAAATTCGGATGATCGAATTTTCAAAATTGGTCGACCGATCATTCATCCGATTTATCAGTCGAAGCCTAGTCGAAGCAAAGTTAAAATTAGATGACCAATCTGATGAATTCGGTTGATTGATTTTGAAGTTTCTCTATACGGACTTTCCTAAACAGAGTCCTATGAAGATCCAACTCCTTTCAAACATACATAGACTCTTTTGGATTATAAATACAACATGTTCTCATGTTTTGGAAGAGAGAGAACATGCCCCTAAGAAGGTTGCTTCGTACCCTAGAGTTCAAGAGAGGATTGTGAAACCCTAGGAAGAGCCAACAGATTCCCTGAACCTATAGAAGCCAGAAGAACGAGTCTTCATTGTCCAGATGCCTTCCAGACATACCTGAGTGATATTTCTTCATCTGAAGGGAGTGGATCTGGTATTGCTACTTGAAAGAACTAGTTCAGAAGCTTTCTACATCGGCCAATTCTTCACTTAAGTCACTGTCAATCAAAGATGATTACAAAGGCCGAAATTCTGGAACAAGAGACTCTACACTTTACTGTTTATATTGTTGTCTCTCTTGTCCATGTTTTATATGTTCTTTTTAGAACCCTGAACATATCTCTGTGTGTGTGCTCAGTTTGTGAGCACATTGTTTGTTGGTGTGTAGTGCGTGCGCACATACACCTTGGGTTGTCTTGTCCTCGAAAAATGAGGTGGGGTTTGTGTTGTTCTCGGAAACAACTATGTGTGTGTGGAGGGGTTTAAATGTTTGTACCTAGAAACAAGCTAGTGGAAATCCTCACGGGGGTGTGAGGTAGTGGAAGTAGGCACACACGGGGGTATGTCTGCCGAACCCCTCTAAATCCTACGTGCACTTTTGTGGTTTGATCCATATCTTCTAACTCTATTCTACGCATGTTAGGATAGTCGATTTCGTCTATTACTTGTTATATACCGTTATGCATCTTGCTTAATTGGTTTGCTTGTTTGAGTTTAATCAATTATGTGTAAAAGATTTTAATTTAGGTGATAACCAATTCACCCCTCCCCTCTTGGTTGATCATCGCACATACGTTTGCGTATTTTACTCTTCAATTGCTATCAGAGCAGAGCTCTTGATCTAAAGAGAGATTCTGGTTGCGATGGCCAACAAGGGATTCATGCTTGAAGGTTTCTCTACCCAACATCCACAATTCTTTGATGGTAATAATTACTCCTATTGGAAAAATTGTATGAACGTCTTTCTCAGAGCTCAAGATTATGAGATCTAGAAAGTTGTGAGTAACGGTCCATACTTTCTGCCAGAGGATGAGGGAAAGTGGACGGAGGATCACATTAAAAATTCCAAGATAAATTTTAGTGCCATGAATATAATGCAGTGTGCTATTCATCATGATGAATATTTCTGTGTTTTCATGTGCAGTTCAACAAAGGAGATGTGGGAAAAATTGAACGTGATCTATGAAGCCACTTCAGAGGTCAAAGAGACCAAAGCCAACATCCTGGTCCATGAATATGAGATGTTCAAGATGAGCTCAGGAGAAACAATTTCTGACATGTTTTCACGGCTCTCCAACATCACCAATAGACTGAAGGCACTCGGGAAGAACTACATAGACACGGAGATAGTTCGTAAAGTTCTGAGGTCCCTCCCATCGGCGTGGCACACCAAGGCCACAGACATTGAAGACTCCAAGAACTTGTCAACCCTCACTATGGAGATGTTGATTAAGAGTCTCATGACATATGAGATCAATCTGAAGTGAAAGGAGGCCGAGCAACCCACGTTTAAGTAAAAGGATATGGCTCTTAAAGCCAAGAAATCAAAGGCATATCTTTCTGAAGAAAACTCTTCAAGTGAAGATGAGGAGAAAGTGGCCAAGATTGCATTAAACTTCAAAAAAATTCTGAGAAAGAAAAGGCCACAGTATGCAAAGCTTCCTATGGACTCCAAGGGCAAGAACAAGCAAGAAGACTCTAGCAAAAAATCAGAGTTAATCTGCTATGAGTGCTAAGGAATTGGGCACATGAGAATAGAATGCCCATGATTTCTGAAAAAGTAGAACAAACGGAAGGTAAAGAAACCCAAAACCATGGTCCCTCCTGGAGTGACTCTAACCAGTCATCCTCCGAGGCTGAAGAACCCAAGAAGGAGGAGTGCGGTCTCATGACTATTGAGGATGAATCTTCTGAGGTAAATTCTGACCGAGCATCTTTTACTCTTGAGAAGATTGAGCAAATGTATTCAGTCTTGTATGAGAAATATAGAAAAGTAAAAGAAGAAAATAATGAACTAAAGATGAAAATCAATGATATTTTGCATAATGTGAATCATGTGCCTTGTTGAATGTTCAATAAATGTTTTTCAAGATGAAAATGAAATCATGAAAAGCAAAATTTCATTCTATGTATAAGAAATGGAATGCATGGCTAATGATAATGGTTTTTTCAGAAAATTTTTGCAAGCTTGAAAAGGAAAACACATTCTTGAAATCTGAAAAGGAAAATCTGAAAAACCAAGTGTATGTGCTTCAAGAGAATGTTAAAATTTTGAAAATTCTATCAAGAAATTACATGGAACAATATATGATCTAAAATCCACTATTTCTAGACTTATGAAGGGAAAACAAAAGTTAATAGAAGTGCTTAATGTTTAGGTGAACACAAATAGACATAATATATGTTATTCACCTAATAAGATCATGTCCCTTGAGTCTAAATTGAAAACATCATTTGTTTATTCATCTGATATTGCAAGCACATCTCATGTTAAACCACAACAAAAAAATGCCCAAATGAGCTCTCAATCTAAGAAGTCTGTGCATCTTAAGAAACCATTTTAGGATAAGAATTCCATGAAGTTATAGAAATTTGATCATGTTAGAAATTCTGAACAGTCTAAAAAGCATGCACAATCAAGGAAAGGAAAGCATGTTAATCTTTGTGTAAGTCACATGTCACAACCAACACAATGCATTTCCAACATTACATGTTATTTCTATGGTGGTGTGGAAATGGAAAATTTAATAAATAAAATCTATTTATCATGTTGCTCTTTTTCTCATGGCTGTGCATTGTAAATTCAAATCCCGTCGGATGCTACACGAGCAATGGTAACGAGAGATGACCCTACAATCGCAGAGCGCGGGCGTGCCAGTCACCGAGGTGACAATAAATGGTCTGCCTCCAAGAGTTGAAGGGCTTTAAGTCTATTGTACGCACCATTTGACTTCGTTAAACGAAAGTGAGTGTCGGGTCCTGGACCAATATCCCGTCGTTGCCTAAGCGCAACGGCGTTAATTACATCCCTCTGAGAGGGAAAACCCTTGATTAATCGCTAGATTAAGAAAGCCTTGTGGCCTAAAGCGGAGACATCCGATGAACGTGCGAGATGCGACTTAAATTTAGGCTGAAGTACCATTAAGCAAAATGAATGTCTATTCAAAATCATTTGATCTTTTATTTAGCCAATTATAGAATCTCTTTGTCTATTTACTCATTTGTTTCTTTTATCATGAAGTGGTTCTCATTTAAAAAAAAACACAAGTCGAGAAATGGTCTATTTGATCTTTTTTTTTTGAAAAAAAAAACAATCTTAATTTGGATCTTTTGTTCTTTGCAAAATATGAGGTGATCTTTTACTTGCTTGAAAAAGGTTCAAATTGATCTTTTGGTCTTTTGTAAAACATGAGATGATCTTTTGTCGTTTATTGCTTGAAAAAGGTTCACTTTGATCTTTTGTTCTTTTTGAGACATTTAAAACATGGGGTGATTTATTTGCTCTTTTATTTCTTTTACCATAAAAAGCTTCAATTTGTTCTTTGGTTCTTTTGAAGAGTGCATGTTGTGGTTCTATACGCGATTCGGCGATGCCCAGCCACTTGGGGGCTAGTCGGCAGCACAGATGCACTCGATTCGGTGGCGCTCATCTGATTCGGCGCTGCTTGCAAGTAGAAGGGCAAACAACGAATTGGCCAGGCGAGGGTATAATCCATTCGACAGGACACATGCAAGCAGCGAATCGGCGATATGCAGCTGAATCGGCGGTATGACCGAATCGACGGAATGATGCTGAATTGGTGAAACGTAACTGAATCGGCGGCCCAAGCTGAATCGGTGCTCAGCTGAAATACCATTGAGACAATTAAACCTTAAGGATTTCTTTTCAAAATCTCATGCCGATTCAACCCTCATGGGGAAAATTCGGCAGCATCTCCCCTTGTCACGGTTGACGGGGAGAGCGCGGTACACGTCCACCATGACGGAGACGACACCAAAAGAGGAAGTATACGTTGAACAATGGCGTTACTCCCGTGGCACATAACATCGATACTCGAGGCAAGCCTACGAGGAAACCGGGTCACGTCACGACCACGCCAAATCCGAGGGGCGAATGGGGCATATGAACCCATACATCCGGGCATGGACATCACATTGTCCAACCCGGGGGTTTGGATGGGTTTCTTGTGATCTAATATCCATTTCCTTTGCTGACATCACATGGAGCAATGGTCTTGCTCATGTGAATCGGCCAAGAGCATGAAGCTGGCGACCGAATCGGCGAGACTGTCCAGGCTGGCCGAATCAGGGAAACACCCCCCCTGCAATGGCGAATCGGCGAACTGCTTCCTGGGCTGTCCGAATCGGCGGGATGGCTTCCAGGCCAGTGATTCAGCAACGAATGCTTCCTTCTGGAAGACAGCGAACCGGCGCCACCTGGGGTCTGCTGAAATCCGTGAAAATAGGGCAATGATGGGCCTCTTGGGGATGGATGCTAAGCAAGAGGGCATGAACATTGATTGTTCAACCCCTTGGCTAGCAAAGGGGACTTGCCCCAAAACTGCAAAACACATCCAAGTTTCTGTTTAAGCGGTGCAAAATGCTCATTAGAGGAGGGCGAAATAGTGAAGAACACAGATTTAAAAGGGGCCAAACAGTGGCAAATATGCTCCCAAAGGGGGGGGGGGGGGGGGGGGGGGGGGGGGGGAAATGCAAGGCCCACAGGGCTTTAAACATAGGGCGGTGTCAAGGCACAAGGAGGGAGGAGAGTTCCACAATCCCAAGGCCTCATTTATTGAGGCATGGGATGGGACTTGTGTGATCTCATATGGGGTATTAGAAGGAAAGAAACACTTCTCTACAAAGAGAAGCTCCCCTTCCCGTGACCTCTCTTGCCCCTTAAAAAAAACATTAAACCACACACATCTAAGAAGACATGATGGAAGGAAGACAAGCAATAAATGCACAAAGAAGAACATTCACATGAAGGGAAGGAGAAGGGTACGCATAGCACTTTCTTGCAAAAGAAAGGAAGAAAGTACAAAAAAGAAATTAAGGAATGAAAGGGGGAGGGGAGACCATCGCCACTCAACCTTACCCTCTCTTCCTCTCCCACTCCTTGACAAGACAAGTCAAGAATCTCTCTCTCTCTTCCCTCTTCTTTTCCTTCTCTCAAACTTTTCTTCTCTTTCTCTTTTCCCTTGCCTCTTCCTTCTCTACTTGCTTTTCTGTAGAAAACCAGAGCTCACGGGAGCCCCCTTGGAGAAGAGAAAACCCAGCAGACCTCTTCCTTGTTGGAGAAGAAAACCCCCCTTTTTTCCTTCTCTCTTCAGCCCGCTGGAGCCTTTTTTTTTTTTGCCTCTTAAAACCTTCTAGAAAACCTCCCAAAAGAGCCCTCCAAGCTCTTGTACGTAGCCCACCTCTTTTCCATTTTGGGGTGGCTTTTGGATTGTAATGGGGGGTGTAGAGGTAGCTTAAGCTCACCTCCAAGCATGGGGTAATATGGGCTTTTAATAAGTGGGCTTTTGTTGGGATTTTAGCATAGGCTATTCCAATGGTAACTCTTGTTTTGTGGGGATCTCTCTTAGGAAATGGGCCAACCATGAAGAAGGCCCGGTAGAAGATATTTGAGGCGTCCACAAATGCCCCCCCACCCGTGGGTGGTGCGAGAGGATACGTGGAGCGACATCCGCGGGTGCACTTTAGCCTTTTGACTGTTCACACTGACACAGGCAGGTCTTGGGACTTGTTGCCGTGTCAATAGTCTGATGGTCTATTTATGATCTCTTGCTTCTATTTGATGGTGTTGTCCACGGATGCCGGACGCATACCATTCTTGGTGGGCAATTGGGGTCTTTTCACCCTTTAATTTCCTTTTGCTTAAATTGCCGTGATCTGGCAGAGTTTGCGTGATTCGGCAGGGCAGCGGGATTCGGCGAGACCTGCTAATGCATCGATTCAGCATGGGTAGTGTGATTCAGCGAGGCTTGCAAATCGGCTGGGGGTCTGATGCTCGCGTCGATTCGGCACGGGTAGCGCGATTCGGTAGGGGGGCTATTGATCAGTGGGTGGCGGCGGTCTGGCGCAGCTCGCGTCGATTCGGCGTGGCCCACACAAGTCAGTAAGGGCTCGCGAGTTGATTGACAGACCCAATGGGGTAATGAGGACCATTGAATCGACAACTTGCTTATGAGCCTGTGGCCTTCATGAGTCGACCAACCATTGTGTCAATTGGATTGTGTTGGCCTATTGTATGAGCCAATGGGGCATGCTGGCTTGCCATATGATCTGGCGGCTCTTTCTAGACCCAATAAGTGACCTGACTGCTTCCTTTCTTTTGAACCCTCTTACTGACTGGTCACCTTGAATGTGCCACAATCTGAGCATGCAGTAGCGTTGAGGTCTTAGTAGGAGGAAGTAGACAGCTTCCACGTCGTTGTCACCAACTGTGATAACCAGACTGCTGCTTTGGAGATCTTGTAGCCCTCATCAATGCTACTTTGCTCATAGCTAGATTAATGTGCTCTTGTCTTTCTCTTTTGACTTTTGTTGTGTCTGAATATCAACATATTTCTTCCACAAAGCTGGTTCTATGAGTGTCGACCGATTTAGCCATTTGTCGACACCAGCTCCATGAGGTGTTGACGGATTCAATTAAAGTCAAACATGTGTCGACACCTGCTTCTCTAGTCATCGATTGACTTTGTTAGAGATTTCCTTCTAGAGACTCAAAATTTGTCAGAATCCACTGCATGTATGATGAAGCAATTCATCACAGATGAGGTAAGACTCCGACTGGCATGAAGATAAACTTCGACTGGCAATGGCATGAAGGCAAACTTTGGCTGGCACTGGCACGGAGACAAGATGTGACTGGTATGGAGATGAGTCTCAGTAAGTACTGACATGAAGACAAGCTTTGACTGGTATGAAGGCGAGCTTCAACTAGCATGAAGATGAGCTTTGACTAGCACTAACATGAAGATGAGCTTTGGTCAGCACTGACATGAAAATGAGCTTTGAATGTCGAGTACCACTTCTGTTAGGATTTCCTCTCTAGAGACTTGAAGCCTGCTTGTCTCTGGCATGTGTTTTTTTTTCTCATTATCGAATTGAGCGCCCTTTTGGGTTTTCACTCAACTCGACCCCCTCTTGCTTTTGCCTACGTACCCTTTCGGGTTTTCACGTAGCGGGGTACCTAATTTTGCCCATGGTGCCCTTTCGGGTTTTCACCATGATCGGATTTTAGCTCTTGTTACCCTTGTCCAGGGGAATCCTAGACAAGTCCAGTGAGGCACCTCTATTTTAAGCCTCCTTTTTTTGTTTTTTTATATACATATATATATTATAAAGAGAAGTTCATGAGTGGAATATAACTCGACCACCAATTATACCATGATGTTGGTAGATGGTGTGTTTATTTGGGTAGATTACAAAATGCTAACCTAGAAAACCTACGTGCTAGCTTCAACAGGCGTTCTAAAGGCAAACATCTATTGGTTAGCCAAGGCAAGAAGTCAAAGCTAAGCTTTATTTAAAATTTTGAAAAGGCAGAGGCTATCTAAACCTAGGGTCCTACTTGGCAAGAGCAAGTATATATAAGCATGAGGCGTAGATGGCAAGAGACGGATTGTCTAAGTTTTGAGGTTTCATTTTGACCAGAGAGTGTATAGCTGGATTCAGAGAATGTATATCAAAAAGGAGATTTCTTGAAAAAGCAGGGATGGAACTCCCCCTTCTTGCCATTTTGACATTTTGACTTCATTCATTTTCATTTTTTTTATCACATTACCGACCCAAGCGCCCTTTCAGGTTTTCATGGAAGTCAGCCCCTTCTTGCTTTTGCCTACGTGCCCTTTCGAGTTTTCACGTAGCAAGGTTCCCAATTTTGCCCACGACGCCCTTTCGGGTTTTCATCATGGTCGGGTTTTCTTGTCCTTTTTACCCCTACTCAGCAGTAACACCAGAGTAGGTCCGATGGGCATCTCTATTTTGAACCCTTTTGCTCATCATTTTTTTCATCATTCATTTTTTCTAAGTACAGAAATGTCGCAGGACATACACTACGAGCATACATCCAATAGTGTACCCTCAGAGTTCTTGAACATGAAAGACTGGAGGGTGTATGTCTTCGAGGCAATGTTGAATTTAGCTCCATGAGTTGTTGAATCCTCCTGACGTTGAAGCATAATGACGCCGTCTCGAACCATCGACCATTGTAAAGGTGGCTCCACCATATTGATCTTTGGGCATGGAATGTCAAAGCTCAATGTTAAATCCCCCAGACCGCAACAAAAAGAGATTTGATAATATATGGTTACTGCAAAATAGTCTGGTTATATAAACATCGAACATGGAATCCGATTTTAACTCTTAAATCCTCAGATCTCATGTGGCAATTGTCCCACGGGCTGAGATCGAACTACAATGCTTATCTTGTAGTTATAGCTCCTTAGAGATGGATGTTTATACCTTTGGAGACCCCAGATGTGGAAGATATTCCACAACTGAGAATGGACTACGGCACTTATTCCGCAGTTGCTGCTTCTTTGAGATGGATTCTTATATTCTCAGAGACCTCAGACGCAGTACTAATCCCACGAACTGAGGCTGGACTAAGGTATTTATCCAATAGTTGCAGCTCCTTAAGGGTGGATTCTTTTATCCTCGGAGACCTCAGACGTAGAACTAATCCCATGAACTGAGGCTGGACTACGGTATTTATTCCGTAGCTGCAGCTCCGTAAAGACGGATTCTTATATCCTTGGAGACCTCAGACGCAGTATTGATCCCACGAACTGAGGCTGGACTATGGTATTTATCCCGTAGTTGCAGCTCCTTGAAGACGGATTCTTATATCCTTGGAGACCTCAGACGCGGCATTGATCCCACAAACTGAGGCTAGACTACGATATTTATCCTGTAGTTGCAGCTCCTTGAAGATTATTTTTTTATATCTTTGGAGACCCCAGATATGGAGACATTTAACGATCTGAGGCTGGACTACGGTACTTATCCCGCAATTGCAGCTCCTTAAAGATTAACTTTTTTATATCTTTGGAGACCCCAGATGTGACGACATTTCACGATCTGAGGCTGGACTACGGTACTTATCCCGCAGTTGCAGCTCCTGGTAGATTGATTAAGAATTCGAGTACAACATGTGGGTAGAGAGGCCCGGCTTCTTAAATCAAATGCTCTATTTTCTTTTGTGCATTTCTTTTGACATGTTCATTTTTGTGATTAATTTTCTATTTTCTTTCTTTTTCCTCTTTTTATTTCTCCTTTTTTATTTTTTTTCTTCTCTTTTCTTCTTTTTTTTTTGAACAGAATTTCATTCCATCCTCTCTTTAATCATTTCATTTTTCCATTCATCATTTTCTTGACTTTATTTTACTATTTTCTATTCATTTCATCCTATTTTCAATCATTTCATTTTTCCATTGATCATTTTTTTACTTTATTTTATTATTTTCTATTCATTTAGTCCATTTTTTAATATATATCTTTTAGAGACCTCAAATGTGCTAAACATTCCACAAAAGGAGGCTGGATTACGGTACTTGTCCCGCCGTGTCTGTTTATAGGAGGTCAATTTTGATTTATATTTTTGTACACCCCAAATGTGAGAAATATCCCACAACTGAGAATGGACTGCAATATTTATCTCACAGTTGCTGCTCCTTTGAGATCAATTTGTCTTTTATCTCTGGAGACCCCAGATGTGGAAAATATTCCACAAATTGAGGATGGACTACGGTACTCGTCCCGCAGTTGCTGCTCCTTTGAGATTAATTTAATTTTAAATCTTCGAAGACCCCAGATGTGGGAAACGTTCCACAAACTGAGAATGGACTACGGAACTTTTCTCGCATTTGCAGCTCCTTTGAGATTAATTTTATTTTAAAGTTCTTTTGCTTTAAATGTCTTTTTAGTCAACTTTAGAAACATTGGGCACAGAGACCCAATTTGAAATCGTGAGGGCGTGGGAGCCCGATTTTTTTTTTTTTTTTGAAATTGTGAGAACGCGAAGGTCCAATGTGAAAACATGAAGGCATTGAAGCCTAATTCTGAACTATGTGGATACAGAGGCCCAGTTTAAAAACATGGGGGTAAAGAAGTCCGATTTGAAATTTGTGAGGGCGTAGAGGCCTCAATCTTTTTATTAAACATGTGGGCGCTAAGGTCCCGTTTGAAAAATATGATTTTGAGTTTTGAAACATGAATTTTCAAATATGACTGACGTATCGTTACTTTGAAAACGTCGATTTTGTAATTTGACCGGCAAATTGTCATTTTTAAAATATGAAGTTTGAAATATGATTGACAAATTGCCAGTTTTGAAATATGTCTTTTGAAACATGATTGGCAAATTGCCAGTTTTGAAATGTGTCTTTTGAAACATGATAGGCAAATTGCCAATTTTGAAATATGACTTTTGAAACGTGATGGGTAAATTGCCAATTTTGAAATATGTCTTTTGAAATATTATTGGCAAATTGCCAGTTTTGAAATATGTCTTTTGAAACATGATTGGCAAATTGTCAATTTTAAAATATGAGTTCTTTTGAAACATGATTGGCAAGCCTGCCCATTTTAAAATATGAGTTTTGAAAGCGTAGTTGGCGAGGCGCCACTTTTGAAATATGAGTTCTTTTGAAATCATGAACGGCAAGCTTGCCAATTTTAAAATATGAGTCTCTTTTTTTAAAAAAACATGATTGGAGAGTCGCCACTTTTCAAAATATGAGTTCTTTTGAAATCATGAATGGCAAGCTTGTCGATTTTAAAATATGACTCTTAAAAATATGGTTGGCGAAACGCCACTTTTTAAAATATGATTTTTTTGAAAACATGATTGACAATTTGCCAGTTGTTTTTTTTTTAGATGCAGATGACATTGGAATAAGGATAAATCCTTCGTCAACCTTATTAGAGATCCGGAAAAAGAATATGCACTCAAAATCCGGTAAGAAAACCCATGTATGAATATGTACATAAGCGGTGAAAACTCGATGCATACGATCATGCAAGCTCATATCATCGCCCTGCAGAAAATATGTAATTTTGTTGAGGTATTATTTGTCTCAGAACCATAGTCCGGCTAGCGGTATGGTTGGCCTATTTATTTTTTGCTGCTCGTCATTGACGATAATACCTCAGGTGACCCTAAAAGAGCCGATCGAGACTACCTCGATGACCAGGCCTCATGCTGGGTGGTCGGTGTGACTACCTCAGCAAGCTATTTTTTCCTTTTCTCTTTTCATCATTTTTTTCTTTCTTTTGAATGAGTATTTACATGAATGGACATTACACGTCCGACTGGCGTCTGCCACAGAATGATTCACTTTCAGCAAGTTGGCCCTTGTTTGTTTGTAATGGGCCGAAGATCTTGGAGTTCCCCCAGGGTGCATGAGCTCATCGGTGCATCGAGCATCTTGAGTTGCTTATGCTCTTCTGGCTTGGATATTACATGTTGCATTTGCCCCCTGTGATGGCTGGCGCATGCTGTCATATGTTCTTTTTTTCTATTGCATTGGAGCCCCATGCGGGCGCGACGGGTCCACCTTATACTCTCCCACTTGCAATTCTTATTTTCTTATCAATGCTTCAATTTTGTCTTTGAGGACATAGCAATCCTCTGTAACATGCCCCGGTAGCTGATGATATAAGCAGAACCGGGGATCATCTTTCTTCTTGATGTCCTCTGCCCTTCTAGGCTCGAGTGGGACGATTTTGCTATGCCGACTCACCCATTCAAAGATGGTATATGTCTTATCTTTTGGAAAGGAATAGGGCTTTTGCATCTTCTCTTGTAATGAACCTCTTCTATTTCGCTTCATCTGTTTGATAATAGGAGAGCCATCTTCACTCCTCTATTGTGTAAAGGCTTTAAGGTTCATAGTGTGAACATCTGTAGGTGTTGGCCTTTTCCCAAGCAGTTTGTTTCCCTGACTTGATACATAGGCAGGAGGATATATGGAAAGGAATTGTTCGATCTCGGCCACAACTTTATTTATCCGGTCGAAGGACTTGATCTCAATGCCGATCATCCTTTCTAGGACATGCCTGCTCAGGTTTTGCTTGCAAATTTGAACGACATCCTCTGGATGTAGTGGTCGTCTGCATCTCATGCTGAGATCTCTCCACCTTTTGATGTAATCCATAGTTGACTCATTATCTTGTTACCTAGTCGCATATAACTCGACCAGTTTGATTTATCTTTCAGCAACATAGAATCTTTCTATGAACTTCCTTTGCATATCTGGCCAGTCTATAATGGACCCGACTGGTAAATTTGAATACCATTCGAAAGCCAGTCCAGTCAGGGAGGACCCGAAGAATTTGAGCAAATATGACTCGTCTGTGGCCAAATCTCCCATCATATTGACATAGTGTGCAACATGTTCTTTTGGCAATCCTTGCCCATTGAACTTTTTAAACTTGGGTGGCTTGCTGATGCCAGGAGGTAATCTCTTTGCAGCATGGTAGACAAGGTATGGTACCTGGAACATCTTAAATAGGGCTTGATCAGACTTGTCCATTCCAGATAGTTTCTTTTCTATGATCTGTTCCAACATTTGTCTATTCATAATCAGCATCCGGACCATGTCTGGATGAGGATGAGCCGACTGCATTTGAGCCATGGTGGCAGGCCCTTGATGTGCTGCTCGGTAGGCTATGGGCTGCTCTGGAGCTGTTGGGCTTGAGGTGCCCCCAGTAAGGTCTGATATTGACTGTGGCATTGTTGGTTGTAATAGGGTGTAGGGCAAGTTGGTGTCAACTTGTGGTGCCCCCACTATGCCCCCTGCTTCTCTTGGTGCAAGAGCCTGGGCATCCCTTTCTTCAATTTGTCTTTTCAACCTTTCAATCTCATGTTGGTATCTTTGTATCAATGCTGCCACAGCAGGATCATATATATGAGTGCTAGGGACATCATATATCACTTCAATTGGAGCTCCTCTCAGAGGGGTAGGTGGCAGATTGTTAATATTATCAGCTGCTATTATATTTGCAGCCTCTTCTTGGGCCACTGAGACTATTGGGGATTTGCCCTTGGCTTCTTCCCTCCTGACAGGAGGATTCGGCCCTTCATTGAGCCTTGGCAATTCATCTTGTTCAGGGGGCATATCCCCGTGTTGACCATCCACTACGGTCATATAGCAAGTGTATATTTGCAGAGCTTTGTCTGTTCTTTTGGCTTCTTTGCATTCTACCTCATTCCTGGGTGTCTGCATCCTTTCAGACCTACCCTTTGGTATCTCTTGGGGTAGCTGCTGATATAGAGAAACTACATTTACAGCCTTTTGCCGAGCTTCCTGTTGGGCTTGGGCTTCATGTGGGCGTGGCGGATCCACCTTGTACTCGCCCATTTGCAATTCCCCCTTTATGATCAAAGACTCCATGATGTCTTTGAAAACATAGCAGTCTTCCAAAGGATGCCCCAAGATCTGATGGTATAGACAGTATCGGGGATCATCCTTCTTTCCTGCTTGCTCAGGTCTTTGGGGCACCGGTAGTGCAATTTTGTTGTATTCAATTGCCCATTCAAATAGTACCCTTGTCTTTTCCTTGGGGAATGAATAGGGCTTTTTAACTTTATCCTGGAAAGGAATGATACGTCTTAAGCCTTTGGACGTGGTACTAGAGGCTCCAGTTGTAGATTTACTTGCATCTCTTAACAGCTCGAAGGCCTTAAGATATTCAGTGTGTACCTCCTTTCTAGCAGGCTTCTTATCAACTGATTTGCCTCTTTGTCCCAGAAATGAGCTACAGGGATATCTTGCCAAAAATGCCTCAATTTCTGCCAAAATATTATTTGTCTTGTCACCTTAAGACTTCTCCTGTTTATCTAGCCGGTCTGCCATAGATGATGCCAGGAGATTTGGATGTGAATGTCTGCTCGACAAGGATGCACGAGGTGTCATCTGAGAAGGTGCCTCTAGAGTCAAACGCCCCATTGCATCGACAGAGTGCATATCAAGACATATGGGGTATGGAGCTTGGTGAGTATTATGTGTAATAGGAGCACTATCACACGTTTCTGTTAACTTCATCAAGCTGCTTATCAATGCTGGATCTATTAAACTCAAGCGATTGTGGGCCGACTATAGTGTTAACCCTTCAGCTTGTGGAAGCCCTTGCCATGTTGATTGTTTCAAAGTCTCTTGACATGGATTAAAGGGTGAAATGCTCCCAGTGTGGCTTGACATCGGTTGTGTCATTGTTGGTAGAATTTGGGGCGAGCTGATGCTGCCCTGCAATGCTTTGACTGCGCTCTCTTTTCCTTTTAATGCAATGACAAATTCATCTCTTTCTTGAACCTGTTGTCTCAACATTTCAATTTCCAGATGGCATTTTTGTAACAAGACTATCACAGCAGGATCATGTACAGACATGGTAGGGATGTTAGTTGTTGCCCGAACTGAAGTCTCTTTTACGGAGACAGATGGCAACTTGCTATCTTCCTCAAATATCATTGTCATTGCAGTCGCTTTTCTGACTATTGGAGTCTTGTCGTCAGTCTTCCTCCTTCTGGCAAGAGAATCTAGCTCTTCAATGAATTTGGTTGGTTCCCCTTCTTCTTCAGGGGGAACCCCACACCGGCTAAGCATGCTAGCTATATAACAGGGGAGAATGCGCAATGCACCATTTTCCTGAGCCAGTGGCTCACGACAATTTCCTCTTTCTCTTTCCTTTTCCTTTCTCTTTTCAAATATTTTTGTTCTTTCTTTTCTTTGCATTTTCTCATTTTCTTTCGATCTTTCTCTTCTATTTCCTTTCTCATATTCTTTCCTTTGTTGCTATCTTTTCCTCTTCCTTTTTCTTTCTCATTTTCATTTCTATCTTCACAACATGATAGACCACCTTGGGCCGCTTCAAGGGAAGGTTTTGCTAGATCATAGAAATGATTGGACACAGTCAAGTGATCCTCATTAGCTGCTTGTATAAATGAAGGGATAGATATTGAACCCCTCTTCTGCAGCAGGGGCATATAAGCCAAACGCTCCAGATTAGCTGCCTTGTTGTGGTATGTAGTGTAGTAGAAAATAGTCCCTTGCCGTGCATAGGATTTGAATACTGGCACGAGAGGTGTTGGAGCCAGCTGATCAACACCTATTTTGTCTTTTGCATTTGTCTCATTGTCTTTTTCATGTTGTTACTTTCTTGGTGGAAGGGCTTGGGTCTTCTTAGGTACCCAATTTTTCTTGAATTTGATTGGCTTTGGGGCCAATTTGCTTTTGAAAGTGTTATACATCTCTTTCTTTCCCTTTAATGCTTGGAAGGAATTTCTTATTGGCACAGTTGGAACCACTTGATCTGGTTCTATTGTAGCACGGCCGTGTAGACACCCGATTATGACTAATGGGTTGAACCACATTTCTTGTTATCTTAGTGGGCCCCTAATTGGTCACTCACCTTGAGCCCATCATTTGCCTTGATTAGAGCCCATTAATCCATTAAAAATGCCTTGAAATCCCGAAATCAATCACTTGGAAGAGTCCTTAGAGGATTTGACTCCTATTTTAGCATGTGGTTAAAGAGAATAATCCAAAATATTTCGGATTCCTTGTCGCGACGCATCGTGGCGCCACGACTCTAGTCGAGACGGGTTAGGCCGTCGCGACAGCCCATGCATTATCCATGCACGTGGGCAATGCTGTCGCGACCCCCCGCACCGTCGCGTCTCTAGTCGCGACCCCGCGATCTGACGCAACAAGGACCGAGATCTCTGGCCTCTGTAACCATATCCTATTTATCCTCCCATGCACTTTGACTTGGTCCAAGAGGTTTATCCCGACCCCTTGAGCACTTTTTCGGTCCTAGGGACTCTCCTAAGCTCCCCTAAGGACTCTACATCCGATTTTGATAGAGCTTTATCCCCCATTTTTAATTTCCACATCTTGTTGAGGAGATAATGCCCATTTTTTCCCACTCCAAGCTCTATATAAGCAGGACCCCTCCTTATGGACGAGGAGAGCCTGATAGTCACCCCAAAGGGCTGCCAAAATCTCCTCTGAACAAGACTTAGCCACGCAGCCATTCATCCCACTCATTTCCCTTCACTTTCCACTCCTCAAAACTCCTTCATTTCACCATCAATGGAGCGAGGAACGTGAAGAGGGCGACTTCAGCAACCTCCTGGATCTCTTGGCACATCGTTGGAGCTGCATCCACGCCAGGAAGTCGCCCTAAGGGGGCTCATCATCCCTTCTCTCCCTCTTTTCTATTTCTACATGCATTTTTATGTTCTTTTTAAGTAGAGCACATTTATCATCCACCCACGTTTTCCCACACCCACAGGGGTTTAAAATCACCCCAGGTGCGTTCCCACCATGATCCTCCGTCTCATTTCATCTTTTGGAATAGATACTACACTTTACATGTTCTAATAGGGTCTTTTCTTTGTGTTTTCTTTTGATTGGCAGGCAAGCAAACAAGGTCTACGAGAAGCTCTGGTACTCTGGCCGGCTGGAAGACTAGAAGAAGGTCAATACAACAAATCTCCCGCAATCAGAGAACGCGACGGCCTTGGGTGACGCGACATAGACACGTCGGTTTCCACTGACGTGATACGAGAAGACGCGGCGGCCATGACGACCGCGACACCAGGTCATTCTTCCTGTTCTCTTCCTTTTTCCTAGTTTAAGTTAGTCATTGTCTTTTCACATCATTAGGCAACTTATCTAGGTGGCGATCACTTTCCTATCTTCCATGCCATCATATTTGATATTCATGTCCGTGTCGAGGGGAAGCACAATCCCTGTGATTACACCTTTTGGCGATCACGGTGGGACCTTCATTGCCACCCTCGTAGATTTCGATTGATTGCTTGCCACGTTTCCTTGTTTGTATATCGTTATAGTGTCTTGTTAAGGTTTTGTTCTTCATTCCCTGCACTTTTTCCCGCTCTGTCACTGTCGCGACCGATCGCGGTGTCGCGACAGGGTCGCGTCGCAGAAGGGGGACGCGTCATCAGGTCAGTGCTTCCTCTTCCCTATGTCCTCCTTGTTCGATGCCCATGAGACCATGCGTTGTTCTTAAAGTGCTTAGATCATGTTTGCTCATGTTTCTGTCCAATAGTATCCTGTTAGGGTTCGGATTTTCCGTTTAGTTTCATCTGTAAGTTTTCAGTTCCTGTCGCGGTCGATGAAGCAGATGCGACAAGGTCGCGGTTGGGACAGGCGACGCGTTAACAGGTTTGCTTTGTATGTTTTTGCTTTCATCCAGATATCAGTTTCTGTCTGCTCCCTGATCCATGTTGTATCATTATAGTTTCTCTTGGTGTTCCTTAGTTTGGTAAGTTAGTCTGTTTGAATTGGGTTGGTGACTCAGTGTGTTTTCGGGCCTCTGTCCGTATCGCGGCAGCCCGCCCTGTCGCGATAGGGTCGCGACGTATCTGGCCGTCGCGACTCTACCCGAGGACTTCTTTTGTCACCCTGTTTTCTCCTCATCTTCATTCTTGCATACATTTAGTCCCTTGCATACGTTGTTCATCCCACTTGGTTAGATCCTCCTTGGTTGAGTGAGCCCTCTCACCTACGAGCACTCGTAGGCTGACTCGGGCCCACCTTCCGAGGACCTCCGTAAGTCCCCGTGGCCGTACGCACGTTGCGGTTCGCCGGGCTGGTTGTACCTGTTGTATCCATAGTTTGAACTACCCCGCGTGAGTGTGTACCATCCTTAGTCATACCGGAGCACTTGAGTCCATTCCAATCAGGGACCGCATGACCGAGTGACATCTCTTTAATCAATTCACTTAAAAGGTCAAGTTCGAATCATAAGAAATTTGCGTTGTAAGCATGACAACTTGAGTGCTCTGATCCCCCTTCTTCTCTCTGTCTTTCTTGCCGTGGTAGAGTTTAGGTGTGTGCCCCCCCATTTGGCTGGAGGGTGTATGCGTCATTGTTTAGGGAGATCGAGTCAGTCCCCTCCAATCCTCGTGCTTTATCATAATCCCCTCTTCGACATGGACCAATTTCGCGTCCTTGCCGACGATGCCCTCCCCCTTGGTCTGCTCGAGGAAGTGGCCCAACCTTCTATGGCCACTCTCCCGGGGCATATCCAACCTCCCTCCATTACTGGGATCCAATCCCGTCCTCCTTCTCCTCCCGGGATGATGACCCCCACTCTCAGTTCAGCCAGCTCCTTCCTCACCTCACTCCGGACCAAGTCCGAGAGTTCATAGCTGCTGCCAAGGGGAAGCAACCTCTATCTCCCCGGGGTCAAGACCCAGCCCGACCGGCGGAATCCTCCGTCCGCGTCGCTTCAGCCCCCCACCTTTCTTCATCTGGGGCAGACCCTACGCCTCTCCGCCCTCGAGCCATTCACTTTTCAGAACCAAGCTACCTCCCCCCACGAGAGGTTCGGCCTCGGTCTCCTCCCACTACATATTACACGGCCGAACCAGCTCCGCTCCCTCGCGAGAGGTCTCACTCCTTCGAGCAGCCACGCTCCCTTGTCCCAACGCATCAGATCCATTCTCCTTCCGATTTCTTGGCGGAGTGGACGAGTATAAAAAGGAGCTTCATGACCTCCGGAGGCAAATTGATCATCTGAAGGACTTTGTCTATGAATCGGCACCACACAAATATGATCGCCATCTCATGGCATATCTGTTCAGGAAATCGCTAGATGGTCCCGCCTTGGAGTGGTTCTATTCGTTGCCTCCCGAGGAAGCAGAGGATTTCCGAATTGTCCAAGAAAGATTTCTGCAGCAATTCCAAGACCGGGTGGGACCCGAATACTCTTTCGTGGATTTAGTGGCCGAGAAAATGAAGCCAGAAGAAGATTTCTCCACCTATGCTGACCGATGGCGTTCATTGGCCGCCAAAGTCCGTTGCCCAATGCCTGAGGAGGAGAAGGTGAAGCTGTTGATTTCCAACGCCACACCCGCCTACCGAGCTATTCTGGCCATGAACGACATCTCTACCATGCACCAATTGTATAGTCGAGCCCGTTTCATCCAAACCCAACTCAAAGACTCACCTATACATTCCATGTTCGAAACCCCCAAGGCCCGTTATGCCAAGAAGCCGCAAGGCCCAGTCACCGAGGGGATTCAGACCAATGAACAAGTAGGTGCTGTCAGCAACCCCCAAGGCCCAGTAGGTAGGTCCCCCTATACCCAACAAGCCCAACAATCCTGGAACAACAACAATAGGCAACCACCTCCCCAAGGGCAAAATCCTCCTCAAGACCAGCGCCAATACTCCCAAGTCCCTCCACCACAAAATGGCTATGCACCCAGGAAACCCAATGGGCCCAAGAGAACCCAATACCCTCCATTGCCTGAATCTCTAGCTGATGTCTTTGCAGCCCTCATGTCCCTAAACGCTTTAAGACTCCCTCCTGAGAAGGCGAACTGGAATATGGCGGCCGATCAAACAAAGTATTGCGTCTATCATCGTCATCCGGGCCACAATGTGTCTGACTGCTTCCAATTCTGGGACATGATATACGATCTCCATGAGCAAAATCAGATTGATTGGGCAGAAATGAAAAGGTTGATCCAAACTCTGAGGGACCAACAAGGCCAGAGGCAACAGCAGCAACAACAGAGGCGACAGCAGCCGCAACAACAACAACAACAACAACAGCAACAACAATACCCGCCCTTCCAGCAGCAACATCAGCAATACCAGCAACACCAGCAACAGCAGCAACAGCAGCAGCCGCAGCAGCCGGCAAATGATCTAGGCATAGTCCGTAATCCCATGCCACAACAAACCCGCTCCGAACCCTCAACCAATTCCGCCGCCTCCTCCGCCTGCGCATGTTAACCCCGTTGTCCACCATGCACCACCAGAAGCCCAGTGGGTCTTCGATGACGATCATGAGGTAGGCCAACTCCTGGCCATTTCTCACGTCACGCCCACTGCTCCCACACCTATATCCGCCACGCCTCCTTCCTTTACACCCCATGTTGCCACCATCACCTCACCATCCTATTTTCCCGTCACCTCACCCATCATTCCTCCACCAAACAACACCCCCTTCTCCCCTATGCCAGCACCTCTACTAGCCAACCCCTCTATCCTCGACACCACAGCCTCTCCACTCCACCATAACCTTGCCCTCCGGAGCGGGCGAATGTTTCATCGGATGTATCCTAACACATCCATGCCAATGTCAGGTCAACAAACCAACAACCAGCAGCAGCAAGATACAGAAGAGATTGATCCGGCACCGGGAACCCAATATGACATCTTAAAGCACCTCGATCAGACTCCCGCCAAGATCTCCATATTGGAGCTCATTAAGAGGTCACAGACTCATCAAGACGCTCTCAGAACTTTCTTGCAAAGAGTCATGGTCAGCGAGGACATGAATCCAGACAACCTGCCCTCAGTGCTCTCCATAGTGAACAGAGGACCCACCATTACCTTCTCTGATGGCGAGTTGGCCGCCCCCGAAGCCAGGAAAATGCCCCTGTGTGTGACACTTACCATAAACAAGGTGGCAATCGATGCGGCTCTGGTGGACACGGGAGCCTCCATTAATGTATGTCCACTAAGCACTCTTAGAGCCTGCAACATATCGGAACGTCAATTGCAGCCCACGCCTACCACTATTGCTGCATATGACAATTCGCGGCGTGCCTGCCATGGGGTCATCACTCTGCAAGCTGAATTAGGCCCTCTCGTCATGTCTGTGGAATTCTATGTGCTGAACATTGATCACACCTACAAGGCCATTCTAGGGCGCCCGTGGATTGAATCATTAGGGGCAGTACCCTCTACAGCGCATCAATGCCTGAAGTTTCCTTTCCAAGGAAGGATAGTCAAGGTCAAAAGTGTGACCACAACACATACGGTCGAAGCCGTTGAGAGAGTGCTGCCATCAGTATGGCCGTCCAATAAGCCCATAATGTCAGTACTTGATGTTAACTACACTTGGGCCTATACTTTCTCTTCAAATCGTCCAATTGGGTCTCCTCCTGTGATGGCAGTCAAGAAGGATGTGAGCAAGAATACAAAGGGGTGGGACATTATGTTCAGACTGGGTTATCAATCAGGGAGAGGCCTGGGTGCTCATCTCCAAGGGCAGACCAAGACTGTGGCCACCGCCAAGAAGTTCACAAAGCGTGGCCTCGGATATTCAGAATGGGCTGCATTTCTACCCTCCTCACAGTCGGATCATGGTCCACTCACTTGGTCCCTATATGAGCACTTCGTCAAGGGGCCCATCCAACCCGGGTACAACACCACAACAGAAGCCTCAAGGTCAGCTTATCAAGTTTTAGAAGAGCAGCGGCCCAGCAAGAAGAAAAGGGCTGAAGAGGAAACTGAAAATCCAGACCAAGACGATGTCATCTCGTCAGTCAGTGTTCTATTTGAAGAATCAGAGGCTGGGGCAGAACCGCCGGAATCAGAAGATCCCATCTCAGCAATGAACAGTCTCTTCGCTGAAGAAGACGTACCGCAAGTAGCAGCACTATCAACTGCAGTAACCACCGCCAGGCGACAGTTGCCCGGATTTGGTGAGGAAAGCCAGTCAGATCGTTTACCCCCGCTCATACAGAATTCTGGCCAGGGCCCTCCCGGCCTCCTACTCGTTTCATTTCATCCTTGCTCAATTTCAATGTTAGTTCCATCCCTTTGCCTCTCCCCTTCATTGTACAAATCTCACCCTCCGCCGTCGAGGCGTTCGTCCGTCCTTCACCCCGCTTCGTCATTTTCTTCAATGGTTCGGTCTTGTCTTTTACCGAAACCATTTAATTTCATGTAATCCCTTTCTAAAAAAAATAATAAAATAAAAATATATAAAATTAAAAATCCAAAAAAAAATTCCCTCGTGCTCCTCATCTCGACGGCGATCCCCGTCACCCCCTCATGCTCCTCTTCTTGATGACGATCCCCGTCACATCCCTCGCACTCCCGATCTCGACGGCGATCCCCGTCACCCCCTTCCAGCTCCTGATTCCGACGGCGATCCCCGTCACCCCCTCATGCTCCCGATCTCGACGGCGATCCCCGTCACCCCCTCGTGCTCCTCATCTTGGCGGCGATCCCCGTCACTTCCCTCGCACTCCCGATCTTGACGGCGATCCCCGTCACCCCCCTTCCAACTCCTGATCTCGACGGCGATCCCCGTCACCCCTCTCTGCTCCTGCTCTCGACGGCGATCCCCGTCACATCTGCTCCCCAATAGCCATCGTCGTCCTTTTCGCTCGCCTGGTGGTCAGCCATGACCATTCCGGGCAATTCGGGTGAGGGGCCTTCTGCTCCCCTACACCCCGATGCTGTTGCCGGCACCCTGAGCTTGGGTGGCCTGCTCCCTCCTCCAGCCCCATCGGAGGATCTTCGCGGCCCTGCCGCACCTGTCACTTTCCCTTCCAATAAATCTCTGGACGCTTCTCCAGAGCCTCCTGTAAATATCAAGTCTAGCTCAAGTTCAGGGGTAGTTTCTAGTGAGTCCCCGTCCCCGTCTAGGAAGAAGAAGGGTAATGGCGTGCCCCATAGATACCTCTTAGACTTAGTCCATAGATGTGGCGCTCTTCTAGCTGTCGAAGAGTTCGTCAAGGAAGCGGTAGTTCTGAACTTAGAGGAGACGTCGACAGAGGAAGGGCTAGACGATGGCTTTGGAATATATGAAATCGTAGCCGAAGAAGACCCATCAGATGAAAATGGTGTCGAGATGGAGGACGCTGCTGAGGCGTATGCTAGTGGTATGAGGAGATTCGATGAACCTACCTCAGCAGTCGACGAACCCACTAAAGAGGTAAATGTGGGAACGCAAGAGGACCCCAGGCTCTTGACCGTAGCATCTGGTCTCCCTCCCGAGGAGGAAGAAGTGCTCATAGAGGTGTTAAGGGAGTTCAAGGATTTTTCGCCTGGTCCTATGATGACATGCCTGGCATTGACCCCGATTTGGTGGAGCATAGGTTAATTTTGAAGCCAGGGGCAATTGCCGTCAAACAGAAGCTAAGAAGGTTCCTCCCCCACATCGCTTTAAAATGAAAGAGGAAATTGATAAGCTACACCAAGCCAAATTTATCCGTGTAGTCCTCTATCCCTTGTGGGTGGCCAACATCGTCCCGGTGATGAAGAAAGACGGAAGAGTGCGCATCTGCATAGATTTCCGGGATTTGAATAAGGCGTGTCCTAAAGACGACTTCCCGCTGCCTCATTTGGATGTTTTGATCGATAATACAGCAGGGTTCGAAACTCTATCATTCATGGATGGGTATTCTGGCTATAATCAAATTCGTCTAGCCCCGGAGGATCAAGAAAAGACCTCCTTCACCACCCCATGGGGAACGTATTG
This sequence comes from Colocasia esculenta, assembly GCA_014218235.1. Lineage (NCBI taxonomy): Eukaryota > Viridiplantae > Streptophyta > Magnoliopsida > Alismatales > Araceae > Colocasia > Colocasia esculenta. The sequence continues at coordinate 157,420,168 of CM024753.1, read as the reverse complement.
TTATGTGGTCATGCCGTTTGGATTGAAGAATGCCGGCGCCACTTACCAAAGAGCAATGCTAGCTATCTTCCACGACATGATACATATCGATGTTGAGGTTTACGTGGATGATATCGTGGTGAAGTCGCGGACTCGAAGAGAGCATTCCTCTGTGCTGGCCAAGGTCTTCCGTCGCGCACAAGAATATCAATTAAAGATGAATCCAAAGAAGTGCGTGTTTGGGGTCTCCTCGGGGAAGTTGCTAGGCTTCATAGTTAGTAAACGGGGGATTCAAATAGATCCGCACAAGGCCAAGGCAATCAATGAGATGCCTCCTCCTAAGAACATATCTAAGCTTCGAGGATTGATTGGTCGGCTGCAGTTCATAAGGAGATTCATATCTCAGCACTCTCAAAGATGTCGTCCTTTCTATGAACTGTTGAGAGGAGGAGTCAGTTTTGAATGGAATGATAAATGCCAAGAGGCTTCGATGAGCTCAAAAGTTACCTTATGAATCCGCCCGTGCTTCAGGCACCTATCCCTGGGAAACCCCTGATCCTATATCTGTCAACAATTGAGGACTCCCTAGGAGCTGTCCTTGCCAACATGATGAATCCGGCAAAGAAAGGGCAGTCTACTACCTATCTAGGCTTTCAATCCTTCCGAGCTCAAACTCACCACAATGGAGAAAACTTGTGCAGCGCTAGTTTGGGTAGTGCAGAAATTGAAGCACTACTTCCTAGCTCATAAGGTGAGTTTGATTTCTAGAATGGACCCTATTAGGTATCTCCTTGAGAAGCCAGTCCTCGCCGACAGATTGGCTCGCTGGCAAAGTTTCCTCTCTCAGTTCGATATCTCCTTTATTGTTCAGAAAGCCATAAAAGGGTATGCCATTGCTGAGCACCTTGCTCACCTTCCTCTTCCTCATAGTGATACGGTTCAGAGGATTTCCCGACGAAAACCTATCACTTGTCTCTCATGATCCCTTCTGGTCACTCCATTTCGATGGAGCTCTCAATTCTAGGGGACGGGGCATAGGTGCAGTCTTGCTCACCCCAGAAGGGATCACCATTCCTTTAGCTTACCAACTTCAGTTCTATGCCACCAACAACATCTCCGAGTATGAGGCTCTCTTGGCCGGTCTTAAGCTCGCCTACCTTTTAGGCGCGCGTCACCTTAAGATCATAGGAGACTCTCAGCTCGTCCTTCGGCAAGTTCTCTCTACCTATCGCACTCGTGACCCCAAGCTCAAGCCATATCAAGATCTGGTCACGCTCCTAGCCAAGCAATTCCGTCAGCTTATCTACATTCATACTCCTCGCTCTCAGAACATTCTGGCCGATGCTCTGGCATCGTTAGCTTCATCTCTCTCCTTCCCTCTCAGCCGTAGCACTGAGACTATCACCGTTCAAGGTTAGAAGCTCCCTCAACTCAGGACCCTTGGTTCTCGAACCTTAGGAGCTCCCTAGTGTTGAAGGCAGAGAAGAAAGAAGCGAAGGAGTTGTTGCTTGTTGAATTGGGGAATTAATGGAAGAAGAAAGCCCGTGGTATCGTGAGATTGAGCAGTTTTGCAAAGATGGCACCTTCCCAGAAGAAGCCGAAGCAGAAGATAGGTGAGCTATCCGTAGAGCGGCTTTAAAGTACACCCTCGTGGGTGAAGTTCTCTACAGGCGCGCTCTAAATGGAATGCTCCTCAGATGCGTGACCGATGAAGAGGCTTGGAAGATAGTGGAAGGATCTCACTCTAGCGAATGCGGAGGGCATGTGAATGGGCAGATGTTAGCCAAAAAGATCCATAGGCAGGGCTACTACTGCCGACCTTAGAAGAAGACTGTGCCACCTACGTCCGTAGGTGTGTCAGATGACAAATCCATGCCGATAAAATTCATGCTCCATCTTCCTCTTTACATCCACTATCTTCTCCTTGGCCTTTCTCCATGTGGGCCTTTGATATCATTGGGCCTCTCGGTGATCCTAATGCTTAGATAAAGCAAAAGTCCTTCATCCTCACCGCTACTGAGTATTTCACCAAATGGGCCGAAGCGGAAGCGTTCGCAGAAATCAAAGGTTCGACCGTATGCAGATTCATCATGAAGAACATCATTGCGCGGTTTGGAGTACCTGGCAGCATCGTCACCGACAATGGACCCCAGTTCATATCACAAGACCTTCAAGACCTCTGTAAGAAGTTCAATATTTCTTTGCATCATTCGTCTCCTTATTATCCGCAGGGCAACGGCCAGGCCGAAGCCACAAACAAAACGCTTTTGAAAATCTTAAAGAAAACTTGTGAGTCTAATAAATTCGCCGATTGGCCGGAAAAGCTAATTGAGGCTCTGTGGGCCTATCGCACCTCCATCCGCACACCTACAGGGCAAACCCCTTTCTCACTTACATATGGATGGAAGCGGTATGTCCACACGAAATCCTCATCCCTTCGCTAAGAATTCAGTTGGACAAAGAACTTAATCCCGATGAACATCGGGAGGCGTTACTTACGCAACTGGAACTCTTAGACGAACGACGTCTAGCTGCAGCCGATCACGTGCTTTCGTATCAAAATAGACTCTCAAGGTCTTTTCAAAAGAAAGTGATTGAGCGTAAATTTCAGAAGGAGACATGGTTTTGAAGCGAATTTTCATAAAACCTGGAGGTCCAAGGTCAAAATTGTCTGCAAACTGGGAAGGGCCGTACGTCATCAAAGAAGTATACCCGGGAAACGCGTATAGGTTAGTTAATGCCGATGGTGATGAACTCTCTCATCCATGGAATGGGTTATATCTTAAAAGATTCTACCCCTGATCAAAAATCTTTGGATAACAACACCAATTGATAAGTAGCCATTTGCCAAGTGTCTCGCTCCTTCTCATATTGACGAAATAATATTTATGTGCAATCACGTACTCAACATGGTAAACCTAAAGTCGTTGTTCCTCCATATACAGTGTTCTCACTTAGCCCTTGCTCAGGGAAACAAGAGGTCAATTCTCTCCCTATTCGGACAAGGTCTAGGGGCAAGGGGAAAGCTAACCTGTAAACCTGCAACGGTATAAACCATGTGTTTGAAGTCTCAAAAAGGGACGGGCAGTCCTAAGAAAAGCATATAGCAAAAAAAATAATAAAGCGACGAAATGACAAAGTGAAGGGGCATGTTAAAGAGTGGCAGTACAGTTCCCCGCGGGACGCCCTTGAGCCCGGTCGCACGCATGCCCCGGACAAAAGAGGAAAACTGTGGCCCTAAAGTCCCTGGACAACAGATGAATAGCACATGTAGCTTATTCGTTGCAAGTCTTACAAGTCAGCAACCCCAACTCCAAGATTAAGTCTTATCTCATTTACATTCTTCCTATCCCTCCTAAAATGACCAGAGAATCCATGTGCTTGGTCTGTGTTGGAACATTGTTGTCACAGGGACAAGAAAACTTGGCAAACCTAATATGAATATACGTTGCACATAAATCTTACTCGCCAAAGTGAGGTAGAGGTAAGGCCCACGGTTATCACTCAACATTAAGAGGTGTTGTTATCGAAAGATCCCCAAACCAAAAAAAATCAAAAGATCCCCAAACCCAAAAAAAAATCAAAAGATCCTCAAAATCCAAAAAAAAAAATCAAAAGATCCCCAAATCCAAAAAAAATCAAAAGATCCCCAAAATCTAAAAAAAAATCAAAAGATCCCCAAAATCCAAAAAAAAAAATCAAAAATTCCAAAAATAAAAAAAAAATCAAAAGATTCTCAAAATCACAAAAAAATATATATATAGTTTTTTTTTAGGCGTGTACATATTCCTTTTCTTTAGCATGCATTATTTTCATAGTCTTTTCGCCTATTTAATAAGGCTCGGCCCCTTGACAAATTGCGGAGTTGGCTTTTATCAGGTTCTGTGCAAGGGGCCGAACCTAAGAATAGATCTAACTTGTTCTTCTAAGTGTGTGCAGGAACAGGAATTTTAAAGAGCAGAATATGACGTCGCGCTCAGATCTCTCTCTCTAGCTTGTTTGAATCTCGCCTCTCACTCGTGTCAATCACAAATCATTCATTCATCATAAACATTGACATAAAAATAAAACTGCACTAAGGTATGAACAAGATGTACATCGATAAAAGGGGAGGTGGCTCACAAGACTCCTCACTGACCGCCACCACTCTCCCCGGATCCCTCTCTCCTATCTGGAGGCGGCAACATCTCGCCACCCCCTCTCCCCTCATGAGCACTACCCTCGCCCTGTCGGCGCCTCTCCTCCTCCTCGTTCCTCCGCCTGCTGGAGGAACCTGCTAGGTACTGCCCGATGGAGGCGCCGGTCGCCCTGCTGACGTTCACGCCACTCCGACTCCGGCTGCGTGAACGGCCGATGTCTGTCACTATCTGCTGGAGGCTCCGCGCCAGCGTCTGCTGTGCTAGCAACTCTGCACGCAGTCGGGTGACCTCCTCCAGATCTCCGGGTGACCTCTGCACCCGCAGCGTCGCCAGCTCCTGGGTCATCTCCGCCACCCGTGCCTCGGCTGCCTCCGCCCGGGCACGCTGCTGGTCTCTCTCGCTTTGCAGCGTCATGGCATGCTCATGGGTCACCTCCAAGTCTCTCTCCTGCACAACAAGTAATTCATCAGCACCATTTGAAAATGAACGACTCAAGTGTTTAAATGAACTTACCCGCTCCTCCAGATGCCTCTGAGCCTCCTCGGCTCTCAGCACAGCTCCCGCCAGTCGAGCCTCCATGAGTGATGGAGACCCCCCTGCGCTCTGAGAAGAGGAAGCACCGCCTGCTCCGACACCCCTCACTCTCTCCAGCTCACTCCGCTGCATGTAAAAGGCAGGTCAGTTTCAAAATCTTGCTTAAATTAAAGGGGGCTGAAAGGTGAACACAGTACTTACCAGCTCCGCCACCTGCCTCTGGGCTGCCTCCCGATCCTGCACCGCCGACTGGAGCAAGGCTCGGAGCGATGCGATCTCACCAGTCACATCCACCTGCAAGGAATTGTAAATCGTCAGTTTTAATCATCAATCCCAATTCTTGAGTTGTGGCTTAGAAGGTTCTACCTGGTGTCGGGCGCTCTTGTACACCTTTCCTCCGTACTTCAAGGCGTACGCCTGGAGGTAGGCATCATCGGTGGTCGCGTCCGATCTCACCCCCTTGCCTTTTCGCTCCCAGTTCTCTACTTGCTCGCGAGCCCGCTCCCTCCAGTCTGTCGTGTCATGGAGCCCCCGGAAGCTCCGACCCGGCCGGCGGAACCGGTCCCGGACAGGGAACTCCACGACACTCTGCCTGAGGCCCAAGGAGCGCTGGGTCAGAAACAGGTTCAGAGGTAGCACAAGGTTGAGTGCATGCAACCACACCGACCTACCGAAGTAGGGGCGGGCCTGCACCAACCAAGGCTGTCCCTCATCACCCTCCCCCAGGTATGGCTGCCAAACCACCTGCAAAAAAGAGAAGTCATCAGTCATTTCAAACAAATAATTCCAAAGAAAGGGAATCAAGGGTACTTACATCCAGATAAGGGTAGCTGTCGAGTGCCTCCTGGAGGTGCTCCAGCTGGTCGGCCAAGTGGCGGGTGTCTCGGCGAGAGTCCCAATGGCGTGCAATGGGCACGAGGCCCGGCCGTGTGAGCTCCCCTCTCCTCAGGGCTGGGAGGTGTAGGTAGGCCCAAACCTGCAAAATCAAGGCGAATTAGTTGGCAGTTCAAGCAAAATCTGAAGTTTGAATCTAAGAGAGTTAGGAGAGAAAGTGTACCTGAAGAAAGGGGTAGAAACCACTCGTGGATGTCTGCCGCTCGGAGGCGCTCAAGCCGTCAAACTGGTGCGCTAAGAAGGCTGCTCCCCAAGCATACCCCCCTACCTCACCTAGATCAGCCAGCAAGGGCAGGAAGCGGCAATGGACTGCGTCGCCTCTCGTGGCAAACAAAAGTCTACCAAGAAAGAGGACGAGGAAGCGACGCAAGTCCAAGTCCGCCTGCGGCCCAGGCTCACTCGCCAACTCCCTCCTACTGACTCTAGCCAGCCTCTCCAAATACTCATCCTCAGTCTCCCCTGCGTTCTTCCCCGCCTCAAATAGACCTAGACTCTCCTGCAAGGCTACTCTAGGCACTAGGGAAGACCTACGCTCTACAGGAAGGTCTAAGAGCCGCTCGGCTAGGTCATGGTAGCAAGGGTAGGTAAACCCACTCACAGCTCTCCCATAAACTCTGAGGCCTGTGATCCGCCTCACATCCTCTAGGCTGGGGATCATATGCCCCCAAGGGAACGCGAAGGCACACGCCTCCGTGTCCCACCTGCTACGCAGGGCCTGGGTGAGGGCCGGGTCCACCCTCATCCTCTCAATCCTAAATATCTGCCCAAACCTCATCTCATCTACTCTCTCCCTCTGAAAAGGGGGGAGGGCCAGGAAGGCAGCTAGCACCAGTGTCCAAGACACTCAAGCTCTCATTTCACCCTGCAAAAATTCGTTCAAGTTCAAATTCAGGTTTCATTTGTGTATTCGGTCAAAGTCGCGACAGCCCTTGCAGCCGCGACCTTGTCGCGATGGTGCGGGCCGCCGCGACCTTATCGCGTCGCCTTTATAGGTCGCGATAAGGTCGCGACCGCCCTGGACGCCGCGACACTATCGCGACGCCCCGCCCCGTCGCGACACCATGTCGCGACGAGTCGGGCTGACGCGTCTCCAGATTCAAATCGGCCAGAGCCTTCTTTGTTTGATCCGTGTTTTCATGGGCCTCTCGCCCTACATGCGCCCTCCAGGGGCTCCGTGGCACTCTCCACTACCATCATTCAAGGTTTAAGGCCAAGGGTACTTACCGATTTCATCGCCTTGGCCCGTTTCTTCCTCTCCTCTCCCACGTTCATGGCCGGAGTCATCTCCTCCTCGTCCTCTCCCATGACGGCCTCGGGCACCTCCTCCTCGGCCGAGGGCCTCTCCACCCGTCGTCGTGAATATCGCCGCTCCGCATGACGCTTCCCACGCGATGAGCCCTCGCCGCTCTCTTTTCCGCCGTCCATCGCAATGTAGGTCGCTTGAGTGATGTCTTGGGGCTAGCAAGGAAGTCGGGATGCAGGGGAGCTTGGGGAAGGAGTCAAGGGTTTGAAGGTTCAAGGTTGAAGGTTTTTGAAAACCGAAAAGAAGGAAGGGAGGGGGGCCATTTGTTTTTGAATCGATCGGTTCATGACGCGACGCAGCGCGCCGTCGCGTTCATGTCGCGTCAAGACGAGACGTCGCGACATAGTCGCGACGCACCGCTCGGCCGCGACATAAAGGCGACGCTCATGACCATCACGTCATCAACAGAGCACTGGCATTGCGCAAAAAATTCATTCTTATTCATTCATATTCAAAATCTTTACACTCCCTAATCCATTCTAAAACAATCAAGCAATGCTTTTAAGTACTTTCCTAATTACCATCTGGCCTACAAATCAAATCAAATAAATCGGGCATCTCCTCCTGCAGGTTGGAGCATCTTCAAAGCTTCAACATACTCTTTGACCGTTTCATCATCTTCCTCCACCTCTTCTAGGATCACACTCATAGTGCATCCCTCCCAATGGACGATGGCACTGCGCATGTCACGCTCGTCCTGCGCGTCACGCCTCTTCCTCTCTTGGATAGGCGGGAAGTGTGAGAGGATCGGGACCACTGTCCGGGCCGCACCGCACTGGAGGTAGCAGCGGTCTGGGTTGTAAGAAACAAGCGCCTCGTTGCCCAGCAATCTCAAGGCAAGCCCAGTGAGCTGAGAAAGATGGATCACCTTGCCGTGCATGAACCGAGGGCGCGCGTCGAAGTCCGCCACGGTCAGACTTCGGAGGTACCCGCGCCACGCTTGGATGCCCTTTATTTGCGCCGTCTTGCACCAAGCCCGGGTGCTCATATGCAGTGGTCCGCCCACGTATGCCAGTGGATGATTCAACATCGTCTTGCACTCCGCAGTCAAGCTCTCCTCCGCCCGAAATTGGATGTGCATCCCCATCCATAGTTCGAGGGCAATCACCGACCCGTAGAAAGGCCCTCCGAGTGCTGCAGAAGATAGGCCGGCATATAGATAACTCAAAACTGCTTGGCCGATGGTCAAACCTTCCGAGATGGAATCGATGACGCTCAGGTTGGCGAAGGAGATAGCCCCGTCTTCAGAAGGAAAGAGGATGACCCCGCAGATGCAGATGGTCGTCGCCTTGGCAATGGCGCCATGTCTCCCGGTTTTCCGCTTGCATTGAGAGACGACCCACTGCACAATGGGGAGTAGGTGGATGTGCATGCCACTAGTCATGGAGCGTAGGTCGTTCTTCATGGAAGTCAGCTTGTCTAGAATACTCCACGAGTTGATTTGCTCCACACTATACGATAATTTTATCTCCTCGCCTCGGTGGTAGCGCGGAAGACCGAGCATAACCTCCAATTCTTCCAAAAGTACGGTGGCTTCAAAGTCCGAGAAGACGAAAGAGTGTGTTTGAGTGTGCCATAGCTCGGTAAGTGCAGTGATGCTATCCCATGTATGAACGATCGTGTTGTACTTTTTGGCAAGCACTAGCACCGTGGACAATCCCCATTCTTTTAAGAGGGAAATTGAGGCCGGAGGCAGCACATCAAGCATCGGCCGCAGCCATGGTAGCTTGGAGAACCGCCTATGACCAGGGAGGATCTGAAGAAAGGAGGAGGAGGAGATGAGAAGGAGAAGAAAACAGAGCACAACAGAAAAAAGCAGAGTAATACAGAAAGTGCAGAAACTCAGGGAGAAAAGCCACTTACTTGAAGATCCGGGCGGGAATAGATGTGTCTCGGGATGGCTGAGAGGTGTTGGAGGTCGGTGTAGGATTCCCTAGCTGCCTTTGGACCGGAGTAGGGAGGGATAGCCTCTGCAAACTCTGAAAGCTTCCTCTTCATGGCTGCAGAACTGAAAAAGGATGAAGAACTTGGAGAGCAGAGGAGGCCAAGAGTTTAGCTGCGGGATTAGCAGTCCAAACCCTTTATTTATAAGCCTTAGGGAGTTAGAAACCCACTCTAATCCCGCAACTAGGAGTTAGGATAAGTCTAGGAAAGGTTTAGGAGTCCTAGTGCTAGTCTAGATGTCTTAGGATAAGTCTGAGTCCCGTTTTTCTGCTTTTTCAGGACTCTGTCCGAGTCGCGACGCCGCGATCCGACGCGACAATGTCGCGACATGGCGCTGCGACGCGACAAGGTCGCGGTTGATGGATGCGTCGCGTTTATACCCTAAGTGATTATTTCTCCTGCTTGTGCTTTGTATGCGTGTTTTCTTGGCTGTGTTCATTAGATTCATCTGTCATCTTGTGATTATTATGCTTATTTTCTCATGGATGATTCAAAAAGTCAGGAAATGTCATCACAGGTAAGTCAGGTATTGTATCTCTATCCTTACTCCCGGCATTACTATATGATATTCTACTTATTATATCTCTTCAAGGACCAGCTGGTTCTCAATATGCTCTGGGATTTGAGTTCCCCTTTAACAAAAACAGTGATGATCTAGGTGCATGTTGTTAACCATTGGATAGGCCGTTGAGCTAGTTAAGATCGGAGACGATGGGTTCAGGCCTGCACTACGGTTGTGGGAAGTCTCTTGACCCTTTCTTATCCAGCTTAACAATATTATCCTTGATGTATTTTATATTTTCTCGTTTTCTTTGCATTTGTTTTGATGATTTCTTTTACTTTAGCGCAGCATACATCATATATGATTTTGAGCTTTCCTGACTCATTCTAGACCATTGATGAGCTCTTGTTGAGTGCCCAATCATCCTTCATGTTTTAAATGCAAGAAATCCAATTCCACTCTGAATCGGAAGGTTTGTCTCCGAGCAAGTTGTTCCCGTCAGTTTGACAAGATTTTCCCTGTCTGGATTCCTTATCCAATTACTCATCCTTTTCCTTTGATCCGTTTTGGTTGCGAACCGCTCCCAGGACAGAGTCATGAGTTACCTGCCTGGCACGCACACGTCCTTCCAAAACGAAACCTGCAGGCCAATCAGCTAGGGTACCTCTCAATCGAGAGGTTGGTCGTCCTCTTCTTTCTTCTTCTCATCCAGACTTGTGCTCTTCTTTGCACTCTACTCGAACAACCGACTCGGGGCTTTCACGAAGATTCCAATTGCCTATTAGTTAACATCGGGTGTCTCTTTACCTTGGCTTCCACTTTTCAGTCCGCTCCGCGTCATCACCATTCCGCCATCACTTTGTGACATCTCCACGCCACTTCCGCTTCGCTCCCCTGCAAAGTAGAAGCCAAGGAGGGGCAATCTGTAGACACCCGATTATGACTAATGGGTTGAACCACATTTCTTGCTATCTTAGTGGGCCCCTAATTGGTCACTCACCTTGAGCCCATCATTTGCCTTGATTTGAGCCCATTAATCCATTAAAATGCCTTGAAATCCCGAAATCAATCTCTTGAAAGAGTCCTTAGAGGGTTTGACTCCTATTTAGCATGTGGTTAAAGAGAATAATCCAAAATATTTCGGATTCCTTGTCGCGACGCATCGTGGCGCCGCGACTCTAGTCGCGACGGGTTAGGCCGCCGCGACAGCCCATGCATTATCCATGCACGTGGGCAATGCTGTCGCGACCCCCCGCACTGTCGCGTCTCTAGTCGCGACCCCGCGATCTGACGCGACAAGGACCGAGATCTCTGGCCTCTGTAACCATATCCTATTTATCCTCCCATGCACTTTGACTTGGTCCAAGAGGTTTATCTCGACCCCTTGAGCACTTTTTCGGCCCTAGGGACTCTCCTAAGCTCCCCTAAGGACTCTACATCCGATTTTGATAGAGCTTTATCCCCCATTTTTAATTTCCACATCTTGTTGAGGAGATAATGCCCATTTTTTCCCACTCCAAGCTCTATATAAGCAGGACCCCTCCTCATGGACGAGGAGACCCTGATAGTCACCCCGAAGGGCTGCCAAAATCTCCTCTGAACAAGACTTAGCCACGCAGCCATTCATCCCACTCATTTCCCTTCACTTTCCACTCCTCACAACTCCTTCATTTCACCATCAATGGAGCGAGGAACGTGAAGGGGGCGACTTCAACAACCTCCTGGATCTCTTGGCACATCGTTGGAGCTGCATCCACGCCAGGAAGTCGCCCTAATGGGGCTCATCATCCCTTCTCTCCCTCTTTTCTATTTCTACATGCATTTTTATGTTCTTTTTAAGTAGAGCACATTTATCATCCACCCACGTTTTCCCACACCCACAGGGGTTTAAAATCACCCCAGGTGTGTTCCCACCATGATCCTCCGTCTCATTTCATCTTTTGGAATAGATACTACACTTTACATGTTCTAATAGGGTCTTTTCTTTGTGTTTTCTTTTGATTGGCAGGCAAGCAAACAAGGTCTACGAGAAGCTCTGGTACTCTGGCCGGCTGGAGGACTAGAAGAAGGTCAATACAACAAATCTCCCGCAATCAGAGAACGCGACGGCCTTGGGTGACGCGACATAGACGCGTCGGTTTCCACTGACGCGATACGAGAAGACGCGGCGGCCATGACGACCGCGACACCAGGTCATTCTTCCTATTCTCTTCCTTTTTCCTAGTTTAAGTTAGCCGTTGTCTTTTCACATCATTAGGCAACTTATCTAGGTGGCGATCACTTTCCTATCTTCCATGCCATCATATTTGATATTCATGTCCGTGTCAAGGGGAAGCACAATCCCTGTGATTACAGGCCGCTCTGCAGATGGATTCTGATGTTGCTGACTAGCATGCTTTTTCCAGAGCTTGAGACACGTGCTTTGAGGGGAGCGACAGTTGTAGCCTTCACAGCATTAACTTGATGCCCCCTGCGTCCATTGGTCTTCCCAGCACTAGCTTGATGCCCCCTGGGTCCCTTGTCACTTCTTCCATTGCCACGGTCCATATGATGAACTTGGCAACTTAGCTCCTTTACAGTCACTTTAGCTTCAGCTCCGGCTTCTTGGTGCAGTATGTTGACGAAAGCAACCCCCAAGAAGTTTAGGAATTCAACCACTAGAGGGGAGTCTCCAAAGCGTGTCGGCACGGCAAGATAGCTATACCGGGCATGATCTCGAACAATTTGAGGTCCGAAACGTACTTCAGCCATAAGTCTATTAGTCACCTGCAAGTCAGTTCAAACCAACAGTCAGTACGGAGTGTGAAGGCTGCAAGGCTTTCTATTCTGGCAAAGAGATGAAGGGAAGCTTAGTCCCACCGAGTGTGCCACGCTATGGAAATGGAAAATTTAATAAATAAAACCTATTTATCATGTTTCTCTTTTTCTCATGGCTGCGCATTGTAAATTTAAATCCCGTCGGATGCTACACGAGCAATGGTGACGAGAGATGACGCTACAATCGCAGAGCGCGGGCGTGCCAGTCACCGAGGTGACAATAAATGGTCTGCCTCCGAGAGTCGAAGGGTTTTAAGTCTATTGTGTGCACTATTTGACTTCGTCAAATAAAAGTGAGTGTCGGTCCTGGACCAATATCCCGCCATTGCCTAAGCGCAACGGCGTTAATTACATCCCTCTGAGAGAGAAAATCCTTGATTAATCGCCAGATTAAGAAAGCCTTGTGGCCTAAAGAGGAGACATCCGATGAACGTGCGAGATGCGACTTAAATTTAGGCTGAAGTACCATTAAGCAAAATGAGTGTCTATTCAAAATCATTTGATCTTTTATTTAGCCAATTATCGAATCTCTTTGCCTATTTACTCATTTGTTTCTTTTATCATGAAGTGGTTCTCATTTAAAAAAAAAACATAAGTCGAGAAATGGTCTATTTGATCATTTAAAAAAAAAAACAATCTTAATTTGGATCTTTTGTTCTTTGCAAAACATGAGGTGATCTTTTACTTGCTTGAAAAAGGTTCAATTTGATCTTTAGGTCTTTTGTAAAACATGAAATGATCTTTTGTCGTTTGTTGCTTGAAAAAGGTTCACTTTGATCTTTTGTTCTTTTTAAGACATTTAAAACATGGGGTGATTTATTTGCTCTTTTGTTTCTTTTACCATAAAAAGCTTCAATTTGTTCTTTGGTTCTTTTGAAGAGCGCATGTTGTGGTTCTATGAGCGATTCGGCGCTGCCCAGCCACTTGGGGGCTAGTCAGCAGCACAGATGCACTCGATTCGGCGGCGCTCATCTGATTCGGCGCTGCTTGCAAGTAGCAGGGAAAACAACGAATTGGCCAGGCGGGGGTATAATCCATTCGGAAGGACACATGTAAACAGCGAATCGGCGAGGCAGAATCGAATCGGCGATATGCAGCTGAATCGGCGATATGACCGAATCGGCGGGATGATGCTGAATTGGTGAAATGTAACCAAATCGGCGGCCCAAGCTGAATCGGTGCTCAGCTGAAATACCATTGAGACAATTAAACTTTAAGGATTTCTTTTCAAAATCTCATGCCGATTCGACCCTCACGGGGAAAATTTGGCAGCATCTCCCCTTGTCACGGTTGACGGGGAGAGCGCGGTACATGTCCACCATGATGGAGATGGCACCAAAAGAGGAAGTATACGCCGAACAACGGTGTTACTCCTGTGGCACATAACACTGATCCCCGAGGCAAGCCTACGAGGAAACTGGGTCACGTCACGACCACGCCAAATCCGAGGGGTGAATGGGGCATATGAACCCATACATTCGGGCATGGAGATCACATTGTCCAACCCGGGGGTTTGGATGGGTCTCTTGTGATCTAATATCCATTTCCTTTGCTGACATCACATGGAGCAATGGCCTTGCTCATGTGAATCGGCCAAGAGCATGAAGCTGGCGACCGAATTGGCGAGACTGCCCAGGCTGGCCGAATTAGGGAAACACCGCACCCCCCCCCCCCCGGAATGGCGAATCGACGAACTGCTTCCTGGGCTGTCCGAATCGGCGGGATGGCTTCCAGGCCAGTGATTCAGCAACGAATCCTTCCTTCTAGAAGACAGCGAACCGGCGCCACTTGGGGTCTGCTGAAATCTGTGAAAACGGAGCGATGATGGGCCTCTTGGGGATGGATGCTAAACAAGAGGGCATGAACATTGATTGTTCAACCTCTTGGCTAGCAAAGGGGACTTGCCCCAAAACCGCAAAACACATGCAAGTTTCTGTTTAAGCGGTGCAAAATGCTCATTAGAGGAGGGCGAAATAGTGAAGAACACAGATTTAAAAGGGGTCAAACAGTGGCAAATATGCTCCCAAAGGGGGGGAAAATGCAAGGCCCAAAGGGCTTTAAACATAGGGCGGTGTCAAGGCACAAGGAGGGAGGAGAGTTCCACAATCCCAAGGCCTCATTTATTGAGGCATGGGATGGGACTTGTGTGATCTCATATGGGGTATTAGAAGGAAAGAAACACTTCTCTACAAAGAGAAACTCCCCTTCCCGTGACCCCTCTTACCCCTTAAAAATAATAATAATAAACCACACACATCTAAGAAAACATGATGGAAGGAAGACAAGCAATAAATGCGCAAAGAAGAACATTCATATGAAGGGAAGGAGAAGGGTACGCATAGCACTTTCTTGTAAAAGAAAGGAAGAAAGTACAAAAAAGAAATTAAGGAAAGAAAGGGGGAGGGGAGACCATCGCCACTCAACCTTACCCTCTCTTCCTCTCCCACTCATTGACAAGACAAGTCAAGAATCTCTCTCTCTCTCTTCCCTCTTCTTTTCCTTCTCTTGAACTCTTCTTCTCTTTCTCTTTTCCCTTGCCTCTTCCTTCTCTACTTGCTTTTCTGTAGAAAACCAGAGCTCACGGGAGCCCCCTTGGAGAAGAGAAAACCCAGCAGACCTCTTCCTTGTTGGAGAAGAAAACCCCCCTTTTTTCCTTCTCTCTTCAGCCCGCTGGAGCCTTTTTTTTTTCCTCTTAAGACCTTCTAGAAAACCTCCCAAAAGAGCTCTCCAAGCTCCTGTACGCAGCCCACCTCTTTTTCATTTCTGGGTGGCTTTTGGATTGTAGTGGGGGTGTAGAGATAGCTTAAGCTCACCTCCAAGCATGGGGTAATATGGGCTTTTAATAAGTGGGCTTTTGTTGGGCTTTTAGCATAGGCTATTCCAATGGTAACTCTTGTTTTGTGGGGATCTCTCTTAGGAAATGGGCCAACCATGAAGAAGGCCCGGTAGAAGATATTTGAGGCGTCCACAGGTGGGCATGGACATGTGAACTATAATTGTTCTTCATGTAGAAACACAACTTGGTGTGGATTAGGAAGGATCTATTGCCCTCCAAGACCAACACTATTAGACCCAAAACTATTTAGGTACCAAAGAAATCCACCCGAGAATTGTTGTTCCAGGTGTCTTAAAAAAATGGAGTTGGTGCATTTATGTGAACTTCAAGATGTCGAATTTGTTCACTGAGTATCATGCTTTTTTTGCTATTTTGGACTTTCAAGGTAACACATGAATACTCTTATATGTTGTATTGTTTACTCTTTTAGATTTTGATTATAGGCTATGTTTTTGTTCTATCAGGAAAATATAAAAAATTGAAAAATCGAAAACACAAAAAGAGTCTTATGTCTTAGTGTCTTTTGCATGTTTATCCCTTGTGTGCTTGCATGTAAACTATATGTAAAGACACTTCCTTGACTCTTTATATGGCCTAATACTCCCTTGATATTCTATTGCATTGACTTAAGACTTAGTATGCATCAGTTCAGCCACGAAGGGGGAGATTTCCGCATTCGGTGTGTGCATACATTAAAGGGAAGCCAAATAGCTTTGTATTTAACTTGCTTCTCAAAATTCATCATAAATTGAGACCAACACACTAATGCACATGACTATGATTAATGGATATCATCTTAATGATCAATGAAAATTTTTCTTAACACTTTTGTTATGCTTAAAATCCACCTAACTTGTAGCAACTCGTGAGGAAAAAGCTACCTGTCCCAAATTGAAAAGAGGAACTGAGCTTAGTAACTGGGTCTTTCGACTGAACAAGTGAGAAGCCTCGCGTCAAACGGCAATACTTTCTTCAAATTGAAAGAAAAGAAAGAAACAAAAAATGACATCATTTGTTTCAGAACAAAAAAAAAGGGCAGAGTGATAGCTACCAAAAATTGAGGGTCTCACATGCATGAGTAAGATTGAGAGTATCAGTTAGTGTTAATTAGAATTCTGCTTATCATCATATGCGATGCCTCTTAATCATGTCTCAAACTTCACTTTAAATGGTGTTTAATTTTGAATGTGTGTTGAGAACTTGATTAAACACTGGACTATTTAATGGTTATCTTTTAGAGCATGCACTCCCATAATATTCTCCAAAGTGACATTTTCACATACTCTGCACCTATGCCAACTGCTTTTCTTATCCCTATTACCACCCACTTTTTGATGCTGTCAAAAAGGGGGAGAGAATATGTAGATTTTGTATTCTGATTTGAGGGAGAGATTGTGTTCAAAAGCAAAGGGGAGTTAGAAGTACTTTTGAGAGAGGGAGTAATTGCATGACTATGAATGCTTGCTTGCATATGTGTTGTCTGTAAAAAAAAACAAAAAAAAAAAGGAACAACAAATTGAGATAAAAAAATCCTTGTTGTGTTTTGTGTGAAAAATTTACCAATGTTTTATCATCATCAAAAAGGGAGAGATTATTATACTCTGTGAATTTGATTATCACAAAAACACTAAATTTAACTCATGTTTGGAAAATCACAAAACACTGAGTGTAATTCATGTTGATGACCCAAGTGTTTGAATTATTTATATGTGATTTGAGGGTCTAATTTGTGTGTTAAGTGTGTAGTATATTTGTTCAAACATCGCATTTAAAGTGATCAATACAAAAGCCCAAGAATTGCATAAAATAGAAAGACAAGACTGGAAGAAGAGCTGACAATCGGACGATAGAAATGTGAAAATCGGTTGGCTGATAATGAAAGGCCAATCGATTGAAGGATAGAGCAATGGATTGAAGGACAGAACAATTGATTGAATGACAGATTAAACGATTGATGACCAAGCTAAAGTCGGATGGCCGATTTGGTATGTTTGGTAGACCGACCTAGCCAGAAGCTTTGGCAGTGGGACAGTCAGAAATTCAGATGACCGACTTGAAGAAATCGATCGACCGTTCTGCCAGTCGAAGCAAGGTAACTTCGGATGTTCACATTATATTTTCACCGACCGAAGCACCGGTTGAAGCTCAGACAAAAGTCGGAAGACCGAATTTACAAAATTGGTTGACTGATCGTTCATTCGATTTATTAGTCGAAGTTTAGTCGAAGCAAAGTTGAAATTGGACAGTCGATCCAATGAATTCAGTCGACCGATTCCGATGTTTCCCCATACATACTTTCCTAAATAGAGTCCTATGAAGATCCAACTCTTTTTAAACATACATGGACTCTTTGGGATTATAAATACAACATGTTCCCATGTTTTGGAAGAGAGAGAACATGCCTTCAAGAAGGTTTCTTTGTACCCTAGAGTTCAAGAGAGGATCGTGAAACCCTAGAAAGAGCCAACAGATGCTCTGAACTTGTAGAAGCCAGAAGAACGAGTCTTTATAGTCTAGAAACCTTCTAGACATACTTGAGTGGTGTTTCTTTATCTAAAGGGCATGGACCTGGTGCTGCTACTTGCAATAACTCATTCAGAAGCTTTCTACATGGGTCAATTCTTCATCTGAGTCATCGTCAGTCAAAGATGACTACAAAGGCCGAATTTTTGGAACAGAAGAACTCTACACTTTTTAGATTGTTGTCTCTCATGTCCATGTTTTATCTGTTCTTTTTAGAACCCTAAGCATATTTGTGTTTGTATGCTCAGTTTGTGAGCTCGTTGTTTTTTGGTGTGTAGTGCATGTGCGCATACATACTGGGTTGTCTTGTCCCCAGGAAATGAGGTGGGGTTTGTGTTGTCCCCAGAAACAATCGTGTGTGTGTGGAGGGGTTTACGCTTGTACCTGGAAACAAGCTAGTGGAAGTCCTCACGGGGGTGTGAGGTAGTGGACATAGGCACACACGGGGGAGTGTTTGCCGAACCACTCTAAATCCTATGTGTAATTTTGTGGTTTGATCCATATCTTCTACCTCCGTTCTATGCGAGTTAGGATAGTCGGTTTCATCTATTACTTGTTATATACTGATGTGCATCTTGCTTAATAGGTTTGCTTGTTTGAGTTTAATCTATTTTGTGTAAAAGATTTTAATTTAGGTAATAACCAATTCATCCCTCCTCTCTTGGTTGATCATCGCACATACGTTCATGTATTTTACCCTTAAAAAATAATTACCACCTATGACACCATCACATGTGTAGAATAGGAACACTCCTCTGTGACTGTCAGACTCTCCGATGGGTATTCCTCCTGTCGGACTAGGACATCTTCATGAGAGACCTCTGTAAGTCTCCTGTGACTATGGATTCCCAGGTGGCCAATGAGCTAGTTGTAGAGTTAAAGTCTTGAACCCATTGTCATGAAGCATGTCAGACTTTATGATATGTTTCACTTGGCCTGTGCTTACGTCTGATCTGGTTGTAAATGCACCATACCTTTAGTGCGCAATGCTAAACGTACTACTTGACAAGCATATGTTTTACCAACTCTGCCAGTGAACTGTTCTAACTGGGCAGTCTAGTGTCTTACCTTTGATAGTGTCACACTGATTGCATGTGGCAATATCCTGTCATCTTCTCTATATCAATCGTGTCACCTTCTCTATTTCTTGAATAATATAAAGCCATCATATAATAAGCTTGCTTTCAGATATCTTATTGGTCATAAATGAAATAGAATTACCATAAATTAAATGAAACTTTGGTTCATGACTGAATGCCTACGCAAATAGGGCCCTGTCTGGTCTTGGGAGGAGCACTCAAAGTATGTATAACTGTGGAAGTTTATGATCCATTGGGGTGTCTGGTATAGCACCAAATTGAAATGCAAGATTGGTCTAGTTAATTCTGAATTGTTGCTGAATGACTGATTGATTGATT
Source organism: Colocasia esculenta (assembly GCA_014218235.1). Lineage (NCBI taxonomy): Eukaryota > Viridiplantae > Streptophyta > Magnoliopsida > Alismatales > Araceae > Colocasia > Colocasia esculenta. The sequence continues at coordinate 157,401,279 of CM024753.1, read as the reverse complement.
GATATGATTGAATTGTTACATGTGAAACTGACCAATCCTATCATACTTGTCAATGTTCACTAGAATTCGATGGACTTCTACTTGTAGTGTTTACTGAACATGCTATTGATTATTGAGTCTCCTGAATCTCTTCCATTTGACAAATGATTATACTGTCATCAACACCATTGGTAATCGTCTTTTATCACATGGTAATGTCATTGGATATGGGTTACTGAACCGCTCTCTTGTCAAGTACATGTCATACCTCAGAAAATTAATCTACATCGATATTATGATTGTCTTTATTCCATGAGTACTGCATGATAGTATCTTTCATGATAAAATGCTAATTTACTTAAAGTATGCCTCGCACCATAAGGTACAAATCCTACTGGGTATTAGCTCATACCATTGTTTAACCATTTTCAAGTGATGATGAACTGGACATTGAAATTGAAGGGGACGGGCTCGAGTGAAGAGAGTACTCGAAAGTCTATCGTAGACTGTGCTTAGGTATAAATGGAGTTTGCAATAGTTAGTTATTTTGATGAAGTCAATGTAATTTTACCTTTCAATAATGAGCCCTATGCTCTGGCTCAAAGTTTTAGAGGTTGTAATTTGACATTAGAAATTAATGGAAATGAAGAGTTGTTGTTTTGATTTATTCCAATATTATCTCATCTCTCTACTTTACTTAGTCCCACTCTGATTTACTCAACTAAGTGATTCGTATGTGATCCTCATACACACGATTTACTTCTCTATAAACTGAAGGAGCGACAACAATAGTGCCTGACTTATTTAATTTACATATGATTCAGGGTGCAGAATGGATGCTCCTTATATGCCAATGGGAGACAAGTTACTTAGTTGGAGTCTTTAAGTGATTCCTCCAAGGACTACAATTTTATCATCAGGGCATTTGTAATTATTTGGAACATATGAAAAGTCAAATGTGATAAGGTAATGGGTTAGAAGAAGTGGGATCCTTTCATTATCCTTAATCGCATCAAACATGACCTCAATGTGTGGAATAATGTAATGGAAGCTCCTAATTCTGCAAAGAGAAAGACTTATTGCACTTGAGGAAGTGCAGTAAGTGCAATCCACGTAAGATTGCAGCCCATGTGACATCTTGTTGGGTGCCACATAGTTTTTTTTTTTTTATTTAGTCTTTCTATTTTGGAGTCCAACCCCTCTATTTTGGAGCCCAACTTTTTATTTTGGAGCATAACTTTCTATTTTGGAGCCTAACTTATCTTCTATTTTGGAACCCAACTATTTTTTAGGCTCCAAAATAGAAAGTTAGACTCCAAAATAAAAATTTGGGCTCCAAAATAAAGGGGTTGAACTCTAAAATAGAAAGGTTAAATTAAAAAAAAATCATGTGGCGCCCAACAAGACGCCACATAAACTGCTATCCTACGTGAATTGTATTTACTGCACTTTCTTAAGTGCAGTAAGCCTTTCTCTTCTGCAAATTCAAATTCTAGTGACACGTCAAAGCAGGTTCAAGCTTTTCATGAGGTGATGTTGGTGGATGTTGCTTTCACAAACTCTGAGGCTAGTGCTGGATTAGTATTTATTGATAAAAATGGTAATGTGTGGGCTTGTAAATCTTTTCTATTTTCGGCCAGTAATGTTGAGGATGCTGAAGCGATAACCATCATCATTTGGGCATTTGAAAGAAATTCATATACCATCATTTAGAGTGACTCACTAGGTCAAGGCGGTCAATGCAATTAAGGAAGTTTCCTCATGAATCTGAAAATGCAGATCTAGCAATTGTTCAAGACTGTATTTTTCCTTTCTTAGCCTTAATAGGAATACATCAGTTGACTCGCGCGGTCCCTAGAAGGGTTACTAGAATTAGCACATGATCTAACTCATTTTGCTAAATCTTCTTGTGTTCAGGGATCTTGGGTTCCTCCTAATTAAGCTCCCTCCTCAGTGTTGTAATGCTTAATAAGTAATAGAACTCTTCCTTTTCATTGTCAAAAAAGAAAAAAAGAGTATGGTGTGGGAGATGAACATTGAGGTCCCTCTCCATCCTGAGGGGCCACCTTAATTAATTTCTCTCCCTCCTCACCATGAATTCTCGCACCAAGTTTGAAGCGGAGAGGTCTTTTTATGTGGGCTTCATCTCATGCCAGATTCTTCTTTTCAACTGGCCTCCCCTTCCAGTAAAGAGTTGAGAACCAGTGTAGGTGTCTTCTGGCACCGCCCATCCCCACATTCTTCTTCCTCCATTTTATAAAGACCGACCACCAGACCTCTTGACCTGACCACAAAAAACTTGGTGCCACAGTTCCTTAATTTCAACGGTTCTCAGCAATTAGTAGAGAAATTACGACCATTTTCTTTGGTCTAATGCAGAGTTACGTTGCTCCTATTTGAATCTACATGTGGCCACTAGGGTACCTGGTCTTCTTTCTCCTTTCATAAACTTTTTGTAAGTCAAATGACCATTTAATATTACCCCAGTACTGACGGTTCAGGTGTGGGTTCCCTCGACATTTTCCTCCTATGGTGGGTGAGGGGGAGAAATAGTTGGTGCCTTTTAATTACTGGATAAGTAATTTTTATTGGTTGAAGAGAGAGAAATTTTATCAAATTTTAATTAACAAAATTATTTGTCAAATAATTTATATCATTTTTATTATCCTTTTTAGATATTTCTCTTTTTTCCTGAAAACTAGCATACGAGTGTCTCCACCAAACGCCAAACATTAATATTTTCAAATTTTGGAACCTCTTAAGAAAGATTATCCCACAAGACTTACCATGCATGTGAACGGACCAAAAATTCTTCAACTTAGAACTTTTGTTCTCCTCAAAAAAAGAGAGGCCCATCTACCCAACAAGCATTAAACGACCAAGTCATGAAATGCCGGTGATTCGTGGGCACTTAACATTCGCCCATAAACAAGATGGCAAGTACGTCATTGATGGAGCAACCTCCCAAGATCTGCCATTTATTTGATTCCACGAGGGTGAAGACTGCGGCCACAGCTCCAAGGCATCGTTCCATACTGGAGAACTTTCCCCGCACCGTATCGTCCACCATTCAAAGGCACCGATCGAGCTAGCTTGGAGTGGAGCTCTTAATTTCCGTCCCTTTCTTTTGACTCTTCTCTTCAACTTTTTTCCCATCTCTTGGCTTGCGTAGGTAATTCACTTCCTTCAGCCCTTCTTCTTTTCTACATCCCGATCACGAAGACGTGTGTTTTGTCATCTTTACGGCGAGACTACATAGGGCGACAATTCGATCATGGAGTGATGCTCTCGACATGTTTAATTATGTGCACCATGTTTACTTCGTTTTTCATACTTCCAAATTTCGAGGGCGTAGATTACACTTTGGAGTGAAAGGGGCATAGTTTGAGTTGAATACTAAATACAAACTAATGAATACGTGCAGATTCAATAAATAGTTCGATGATCAAGGTTCTCCACGAACATCTAAATGATTAAGAGAGAATACTATTTAAACTACTGATCAATATTATATCTTAATCTGGTTAGTATAATATATTACCTGGAGTATTTTATCTCCTTTTTTGGTTTTGGGCCCCAACCCCCCCCCCCCCCAAAAAAAAAAGATTTGACTTGGTGGTGAATTTTTTTTTTTTTACTTGGTGGTGAATACAATGTATCTTTAATCTATTGACTAATAAAAAAATTAAAATATATATGAAAAATATAATTCTCAAATACAATAAAAAATTTCTCTCAGTTGAAATGTCATTGAATGTGATTCTGTGAGATCCACTGCACGAATAATGAGCGCCCCATAAGTGTAGACTGTCACAAAATATGTCCCATTAGCACAGGCGTCCGAAAGAGGCACAGATCGAGGAGCGTGGTGCTAACTGGATTGAGCCGGGTTCAAGTGATCAGGCGTGGAACCACCGTGCGTTCCAAATTTCCAATAGGATAAGCACCTGCCACAGCGGGGCCGAGGCGGCGCCCTATGTGATTAGAAGGTGATCAGCGGCCGCCTTAATAACTTTCTGCAGTCAGACCCTTGGGCTGCCCGTTGTCGTGGTAGACTTGCTAGAAATAAAGCCTGGTGGCTGGGATGAGGCGAAGGCTAGGTGTAGACTGTAGAGGTAGAAGAAAAGGCAGCGGCACACTTGCGTATGCTTCCGACTTCTCCCTCGCTCTTCCTCTTCCCCGGCCCTTCTCCTCCTCCATATATTAAAAGTAGCACAGAGAGAGAGAGCGGGCAGTGGGGAGGGCAAGGAGGTTAGGAAGGAGAGAGGGACGCCTACGAGACAGTATAGATGGCGGTGCAGGAGCAGCTGGGCAGCATCGTGGAGAGCATTAAGTCGAAGCTGGTGAGGTCGCTGAAGAAGAAGAAGAAGCCATACGTGAAGATGGACAAAAGCTCCAGCGTCAAGGTGGAGATCCGCAGCCGCAGGGCCCGCAGGCTCATCGACGAGACCCTCCGTGCCGCCGACCGCCCAGGCAAGCTCGCCATCCCCGCCTGATGTCGCCCCCCGGCCCTTAATTACAAGGCGAAGACAAGGGCATACGCAGCCCATTCCCATATGTCTCTGTGTCTCTCCCCCCCTCCCCCCCCCCCCCCCCCTCTTCATTCTGTTCTGTTAAAGATACTGCACAGTTTAATGTTAAGATAGCCGGGCGGGTATATATATATATATATATACCTCTACCTCTCTCTCCCTACCTACATGAGAGCAGAGAGATTCTTGGGCTCGACAGGAGATTGCAGAGGGAAAGCAAGCAAATTCTTAGTTACCATGTATGTTAATCTTTCAGGAAGTCTGATGATCATGTATGTAGGTAGCTATGGCTTCAAGATTTTTTTTTTTTTTTTCTGAACACTACATTAATATAGATGCTTAACATACCAAAGCTCAATTGCAAATTGCAATCCCTTTAGATAAAGATTTAGTATATATTTTTATTATATTTAAGTATAATATGATTAAGTGCTAAACTCATGTGACATTTAATAATTGAGTTGTCTTTTTATCACTCTTCATGTGAAATGTGTCATATAAATTTAATACCTAATCATATTACACTTAAATATAATAAATAAAAAAGTACATTAAATATTTCTCATCTCTTTATGTCTAATCTCAATTATTATCGAGCTCTTCTTTCTTTGTTTTTATCGAGATCTTCTCTAAATATATATATATATATGGTGGGTGGGTTTTGGGGTGTGTATTTTAACATCAGGTACTCCAGAGTCCACCCACCCACCGACATCTGGCTACTGTGAGGTCACATGACATTAAAGTCTCTGAGGCTGCCCCACGGTCCCTTCGCACCGCGTTTGCAGAAAATAAAAAATATTCCCAGCTTATCAGATCTCTGTTCTCTCTCCAACAAAGATTTCATAACCATTGTGCAAATTTGCACTTTGACAAGCGGAGGGAAGAAGCTATCTTGGGTTCATTAATGTGGACAGATTACTTACCTTTGCCCCGTAAACGACACACGTCATGAAACATGCACCAGTAACTCCAAGCATGCATGGTTCATCTCACACCCAAAGCCAATCTTAAAACTAAATCTGGACTTTTATTGGTGGATGTCAATTTAAGTATATATATTAGAAATCGGCATCATGGGCTAACATGACCTTGGTACCAGTAGTTGGAATGTGGAGTCAGCCAAACTAACTCTAATTTTGGGACTCTTTGTGTAAAGATCTGGTCAGCGTAAACTCGCTTATCTTCAAGTAAAAGAATCAAGAGAAATGTTTGTTACTAGTCCAATCTTAAATGGATTGCTTGTCAAATACTTTTATTGATTAGAGATGAGAGAGAAAAAAAAGATCTAACAAGATATTTAACTAATCAAATTGGTTAACAAGCAATCTACCTAGAATTTCTTACCAACCCGAACTGGTAATACGCATTTCTCAAGAGTCAGATATGAATCGATAGAAAATGTGTGTATCTACGTATGATAATCAAGATTATTATATAATATCAAATATGAATCCATGCATGGAAAATGTGTGTACGATAAATAAGGTTATCATTAAATGATTTGACGAGTCAGCCATTCACATTTTCATAAGTTGCATCCATCCGATCACAGCCCCCCCGGGTGGGTGGCATGCATGGCCTAGCTATTCCACTAATGCAAGCAAGAAATTATAGTCCATCAGAGTTATGGACTGACCAGATCTTTTATCAACTGCAAAATCTTACGACGTTTGTTTAGTTCATACTGCTTCGCCATCAAAGACTTTTCAACATTTTGAGATTGGCGGCCCACCACCCAGCTTCTTTATTATTATAAACCTGGTCATGTGCTGCATGTCATCAACTGGTTATAACTCAGCAGTGAAATTACTTATCCCAACTTATTGGTTCCAGCCGGGCAGTCCAGACTAGACGAGAGGCAGAAGGGGACGAATAATACTTCAGCGAGCACACCAACATATGCGCGCAACAAATATTACTTGTTATTTATTAATTAATGGAAAGTACTGATTTGCAACCCGGGTTCCAAACTAGGTACTAATAACGTTTCCATCCATGCCCCCCAACCAAAAAAAAAGTGATACTCAACGTTTCTGACACGAGAGCATTAATGCTTGCTTGCTAGTTGCTGCACATTCAAGTCATAATTGGGCTACAAAGTTTCCATATAGTTGACCAAGAAAGTTGACAAATTTGTTGTTGTTGTTTTTTTAGCTGAATCTTTCATGGACCTTTTTATTAATTTTACTTGAGGAAAGGAAGTAAAAGGGAGGGCCAAAGCCTCACACAGTGACAGAAGGGTATTGGCCTGATAAGCCTTGAATAACTAGTCCAAAAAACCTGGGGGAATTTGATAACGAGATAAGAGAGTTTATCTCCAATTTAGCATTGGTTTTAAGTCTACCGATGGTTTGGTAACTGAGATAGGATAAACAGAGATGATAAAAGTTATTTAGAAAAAATAGTGATAAAGCAGGAGATAACTATCCCATCTATAGATGGGGGATAAAAATTATCTCTGAAGATAACTCATTAATTATAATATTTTATTTTTAAAAATCATATATCTCTCTCTATACATACTTAAATGGTGTCAAACTAGAGATAGAACTATACAGCAACATAAAGCAGGTTCCTAAGCCATGGAGAAGAAAAAGATCTCTAGAGATTACAATGATCAATCTGAAGAGAAGGTACATTGAATATGAGAATGAGGGCGAAGTCCCGAACGACTAGGGCAACGTTCATCATCAGCATCATCAACATCTTCGTCATCGAAATCACCGGCCATAATTTTAGAAAGACTATTCTCAGGCATGTATATATATATATATATATTTTCACGTTTGGATTGCTATGCGACAGAATCGCCAGTGACATTCTTGTGTGTTCTAGGTGAGATAACCTGTTCTTGCAAGAAGGATGTTGAGACCAAATCACAAGTTAGACAAACATTTGTAGCAGGTGTAGACATGCCAATTTTGACATAATTTGAGTAAATTTTATGTTATAATGCAATGCCAGAAAGTGGCTCTATTCATTTAAGCATCTGAATATTTTTTTTTCCTATTTTTCTAGACTTTTTAGGAATTTTTCTTGTGGACCAATGGGGGTCAGGTTAAAAGTTCATATTCGTGTCAGACACAGAGGACACGATTCAATTGCCTTATATCCGCGTATTATCAAGTCGTTGTGTTTAATCTTCGAAGTCTGACTGTGGCAAGGTCTATATTCGTGATTGGTCAAGTTGTCACCATTAAGAGTTTCCATATTCAATTTTTTAGCAATTTCTAAATTTATTTTTGGAAAATAAAATCTTGCCAAATATGATATGTGTCTACTCACATGGATGCGATTTTGATTTTCCTCTATTAATATGACCGATTACTAAAATGATAATCGATTCTTCAAACAAGCGTCGGGTCACCCGGACGTGTTTTAAGCTTTCCATTTGCAGAATATGGTCAATGTTCGTATCAATTTTGAAAATTCATAATCCACGGTGGATCATCTAGGTGCAATTCATAGTTGCTATATTATATGCGCTAGTCCAAGTATGGAAGGTCATAAAGCGTGGCGGTTTGACCAGAGCGATTCAGTCAAATAGCGACTACTGTGTTTGATGTGATTTAAATAATTTAATCCTATAAAAGACCCCCGTGGCCACACTTTTAAAGGTTGGATTTTGGTGAGAACAGAGAGGCTTTACTGTGTTCCAAAGCTCTGAACTCCAGAGTTTAGAGAGAGAGAGAGAGAGCCACAAACAAGTTTGGAGCACTCTCCAATTTGTGAGGCGGTGCTGCCGGATTCTCAAGGTGGACGTGCTTCATTGGAGCGTGTCTGGAGTTTCATCTTGTGCCTCTAGCTCTGCTCTCTTGTGCCTCCACCAGATTCCTTCCTCCTTTTCCTCTTGTTTCATTTATTTCAACTCTTCTCTTATTTTCTTACTTGCATGCATCAATTTCGTCAAGTTGTTTGTTCACTTTGTGTTCTCCACACACACATCGAACACTCACTCCCATATTCTTAGGGGTTTAAAAACTCAACACAAGGTGTGTTTCATTTCATGTTATTTTTTTATTTCAATTCATTGGGAGCATTGATACTATACACTTGGTTCTAATTTACTCTTTCTCCTTGGTGGTTTCATTTGTTCTTATTCACAAGTAACCAAAATATCAAAAACCTTCTTTGTCGGCCAGCCGATTGGAGAAGTAAAGTCAACTCACGATCATCCTACGCACTTCAAGTAAAGGTAAGCAATTTATCCTTTACTATTCCCTTCGGCACCCATGTGTGTCTGGCGATCACACTCCATATCTAGTGCACACACGCATTTTCCTTTCTTTTCTATTTCTCTGTATCAACTTCTTTTCTCTTTTTCCCATCATTTTTCCACCATTATATTTTTCATTAAAATATTTCTTCAACTTTTCTTTGTGGTTTTAAACACATCCATAAATTGGCGATCACAGTGGGACTCTTTTTATTTTAATTTTGGTTACCACTCCTTTAACACCCATGTGTGCATCTCCCTTCGGCACCCACATGTGCCATTCCCTTCGAACCCCATGTGGTACAATTTTCGTCCCCTCGTACCTCACGCGGTACTCTCTTTGAAACCATCAAAATTGCCAAGTTGTGTCTTATTTTTTTCCATAAATTTTAATTGGGAATAAAGAAAAAAATCACTATCTTGCTCCCCTCCCCTAATTACTTGCTTCTGCTTGAAGTGCACATCATAATTTGACTCCATGCTTCTTCAATTGGTTTGCCAAGTTCATGGTTGTTTGCTTTATTGCAAATATTTGTTCTTTGGCTGCTCTCTAAATCCACGACGGACACAGACATTGCCTTTTTCACACTTATCCATGTCAATCCTACTGGATGCTGATCACTATAATAGAACAACACCGGAGGGAGTCATTGTGGCTTTGACAGCCTCTGCGGGCTCTCAACTCCACGACTGACTGAATGGACGCGAGTTTATTGAATCTGCGGTGATTGTGTTCGTCACGATTTACTCTATTCACAGAGCTCTAGTTTTTCTGGCATGTGAAGGTTTTTCTGCATTAACTCGGCATTTTAGGGGCATTTTTGTTGAGAAACTAATTGATTACAAATGGTTGATTAATGCTTGGAAGAACTGTTGTGCATTTATCTTTTACAAATGTTTGATCATTGTGTTTTTGCTTATGACAAAATCTTTTTGTAATCTGCTAAACAAATTTATTAAATTATACCACACTCTATTTTGTATGAAAATTAATGTGTTTTAGTAAAGGCATACATGTATTATATTATAAAATCCTTTACAGTCTATTGAAAAAAAAAATTCTAAGTACACATGTATCCATACATATCATACTGAGTCCGACTCCAAAGAAGTCAAAGTGTTGTACGACTTCTGAGAAGTCGAAGTGAGCTATCGACTATTGAACTGGCGTTACTCCGACTCGTAAGAAGTCGAAGTCCTATAGCCTCACCCCAACTCTCAAGAAGTCAAAGTCGGATACCGACTGTTGAACATATCCACTCACTCTAACTCTTGATAAGTTGAAGTCTGATAATTGTTTGATGATGACTTTACTCAGACTTCTCTACAGTCAAAGCCTCATACAGTTTACTGGAAGTACTCCGACTCGTCAAAAGTCGAAGTATGGCTTTGTCTGACTTGTAGCACTCCAACTTCTTGAAAGTCGAAGTATGACATCAACTTTCTTGATCATCTATACTTAGATATTTTTAAGTATCTATTATTATTTTTATAGAAATGGTAATGCATTCTTAGTGTGATTAATTTTTTAATTCTTATGAATTATTCAATGAACTAAATGAACACATGATCTGCACTATGTTATGTTCTGTGTGTTATCTGAATACTAATAGTTAAATAAACTATGTACTTCTCTATTCTTATGTTTAATGCTTCCATGTTATTTCTAAATATCAATTTCATAGTTTATCTTTTCTGATTGCTATGTGTCTCCCAAAGACATATGTTAGCATACTTTAGAATATCTAGTTTCCATATTTTTAGGAAAAAATTCCCTTTGTAGTAGTACTGCGAGCCAAGTAGGTGCCCATTCCTCTTGAATGCTCACCTACCCTTGTACTGTTTAAGGGACAAATTGTCTGTCTGAAACTGATAGATATATATTAAACAACTACATGTCCCTTACCTTCTTACATTATTTTACATCTCTCAAAACTAACCTCAAGAAAAAGGAAAAGGCTTGGTATGATATTTTTAGAAATTCAGGAGAAGATATCTGAAGAAGAGCATGCAGCTATCAGCATAGCCTGAAACTATTGAGACTCAAAAGACAGAAGAATTTCTCTTTGAAGATCACATCTTAGCTGTCTCAAGTCTCAAGACCCAACGTTCAAATTCAAACGGCTATTTTCTAACATCCACTTCTCAAATGGTAATTTTTGAAGACTATATATGAAACTGAAGTTTGAAAGTGAAAACTACAAGCAACACACACACAACAAATACACGACCACTTTTAACATTAGTAAGAAAAGAGAGAAGCTCACAAGATCTCAAGAGAGCCAACTGTTCAAGCTTCGACTTCTTGTTCTCTTACTTTCAGAAGTTCTTGGGTGGCATTCTTTGTTCTAGATCTTCTCAGTCCACCCTCTTAGAGTCAGAAAGAGTTAGAGCAGTCATTCTTATTTGTAATCACTTTCTGATTTTCTATGTATGCTCATTCTTTTGAACAGACACACTCTTTGCTTATTTCTATGTAAGAAACCAGCAGGAGGTTTGTTCCCTATAGTATCTCTCTATGAAGGGAAGACTTGCTGGGGAGCAAATGGGTTGTAATATCTCTCAGGTTGAGAGAAGACCAAGTGTTCTTAGCAGTTAAAACCCCAAGGGGTTCTTGGGGACTGGATGTAGGACTTCCTTTTAGAAGGGCCGAACTAGGATAAATCATTGTGCCTTTGTGTGATTGATTCCACCATGCTTTTCACTTGTTTCACACACTACACTAAGTGTTAACATTACTATTTAGTGTTATCTATTTTCAGATATATTTTTTAAGTGTAAAAAACCCTATTCACCCCCCCTCTAGGACATCTAAGTGTCATCCCGATCCAACAAGTGATATCAGAGCGAGGTCTTCTTAGAAGAATCGAAAGATTTGAGAAGAGATGGCAGCTGGAGCTTACAACTATGAAGGACAATTTGTTACAAGACCACCATTCTTTGATGGTGAAGATTACCAGTACTGAAAGATGAGAATGGAATGCTTCATCCGGGGCACAGACTTTGATATGTAGTTAGTAATAGAGCAAGGTGATTATGCTATATTTGCTGATAGTTCTTCTGCCTTAACGATAGCCGATAAAAGAAATATGTCTCTAAACTACAAAGCTAAGAATTACTTATGTTGTGCATTATCTAAAAAGGAATTTAATAGATTATCCGCATGTAAAACTGTTAAAGAAATATGGGATAAACTAAAAGTAACATATGAAGGAACAAATAAAGTTAAATAAAGTAGAATAGATATTTTGGTATCTCAATATGAACAGTTTAAAATGTTGCCTAATGAAAACATTACTCAAACAAAATCTTGCCAAATATGATCTGTGTCTACTCACATGGACGCGATTTTGACTTTCCTCTACTAATATGACCGATTGCTAAAATAATAATTGATTCTTAAAGAAGCGTTGGGTCAACCAGATGCATTTTAACCTTTCCATTTGCAGAATATGGTCAATGTCCATATCAATTTTAGAAATTCATAATGCGCGGCGGATCATATGGATGCGATTCATACTTGCTATATTTTATGCTCCAGTCGAAGTATGGAAGGTCATAATGCGCAGTGGTTTGACTGGACACGATTCAGTTAAATAGCGACCACTATCACTATAAGAAAAAGCATCGAAAGAGATTGACTAAATCAGTTGGTAATCGGTCACAATAGAGTTTAGCGACCCAATTGCAACCAATTAGTGAACAATAACATCGATCGCTATATTCTAGTCGCTATTATGCGATCGATATCAATCGGTCGCTGAATCGGTAGCAAACAACGACCGATAACTGTCAGTCGACTATCGGTCGCTAACAACAATCGATATCCAATGATCGCTAGTCGGTCGCATTAATTGTGACCGATTACATCTGTCGTAAAATCGGTTGCTAATTCAGAGATCGATTAGCAACCAATATAATTTTGGTCGCTACCTGTGTAGCAACCAACAATAGTGACTGTATTGCGACCGATATAGTCGGTCTCTAATTGGTCACTATTATTACATATATATATTTTGTAATAATTAAACGTAAATGATAATAAATCACCTGATAAATGACAATAAAATAAAACCACACTACATCTACTACACAAATCACAATATCTCATCACATAAACCACAACAAACATGTACACAAACCCATCTCCATCATAAAATTATAACATCCACACAACTAATATGAAATCGCAACCACAATATACACCCATAAAAAAATCACAAATCCTCTGCGTATGTGCCATCTTGGTCCTCGTCTCCCCCAACGCCTCGCGATGGATGAAAATCACAAATCCCCCACGCACGATTAATTACTATATGTGTTATGTTATTTGCTAAAAAATCCGGCAGCATCTCCCCACACCTCTCCGATATACCACAAAATATTTATTGACTAAGAAATTTTCTTAAACACTTACCAGTAAGTGGTTAAGAAAATAATCAAAATCAATAAAGGTATATCAGAGAGGAGTGAGGAGACGCAACTAAAATTTTTAACAAACAACACAAACACATATAATAATTAACCACCTAAGTACAATCAAACATTCTCAGACTGTCCAAATTGAACAATTCAAGACTTTGAGTTAGATATACACGTTCTCATCATTCAAAATGAGAATGTGCACATCAATCCCTTAGTCTTGAACGAGTAGGTTGATTGACACAGGCTTAACACGCTCTCCTAAAGATATGTGCAATATTAGGTTGCATCCACGCATTACAGCTCACATACAACATCCAACTAATTAAATATTGACAAGATAATAACATATTCTAAAAACACAAAAAATATGTATTCTAAAAACTCTATACATATAAAAATATCTGCAAGCACATAAATAAGTAAGATTGACTTTGTGCTAATGAACATTCAACAAGAAAGTTAGAAAGTAAGTTTACAAAATTAGAAATCAATTTTACAAAACATCCAACAAATTCATAAGAGCAAAAATCAAATACAGCAAGATGCTATTCTTTTGACTCCTACACAGTTACATTCTCATGTTGATCTAGTAGACCTTGATTCTTTAGTGCCAGATGAGAAGTATGAGATCCCACAGCTCTCAAACAGTGTGGAGGTATGTAGTGATACCTCCATCAATATGAATTGAGTGATGCACTGTAATCAAGCTTAATTATTACCATGTTCTAGATATATTCCATATTTTTGTAGGATATGTATACTCCTAATTCCTTTTGCATAATCTATGCATACCCAGACCTACTAATTCCATCGTCAACATGGTCACATATAGGGCTGTCAAATGAGACCCGTTTACCTAAAACCCAAACTGGATCGGTAAATTAAAGTGGGTAAAGCATACCGATTTTACCCGATAATACATACATGGATGGGTCTAGATCCATTCTTTTATTATATTTATTTAGTGGGTATGACAGGGTCTGTCTATTGGGTTTGAAAAAATCTCAGACGTGGGACTCGCCGCTGCCCCCTTTCTCTCCCAATTTCAACCCCCATCGCCGACAATGCTAGTGCCTCCCCCATCGCCGATGATGCTGCTGCCATCCCCCATCGCTGACGACACTGCCTCACCCGCGGCCAGCGAGCCGCGAACTAGGTCGCCAAACTAGGCGTCAACTCGGAGGGGAGGAGCCAGTGCGGTGCAGGCCCCAGAGCAGGCGAGCGGGGCGAGGTCGACCTGTTACAGGACGAGGAGGGCCCTCATGAAGGAAGCTGCCGAGATGGGGACAGCAGCTCGGACAACAGAGCTCCCGGAGGCCAGCGCCGGAGCGTAGGAGCCACCCAAGGGCGGCGCCACCGGTGAAGCGGTTGAGGGAGAGGTCGAGCTGCCCCAGCTGCAGCTGCATAGCCCCCACGCCGTCGCCTTCCCCGGCTCCGAGGGAGAACCCTAGAGAGTTCCTAGAGAGGTTCAATCTCCTCAGAGAAGGACACGCCGCGGCCAGGGCAGGGATCCCAGCGAACACGGAGCCCTGGAGGGCATTCCCGGAGAGGTCGAGCTCGAGCAGGCGGCCGCCGCAACGGGAGGCCGTGCCCGGCGCAAGCTCCCTGGTGATGTTGGCGCGTTGCAGCACGAGGCTCTCCAGGCGGTCAAGGGAGAGTAGGGAGGCTCTCCAGACGCCGACGAAGGAGGCGCAGGGGTTGGCGCTTGGGAGCCAGCTAGGGCGCGGTCGGGGTTGGGGAGGGAGGCCTTGAAGGAGAGGAGGAGCTGGAGATCACCATCAGTGGCGGCGGCGGCGGGGCTACTGCTGCAGGAGAGGAGGAGGAGGAAGAAGAGGAAGGAGAGGAGGTGGGAAGGGGAAGGAGGGGAGGCCATGGCGGGAGCGCTGGGGTCGTCTTCTGCTGCCACCATCAAGGAAAGAGGCTTCTCCATCTCCCCCTCCGCCATTAGAGAGACACAGGAGAGAGCACAGTGTAGAGAGAGAGCAGCTTAGAGAGAGAAAGAGAGAAGGGACAGAGAGAGTGACAGCTGAGATCTCCCTGCCCATCCCTGAAGTGGACGGATCGGATGGACTTCTAGTTGATCAGACGATTGAATCTAAAGGAGTCATCAGACGGCTGCAGAGGAGACCTTGTCGGACGATCTGGTTCCAAAATGTGTTTAGTGCACTTTGATTTTTATTTTTTTAGAATTTTTCATTGTATTTAAAGAAGTAATTAAGTTATAAATAAGATCTGAATTCAGATCTGGATCTAAAATATTGTGTTTAGTGTATTTGATTTTTTTTTAATTTTTTAGAAGTTTTATTGTACTTAATGAAGTAATTAAGTCATAGGTAGTATTTAGATCCAGATCTAGATCCAAAATGTTGTGTTTAATATGCTTGATTTTTTAATTTTTTATTTTTTTATATTTAGAGAAGTAATTTATAAGTTATAGAATATGGATCCAGATCAGGATTCAAAATGTTGTATCATCTTGATATTCTATATGTATAATCGGGATTAAAAATTTTATAAGAAGTAAAAGTTATCATTATGGGTTTAAGTTTGAGACCCATGCCCATTCTTTAAAAATAATCAAAAAATAGGTATAGATATATCTTTGTGAGAAGTTATAGGGTATGGGTATATACCTTACTTAACACTATTGGGTCTTATTGGGCATGAACATATTAGACCCATTCAGACCCATTTGACAGCCCTAGTCACATATATACTAAAATATGCCGTTAGGGGAACCTGGCCTGAGGATGTGATCAAAGGCGCAAGGCACATGGTAATTAAGCATCCAGATCTAGTTTTTTAAGCTCACCTACGAACCTCCTATTCTTTTGTCATTTGCATATGCATATCATATTCTTTTGCCACACATAATTATATGGTAAGCATCCTGGTTTGGCATGTTATGCTCACCTACGTATTTGCTATTCTTTTGCCATTTGCATGCATGCTTATACTTCTGCCACACAAAGAATTATGTTCATACATATTGGTGATTTTTCTTTTACTAAGCTTGATCATTTTATCCTTTCCTGATCACATATATTGTGCTCACGAGTATGTTTACATCTACTGCAGGCGTCTAAGGAGTTAAGCTCTGAATAGTCTTTCTTTGTTATGAGAGGATAAATCTAATATTACAGAGTTTGATTATCTATATGTGACTCGAGTAGAATCGGACTCAAGTTTAATTATAGATGCTCCGGCAGACACCGAAGGCAACATGAAGATAAACTAATATATATATATATATAGTAATTGAAACTCATATTTCTAACCATATCCCAACCCCATTAATAGTCTAAATTGAAACTGAACCAAACCTACTTCTTGTGATAATTGGGTACTATAGAGTCATGTGGTTTGGGTTGGTTTCTTCGATATTTATCTACGATATAAAAGACTAATTATATATCCTATAAAATGAAAAAGGAGGAGGAGTAACTTTTGTGGTATTTTTAATTACCGAAAAAAAAACTTTTGTGTTGTTTATTAGCAAATTAGTGATCCCTAATATCTTCTCAAGGGGGACACCTGGTGGGGCGAGGAAGGGGCGAGGGCGGGGGTCTCGGATTCAAATTTGGGTGGGTGCGAATTTAGGTGGGTGAGGTGTTGGTCTTAGCCATTGTGGTGGCTGTTTTCTGCCACCTAAGCCCATCATGACCCATCAGGGCCCATCAGCACCTTCCCTTCTGACGTGGCCTCCTCGCACGGCCCCACGTCTCCGAACGGATCGGATAAAGGGGACCCACGTGCCAGTCACCCTTAGCGAAGCATTGCCAAGCTCTTTGGCAAAATACTTCCGAGCAAGGGGCGTTAATCCTTCTGCGCGGAACAGCCCTGGATATCACCGAATAGCACGTTCGATCCCCCCCCCCCATGCCGATCATGTCACGTCCCGAGAATTACGCAGCGGATATTATTCGAATAATTCGAGTCGATATTTCGAGACGTGGACAGTCGGCAAATAAGCCTCTAGCTAGCACGCACTAAATGTGTATCAACACAACATTATAATAGCGCCCAAATGTTGAACTCAATATAAATTGTATTCAATCCTCAACTCATTGTATTTCAAATAGAAACTATTACAGGACTAAGACTCAATGAAAGGAAAGTACATAATACTTCTCACTTCCTACTACAAGAATCTAACACTCAAAATAAACTAACTATAGGTAGACTCATAATTGGAACGCTCTTCACTTGGACGCATTCCTATCCTCGACTTGCTCTTCCTCTTGAACTTCATAGTCACCTAGATTGGGTAAAAGGTAGGGGATGAGCAAACTAGCCCAGTAGGATTTATATCTCAATCTGCGGGCAATGATATAAGTGATTAACATTTTAGAACTAGGCAAGTACGATGAATGATATGCAAGTACGAATAAAACTCGTTAAAACATGATATATAAAACAAGCTAGAGAGAGAGGTCATGATAGAACAAGATTGATGAACAAGATGACAAGAGAGAACTAGAAATAGATCACTTTGTACAAGCACGTAAGATTTCACTTGATGTTAATAGCTTTCAAGAACACAAGATATCACTAATTGCATTAAATGCAGGATGGCCATATCACGCAAGCAAGCAAGCAAGAACGCACGAGCACGATCATGTAACACTAATCAGGCATGTAGACTCTAATCTACACCAAGGAAAGATCCACCAAGAATGCACACTAGGACACATGTATGTGGTTGTTGTATCTATCATTCAACAAGCAAGAAAGTACTCCCAGTGCAGATGCAACGCCAGTAATCATTATACCCCATGGTTAACAGTATATCTATGACTCGCCGTCATTGGGGCTAGATTGGAGCCCTTGGACACACGCCGTGCCCTGTCAGCATCTCATGTAAATTTTTAAATGTAGATACCCACAGTCATTAATAATGGCCAATGAGAGTTTCAATAAGTAAGCATGTGTAATGTCATGTTCATGATGATGAGGAGAACAAGTAGTAAGTAATGGAACATGATTTCATGATGACAATGGTCAAGAGATAAATTCGGCAGCATAACAGTACAATTTATACTTTCGTTCAATCTTTACATTAATGGATTTAGTCTAGTTTGTAAGTCACACTCACGAGATCAAGAAGAGAAGGGAAGTGCACGCTATCTCCAGGGAACTTCAATGGTACAACCAACTCGTCGGCCATGTGGGAATCCATGGTCAGAGGAGATTTACGGAGGCCTTGGTGAAAAGGTCGCTAGTCTACCGATTCGGAATGACCGGTAGAGAGTTTCCAATTTCCCAAGAAAATGCTGCCTAATAGTGCTAGTGTGTAGTGCGGTACGCGTGTCTCAATTCTCAAACCATCGGTCCCAATCTCGCGGGAAGCACTAGACAATAAAATATGGAATAAAACTATGCACTTTAACTCATCATGGTTTGCAATATTTTATGATACCCATTATCATTTAAACGTGGAAGAACAGTAGGAAGATTAAATCACAAGAAACATGAATGGATCATATCAATTAAGGAGCATTTAGAATAGCATTCATGTAATTAAAGCTTTTAAATGAGTTTTACACTTTTTAAGTCATTAAATAACAATCATGCAATGATCAGACCCAAGACATGCAACTTGCATAGTAAATATCATATTTAAACAGATCTTGGTATATGTGGAAAACTATGCATGAAAACACATGGTTTCAGGTAAGGTTCTGAGATCGCGACACAGCCATATAAGAAAGGCGACAGGGGTTCAGATCGCGATAGGACAAGGGCCGCGAAGAGATGACTAGAAGGCGACAGGATCCTGTAAGGAAGGCGACATGTCGGGCCCAGAAGGCGACACAGGTGTACAAGCATCGCTACAGGGAAGTCAGAACAGGCAGGTAGATAGCGACGGAGCGCATGTCGCATTCAGAAAGCGACTAGATGGGTGTCGCGACAAGACCGATGAAGGCGACCTATCGGGCCGTCGCATTCATAGGGTCCGTGCCTGGCTCGGACAGAGCAAGGACAGTGCCTTGGATTGCGGACATGTCTTTCCTTCTTTTGACGTAGGGTTGTTCTAAAATAGAGAACAAATTGCATGGTGCATGAAAAATAACGAAACCAGTTTTAAAATAACCTAGACCTACTAGGGTACTTCCAGTAATTCGTAATTGAACAGTAAAGATGGTTTCGATAGGTTTTGATCACGGAGAACACAAGGTTAGAACAAGGGTAACTTGAAGACATAATCTTATGCAGCAACCCTATTGCCATGCTTATAACTCTCTAACTAATGAGATCTAGACAAAACGTTCAACATGAAACCTGACGAGGACATCAATTTGAATAACTTTCCTTTTATGACCTTTCTCTAATTCGGTCTTGAAACACGTGCAATATATTAAGAACGGGAAAGGCTCTAACAGTGCGCGACGTTGGCAAAACGCTTAAAAATCAAGATCTACTAACTTAAATTCGATGAAACCAGTGAGAAATGAAAGTTAACTTGATGCTCTACACATTTGTATAGGATATGTTAAGATTTTGCCTGAGAAAACCTACCTTTTGGGTTGAAGAAGTCCCGTTATTCCAGAAAATTAGTGTTCAGACCACTTGGAGGAAAACGCTTACTACTCCGTGTATACTGCATGGAATTTGGGCATTCCACTTGGGTTAGAACGTAGCCTTGACC
Source organism: Colocasia esculenta (assembly GCA_014218235.1). NCBI lineage: Eukaryota > Viridiplantae > Streptophyta > Magnoliopsida > Alismatales > Araceae > Colocasia > Colocasia esculenta. The sequence continues at coordinate 157,381,475 of CM024753.1, read as the reverse complement.
CTCTTTCCATGGGTATAGGCCTTGCAAGGTTTGGTTTAGGTTTGACTCACCTTTGGTCGACTTCAAGAGAGTGGTTTGTGCAGGTCGCAGCAGACGAGAAGGGGAAGAAGAACGGCTTCTTGTGGTCGTTCCACAGCTCCTCAGCCACCAAGAGCTCCTCCACACGACCCTAGCAAGTTCTAAATTCGTTCCTAGGGTTTGGGTGAAGAGTATTTAAGTAACCATGGTGTTTAGGAGTCCTATTATAACTAGGAAAGGAGGGTTTCGGGATTGGCATGTTTGATTTCCTATTTTTGATGATTTCCTCCTCCTTTTGAGTGTGTGAGGCATTAGGAAACCTCCCCTCATAGTTAGGCACGAATTTGGGTTGCCATGAATGCATGATTGCATCCCAATTCAACTCAAATTGCCTCTTTCTAATTTCAGCCTATTTAGAGTTACGAATTTCCATGAATTTTCTTGTTTCATTTGATTTTTGGGTCATATGTGGTCCATTGGCCCACTTATGATATTGGGTCATTATTATATATTGTTAGAAGCATTTCTAACATTTTTATTTAATTTATGATTGCGTCGTATTTTCGTGTTAACGGTTTTCCGACTCGTTTCTTTATTTGGATAATCGGTCACAATAATTCTTAAACCTAGCTCACATGATTTTTATTGACCCAATTTTCTTGATGGGTCATTAGAGGATATTATTTGAAGCCCATATATAATTTTTATTTAATTTTCTGACTCATCCAAGTACGTGTGATAATGCTTTTTCGACTTATTCATAAATTACGATAATAAGTCGTGAAACACTTTAAACTTGGCTAATCCAATTTTTCTTGGCACAAATTTCTTTTTGGAACATTTAGTAATAATATTTAGGGTTGATTTATAATTTTTACGGAATTTTTCGATGTGTTTTAGCACACACGATAATGGTACGTATGTTATAAATACTCCGATATTATGGAAATTATTTATTTCTATTTATTTTGAATTTTTATGTAATTAAAATTTCGGGGTGCTACACCTCCCCCACTTAAGAGAATTTGGTCCCCAAATTCATATATAGAAAGATTTTGTATAAGTGAGGTGTACTTACTTGTGAATAACTCCGGGTATCTTTTGCGCATTGCTTCCTCGTTTCCCACGTGTCGTCTTCATCCATGCGTTGATTCCATCTAACCCTTACTAGTGGAATAACCTTGTTCCTTAGTTGGCGCAGTTCCCGATCCACGATCTTAATCGGCTTCTCTTGATATGTTCCGTCTTTGTTGAATTCCAGAAGCTCATATTCTATGACATGCCCTGGATCTCGTACATACTTCTTCAACATGGATATGTGGAACACATTGAGTATTCCATCCATTCGTGGTGGTAAAGCGAGACGATATGCCACCTCGCCGACTCTTTCGAGGATTTTGAAAGGCCCGACAAACCTCGGTGACAACTTGCCTTTAATGCCGAATCGCCTGATCCCACGGCCTGGAGACACTTGCAAGAATACATGTTCACCAATCTGAAACTCCAGGTCTCTTCTTCTATTATCTGCATATGCCTTTTGTCTTTGCTGCGCCACTACCATTCTTTCTTTAATAAGCTTTACCTTCTCTATGGTTTCTCTTATCATCTCGGGTCCTAGCATTTGTTTTTTGCCAACTTCATACCAGCATATTGGAGATCGGAAACTCTTGCCGTAGAGTGCTTCAAATGGTGCCATTTGAATGCTAGCTTGATAGCTATTATTGTAGGCGAACTCCACAAGCGATAAGTGTTCATGCCAGCTACCTCCAAAATCTAGGACACATGCTCTAAGCATATCTTCAATCACTTGGTTGGTTCTCTCCGTCTGACCATCTGTCTGTGGATGGAAAGCCGTGCTAAAGTTTAGTTTAGATCCCAAAGAATAGTGCAGTCCTTTCCAAAAGTGGGATGTGAACCTGGGGTCTCTATCAGACACGATAGACACTGGTACTCCATGTAATCTGACTATTTCCTTCACATACAACGCAGCCAGAACATCTACTGACCACTTATTCTTTACTGGTAAGAAGTGAGCCGACTTAGTTAAGCGGTCGACAATAACCCAGATTCCATCGAATCCTCCTCTAGATTTAGGTAGCCCGAAAATAAAGTCCATTCCTATACCTTCCCATTTCCATGCCGGGATTTCTAGGGGTTTGAGTTTACCTGCGGGTCGCAAGTGTTCTGCCTTTACCTTTTGACATGTCAAGCATCGGGCGACATATTCCGCCACTTCTCTCTTCATATTAGGCCACCAAAAGCTTCTTTTCAAATCTTGATACATCTTGGTAGTTCCAGGATGGATGGTATACCTGGTCTTGTGAGCCTCATCCATAATCATTTTCTTTGTCTCTGCATGGTCGGGTACACAGACTCGATCCCGGAACAATAGTCTTCCATCTTCAGTTAATGAGAAATCCGGCCTCTGGTCTAGATTAGCCTTAATCTCTACAAGTACAGGGTCATTATCTTGGAGTGTTGTGATGTCCTCCAGTAGTGTAGGTTGTGCCCTAATGCTAGCAACAAGACATCCCTTCTCTTTGATGTCAGCATCAATATTTAACTTGGCGAAGTCTTCTAACAACCTCCATTCGTTCACCATTAAACTTGATAGTGTGATCGTTGGCTTTCTACTTAGAGCATCTGCCACAGCATTTGCTTTTCCGGGATGATATTGAATCGTGAAGTCGAAGTCTTTGAGATACTCCAACCACCTCCGCTGTCTCATATTCAAGTCCTGCTGAGAAAACAGATACTTCAAGCTTTTATGGTTAGAAAACACAATGAATTTCTCACCATATAGATAATGACGCCATATCTTCATGGCGAAGACTACAGTCGCTAGCTCCAGATCATGTACAGGGTAATTGTCCTCATGCTTCTTCAATTGTCTAGATGCGTAGCATATAACTTGCCCATTCTGCATTAGCACACAGCCAAGGCCGATCCCGGATGCATCGGTGTATACTTTAAAACTACCCCCAGCAACTGGCAGTGTTAGCACGGGTGCTGAGGTAAGGTGCTCTTTCAATGCCTTGAAACTTTCTTCACATTCATCAGTCCATGCAAATGGATTCTCCTTCCTGGTAAGCCGGGTCAATGGTACAGCTATCTTCGAGAAATCCTTAATGAAGCGACGATAATAACCTGCTAAACCCAGAAAGCTTCTAATCTCCGACACAGTTGTCGGCCTTGTCCGATTCTTTACCGCCTCCACCTTAGACGGATCTACTGAGATCCCCTCCTTGGATATGATGTGGCCAAGGAAAGACACCTCTTCCATCCAGAATTCACACTTACTAAATTTGGCATAGAGTTGATTGTCTCTAAGCACTTGTAGAGCCATCTTCAAGTGTTCTTCGTGTTCTTCTTTGGATTTGGAGTAAATAAGGATGTCATCGATGAACACCACTATAAACTGGTCCAAGTATGGCCTATAAATATTATTCATAAGTTGCATGAAAGCCGCTGGAGCATTTGTTAAACCAAACGGCATGACCACGAACTCATAGTGACCGTATCTACTCCGAAATGCAGATTTGTGAACATCCTCCTCCTTTATTCTTAGTTGATGGTAGGCTGATCTTAGATCTATCTTGGAGAAGTATTGTGCACCGGAGATCTGGTCAAACAGCTCGTCGATGCGGGGTAGAGGATACTTATTCTTTATTGTCAACTGGTTTTACTAACGGTAATCAATGCAAAGCCTCATTGTCCCGTCCTTCTTTCTGACAAATAGCACTGGCACTCCCCACGGGGATGTGCTAGGCCTAATAAAACCTTGATCTAGTAATTCTTGGATTTGTCTCTTTAACTCCTGCAATTCAACCAGGGACATACGGTACGGGGCTTTTGAAATAGGGGCTGCCCCAGGGAGTAACTCAATGGTGAAGTTTACCTCCCGCTCAGGTGGTATATCAGGTAATTCCTCTGGAAATACATCAGGATAGTCTCTGGCTATTGGAATGTCTTCTAGGGTGGGTTTCTTCTTTTCCGTTGCTAAGACAGAAACTAGGAAAGCATCACAACCCTGGTTGATCAGCTTAGAAGCCTTTAAGGAGGAGATCAAGATAGGGTGTTTGTGATAGCGGGTGCCCAGTAGTGATAGGGTTGGAAGATTTGGTCTTTTAAAAGTGACCCTCCTATGGCGACAGTTTACATCGGCATCATATTCAATTAAATCGACACCCAAAATGGCATCATAACCCTTCATGTCTAAACAGATAAGGTCGGCAGGGAGATTGTGCCCTCCAATTATAGTTTCACATTTCGGCAAGTAGTGAGTGAGTTCAGATTCTAAGCCTAGTGGAGAGGCTACAGTGATCTTGGATTTCAAGGGTACAGGTTTGACAGGTAGAGTTGTAGCAAATGTGGTGGAAATAAATGAATAAGCAGCTCCAGTATCAATAAGCACAAATGCAGGTTGAGAGTGTATGGAAATGGTACCTTCCACCATACCCCCTTCCTCGGGTAGGTCAGCTTCTATGACAGTATTAAGGCGTCCCTGACGCCGTGGTACATTCCGGGCTCTCCCGGGCTGGTCTTTCAGCATAGGACAATCCGGAATATGGTGGTCACGACCGCCACACCTTAAGCATGCCCCGATCTTCTTCCAGCATTCCTCAGCTCGGTGTCCTGGTTTATCACAGAATTTGCAGTTTTCAGACAACTGCCTACCTTCCACTTTGACTCTTTTATCTCCCACAGCATCTTTTCCAGCAATTGGCCTCTTGTTGTTGCTGTTAAAATTGTTATTGTTGCTACGAAATGTTGGAACAGTATTGGGTGCTCCCTTCTTGACAAAGACCGGCTTGGAGTTGTCCTTGCCCCTAATGCCATCCACCTTGGCTATGGTGTCTTCTACTAGTTGGGCTCTTTGGACCATCTCAGCATAGGTTTGAATGTTGTGTGGTCCGAACCTTTCAATGAACATGGGCCTGAGCCCATCCATGAATCGATTTGCCTTAAGTCTTTCCGTTCCCACCAGATGTGGGGCATACACAGCGAGACGTGCGAACTGAGCCTCATACTCAGCCACAGACAATCCCTTCTGCTTCAGTGCGGCAAATTCTGTCGCTTTCTTCTCCTTCACTCTCTCAGAGAAATATTTTCCCCGGAATATCTCCAGGAATTCAGCCCATTCTAGTTCAGCTATATTAGGCAGGTGGGCCGATGTGGCCTTCCACCATGCTCGGGCATCCTTGGTAAATTGAAAAGTGGCCAGTACCACTTTTTCCCTATTGGTGCATTGCATTACTTGGAAAATCCTTTTGATCTCCTCTTGCCAATTCTCCGCCTCGTACGGATCAGGGGATCCAGAGAAACGAGGAGGGTTTAATTCTTTCTAACATATTCCCAGTCTCTACCCATTCTCACCAGGTACTATATTTAATTTCCATGACCTAGGTTCCATAGGTATCTACTATTCCTGAGACATATATCCTATTTGGTATTCCTAGGCTCTGATACCACTAAACTATCACGTCCTGAGAATTATGCAGTGGATATTATTTCGAATAATTCGAGTCGATATTTCGAGACGTGGACAGTCGGAAAAAAAGCCTCTAGCTAGCACGCACTAAATGTGTATCAACACAACATTATAATAGGGCCCAAATGTTGAACTCAATATAAATTGTATTCAAACCTCAACTCATTGTATTTCAAATAGAAACTATTACAGGACTAAGACTCAATGAAAGGAAAGTACATAATACTTCTCACTTCCTACTACAAGAATCTAACACTCAAAATAAACTAACTATAGGTAGACTCATAATTGGAACGCTCTTCACTTGGATGCATTCCCATCCTCGACTTGCTCTTCCTCTTGAACTTCATAGTCACCTAGATTGGGTAAAAGGTAGGGGATGAGCAAACTAGCCCAGTAGGATTTATATCTCAATCTGCGGGCAATGATATAAGTGATTAACATTTTAGAACTAGGCAAGTACGATGAATGATATGCAAGTACGAATAAAACTCGTTAAAACATGATATATAAAACAAGCTAGAGAGAGAGGTCATGATAGAACAAGATTGATGAACAAGATGACAAGAGAGAACTAGAAATAGATCACTTTGTACAAGCACGCAAGATTTCACTTGATGTTAATAGCTTTCAAGAACGCAAGATATCACTAATTGCATTAAATGTAGGATGGCCATATCACGCAAGCAAGCAAGCAAGAACGCACGAGCACGATCATGTAACACTAATCAGGCATGTAGACTCTAATGTACACCAAGGAAAGATCCACCAAGAATGCGCACTAGGACACATGTATCTGGTTGTTGTATCTATCATTCAACAAGCAAGAAAGTACTCCCAGCGCAGATGCAACACCAGTAATCATTATACCCCATGGTTAATAGTATATCTATGACTCGCCGTCATTGGGGCTAGATTGGAGCCCTTGGACACACGCCGTGCCCTGTCAGCATCTCATGTAAATTTTTAAATGTAGATACCCACAGTCATTAATAATGGCCAATGAGAGTTTCAATAAGTAAGCATGTGTAATGTCATGTTCATGATGATGAGGAGAACAAGTAGTAAGTAATGGAACATGATTTCATGATGACAATGGTCAAGAGATAAATTCGGCAGCATAATGGTATAATTTATACTTTCGTTCAATCTTTACATTAATGGCTTTAGTCTAGTTTGTAAGTCACACTCACGAGATCAAGAAGAGAAAGGAAGTGCACGCTATCTCCAGGGAACTTCAATGGTACAACCAACTCGTCGGCCATGTGGGAATCCATGGTCAGAGGAGATTTACGGAGGCCTTGGTGAAAAGGTCGCTAGTCTACCGATTCGGAATGACCGGTAGAGAGTTTCCAATTTCCCAAGAAAAGGCTGCCTAATAGTGCTAGTGTGTAGTGCGGTACGTGTGTCTCAATTCTCAAACCATCGGTCCCAATCTCGCAGGAAGCACTAGACAATAAAATATGGAATAAAACTATGCACTTTAACTCATCATGGTTTGCAATATTTTATGATACCCATTATCATTTAAACGTGGAAGAACAGTAGGAAGATTAAATCACAAGAAACATGAATGGATCATATCAATTAAGGAGCATTTAGAATAGCATTCATGTAATTAAAGCTTTTAAATGAGTTTTACACTTTTTAAGTCATTAAATAACAATCATGCAATGATCAGACCCAAGACATGCAACTTGCATAGTAAATATCATATTTAAACAGATCTTGGTATATGCGGAAAACTATGCATGAAAACACATGGTTTCAGGTAAGGTTCTGAGATCGCGACACAGCCATATAAGGAAGGTGACAGGGGTTCAGATCGCGACAGGACAAGGGCCGTGAAGAGATGGCTAGAAGGCGACAGGATCCTGTAAGGAAGGCGACATGTCGGGCCCAGAAGGCGACACAGGTGTACAAGCATCGCGACAAGGAAGTCAGAACAGGCAGGTAGATAGCGACGGAGCGCATGTCGCATTCAGAAAGCGACTAGATGGGTGTTGCGACAAGACCGATGAAGGCGACCTATCGGGCCGTCGCGTTCACAGGGTCCGTGCCTGGCTCGGACAGAGCAAGGACAGTGCCTTGGATTGCGGACATGTCTTTCCTTCTTTTGACGTAGGGTTGTTCTAAAATAGAGAACAAATTGCATGGTGCATGAAAAATAACGAAACTAGTTTTAAAATAACCTAGACCTACTAAGGTACTTCCAGTAATTCGTAATTGAACAGTAAAGATGGTTTCGATAGGTTTTGATCACGGGGAACACAAGGTTAGAACAAGGGTAACTTGAAGACGTAATCTTATGCAGCAACCCTATTGCCACGCTTATAACTCTCTAACTAATGAGTTCTAGACAAAATGTTCAACATGAAACCTGACGAGGACATCAATTCGAATAACTTTTATGTTATGACCTTTCTCTAATTCGGTGTTGAAACATGTGCAATATATTAAGAACGGGAAAAGCTCTAACAGTGCGCGACGTTGGCAAAACGCTTAAAAATCAAGATCTACTAACTTAAATTCGATGAAACAAGTGAGAAATGAAAGTTAACTTGATGCTATACACATTGGTATATGATATGTTAAGATTTGGCCCGAGAAAACCTACCTTTTGGGTTGAATAAGTCCCATTATTCCAGAAAACCAGTGTTCAAACCACTTGGAGGAAAACGCTTACTACTCCGTGTATACTGCATGGAATTTGGGCATTCCACTTGGGTTTGAACGTAGACTTGACCCTCTTTCCAGGGGTATAGGCCTTGCAAGGTTTGGTTTAGGTTTGACTCACCTTTGGTCGACTTCAAGAGAGTGGTTTGTGCAGGTCGCAGCAGACGAGAAGGGGAAGAAGAACGGATTCTTGTGGTCGTTCCACAGCTCCTCAGCCACCAAGAGCTCCTCCACACGACCCTAGCAAGTTCTAAATTCGTTCCTAGGGTTTGGGTGAAGAGTATTTAAGTAACCATGGTGTTTAGGAGTCCTATTATAACTAGGAAAGGAGGGTTTCGGGATTGGCATGTTTGATTTCCTATTTTTGATGATTTCCTCCTCCTTTTGAGTGTGTGAGGCATTAGGAAACCTCCCCTCATAGTTAGGCACGAATTGGGTTGCCATGAATGCATGATTGCATCCCAATTCAACTCAAATTGCCTCTTTCTAATTTCAGCCTATTTAGAGTTACGAATTTCCATGAATTTTCTTGTTTCATTTGATTTTTGGGTCATATGTGGTCCATTGGCCCACTTATGATATTGGGTCATTATAATATATTGTTAGAAGTATTTCTAATATTTTTATTTAATTTATGATTGCGTCGTATTTCCGTGTTAACGGTTTTCCGACTCGTTTCTTTATTTGGATAATCGGTCACAATAATTCTTAAACCTAGCTCACATTATTTTTATTGACCCAATTTTCTTGATGGGTCATTAGAGGATATTATTTTAAGCCCATATATGATTTTTATTTAATTTTCTGACTCATCCAAGTACGTGTGATAATGCTTTTTCGACTTATTCATAAATTACGATAATAAGTCGTGAAACACTTTAAACTTAGCTAATCCGATTTGTTTTGACACAAATTTCTTTGTGGAACATTAGTAATAATATTTTAGGGTTGATTTATAATTTTACGGAATTTTCCGATGTGTTTTAGCACACCGATAATGGTACGTATGTTTTAAATACTCCGATATTATGGAAATTTTTATTTTCTATTTATTTTGAATTTTTATGTAATTAAAATTTCTGGGGTGCTACAGATCACCTGCTCGGAAAGTATGTCCAGAGGGTTCCGAACAGGTCTTCTGGCCTACGCTGCGGTTATAACCGCCCTGGGCTATGCGCCCCATGATCAAGACGTGCGTTAACCGCCTGGCATCCCAACAGACATCTGAGCGCATAACTCCACCTATTATGCGCGTCCATCAAGGCGTCTTTCCAGGCACGATCCATTGGCGTTACGCATGCCAACCTCGTCGCCTACGTCTATAAAAACACAGGCACAGGACCATGCACTGGTACGTTCCCTCTCACGCGAACACACCCTTACACAATACAAACCCCCTGCCTTGCAAGCTTGATACTGACTTACGCATAGGAGGGTTTTCCCGGTCTTCACCGGGCCTCCTGATCCAGTTCTGGTTTTTGCAGGCTTCCGTCCGCACCGGGTTCGTCTTCCCCATCTTCTTCAGTGGAGGCCCGTTTGGCTCCAGCCCAAACAGGAACATACCACCACATTTGGCGTCGTCTGTGGGAACGACACAGCCATGGCTCGCGGACGATCCTCTTACCAGAATGTGGGGAGTAGGGCGACGAGATCCAGACAGTCGCGAGCGGACTCTCGCCGGCGATCCCCCCCGGTTGACGTCAACATCGCCCCTGCTGGCATTAACAACGACGTCCCTGCACCGGTTGCCGCCGCGCCGGCAACAGCCCTCGAAGTAGCTGAACTTCAGGGAAGATGCAGCAGCTGACGGGTGTCGCCTTGCCCTGCAGGCTCAGCTGGTTGGACCCCCAGCTCCGGCGTTTCCCCTGCCAACGAGAGCGCCGGCGGATCATCGCATCGGCGTTCTCGTGTCCTCGGCGGCGCCTCAGGAGCAGCAGGCAGACTCGCCACGTCGTCGCACCGAGCCCCGTCCGAGGAGCGGGCGCCAGAGCGCCGCAGGCGTTCGCCCCGTCGATCTGTTGTTTCCCCTCGTCCACCGCGATCGGTCGTGGGAGCCAACTCCCACGAGTCCAGACGAGGGGGCCCCGCCAATTCCGAACAGGAGCTCGCTAGGCGCCTGCGGCGTGTGGTCGACCTCGAGCGCCGTGTGGACGCGATGGTTCAGCGCGCGGAGGGGAAATCTCCAGCCGAAGATGACCTGGACTTCCGCTCCCCTTTCAGTAGGGAGATCTTGGAAGCTCAGGTCCCTTCCAAGCTCCCTCTGCCCACCATCGCACCCTACGACGGCACCACCGACCCGGCCGACCACATCCACAGCTTTGAGTCGCACATGGTGTTCCATGGAGCATCAGATGTGGCCAAGTGCAGGGCCTTCCCTGCAACCCTCAAGGAGACTGCCAGGGCCTGGTTCGAGACCCTCCCTGCGGGCTCCATCAATTGAAGAAGTCCTATCGGGACAACTTCCTTGGTGGAAGGTCGCAGCCGCGAACGGCGGCTTCTCTCCTGGCCGTGCGCCAGAAGAAGGGCGAGGTGCTCTAGGACTTCGTTAAGAGGTTCCGAACAGAGGCGCTTCGCATTTCGCGCCTGGACGTCCCTCTGGCAACCAGTGCCCTTATTCAGGGCACCTGCGACGGCTTTTTGCAGAGGACCCTCGGCGTCTAGCAGCCTGCCACCCTTGCCGAGCTGCTCTCCATCGCACAGCACCACGTGGCTTGCGAGGAGAGCCTAGCAGCAAGTAGGGCCGAGCAGGGGGAGAAGTCGGATAAGAAGAGGCCTTCCAACAACGGTTCCGACCGTGATCGGAAGAAGGGACGACGCAACGGTGACTCTCCGTGCCATCTGCGCCCCTTCACCAACTACACCCCCCTCACTGTGGCACCCGAACAGATCCTGGCGGAGATCAGGAATGAAGCATATGTTCGGTGGCCACAGAGGATGCGCTCCAACCCCAGAGGCGCGATCAGAACAAGTACTGTCGCTTCCATCACGACCACGGCCATGACACCTCCGAGTGCCGCCAGCTTAAGGATGAAATTGAAGACCTTATCAAGCGTGGCTACCTTGGACGGTTCGTGCGCCGAATGAGGAGCGCCCCAGACGCCGAGAGCGCTCCCGAGCAGCCGATCAACAATGAGCCCATGGGCAGGAGATCACGTGATCGCGGGAGGCTTCGTGCGCAGGCGGAAAAAGCACTCGAAGACCGACGACTAGACTACGCAAGGAGTGCAGTGTCGGCCATGCTGGTATATCCCACCAGCCCCGATTCTCCAACCAGTACGCCCATAGGCGATCGAGGCGATACCACTCTCCTGCGGAATGAAGATGCCTAAGCGCGGAGGGGCCGACCACACCTCGGGGTAGTGGTAACGATCGCTGAGGGGAGATGGCACCCACCGGAAGATGCGCGTCCGGTCAATTGGATATCGGCTGCGCTTACGCACTGTAATGTGAACGACGGATTGGGCGGCAGGAGGTGGTAGGACAGTCCCGAATGGCTCAGCCGAATGCTTGCTTACCTCTGTTACTAGAGTTTCGGACCGTCCAGCCATGGGAAGTGGTCAGCTACGAGAACAACCGCTTAGGGACGGCTTCACACATCGTGTAACCAAGACATGTGGTCTTTTCGTCTGAAGTATTCGGCTGGAGACGCACAACAGGAAGTAGTTCTCGCGCAGCTGTGACTCGAGGTGCATAGTGAGAAGGTGGCACCACGAGGATCCAGTAGACCAAGATGGTAGTCTTGTCATCAACACCCCCTGGATACAACAACATTCCGCCAGGCAGAGGTCTGAATCGGGTGCATCAAATGCGCACCAATCTAGTCGCTATCAGAAGATGAATTCCCTGATGCAAAGGCCAGAGGGGGCGGTGAAGTGGGTCGTAGTAAAGTTCGGGTGTAGCGCTGAAAACTCACGTAAACTCACCAAGGGACTGTCGCGCCAGAGGGTGGTGTTGTTACGGTATTTATAACACACACATACATATGAAGAACATACAGAACACACAGAAAACAATCACACTTGAATGCGAGGAACCCTACGCCAGTGGTCGCGTTAGGTTTTACAACAATTGAAGTGGGAGACAACCACACAACCACAAAGGGATCCTGTCCGGTTTCCTTTCGTTAGGGGCGAGAACAATCCCGCCATGGGTCCCTTCGCACCAGACTCGAGCCGGGCACAACAAGGAGCACCCCCTAAGGCTACACACACACATCAGCTGAATTTCCTCACACCTGAAGGGACAACACCCCGACCACCAGGATACACACCAGGACCACCCTGGATACCACCAGGATCTTCCTTCACAACAACAAACCCGGATAGACCAGAGAAGAACACAGCCCTAGAAGCCCAAGAGCAGCTTTTGATTGAGAGGGATCTGAAGCAACTAGAACTGAGAGCAAGAGATTATGAACCACACTCACAGAAAACTTACTGGCTCTCTCAAGATTTTCACGAAACTAGCGGAGAGCAAGAGAGCAAAAGAGCAAAACGGAGTGAAGGATCTTGGCTCTCGATTTTCTTCAGAAGATTTTAAAGTATCTCTGGATCAATGAATCTTCTATTCTTCTGTCTTGTATATATATCTTCAATTTGAAATTTAGTCGTTAAGAGATCGTTGTCTCTCTTTTGAGTAGCCGTTACTGAATGACAGATGGAGTCTTGGAAGCTTCCTGTCACAGTCTTTTGATCACTTGAGCACGCAAAGAGATGAATCTCACAGAGATCCGTTGGTTTATTTGTCTAACGTTGTACTGAAGCTACATCAAGGTCTGCACAGATGTCAACTCAACAGCAGACAGATAGGCTGTCTCTGATATCAGTCAACGTCATAGCAATAGTCAAGAATAGTAATGCCAACTGGCTTAAGTCTAAAGGACGTTATCAGAATAAGCACGATAAAGGAAGATATAGTCTGCATGCATGCAGAGATACGTTCAGATCTCATAAATGCAAAAGCGTCAGAGAGATGTCTACGTGGCTTTGACTGTCAATGCTTTAAGATGAATAAGATATAAGATATGAAATTGAAGACTAATGACTTATGAAATCGTTATGAGTTATAGCAAATCGTTCTATAACAGAGATTAATAAAATCGTTATGAATCATGGCAAGTCATTTGATTCTGAAGAAATCGATGTGAAACTCTTAACAAATCGTTATGAAATGCAAGTCGTTATGAAATACATAAATCGTTGTGAAACTCTTAACAAATCGTTGCACAAAGCAAGTCGTTATGAATCCTAAAGAAATCGTTGTGAGTCATGAACACTTATCAAGTCGTTAGAACTCTAAAGAAATCGTTGCGGCTAGCAAGTCGTTACGAGTTTCAAAGAAATCGTTACGAGAACTAAAGAATCGTTGCGGCTAGCAAGTCGTTACGAGTTTCAAAGAAATCGTTACGAGAACTAAAGAAATCGTTGCGGCTAGCAAGTCGTTACGAGTTTCAAAGAAATCGTTACGATAACTAAAGAAATCGTTACGGCTAGCAAGTCGTTACGAGTTTAAAGAATCGTTATGATAACTTATGAAGTCGTTACAACAAGCAAGTCGTTGCGAGTTCTAAAGAATCGTTATGATAACTTATGAAGTCGTTACAACAAGCAAGTCGTTGCGAGTTCTAAAGAAATCGTTATGATCACTTATGAAGTCGTTACACAAGCAAGTCGTTGCGAGTTCTAAAGAAATCGTTATGATAACTTATGAAGTCGTTACAACAAGCAAGTCGTTGCGAGTTCTAAAGAAATCGTTATGATAACTTATGAAGTCGTTATGACATCGACTGATTTAAACAACATGACTTTTCAGTCTTAAAGAGAATCGTTATGAACTTCAACAGAAATCGATATGGACTTAGAGAAATCTCATGTTGAAAAGATTAAAGCTTCAGAGTAGTAAAGCATACCTTTATTGGCTTGTTGACTTCGGTATTTTTCCTGTACTTAAGACTTATGAAATATTCAGCAGATATAATTGATAAATTCTTGTTTGGTTTTGTTAATCATCAAAAATATATATATATATACAATAATTAAAATTGCATGGGGACAGACTGATCATCAATCTCCCCTTTTTGGTGATGACAAACTGAACAATAAGCATAAAGAAATATCTGAATTTTTTTTTGTTTTCTCCCCCTTTTTGTCATTAAGCAAAAAGAAAAACTTTGACAAAGAAAGAAGAGAGAAAGAGAAAGAGAGAATACCAGAGGGTCATTGCATTCATTGCGGAGGTACAGGCAAATAGAAGGCAGGAGACAACAGAGAGGCAAAATGGGAGATGGTTTCCCATGCCTGAACTTCCTGCTCTTCAAAAAGATTTTAAAAGCACCAAAAGACACAGAGTAAGATGGTCCCATGGTGGGAGCCATCCGTTTGAGATGAAGATCTAAATGCCTATAGAGAAGATCAGCATAGGCATCTTTGTCCATGTTTATCTTGAGAAACCGAGAAGTGCCAAAGCTGGCACAGGAGAGGAACTGGTCCATGGTGACAGGGTAGTGATTGTGGTTAGCTCGGAGAGCTTGGTGCAAAGCCACATACACTTTGTATCTTTCTTCCCAGACCTTGAAGGGGTCATCAACAAGATTGATGGAGTTCATATCTAGAAAAGTGGCTGGAGAAATAGCTGGTTTGCCTTCCCTGGCCTGAGCTTCATTGAGTGCTGACAACTGCTGAGCTGACAGGGGGTAGAATGTGGACCAATCAGAGGATGTGAGCCTTTCACATTCAGACAAGATAGGGGAGAGAACTTCAGCCTTGACATGGCCCTGGTGATATTCCCTGAATAGGAATCTAGAAAAGGAAACCAGGTATCCTTTCTGCACTTTAATTCTGCCCAAACCCTGGCATAACGCTCAAAGATGATGGATCCTACAGAGGATTCCATAACTAGAAAGTGAATTTGAGGCAGGGCTATCTCCTCAGGTATTTGAAGTGTAGCAAAATCTACCTAATATCTGAAGAGTGATAGAACTGGAGACAAAGCTGAAATGGCCTTCTTGAACTGACAGAGCTGAACTTCTGGAAGTTTATAATATATCTGTAGTTGTTGAAGAGCATGAAATGCCTGATCATCTTTATTTTGATTGAATGAAGGGTGCCCAGAGTTCTTTGTGGTACATCCTGAACCATTCAGAGAGAGTCAAGGAGTGGTCCCTTGGAGGAAATCTGGCAGATCTGGCAAGAGTGAACTTCTTGAGAAGATCCTTGTGACCTTTGCCCCACTGCTCTTCAGATTTGGAGTGAGCAAGAGAGAAATTTTGGATTTTTCGGTTTTGAAAGAGAAGTATAAGGGAAAATAGTGTGCAGATGATCTGTAAGGTTTGAAAAGGAAGGTTGATGATGGTGGCATAAGCAACTTTAGAAAGGTATTCCCTATACAGTGGGTTATGGTGGTTGTCCACTGTGAGAGAGAAACCACAAAGGAGGGTATTTGGGTTCAGAGGAAGAGGAAGAGGTAGAAGTAAGTTTCCTCTTCTTGAGGCAGGAATAGAAGGATCTTCCTGTGAATATGGTCTCCCACTTTCAACACAGACCTGAGGATCCCTTCCTCAAATTCATCCTTTATCTTTGCAATAAGGGGAGAACTGAGTTGAGCATGTTCAGGTATGATAGTGATGAAAGAGGGTGGAGGAGTAGGATGAAGAAAAGAATGTGAAGTAGTGTGAAGATCATCAGTGGGTCCAAGGGAGGGACCGGAGGAGGAGGAGGATGATGCTCCAGCTGAGGATCCAGGAGGGGCCTCAAATGAAGGAGAAGGAGAAGGAATGGTGGACTGAAATGGAGTAGGAGATGAAATTGGTCTAGATTGAGGCTTCTTGAATGTTTGAGGAGCAGGAGGTGCTGTAGGAGCTGATGGTGGAGTGGGAGGAATAGGTGTGTGAGAGGGGGAAGAGGGAGCTGGGGGCTTGGGTGCCAAGATCTCTTCTGCCTCTACTGCACAGACTCACTCTCCAATGGTCTGGATTCTTGCTCAGATGGCCCTGATGGCCCTGCATCCTGAACAGCTGGCCCTGTTGGCCCTACATCCTGAACAGCTGGCCCTGTTGGCCCTACATCTTCTGATGCTGCTGCTGTTCCTGGTGGTGCTGCTTCTGAGGAGGAGGAGCGGAGCTCCAACTGCCTTGATAATATCTGAGAGCATGCCTTTCATGCTGCTCATTTCCTGGTTGAACCATTTCATAGCATTCCTGATTTGGGCCAACTCTTTGTTAGCCGAAGCTTGACTCAGAAAATAGAGTTGACATCTGACTGGGAGAGAACATAGTAGTTCACCTTGAACATTCACCTTTCAATTACTGGCTTCAATTGTATGACAATTTCTTCTTAGCCTGCCTCTGAAATGGAGAATCAGCCAGGAGAGGAACTCCAGAGGCAACCTCTTTTCTTTCTTCTTACTTTTATTTTCTGGAGGAGGGAGATCATCATCTGAGCTCGAAGAGCTTGCAGTCGCTCCTTCTCTGTCATCCAAATTTGAAAAATCTCTATGCTCTTCAAACTTATCAACATCTGGAGTTGCGTCTTCAGGACCTTCTTTTGATAGCTCCCCTCAATAGGAGCATTTCTTCATCTGATACTTGCTCCCCTGACTGGGAGCAGGTTCCAGTACAGAGTCACCTTGGGCAGCTTGGTGCTCTACCTCGACTGGAACATCTTCCATTTGTCATCAATGTGGCCTGATGCCACAGTCTCTTTGCAACACTGCTACTTGTTTCTGGAGCACTGGA